>CM054058.1:527916497-528516497 GCA_028641055.1 Alopecurus myosuroides
GTCAGCGGAAGCATTTAGAGGCACAACTTAAGATATGATGCACGGCTTACTATTTCATTGCATCTGTCTTAGTGCCACTAGAGAAGGTAGTGTTTCACTTCTTACATATATCATGTTCTTGGCTAGCAGTTGATAAGTATGTTCATATGTTGCTATGATCATTGTCATAACTTCTACTATGGTGGAAACAGTTAGAAGAAGCAATGTCTCCACTGAAACATTCTGTCTACCGCGCCGGTGTTGGTTTCGTTTTTGAATTTCGAAAGGTTGGATATGGACCCTTTTCTCATCCATACATGGGGAGCATCTAGCAGATGCTACTTTTACCCCTTTATTTTTTCTTCACCTTGGATTTACTGCCAATGATGACAGTGTAAATATGGTACGCTCCCTCACAATGATGATTACTGGTCAGTCAGGGTTTGATGCACATGAGATTTGTCACGGTGAATCAGTTCAGGTTTTTGGGCTTTTCTGAAATTGGGGATATGGCATATTTCAGGAAGTTATTATGGATATGTGATACTAAACCTCTGTGGTCCTAGCTAACTCTGCCCAGGTTAAACTATATTTGCTAATAATTGTTGAATATCATTCACCGTGTAAATAAGTAACTTAATTCTTCATGTTTTATTGATACTTATGTCAAACAAAATTCAGCTTGAATATTGGCTTATTTTTTTGTAAGTGAACAGATATATTGATGTCAACAAGAACACTTTGTCTTCCAGGATTGTATATTATTTTTTGTAAATCACACACCAGAATGAGAATCATTTCCTTCACGTGGGAATCTTATGGGACTAATGTGAGACAAATGGATAGAAATAGAAAGAACCATCTACAAATGTATACTATTTTTTCTATTCCAGTTAATGAACCATAGAACCATAGTTCATAACTTTATATAGATGTTTAATAAAAAAAATTATAGCTTACATAGTTTGCTCCTAATATAATTTCTAGGTGGTATTAGAAAAACTAAATCTATTGCACTAGAAAAACATGTTTGGACTTAGAGCGGCATTTTTTACATCACGCTTTCACACCGCACACAAAACCACGGCACAGCCAATCAGCAGCCATCAAGCAAATTGCTAAACTATAGACACGTGTTCTGATCAAAACAAAACGCCAAGTTAGCCACGGCATGCAAGAACGAGGGGCAGACGGCGCGGCAAAGCGCGCCAATCCGTCTAGTACATTAATAAAGCTGGTGTCTGTTGGCTAGTGGCAAGCAAAGCATAGATGGTCTTGAGCCTCGAGGACAGCCGCCGGGACCGGGCGTGGGCGCCAGGAGCGCCGCCTCCGACATCTCAACGCCGGCGCCGTCATTGACGTTGTGGATGGTCACAGCTTCGCTGTCGACGCTCTTCCTTGCCGACGCACACGCACTGATAGCAGCCAGCCGGCCTCATGTGGACGCTGCTCGACGTCGTTGAAGGTCGCGCGCACCCCATCGCCGTCGTGCGCCCTTGTCGCCTCACGCGACCGCACCCGCCGTCTCGGGCTGGTCGACGTACTGCTGCAGGCCGCGCCGCTCGAGCGTTACCTCCTCCTCGTAGCGCCGTCCTTGACGATGTGGATGGCCACGGCGTCGCTGTGGCTCCTGACGCCGGCGCCGTCCTTAATCCAGCGGTGGCCATCAAGATTGACCGCCGCCACCGGCCGCATCTGAGGTCCCTCCCTCTCCAACTCCCCTCTTCCTCCCTCCTCCTTCCTCCCCTCCCCTCCCTTTGCGTCGCACAACTCCTCCCCGATGGGCTGGCGCCACCTAGAATCCTCGTCGCTGCCAGCCGCAATCGAGGTGCCGCCGCCGGCCGCATCCGTGCCAGAGGAGACCGGAGAAGTGCCAGGTAGGCGGCGATTGGGAGGATGCCGGCCGCCGCGATTCGGTAGAGAGTGGCCAGCGTCGGCGGCGATTGGGAGGAGGCCGGCCGCAGCGATTCAGTAGAGAGTGAGGCAGTCCGGCTCGATTTGGGAATGGTGAGTTGGGGACTCGAGGAGAGAGAGTGAGGCTGCTATATAATTTTGGTACATCACGTTGCACGTTGCACACGTACCGGGGGTCTGCCTCACTCTCTCATCATTTTGGTACCAACACGTTGCACACGTACCGGTGGGGACTCGGGGAGAGAGAGCGAGGCTGCACGTTATGTAATTTTGGGACCATCCCCACCACGGTAATTTTGGTACCGTAACTACGCTTTTGGGTACCGTCCCCACGTAATTTTTGGTACCGTCCTCACGTTTTTGGTACCGTCCCCACAAATATCTTGGCTCCGTCCCCACAAATATCTTGGTTCCGTCCCCACACTTTTGGTACCGTCAAGTTCCATCGGTTCGGTTTCGTCTATTTTACTACCGTTTGATCGAGCCGGATGGACGGTTTATAAAGATGCCAACCACCCTAAAACTTGTATCTTCGTTTACCATGATTAAATTTATTATTTCCGATTTATGAAATATTCGTAAACTGGACCATTTATCACATGATATTGTTTCTTGAAGACGATATGCAATTCGATTCCTCGTCTTGTGAGCGTCACATTCAACTCAGCCATGATGTGGCACATCGTAGCTCATCTGTAGAAACTGAAAGAGATGGATGGTATCACCGTCAAGACTGTATGTGTGCTTCAGTACTGCAAATGTAGTTACTATGACTTTCTATATGATCATTCGTAATATTAATCCTTCCATGCTCTACTCTCATGAACAACGAAATACAAATTAAGAGGATATTTTCATGTTGTGTAGATCTTTTGCCACAGTGCATTCAAAAAAGAGGTGTTTCAGAGTTTCAATTTGTTGGCAGAATTCACATTCCAGTGGCTTTGCCACCCCCTTTGTCTTCAGATTATCTCTGGTCATTATCTTGTTTAGAGAGAACAATCAAAGAAAAAACTGAATTCTGGGAGGGATTTTCAAATGCCACATTGTATGTAGATAAATCTGGTTTATCCCTCTTTTTTTTTGAAACGGAAAACCCAGCCTCTGCATCCAGTGGATGCACACAGCTTATTTATTTAATAATAAATCTTCTGAAAACAAACATTCATCTAAACAATGATATCTCAATCAAACTGCGATGTGGCCACATAGATGAGCCACCAAAACAGATCGAATAAAAGGAGACTACACATCTTGTATTCTCCTAGTATGCAGCCACCCACCCTGGCTGAAGATAGCCCGCACGACCGCCAGCAAGCGTGCACATCCTGTATCCAAACTTCCACGCAGGTCTTCCGGGGAGAGTATCGACCACAGATGTATCCAGCGGGTAGCTCTGTGAACAACCTGCAAAAAATGACCCGCTTCCATCTTGTTAAAAATTACATCATTCCGGCAATTCCAAATTTCCCAAAGAAAGGCACATATACCAATTCGTATACTAGCTTTAGATTTTTTATCTACTCCATCTAACCAATCTCCAAACAGATTGTCAACTGAAAGTGGTGGAGTAATAGAAAAGGTAAAATGTATCAAGCGCCAAATCTTTTTTGCAAATTCACAATAAATGAAAAGATGGTCTACCGTCTCTTGATTACCACAAAAAACACACTTTGAACAGCCTATCCAATTTCGTTTTGCCAAGTTGTCCTTTGTTAACAATTCCTTACGATAAAGGAACCACATAAAAATTCTTATTTTTAGTGGAACTTTTATCTTCCAAATGTATCTACGTAAGCATTTAGTTCCTTCATTCATTAAATCTTCATAATAAGATTTAACCGAAAATACACCAGATACATTCAATGTCCACTTGACCGAATCAGGGTTATGAGAATTGGAAATAGTCATTAAGCGTTCAACTAAATGCAACCATGCGTCCCATTTATCTCCAGTTAACGCTCTTCTAAAAACCAAATTAGGATGATCATTCCATAAAACATGTGAGACCAAGACATTTTTATGTCTTACCACATTATATAGAGTAGGGTACTGTGCAGCCAAAGTATTATCCCCTAACCAAATATCCTCCCAAAAGCGTATGTTCTGACCATCCCCTAGTGTGAATTTTATTCGTTGGAAAAAATCCCCTTTAACTCGCATTAACCCTTTCCAGAAAGGTGAGTCAGTGGGTTTTGCATCCACCTGCTGTAACGGTAAATCGTTGATATATTTATTATGAAGTATTTCACACCACACTCCTTCTTCAGTAAGGAGTTTGTAAAGCCATTTGCTTAGGAGACATCTGTTTTTAATTTCTAAGACCTCGATCCCTAGGCCCCCCTGATCTTTGGGTCGACATATAATGTTCCACCTAGTTAACCTGTATTTCTTCTTCTTCTGATCACTTTGCCAAAAAAAGCGAGATCGAAAGAAATCCAATTTTTTCCTTACCCCAACAGGTAGTTCAAAAAAGGACAGAAAAAACATGGGCAAACTAGATAAAACTGAGTTAATTAGTACCAACCTATCCCCATAAGAAAGTAATTTACCTATCCAAGTGCTTAGTTTACTTTCAAAACGGTCCTCAATCGGAAGCCATTCTTTATTTAAAAGTTTTCGATAATGTATCGAAATACCCAGATATTTAAAAGGTAATTGACCTACATCACATCCAAAAATGTGGCGATACTCATCTTGTGCATCCACTGCTGCCTCAAAACAGAATATTTCACTCTTATGAAAATTAATCTTTAATCCAGAGATTTGTTCAAATAACGCAAGAATTAACTTCATATTTACTGCTTTATCAAGATCATGTTCAAGAAAGAGTATTGTATCATCGGCATATTGTAGGATCGAAACCCCACCTTCAACAAGATGAGGGATAAGACTCCCAACACTACCGTGTTCTTTTGCCCTTGCAATAAGGACTGCTAACATATCAGCTATTAGATTGAAAAGAATAGGAGATAACGGATCTCCCTGTCTGATCCCTTTTAACGTTTGGAAATAATGACCAATGTCATCATTCACCCTAATTCCCACACTCCCTCCTTGAACAAATCTCGCCACCCAGTCACACCATAATGGTGAAAATCCTTTCATACGTAATGTTTGTTGCAAAAAAGTCCAACTGACCTTATCATAAGCCTTTTCAAAATCAATCTTAAATAGGACCCCATCCATTTTTTTAGTGTGAAGCTCATGTATGGTTTCATGCAGAACCACCACCCCCTCTAAGATATTCCTACCCGGTAGAAATGCAGATTGAGTGGGTTTAATAATACGCTGCGCAATCGCAGTGACTCTATTGGTCCCAACCTTAGTAAAAATTTTGAAGCTGACATTAAGCAAACATATTGGTCTATATTGTTCAATTCTAGCTGCATCTTCCTTCTTAGGCAAGAGGGTAATAACCCCAAAGTTCAACTTATATAGTGGCAGCTCTGCAGCATGTAATTGAGTAAACATAGCCATCATGTCTGCCTTGATTATGTCCCAAATTTTTTTATAAAACTCTGCCGGAAACCCATCTGGTCCCGGTGCTTTATTGAGTTCCATTTGAGTTATCGCTTCTAACACTTCTTCTTCAGAAAAAGGAGCTGTGAGGAAAGCATTTTCCTCCTAGATACTTGAGGTAGGTCCATAACTCTACCCTCATCAAGTGTAATAGTTGTGTTATCTGATGGCCCAAATAATTTCTTATAATATTCAGATATGAAGACCTTTAGGTTCTGCTGACCAACAATAGTCCCCTCATCTTGTTCTAACTGAAATATTTTTTTCTTTCTATTTTTCCCATTAGCCATCATATGGAAATATTTAGTATTATCTCCTCCCTCTTGAATGTGCCTCATCTTAGCACGTTGAGCCCACTTTGACTCTTCATCACGTCTAAGTTTAGCCAGATACGTATCAGCCTCTCTCTTGGACTTCCTTTCATCATCAGAAAGGGGCATAGTCCTCATCTTAGCACGTTGAGCCCACTTTGACTCTTCATCACGTCTAAGTTTAGCCAGATACGTATCAGCCTCTCTCTTGGACTTCCTTTCATCATCAGAAAGGTAGCACTTGGGTTCCGCTAGCATGGCGTGATTAGGCCTTGTTCACCTAACAGTTGGGTTGAGATATCAGGTGAAGATGTGTGCTTCAACCTGGGTGATTGGTCTACATTTATAAGCGACAAACACAGTTCGTGATTGGTTTAGTTCGGTTTGGGTGGTGAGATACAGTTTAGTATGGGTTGGGTGCCACAACATACTTAGGTGGTTTAGGTTGGTTTGAACTTTGCACTAGCTAATTCATCACATGGTTTCAGTTTTGGTACGCAGTTTCCCAACCATCCTAAGTTTACCTAGCACTAGTATTTCATTTTCTAACCTCTAGCCGGTTGGTTACCACTTCTTTGCTATGATTGGCCATTATATTATTTACCTACGACCTTGACAAGCTAAATTATTCAGGAACAAATTTACTAAATACTACTTTATCTATGTTCAGCCTGTCATCCATAGCACTACTACGGGGAAAAAATCAGAAGATCTATAGATATAGGACAAACCGAGTCATTTTTGCTACCTATTCTTCAAGCACAGGGCATACGCAACAACTAGCATAACAAATAATATATCTAAGAAAAAAAGCTTGCAACCAGCCAAATATCCCGAGCTAACACACTAGTTTGCTTCAACCAAATACAGAAATTAGTAGAAAGATATGATAATTTACCGTTGGTTGAGGCTTTGGGATTACATTGGCCGTCATATTTTCTTATTCCTAATCAACTTCCACTGAGATATTAGAGGTAGGAGATAAGGATGTTGTCCATTTCTGGAGAAGGTTGTTGACATGGACCGGCCTCCCGGAGAAATCCCTGACGGTCGCTGGAGCGCACGAAAGCAGATCCACCTCGACGGAGAGCCTGCTCCGAGTAGCAGGCCTACAAGGCCACCACCTACGGACAGAAAGCAACAGTTCAGCATGTTATGGAGCCGTGATTCCTTCTCTTCCCTTAACCGTCAGATGAGGACAAACCAGAGGAACGAGAGGCCATGAGGAACGTGACCTTCAATCGATAAGCAAGGTGCACTGGACCTGACAAGTCGTCCGTCATGTGGCTGTCGTCCGTTGACCACTCGCACCGCGCTGCTTCCCACGGAGCCGCTCGATGAGACCGTCTGCTCCTGGCGCATCTACGACCTAGCCTCTGCATGCCCTCCTGCCTAGAACAAAGCCATGGGCGTGGTCTCCCTCGCCGCGCAACCTGTGTGGAGAAATACTGAGAGGATTAGGCGGAGGAGACCGTGGGGAGGCCAGATTTGGGTAGGAAATTAACCGGCTCTGGCTCATCGGAGCGCCGGCGGGAAGGCGGTAGGCTGAAAAGGGCGGCGATTTTTGGGGGCGAGACTCTGGAATAGGAGGTTTCTAGTTAGGGATAGATAGATAATGTGGAACGTGCTGGAGGTTTGACTAACCCACTACTCTGTGTTAGGTGCAAATTAAACATCGCCCGCGCGCCACTCGTTAGAAAATAAGCCCGCGCACACTCGGTAAATATAAAGCCCGCACACATGTACGGTAACACCTAAATTTTGTTTTCTGCTTTTGAGCTCCCAGCGGTAGTCGAATTGAATCCCTCGTATGGTTTAAATATATTTGACCACATTTATGTACTATATTGAATGTAAAAAACAGCCAAATCTTCATATAAAAGTTTGAATTTTATGTGCAAAACATTTGAATTTTCCATTTAGATTCGGGTATGAGTAAAACTTTTTTGCATAATTATATTTTTAGAAAATATAAACCCTACTTGAAGATATAGAGTTCAAATTGGACTTATTACAATTATTAACAATAAAATTTATTTAAATTCAAATTAAAATTAAAATTGACAAGCCTAGCCTAGGTAATGTGGTGCGCGGCGATAAGCGAATTTAAATTTACTCATTCTCAACTTCCTTTGCAATCTTGTGCATGCTAATTCTAAAGTTTTCGAGTTGTTTTCATGCCAATGTTTGCGTTATATATATATATCAGTTTTAAGGCATTCTCAAATTTATTAGTCATAATAAAAGAGACACATAATGTCTCTATAGAATGACTCTACTGTTGAGACACTCGCAAAGTTGTCTCTCTTAATGCCTTTAAGGGGATGCTAAGAGACAATTTAATGAGTGCCTTTAGTGAGGTGTCTCTATTGTTAAGACATTCTAAAAAATGCCTCTTAGACTGCCTTTATATGCGGAATAAGAGACACTGTGGTTGATGTCTCTAAATATATGTCTCTACTGCCAAGGCATTCCCTAATGTGTCTCTCTTAATGACTCTACAGAAAATTATATTAGGTTTTAAGAGACACAGTAGAGAGTGTCTCTACGAAAATGTCTCTACGGACCAGTTTTCTTGTAGTGGGAGCGGCGCGGAAATCGACGAGCTTCTGAAAAATTGGGATGAGTGCCCTTAGCCGGGAAAGAAGCGACCCAAGCCAGAGCTGTTGCTGGGTGTATGGAAAGCGAGGTCTGTTTTCCACGACTTGGAGTATTGGCCGGTCCCCCACACGCCTCATAGCCTCGATGTGATGCACATTACGAAGAACGTTACAGAGAGTCTGCTTGGCACTATTTGCAATTCGGAAAAGTCCAAGGATGGGCCGAAAGCAAGATACGATCTGAAACATTTTGGCATTAGGAAAAATCTACAGGTCCCCGCCGATAGTGATGACGATGATGATGAAGACGATGAGGATAAGACGGAAGGGACTCAACGTCCCCGCAAAAAGGCTAAGAAGAACACCGTGGTGCTTCCCGCTGCCTGCTTCACATTGAGTCCGACGGAGCTTGAGCAGTTTTTTAGGTGCCTCCTAGAAGTCAAAGTTCCTCACGGATACTCAGGGAGTATAAGCAGATATCTGGACTTAGTGAAGAAGAGGTTCACCGGGATGAAGT
This sequence comes from Alopecurus myosuroides, assembly GCA_028641055.1. NCBI lineage: Eukaryota > Viridiplantae > Streptophyta > Magnoliopsida > Poales > Poaceae > Alopecurus > Alopecurus myosuroides. Next base: position 527,925,341 of record CM054058.1, read on the forward strand.
CTCACGATTGTCACGTGCTCATGACGAAAATACTTCCCGTTGCGATCCGAGGGATAATGGATGAGCACGTCCGTGATACATTGTTTGGCCTTTGCAACTTTTTCGACGTTATCACCCGAAATTCGATCGGCGTGAGGCAGCTCAAGATGCTACAGGATGAGATCGTGGTGATACTATGCGAGCTCGAGATTTACTTCCCTCCGGCATTCTGTGATATATGTGTCCATCTCCTTCTCCATGTCGTTGATGACATCAGGCATCTCGGCCCGACGTTCCTGCACTACATGATGCCGATGGAAAGGCAGAATGGTGTCCTGAAAGGATACGTTCGCAATAGGGCCCGTCCAGACGCAAACATGGCCAAAGGATTTCTAACCAACGAGTGCATCTCTTTCTGCGACAATTACCTAAGCACCGAGGACGAAAGGTGGACTCTTTAGCCATCACGAAGATGAGCACCGTCTTGAGCAGCTGGAAATCCCGGGTGAAGAAGAAGATTGAGAAAGGTAAAAGCTGGGAGGAGATCAGTCGCAAAGACCCGACGCTCGTGAAAGAAGATTTCGACATGCTGAAGGCGTACATAAACACCGAGGAGTGTAAAAATGGACAAAATGGGGGCAAGATATGCGGGACCAAAACATAGGGGTCCAACATTGCGGAAGCGGTGGTTACCGAGGAAAACATCCCGTTTGGGAGAAGGAGGACCGCGAGATGGAACGTCTCGGAAAAGATAACCCCTGGCACAAAATCACGGATATACAAGTTAGGAACTTTGTCCGGTCCCGGTACTTCTTAGACTGGAAGACGGGGGAATTCGTGACGAAAGACCAGGACGTGAAGGAATTCGAGAAACATTTGGTAAGGACACATATATCTCAAGTACATGTATATTGCATTGATCTAATAATTAGATAATGAAGCCAAATGGGCTCACCTTTATTTCCTTTTGTCCGAAGGAGGAGGAGTTGCGGAAATCTGGCCCATCGTCCGAAGGGTCGACGGATCGGTGGGACACGCCTTTCAACAGGGCGACGAACGCATACAAGAAAAGGCCGTTGGATGCCCCACCGATGTCAGCTGGCCGTATCTCCGGCTTTGGGCTAAACATGAAGGTAGCCGAGTACTACGCATCGGACGCCAAGTCGTCGAGAAAGGAGAGGAAGACCACATCGACTAAGGATAAAGAGGAGGTCGAGGAGCTGAAGAATAAGATGGCGGTTGTAGAGAAGAAACTTGAGAGCAGAGAGGTGGACCCCGACACGCTAAATAAATTAGTGGATGAGAGGCTCAAGCAAGTCGTCCCCGCTGGGCTGATGGAGGGGATAGCTTCTTGGAATGCGGGGGGTCAAATTGGACCGATCCAACTGCCCACCTTCGTCGGTAGCAACTCAAGCATGATCCAGCAAGTGCCGCCGGAACAGGTGACCCCCAGACGCCGCTCCTTTTGGTTGCATCGGCGCCCCCTTCCGCAGCAATGCCGAAGAATGATGGGCCGGCCGCCGGCACCGTCGCCCTTGTCTCGACACCCGCCGAGCTCGACGCCATCACCAAGGTAACTAATTACTTAGTCGTGATCTAACTACGCCTTTCATGATGACTGCCATCTCTTGATGCCTGATATGTTGCCAAACAGGACGAACCTTGCGTACTCCTGCATTGTGTGGTGCCCGACGGAGAATTAGTGGATGTTTCTACCGGCATTATTATACAACCCAGGGAACGCACTATGCACCACTCTCAAATGGACGAGAACGTGATGAAGGTGAAGTTGGCCAATGTAGTGCCGGAGTATCGCGACGTCCTCCCCCCCTTTCAACCTCCAGGCTGTGAAGAGGAGGACAACTTGGTCCTTGGAGAGTGCACCACATGGGTGATGAAATGGCCGAAGAGCCAGATTCGTCTTGGGGGGGGTCTTGTGATCAAGCGCAACATCGGCGCCAAATTCTCTATGGCCCCGCCCAATAAGATCGTCCGACCCACGAAGCAAAGAGCCCTCCAGACAGTACCCAAGGCCGTCGCCCCTCAGAAGGAAACGGTAGTCGTCGCCACCACCACCCAGAAGGAACCGGCGGTCGTTGGCACCACCACAAGGCACCAAGTGTTGTTGCGAAAAATGCCGCAACGACCGGCCAAAAGATCATCAAAGGCAGTTGTGCCTGAACCGCCGGCATCACAGCCGCCGTCACCACCCAAGGACGTGGACATGGCGCTTGCTGGAGCCGGTGTCGATGACTATCATTACGATGACAATGTCGACATCAATGCCTACCTCAACACGGACTTCAGCGAAGATAAGTACATGCCTGCTATGGATCGTGACGATGAAGTCTTCCGTAGTCACGAAGATCAACCTAGGCGTACTGAAATCACGCAGCGCCTGACCTTCCAGCAGGGTACAGTATTCAGCCCTGGCACACTGCATAAGACAGTCGTAGGGTCGCCCCGAGCACCCCCAGCAGCACCCCCACCAGTATCCCCAGCTCCCACTGCAGATCAGGCCACCGCCAGTAAGAAGATTAGGAAGAGACCTGCTAAAAAGGGCCATCCTAGTAAGATCTTGGCCGACGCCGTGGTACGACCCCCTAAGGATGGCTTGACCCGCTTGCATGAAGCTGGCCAACCGATACTGCGTCCGGACGAGATACACGGGGCAACTGGACCAATGCTCACTTTGCAGAACATTATCATGATGCTAGAGGGCCTCCTTCTTAAAGACGAATGGGGTACCACAAGCAGCACCACCGTGTGGTTCTTTTTGGTGGCGTGACATCATGAAACTGGCTCCGCTTTATTTTCAGGTCAGTAATGTAGCCATTGGTAAGGGAGACACTGCGCTCTTCTGGTCTGATTCTTGGCATGGCAGTATCTTCCGTAATGAGTACCCGAGACTGTTTTTTTTGCTATTGACACTCAGCTATCGGTCAGAGAAGTGTTACATACAGTGGACAGGTCTCAACTTTTTGAACTTCCTCTTTCGAATCTAGCATATCAAGAATTTCAGGCTTGGGAGCTAGCTTTGCAACATGTTCAGTTGGACCATTCGGTGGATGATCAATGGAGTAGTATTTGGAAAGGAGGTTTGTACTCCTCAAAGAGTTTCTATTATCATTGTTTTCGGGAACAGAAAGCTGCTAAATTTTTTGATTGGATTTGGAAGAGTAAGGTCCTCTTACGCATCAAGGTCTTTGCTTGGCTTATGGTTAGTGATCGGTTGAATACCAGAGATACGCTGCATCGTCGCCATTGGAATGTGACATATATTTTCCACTGTGCTCTTTGTCCAACCCAAGAAACAGAAGACTGGATGCATCTCTTCTTCAAATGCAATTTTAGTGCACGTATATGGACTTACCTTCAGGTATACTGGGATGATGGAGACAACTTTGATCAAATTTTCTATAAATCTCAGAAAAGGTTTGATAAACCCTTCTTTGCGGAGGTGGTGATTATTGCTTTATGGCATATTTGGAAAGTACGCAATGAGGCAATTTTTCAACACATTATGCCAACTTTCAGGACTTGGAAAAGGAACTTTGTTCATGAGATCACCATGCATACACATAGGGTGAAGGATAAGCATCTTCAAATTTTGTTACAGTGGATTCAACATCTTGCTTGATCCGACTGAGGGTTATACCCATGTAAATTTTGTAATCTTTGTACAGTTTGAATGTTATTTTTTAATAAATAAAATGCTATGGGGTTTTACCCCATAGTTTAGGTTCAAAGAAAAACTTGGTCCGTCTATACGCGCTCAATGCTCAGCTGCAGATCCAGCAAGAGTTACCCCCGTACGTTGTGGTAGCGGATCCCTACTACATGCGTGATAGCCAGCTGGAGGAAGAATCAAGTACACAGACCAAGGCAGTGAAGTACCTCGAGAGCTTCATATTGAGAAACAGTGAGAAGAGGGACATTCTTTTGCCTGGCTTTCTCGAGTAAGTCTCGCGACCGTCGTAGCTAATGTTTTTTTCTAGATTTCATCCATTTCTTATCCTTGTTTCAATTGCATGTGTTGAGCAGGGACACATACTGCACATTCATCGTGCTTTGCCCAAAGTGGTCACTTGCCCAGTACTTCGACTCGTCGAATACGAAAAAGAGGAAAGACTACACCAGAATAAGGGGTGTTCTCGATGAGGCTATCAATGGCTACGCCCAAAATGGAGGCACATTCGAAAAGAAACAAGAATGTATCAGGCCGGCTACTAGCAAATACGGGTTCAAGCACGTGACCGAGTTCCCCTGCATCAAGCAGCCGGCTTGGAGCACGAAGGAGGCCTTCTATGCCCTCCATCACCTCAAAGGGATTGTCCGTGATGCAAATAATCTGAATCAGCCTGGTAAACTACGAGACTGGTCCAACAAAATGGCGGGGGAAATCTCACAGGGAGAACTTATGCAAGATTTTCATCGCATCAAAATCAAGTTGTCGGAGATAATCATTGAAGATGTCAACAAAAAGGGGGGGGGGTCCTTAAACAATCCCATAGGGTTATGCCAGAGGGATATCCAGGAACGCCTAGAGCGGCAGGTTGATCGTAGGAAGTGGATGATGAAAGACTTATATAAGCCATTTCCGGCACCGCTCACCTTGCTCCCGCCGCGAAAGAGGTCTCGCTGATCGAGGTGTGCCTAGATACTATTAGTTTGTTTAACAAAATTTGCTTAATTAGCTCTAAACTTAGGCCTAGCTTTATGCTTAGTTAGCTTGAACTTGTGTGATATCGATGTTGTATATCTTTGATGTTTATTTTTGTTTCCTTTGCTCTACTTTTTGTGAACATATATGCCTTAGCTGTTTTTTGCATTACTTACTAATATGCCTTGTGTCTATCCATATAGATGACGTACTACGTGGTGTTTGAGGGTCGGGTTCAAGGAGTCTATGATGAGTGGAAGGATTGTAAAGCACAGGTGTACAAGTTCAGCGGCAACTGCTATAAAGGATACGAGACTAGACACGAGGCGGTTGCCAAGTGGAGGGACCACCAGTCGAAACAGAAGAACAAGATAAAGACCTCCATCATGCTACCGCTCTTGCTCACCATCACCGCCGTGCTTGTAGTCTATTTCATCTTAGCTTAGGCATTTGTAACTTGACAACATCGAGTAACTATGTGGTGACAATTGTTTGATGATGTTTGACTATCACTTTGAACCAAATTCGATACTTTGCACTATATATTACTATTCTACATTATGTTATCATCGAGTAATGTGTGACTTATATCTTTGTCAAATATCACTTCTATGTTCAAGCAGAAAACCATGATCCCACAGAAAAAGTGGAAGATCCGACATCCGTCAACAAGACGACGAACTCGGAAGCCAAATCTGTTTTAGCTATTATAGAAGCAAGGATAGATTCGGAACCCGGATCTGAAGACACAGATTCCGAAGGTGAAGAGGAGGTCAAATCCATGCAAGGAAGCTTCCACATAGTACTCATGGAAAAACCGACCGGAAACTTGGATGCCGAGAAAGATGAAGATCCCAAAACCCCTCCGCTAGATGATAGGGAAGACGAAGAGGAATAAGAGGGAGAAGTTACTCCGACTTACCCTGATGTCAAAGAATTGACAGAAGATGAGCCTAACAGAAAACCCCCATCTCCCAAGAAGAAGAAGAAACCCTCTAAGAAGCTGCTATCCAAGTTACAGAAGAAAAAGGAGAAATTGGCGGACATTGCCAACCAAAACCTGGAAATCGGAGGAGGCAGTGGTGCGAAATCTGCGGAGAAGAAAAAGCATGAAATCCTGGTTCCACAAATGTCAGAACAGGACGAGATCAATTTGATCCAAACCCCGGTCGCACGTCATGAACCACGGAAGTGCTGGAAGCCAGAAGGCAAGCCATTATGTGGCAACAGCAACAATTATTTCGGTCTTAGGAAAACCTCCTCAAAGCCCAGGCTGTTGTAAAGGATAAACACGAAGAAATTGAGGAATTCAAGTGCCGGAATATGTCTGGGATAAAACCAACGAGATTACCCGGAATTTCAAAGCCGGATGTATTGCCAGCAAAAGAGCGGTTTGAAAACCATTCTTGGAAACGACATGTTGACATGTCCATTTTGCATCACTATTTTATTTCATAATTTTCTGCTATTCATCGATATATTTCATGTTATGATGCATCCCTTATGTTATTTTATCTTATTTTGTATGTTTAGTAATTTTCGGAGAAGAAACACCGGGACAAGAAATCTGATGGAAAAAGCACCATCGAGATACCATATTTCAGAAGATCAGAAGAAGAAGGGGGACATCCGGGGGTTCCTAAAAGTTCAGAGGAGGAACTCAGCCAGAAGGAGAGCCGGAGGGGGGCCACCTGGGGCCCACACCTAGCGGTGGCACGCCCCTAGCCGCGCCACCTAGGGGTGTGGCCACCCTGGCCCACCTCCGGGGGTCTTCTTTGGCGTGCCTGGCCCCGAGGGAACCCTAAGCCTCATTCCATCCTCGAAGAATTATTCCGCCACCGCCTCGGGGCGGAAAACACTCGACAGAGAAAAGCTCTCAGGCCGGGAGAAATTTGCCGGGGAAATTCCTCTCCGGAGAGGGGAAATCACCGCCATCGTCACCGTCATCACTCCGGGCATCATCAAGATCATCATCATCATCGTCCTCACCACCAGCAACATCATCCTTGTCATCCACCGTCATCCCGTTGTGACAATTAGGGGCCTCTATCATTGTTTTGCATTAGATCTCTCTCCCGGTGTGGATTACTTGTTAGTAGTTGATGCTTGTGAGATTTATCGGTGTTTGCACTTTATGACCAGATTGTTATCATCCATTATATCACTTATGATCTTGATCTATATGATGTGTTTTGAGTAGTTCGTGTTTTTCTTGAGGACATGGGAGAAGTCAAGTTGTTAGTAGTGAAGTAATGTTGAAAATATTTAATGTTTGATATTTAAGTTGTGGTATTATTCTTCTAGTGGTGTCATGTGAACATCGACTACATGATACTTCACATTTATGGGCCTAGGGGAATGCATCATGTATTTGGCTACTAATTGTGGGGTTGCCGGAGTGACAGAAACTTAAACCCCCGTTAGGAAACCATTACACGAGGGAGCGTAGGACCCCGGAGTTTAAAGCTGTGGTTAGATTTAGTTCTTAATTACTTTCTTGTAGTTGTGAATGCTTGCAAGGGGTATAATGACAAGTATGTACTAGTCTTGGATGGGATGGTACATTAGCATAGGTTCACCCACACAACACTTATCACAACACCTAACATTATTCAGCTGCATGGAACAAAAGTACTTGACAGAAACCTCCCGTGGGTCCTCGAGAACGTTTGTTAATCATAAGTAAATCACCGACTTGTCCTTTGCTGAAGAAAGGATTGGGCCACTTGCTGCAATTATTACCACTGCATTTTATTTACTCGCACTTTATTTATCTGCAATATCAAAACCACCTACAAATCTGTTTTCCAGTATTTATAGTTATTCCTTCATCGAAACTGCTTGTCAATACCTTCTGCTCCTCGTTGGGTTCGACAATCTTATTTATCGAAAGTACTAAGATACACCCCCTATAATTGTGGGTCATCACATGTTAACAACTTAAATGCTAAGGGCGAACGCATCTACAAAACTGCAGCAGAAAACGCGGAAGCCGAGTTCGCTATCCTTAATGACGATCTGTATTCAAAGGAAGAAAAACTGCAGGGAGTGTATGCTTTTCTCTGAAAAGCATTACAATAGCAACAACAAGGACATGCACGTTCGGGCAAGTTACATGATGATTCAGCCTTGTGCAAAACTGCCACGTGCGCCGCTGGAGCACCCGACCCAGGCGAACCCGGGGACTCAGGTGATTCTAAGGAAAAGACGGGAGACCCTAAGAAGGACAAGAAAATCCCGGATAATAGGGAAGCAGCATCTAAAACATGATCACATCTGCCGAAAGGCGGCGGCGGAAATAATCCCCGTCACAAAACTGGAAAGGCGAGAAAGTAATGCAGCCTTTGAGATACCCGGCGGATAAAGGCAGAAGGGTACCACAATCCTCACAGGCATGAGAGGTCCCGGACTCCTCCAAGGAACAAAGAAAGGCCAAGGAGCAGAACTCCACTTTATTCCAAAGGACAGGACGCCGGAAGAAATAGGGATAATCCCAGAAGAGCGCCCTCGCGCAACAATGGACCAGAACGGAGCACATCCCCTTCTGTCCACTTAGCTGGAAGATATTCCGCGCACGTCGATAAGGCGGAAAGATACGATTTATACTTCGGACCAAAATGCTTCACCGACAGGATTCGGAGAATCGATCTACACTCTGGCTTTGCCAAAGTTGGTCCAACTTACCAAAAGTATACCGGAAGTACAAACCCGGATACATGGCTTTCAGATTACTATACTTCCATCCAGATCAACAAAGGGACAAATTTAGAGGCTATTAGGTTTCTTCTCCTAATGTTACTGGATGGAGCCAGAGATTGGATCAACAGGCTTCCGTCAAGAATAGTAGACAGCTGAGAAGATATGGCTAGAGTATTCGCTCAGCACTTCCAGGTTACGTATAAATGCCCTAAGAGTATTAACCAGCTGAATCATTGCGTCCAGTACGAATATGAGTCGTACGTTGACTTTATCTCAAGATGGACTGCAATGAAGAATAGTTGCTCTGGAGTAAGTGATGTACAAGTGATGCATTCTTTCATCAACGGCCTGAAACCCGGCCTTGTACCGTTCATGATTGGTTCAAAAGAGCGTAAAGATCTCGGATCTATGCTTACCACCGCCAATGAGCACGCAGCGGCTGAAGATGATATCAGGGCGAGAGGCGGAAACATTGATGGTTTGGTTCAAGCCAAAAAGGCGTCTCGTTCTCAAAAGGAAGGCCACTCCAGAGGCACGGCCAAAACCCAAGGAAATAAATTTAACCTTTGGAAAGGATAATGGCAGGAGGTGGAAGGGAAAAAGCACAGAACCCATCTCCTATTCTAAAGAAGAGTGAAAAAAGATTAAGTCGGAAAATTGTGTCCACCATTCGCAATTAGGGAAGCCTACCCACACCAATGCGTAGTGCAGGCTTAACAAGCACATGAGAGGCACTGCAGGATCCGGGAATAAAGGAAAGAATTCCAAAAGGAAGTTCAACAAGCAAAATCCGGAAGCTAAAAAAGAAGAAAGTGAGTCAGACACTAATGAAATAATCCAGGAGTAGCAGTGCAAAGGCGAGCCCAAATTACTAAGAGTTGAAGGAGAATGTAACCTAACTTTCTTGGCAACTCCTCCAGCCAAACAGGAAAAACGAACACTTCGAAAAATCAATGATGTTGTACCTCCAACCCCAAAGTACTTGAAGTATTCAAATATGCCAATTACCTGGGATTAGTCTGATCATCCCGATAACATCCCAGAACCTGTCACACATGCTTTGGTCGTAAGCCCTATTGTTCAAAACACTAGGCTCAAAAGAGTGCTGATGGATGGAGGATCCAGTATCAATATCATGTACTTAAGTACATTGAAGCGGCTACACCTCTCCAAGGCCTAGCTCAAACACGTCAATATACGTTTCATGGCATTGTTCCTGGTAGGAAAGCACATTCTCTAGGAGAAATTTCCTTAGAAGTAACCTTTGGAAAGAGATAACACTTCCGCCAGGCGATGATCTCATTCCAGGTTGTGCCGTTTGAAACTGTGTATCACGCAATACTCGTACGTTCGGCTTTCGCCAAATTTATGGCAAGATCATGTTACATCTATAACAAGCTAAAGATGTTAGGACCGAAAGGCAGAGTTATCACCATTTCAGGAGATTTCAAGCTGGAAACGAGCTGGAGAAAGGAAACTCCCTTTGCGCCGAACAGGTAATAAGGAAGGAAGAGTTGAAGGGACTGGCTAAGGAAGTATCGCTAACAGAAATGCCAGTAGAAAAAGAAAGCAGGAAGCCGACAGATAGCTTCAAAGCCTCGGAGCATACAAAGCAGGTCATCTTGGACCCCAAAGATCCGACAAAATTTGTCGTTGTGGGAACGGGAATGACTCACGCATAGGAAAGCATGCTCACCAAGTTCCTCCGTGAGAACTGAATATTTTTGCTTGGTGTCCCGCTGACATGCCAGGTGTATCTAGAGAACTTGCTGAGCACCAATTGAAGGTGATTACAGGATCAAAACCGGTCAAACAAGGTCTCCGTCGTTTTGATGGAAGAAGGCGGAAGGCTATTGGCAAGGAAATTATCTGGCTTTTAGCAGCTGATTTTATCCGGGAAGTTATACATACTGATTCGTCTGCAAACCCAGTATTAGTCCTGAAGAAGGATATTATTATTCTTAGTATGTGTATAGATTACACCGGTTTGAACAAACTATGTCCAAAATATAGGTTCGCGTTACCGCGAATCGATCAAATAATAGATGCCACTGCTGGCTGTGTGCTTTTATGCTTTTTGGACGCTTATTCCGGGTACCATCAAATACGCGTGAAAAAGGAAGATCAAATAAATTCTTCTTTCATAACACCCTACGGAACATATTATTATATAACCAAGTCACCTATAGCCTCTATGATCATTTAGTTTTTGACTTGTAATACCGTTTATGCTTTGATTAATAATGTTTTTGTTGCTATGCATGATTATGGCCATTACTGCTCTCTTAATTTGTCGCTCCCAGTATTTTGCTAGCCTCCACCTGTACTGAGTATGAGCTACTCTTGCATCCAACTCCCAAAAACCAAACTTTTCCAAATGTGTCCACCATACCTACCTACATGTGGTATTTAACTGCCACTCCAAAGTAAATTTCTCATGTGCTACATTTCAAACCTTCAAAATTATACCTGTTTTGTGCCTCTGTTGTAGCTCATGAGGACGTAAATAGTGAATCTGTATGTCACTTGTTGATTGGACTTTACACACATGGACTAGTGGCACATCCGCTTATCCAAATTGATAGAAGAGCTGACAACGGGGTGCCCAGCCCCAAAATTGGTTATTATAAATTCTCTTCACTCTTGTTTCCCCTGATTTATTAGTCAAAGCATAATTATGTAAACAAAAGAGAAGATGGATGATCTACTACCCCAGTAGCGTGCTTCAATGGGAGCCCCTCTTGCAAGGTCTAGCTGGCTTGTGACGTACTGTATTGTCTGTTTACCATTCGTTGACATAAGCATACATCTCTCTAAAAAAACTGTTTTCAATACCTCAGTTTTATAAAATAAAAATCTCTAGCACATGAGTTAATCCTGCTTCCCTCTGCGAAGGATCTTTCTTTTGCTTTTATGTGGAGTCTTCATCTTCTAACTTTATGCACAATTAAGAGAGTGTAGTTGTCATTTTGACTTTAGTGTGCATCAGTCCCAAAGATTATTATTGATTGATTCATGATATGTGATTACTAGCTCTCAAATTATTTGTTTCTAGTCATGCACTTTAACTTTGAAGGTGTCCTGACATTTACGTTTTGCTCCACTTTTAAGGGTAAGCGAAATACCATTTTGTTATGTTTTCTTTATGCTTGAAACAAACGTCTACCTTTCAAGTGCATTATTATTCATCATATTTTATTTGTGTTACTTTTCATGTTGCAACATGGTTGCTAAGTTTGATTGTTAGAATTATATCTATCATTCTTGTGTTTAGAGTACTATGATCTCAGCTTACAAATGATTTTACAAATTTGATGATCAAGATTATATTGGTAGCATGTCACCTCAGAAATTATTTGTTTTTAACGTTTTACCTACTCGAGGACGAGTAGAACTAAGCTTGGGGATGCTTGATACGTCTCAAACGTATCTATAATTCTGATGTTCCATGTTGTTTTTATTACATTTGCTTCATGTTTCCTATACACTTTATGTATTTTTTATGGATTTCCTGTGACTAACCTATTAACAAGATGCCTGATGACCCAAAAGTATAGGGGGTGTATCGTAGTACTTTCGATAAATAAGAGTGTCGAACCCAACGAGGAGCAGAAGGTGTTGACAAGCATGTTGGATAGATAATTCACTGTAACACTAGCAAACGGGTTTTTCGTTGTTTTGGATATAGCAGATAAATAAAGTGCGAGTAAATAAAGAGCAGTAAATAATATTGCAGCGAGTGGCCCAATCCTTTTTAGAGCAAAGGACAAGCCGGTTGAGTTACTTATGACTACCAAACGTTCTCGAGGACACATGGCAATTCGTCAAGTGCTTTCTCTTCATTAAGGTTGATTAATATCCATTGGTTCGTGAAGTGTTGTGTGGGTGAACCTATGCTAATGCACCGCCCAACTAGGACTAATACATACTTGTGATTATACCTCTCGCAAGCATCTACAAATACAAGAGAGTAATTAAGATAAATCTAACCACAACCTTAAACTCCGGGATTCTACGCTCCCTCGTGCATTGTTTCCTAACGGGGGTTTAGGTTTCTGTCACTCCGGCAACCCCACAATTAGTAGCCAAATACACAATGCATCCTCCTAGGCCCATAAAGGTGAAGTATCATGTAGTCGACGTTCACATGACACCACTAGAAGAATAGCACCACAACTTAAATACTGAATAACTAGATATTACTTCAACATAACTTCACTACTAACAACATGACTTCTACCATGTCCTCAAGAACTAAACTAACTACTCACAAGACATCATATGTATCATAATCAGAGGTGATATAATGGATGATAACAATCTGGTCATAAAGTGCAAACACCGATAAATCTCACAAGCATCAGGTACTAACGAGTAATCCACACCGGGAGAGAGATATAATTTAAAACAACAATAGAGGTCCCTAAGTGTTACAGCGGGATGACGGTGGATGGTGAGGGTGATGGTGTTGTTGATGACGATGATCTCGGTGAAGCCCGGAGTGATGACGGTGACGATGGCGATGATTTCCCCTCTCCGGAGAGGTATTTTCCCGGCAGATTTCTCCCTGCCAGAGAGCGGCAGAGGAATAATTCTTCGATGATGGTCTAGGGCTTAGGGTTCCCTGGTGGTCAAGTACGCAAAAGACCTCGGCCAGAGGTGGGCCAGGGTGGCCACACCACCTGGCGGCGCGACCAGGAGGGGCGCGCCACCCCATGGTGTGGGCCCCTGGTGGCCCCCTCTGGCTCCCCTTCTGTCTGGAGTCCTTCTCTGAACTTCTAAGACACCTCCGGTGTCCCCCTTCTTCTTCTGATCTTCTTTAATATGGTATTTCGACGCAGCTTTTTCCATCAGATTTCTGGTCCCAGTGTTTATTCTCCAAAAATTATGAAACATGCAAAATAAGATAAAATAACATAAGTAGTGCATCATAACATGAAATATATCAATGAATAACAGAAAATAACAATATAAAACGGTGATGCAAAATAGACGTATCAACTCCCCCCAAGCTTAGACCTCACTTGTCCCCAAGTGAAATTGAACTCAGTAAACATGACCACATGTTTATGGAGTGAGGTGTCGATAAATGAAATATGGACAAAAGGCATCACATCTAACAAATAACAAATCATTTTAGACGACAACTTCCTCTCATATAATTAAACTTGAAACAAGGAGAGGAACAATAATGGTGCAAAAAGTAAATCAAAATTGGTAAAGGCAAACTTCGTTCTTGGTTAGAGAACAATTAACAACGTACTCATCTTTCGATCAGAGTCTTTTATACTAGAGCTATATTGCAGAGTTTATCATGCTCAATTATAACGGTCTCTTTGCAAACATTGGTAACTTTCTAAGTGGTATTCAAACAGATAAAAGCATTTGTAGAAACAAGGAAGAATAATAAACATGATTGAGTAAATCAAGATGGAGTCGGATGAATCACAACAATTCAAATGCTTGCTTAAGACAGGCGGAAATGGGTTTACATGACTCAACGTAAATGTAAAAGATAGGCCCTTCGCAGAGGGAAGCATGGATCACTCATGTGATAGAGATTTTATTTTAATAAACAGATGTATAAAATGCATGACACTCCTCCCATCCATCTTACACAAACCATGGCTAACCGAATCCTCGGGTGCCTGCCAACAATCACAAACCATGGAGGAGTGTCTAATTTTGAGAGGTGTATGCTAGTGTCAACGAATGGTAAATAGAAAATACAGTACGTCACAAGCCAACTAGACTTCACACGAGCGGCTCCCATATGAAGGACGCAACTGGTGTATAAAGTCATCCCTCATTCTCTTTTGTTTACACTACTATGCTTTGACTGATAAATCATGAGCAAAAATAGTAAAGAGAATTTGTGTATTAGTTTGGGGCTATGCACCCCGCTGCCAGCTTTTCTAGCATTTGGATACGCGGATGAAGCAACTAGTCTAGGTGTGTGAAATCCAATCAACAAGTGAGATAAAGATTCTATATTTACGTCCTCATGAGCAAGAACGGGAACACAAAACAGGGATAATTTTGAAGGTTTTAAAGATAGCACATGAGCAATTTACTTGGAGTGGTGGTGAAATACCACATATAGGTAGGTATGGTGGACACAAATGGCAAAGTTTTGGGCTCAAGGTTTGGATTGGACGAGAAGCATTCCCTCTCAGTACAGGTTTTTGGCTAGCAAGGTTGGATAGCAAGCATAAGAATAGAAGTAAAACAAACAAAAACATATACTCCTTGAAGGTGCAAACAAACTTATTTGAGAATACTAAGATTATGAGCTAACAAAGAAGAAAGATCATGGAATAATATATCTACATGCAACCCCCTCTTTTCTACTTAAGTCTCACGTATTGTTGCTAATGACCAATGCTAAGTTTGCCAAAACCAACTAGATTATCTTGAAGCTCCAACATTGATACCAATACTAATAACAAGATCAATCACATAACAAAAATTGCATACTAAAATAAAGTAGAACCAAAAGATGATGAAACTTCTCATTAATATTTCATTATGGCAACTCAAACCAAGGGATAAAACGATAACCAGCTAAGGAGTGTCACTTCCATACTGCAAATCATATTATATGATATTTTCTCTACTCATGATATGACTCTAATAAAAGGTAAAAAGGAGTGAAATATAAAGGTGATACCGCGACACTCCCCCAAGCTTGGAACAAGCCAAGGGGATGAAAATACCAATGAAGAATCAATTCTTCGATGGTGGTGGTGAATCCTTCGCGATGAGCTTGTCAACTATTTCCTTCAAATGTTCGATTGCGTGCATAAGCCTACACATCACCTCCGTATTAAGCTCAATTTGGTCCACTTGCTTGTCAGATGGTGAATCCCGGCCATATAGGTATTCCTTCCTTGCTTCCTTGGATCGAGAACTTCCTTCTCCTGCGGCTAGTGTACTTGAGGCTAAACAATGACGTGGGGCCTTCCCTCCAGTGCTCATTCTCGCCGTTTTCTTGCGAGGTTTTGAAACCACTCCAATGCTTGCGATGGTGACGTGTGGACATACTCGCGGGTTTTCTTCTACATCTCCTTCAGCTCCACTATCAATCTCCTTCTTCGGCTCCCGGTCTTGGAAATCTTCTTCCTTTAGTCCCTTCCCCTTGTTGTTGTTGGTGGAGACCATGGTTCTTCTAAAACTGAAAACAGACCCTGGCAGAAACAACTCGAAACAGAAACACGACAATAAAATGATATACAAACCTCGGGGGATCCGGGGGATTATATAGCAAAAACATACGTATCGAAAGGAAATTCCAGGTCGAAAACGAGTCGGAGAGGGGCTCCGGGGCGCCCACACCATAGGCTGGCGCAGCCAAGGGTGGGCCCGTGCCACCTGGTGGCGTGGTGCCTCCGGGCACCTCCTCCAATCCTCTTCGGCTCGGTATTTTTCATATTTTCCAAAAATCAATAATCTATAACTGAAAAGGAATTTCGCGAACTTTTTCTTAACAAAACTATTACCTATTCCAAAATTTACTCTGCAGATTCTGGAATCTTCCCTTCAATGAATTTCTCTGGAGTCATTACTTGAATAACATCGACATGTTCATCATAGGAATCCCCAGAAATATAATGTTTGAGTCTTTGCCCATTTACCACTTGTGTTGTGTTATCCTTGAGGGAAGCAATTTTAATTTCCCCTGAACGATACACTTCTTCAATAAAATAAGGTCTTTCCCACCGGGAGAGTAATTTTCCTGCAAAAAATCTAAGACGAGATCGATACAATAGAACTTTATCACCAACATGAAACTCTCTTTTAAGGATTCTTTTATCATGCCATTGTTTAACTTTTTCTTTAAAGAGCTTGGCATTTTCATAAGCTTCACATCTCCATTCATCTAAATGATTCAAATCAAGCATTCTTTTCTTACCAGCAAGTTTAAAATCTTTATTTAATTCTCTCACTGCCCAATAAGCTTTGTGTTCTAATTCTAAAGGCAAGTGACAGGCTTTTCCATACACCATTTTATAGGGAGACATACCCATAGGATTTTTATAAGCAGTTCTATAAGCCCATAAAGCATCATTCAACTTGCCAGACCAATTCTTCCTAGATTTATTAAAAGTCTTTTGCAACATAGATTTAATTTCTATATTTGATAATTCTACTTGCCCACTGGTTTGAGGATGATAAGCTAAGGAAATTCTATGATTAACATCATATTTAGCAAGGTTTTTCTAAAACCACCATGAATAAAATGAGAACCTCCATCAGTCATAAGATATGTAGGTACACCAAACCTAGGAAAAATGACATCTTTAAGCATTTTTAACGAGGTTTCTCCATTAGCACTTTTAGTAGGTATAGCTTCTACCCATTTAGTAACATAATCTACAGCAACAAGTATATGAGTATATCCATTTGAAGGAGGAAAAGGACCCATAAAGTCAAATCCCCAACAATCAAAAGGTTCAATAGCAAGAGAAAAACTCATAGGCATTTAATTACGTCTAGAAATATTTCCTACTCTTTGACATTCATCACAAGATAAAATAAATTTACGTGCATCTTTAAAGAGAGTAGGCCAATGGAAACCTGATTGTAGAACCTTCTGTGAGGTTCTATCTCTAGCGTGATGTCCTCCACAAGCACTACTATGGCACTTCTTCAATATTTCACGTTGTTCATGATCTGGAACACATCTTCTCATAATACCATCTACTCCTTGTTTATATAAATGTGGGTCATCCCAAAAATAATGCCTCAAATCATAGAAGAATTTTCTTATTTGTTGAGTGATACGTCTCCAATGTATCTATAATTTATGATGTTCCATGTTGATATTATGCCAATTGCTACTTGTTTTCTCCCTTCTTTATAACATTTTTAAACGTTTTCTGAGACTAACCTATTAACAAGATGCCAAGTGCCAGTTCCCTGTTTTCTGCTGTTTTTTATTTTAGAAAAGTTGTTCTGGAAATATTCTCGGAATTGGACCCCACGAATCCCGAAGTTCTTATTTTCCCCGGAAGAATCCAGAAGTCTGAAGAGGAGTCGAAGACGGGCACCAGGGGGGCCTCACCATAGCCAGGCGCGACCCACCTTGGCCGCGCTTGGGGGTGGTGAGGCCACCCTGGTGGCCCACCAACGTTGCCCTTTCGCCTATATAATACCCCCGATACAAAAATCTTAGAAGAATTGGCGAAATTCCACGAAACATTCCGCAGCCGCCGTCATTGTCAACCCAAATTTCGGGGGACAGATCTTTGTTCTGGAACCCTACCATCTCCATCGTCATTGCTGTATTATATGATGAGGAGGGAGTGGTTCTCCCCCGAGGCCGAGGGCTCAACTGGTAGCTATGTGGTTCATCTCTCTCCCCCATGGTGTGATCTATATGTGATCGTGAGCTTTGTAATCTAGTTGAATAAGTAGATGTTACTCTTCATCTTATGCTACTCAAGTGTTTTATTCATATGAACTTTGGAGTCACCTTGTCCCGCGGTGTGAAGGTGGCAGTGTGCACATCGTGTGAGTCTCCTCTATAAATTTTGGTGTTTGTCTACTACCTTCTAGGGCGCTGAAGTTGACAGTGTGGGGCTAACTAGACATGGGAATGCTTACTTTAAGAAATTCTTTTTGCAGCCCTACGCAATGATTAGTGTTTTTTATCCAACCGGAGAGGGTTAAGAGTAGCATAGTGAATAGAAGATACTTAGTTATTCAATTATGTGATCATTGTTGAGAGTGTCCACTAGTGGAAGTAGGATCCCTAGGCCTTGTTTCCAAGCATTGAAACATCGTTTTCCGCCTGTTCTGCTACATGTATGCTTGCTGCCGTATTTATTTCAGATTGATATTATTACTTATTACCATCCATATTACTCGCATTTCACTATCTCTTCGCCAAACTAGTGCACCTATATACCTGACAAGTATATTGGGTGTGTTGGGGACACAAGAGACTTCTTGTATCTTAATTGCAGGGTTGCTTGAGAGGGATATCTTTGACCTCTACCTCCCTGAGTTCGATAAACCTTGGGTGATTCACTTAAGGGAAACTTGGTGCTGTTCTACAAACCTCTGTACTTGGAGGCCCAACACTGTCTACAAGAATAGAAGCATGCGTAGACAACAAGCTCTTTTCTGGCGCCGTTGCCGGGGAGGTAAGGTAAAAGGTACTCACATCCTCGGGTGTGAGTGCTCGAAGTTATTTCCTTTAGATTCTACAATTAAATCTTTTTGTTTCTTGTTTTCACTAGATAGACTTAATGGAAAACAACAAAAATACGAGAGAGCTTTATAATATTTATCTTGAGTTAAGACATGAAGTGTTTGAAGAGAAAATTAAAAAAACCTATGGAGCTTTATTTGCATGCTAGTAGCAATGTTATTAGTATGAATTATTTGAACACCATTATTGCTAATGCTATTTAAAAGTCTAAGCTTTTGGAAGTTGGTTTTGATGAATATGATATTTTTAGTCCCCCAAGTTTTGAGGAGGAAATTTTCTTTGATGATACTTTGCCTCCAATATATGATGATTATAATGATTGTGGTATTCTACTTCCACCTACTATGAATGATAAATTTTATTGTGATCATGATGTGCCTTCTATAGATGATGTTTACAATGATGAATATGTTATTTTGAGTCCACCTAATATTGAGGAGAAAATTAATTATGATTACAATATGCCTCCTATATTTGATGATTATGGTGATGAGAATTATAATGATAGCTATTTTGTTGAATTTGCTCCCACTGCTACTAATAAGAATGACTATGCTTATGTGGACAGTATTAATTCTTTTATGCATGTGGCCCATGATAAGAATGTTTCTTCTGATAGTTATATTGTTAATTTTATTTATGATGCTACTGAAAGTTATTATGAGAGAGGGAAACATAGTTTTATGTATCTTAATAATATTAAGTTTCCCATCTTTATGTTGGAAATTTTGAAGTTGCACTTGTTTTGCTTTCCTATGCTAGCCACTTTGTGATTTATTGACTTGTTCTTTTACAAGATTATTTTTCATAGGAAGTGGGTTAGACTTAAATTTGTTGTACATTTTTCTTATTGATGCTCTCTTCTTCTTCAATTCATATTTCTCATGTGAGCATCTTCTCAAATTATCATGCCTTGCTAAAAGGCTTTAAAGAAAAGCACTTCCGGGAAACAACCCGTTCTATTTCTCCGTTTTCAACCTGTTTTCCGTCGTTTATTTTTGTTTTCTTTGCACCTGGATGTTGTATATTTCCTTAGCAACCCTTCTTTATCTTTTCTTTTGTGTCTTTGTTGATCTAAGTAAAGCCTATAGTGGAAAGATGAGACCATATTTCGGATTTCTGCGCAGGAAACAGATTTCTTCTGTCCGCTGTTAAATTCGTATAAAATAACAGAAAATTCAAAATGACCTAAGTTTTTTTGTGCATAATCCTGGGATATATACGCAACTTTTCTTAGTTTAACACTTTTTGATTTGAGCAACAGAAGATTTTCGAAAAAACCAACTTTATCTGTTGTCTTGTTTTGACAGATTTCTGCCAATAATTACATTTGCATCTTAATCTCTTTCTTTTGGTGTTCTTTTGAGAAAAACAGTTTTAAAAGAAGTTTTGACAGTAGCTAATGTGTTTATGAGTGTTAGTCTTGTTTTGAAACTGAACCATGTGAATTTATTATTTCGATTTCACTAACGTTGCTAACGAAGATTGTGAGAAGTTTGGTGTGAAGGAAGTTTTCAAGGGTCAAGAGAAGAGGATGATATGACGTGAACAAGATGAATGAAGAGCCTAAGATTGGTGATGCCCCGGAGGTACATACCATAAAATTCCAAGAAGACTCAAGCGTTGATACGTCATAAACGTATCCCTAATTTCTGATGCTCCATGATCATATTTTGCCAATTGCTACATGTTTTCTCCCTTATTAATAGCATTTTTATACGTTTTTTGGACTAACCTATTAACAAGATGCCAGAGAGCCAGTTCCCTGGTTTCTGCTATTTTTTAGTTTCAGAACAGTTGTTCTGGAAATATTCTCGGAATTGGAAAATTCGAAGCCCAGAAGTCCTATTTTCCCCGGAAGCATCCAAAAGACCGAAGAGGAACCAAAGAGGGGCAGCAGGGGGCCACACCATAGGGTGGCGCGCCCCCTGGCCGCGCCAGCTAGGGGTGTGGCCCCCCTGGAGCGCCAGCGCCTTCGCTTTTTCGCCTATTTAGCCTCCATGACCACTTAGTTTTTGAACTTGTGATACTGCTTACGTTTTAATTAATGATGCTTATGTCGCTATGCATGATTATGGCTCTTATGCTCTCTTGATTTGTCGCTCCCAGTCTTTTGCTAGCCTCCACCTGTACTGAATATGAGCTCTACTCGTGCATCCAAACTCCCTTAAACCAAAGTTTTTCCCATTGTGTGCACCATACCTACCTACATGTGGTATTTAACTGCCATTCCAAAGTAAATTGCTCATGTGTTACCTTTAAAACCTTCAAAATTACTCCTGCTTTATGTTCCTGTTTTTGCTCATGAGGACATAAATAGAGAATCTTTATCTCACTTGTTGATTGGATTTCACACCCTGGACTAGTGGCTTCATCCACTTATCCAAATGATAGAAGAGCTGGCAGCGGGGTGCCCAGCCCCAAATTAATGCATACAAATTCTCTTCACTATTTTCCCCTGGTTTATTAGTCAAAGCATAATTGTGTAAACAAAAGAGAAAGAGGGATGACCTTCTACACCAGTTGTGTCCTTCACCATGGGAGCCACTCTTGTGAATCCAGTTGACTTGTGACGTACTGTATTTTCTGTTTACCATTCGTTGACATTAGCAAAGATCTCCCAAAATATAGACACTCCTCCACGGTATGTGATTGTTGGCAGGCACCCGAAGATTCGGTTAGCAATGGTTTGTGAAAGATGGATGGGAGGAGTGTCAAACTTTTAATACCTCTGTTTAATAAAATAAAAGCTCTAGCACATGAGTGATCCCTGCTTCCCTCTGCGAAGGGCCTTTCTTTTACTTTTATGTTGAGTCTCCATCATCTAACTTTATGCACAGTTGAGAGATCATTTTTGCCATTCTGAGTTCTATGTGAATTTGTCCCATAAGCATCAATAATTACTTCATGATGTGATATTATTTGTTCTAGTCTTCCTCTTGAACTTTGAAGGTATCCTGGCATTTATGTTTTGCCCCACTCTTAAGGACTATCGAAATATCACTTTTCCATGCTTTCTCTATACCTGAAATAAACGTTTACCTTTCTTTGCATTAGTATTCATGATCCTTTATTTGAGTTACTTTTCGTGATGCAAAGTAATTGCTATGCTTTATTATTAAAGTTTTATTTATCATGCCTCTGTTTAAAGTCTTATGATCTCAGTGTGCATATGCTTTTACATTAGATTGATCAAGTTTGTGCTAGTAGCATGTCACCTCAGAAATTACTGTTTTATCGTTTACCTACTCGAGGACGAGTAGGAACTAAGCTTAGGGATGCTTGATACGTCGTAAACGTATCCCTAATTTCTGATGCTACATGATCATATTTTGCCAATTGCTAAATGTTTTATCCCTTATTTATAGCATTTTTATACGTTTTCCGGACTAACCTATTAACAAGAGGCCACAGAGCCAGTTCCCTATTTTCCGCTGTTTTTTGGTTTCAGAAAAGTTGTTCTAGAAATATTCTCGGAATTGGAAAATTCGAAGCCCGGAAGTCCTATTTCCCCGGAAGTATCCAGAAGACGAAGAGGAACCGAAGAGGGGCAGCAGGGGGCCACACCATAGGGTGGCGTGACCCCCCCTGACCGCGCCAGCTAGGGGTGTAGGCCCCCTGGAGCGCCACCGCCTTCGCCCTTTCGCCTATTTAAGCCCCCCGGATGGAAAACCCTAGACACCTGATCAAAAGCCCCGAAAAAGTTACGCAGCCGCCGTCACCGTCAAACCTAGATCAAGGGGATTCTGAATCTGTTTTCGGCACCCTGCCGGAGAGGAGATCATCACCGGAGGCTTCTTCATCACCATGCCTGCCTCCGGAGTGATGCGTGAGTAGTTCATCCTTAGACTACGGGTTCGTAGCTGTATCTAGATGGTTGTATTCTCCTCATATGCCTCCATGTTTAGATCTGGTGAGCTACCTTTCATGATCGAGATTGATCTCATGTAATTCTTTGTGTTGTGTTTACTGGGATCCGATGGATATTGACCTTATACCAAGCTGATTATAATCTTTATTTGCATGTGTTATTTGTGATCTTGCACTAGTAGGAGAAAGCCTACTAGTGACGAACAAAATTACCTTATCGCTGGCCAACATGGGTTCGCCAGCGCTACCCCGCCAGTGGTAGCCACTACCGCTGGCGAAGCCGTGTTGGCCAGCGGTAAGGAAGAGCTACCGCTGGCAACGTCGCATGTTGGCCAGCGGTAACCGTTCGTGTTCGCCAGCAGTATGTAGTTCGCTAGCAGTATGTATTTTGGAAAGGCCATGTTGCCCAGCGGTAACTGTTCGTGTTTGCCAGCAGTAGGTATTTTGGGAAGGCAGTTGTTCGCCAGTATTAGTATACTTTGTTCGCTAGCGGTATATTTTCTGGAAAAAAATCTGTATATTCATATTCCAACAATATATACAGGTACACCAGCAGTATATCAAATATATTAGTTACCAAAATTAGTTTTCATACATCATTACATTCATATAGGTCATTATTCAATAGTTCAGAATACACCATTACATTAATCACTTCTAGAATGGTACAAAATGGTCGCCGCTATTGTGTCGATGTCATCGCTAGTGCTGCCTCGTGTCCATGTAGCCACAACAGCCCGTGTCCTTGTCGTCGTTGCTGCAGCCCCGATGTTGTTGTCGTTGTTGCAGCCACGATGTCCTTGTCGTTGCCGCAACTCCGTGTGGACTCGCCGTTGCTGCAACCCTCTGTCAACGTCTTCGGTAGGTACGAAAGCTAGAGATACAAAACTGAAAGCAAGTTTTACTTTAGTCAAGAACTGACCTTGAATCAATACTACTTCATTAATTAAAACATAACAGATACTCCAAAAAGTTAGCCCATAGAGGATAGCAGTAGGTTCGTGATTGCTTAAATGGGAGTGGGCAGTAACAAATTCCAGATTTGTTTCTGTTGATTTGATACCTTGCTGCCTTATTCATCCCAAATTCCATATTTGTGTAGTAAAGATGGTACACAGGCAGAGAGACACGAGCAATTCATACCAATATCATCTAAAAACTAGATGAACCTGGCGCGTTTCGCTGCGCTTGTCTTTCTACAGTCCTTTAAATAGAAAACATTTCTTTAGCTTTTTTACAAAAGAAAAAGGCCTATGATTTCATTTTATATATATTTTGCTATGTGTAGCGGATGAGTTGATATTCTGGCCAAATATTTCATTTATGGAGTTTGTATTAAGGCTAAACAAATAAATGGGGATGTGTGTGGGGGGGGGGGGATTTATGAAAAATCCATACCATATTTACTAAGCATCTGCACAAATCATTCTTTATCTTCAGGAGACCATATATTCATCACAGTACACATGCCTTATCAAACAAAATAGGATCCCATTACGGGAAAAAACAAGCACTTGCCCTCTCTTTATCTTCTATAATTAATATTGTCATTGTTAATTAATTTCAGCAGCAATAACAACTACTGATACAAACGCCATATGAAATATACTTGAATTTCCAGCGGTAAACATAACGGAAGAAAAAATGTCACATTAACATGATTGCAACCGGTCATCCTTTATAGAGGAAGCACGAGGATTATTTTAGACGCGCAACAATATCTCACACAATGATACCTAAAATTACACATTTCTGGTGGAGCAATATTGGATCTTTGATGCATTGGAATATTGTATTCATAGCAATTCTGTTGCGTTTTCGACGACACAAAGAATTTGCCTCAAGGTTATATTTCTCACACTAAAATAATGAGAAATCCAAGAATAACACTAATTTATCTAGTTAAAAACATAACCTTAGAAGTCAAGGAAAGACAATATAGATAACCAGAGTTCATCTATACTTTTTCTATATCAGCTCTATATTCAGGAGCTGCATTTGATTGATTTAGCTAACTCATTATTAACTTCACATAAAGCTGCAATTTTAAATTTTTTTGTGACAACTAATACTTTGAATAATCTGAAAATCAACACTCTAAACCAGGTTCCTGATTTCTACTTCGGAACATGACAACCCATTTCCCAGTTCCACCTGTCCATGAGGGACCATTTAAATTTTCTATATCGCTAGACTGAGCCCTATCTGATGTACAAATTGAACTGAACCATATTCTTAAATTTAAAAATCAGCTACTGTTTTACATGTAGTACTCCCAGTAGTAAACTGATGACTATTTTCCTTTTGCTTGTTTCCTGTGTACACAATAGCATACTAGATGATTGGGAATCTAGAATTACAAAGGCACTTGCAGGTTTAATTCTCTGTAGAAACAAAATAAATTGCACAGACCATCAAACCACGAACTCAACGAGCGCCATCCTTTTCCCTTCTAGGAACCAGCAGATGAAGAGCTCGAGCTCGACCAACTGAACCATATTCCAGGAAAATTCACACTTTCAGAAACGGATGCAGTGCGATTGGGACGGACAACACAACAGGCGCTTCTAATCCTTGTGTACGTCCTAGAAACCGAGGGTGCATGTGCAGCTGGATAGTGTATCGAGGTGCTGGTGTGTGTGTGCAACGCGTTGGGTCTGTATGCGAGGTGATACGGGGCACAACAGGAGGCGAGTAGGAGCTTGCTGCTACCACGTTCATGGCGGCACATAAATTGGACGACGGCTAGGGCGACCTACAACACGAAATCGAGCACGCAAACACGGGGAATCGAAGGGAGTGCTCACTTGGAGGCTGCTGTTGTCGACGAACGCACATGGAGATGACCGGCGACGGCCCTGTTCCTCGACGGCCGCCCCAACTTCTTCTTCTTCTCCCCCACCGGCGGCAGCACCTGCAAATGTTGCTGGCCCATGGCCGGAGCTGGAGCCGGGGGACGTGCCGGACGCGCTCGCCGAAGTCGGTCGCCTCATAGCGTCACTGCCACCCGCCGACGTTGCCATGGACGCCCCAAATTCTTGGCTTCTAAGGGCATCTCGAGTCGTTGAGCCCCCCCAGGACGCAAAAACCCGGCCTTTTTTCGCGCCGCGGCGCGAAACGGCGCTATTCTGGAAACTGGGGGGGCGCGTTTCCCAGCCGTGAACCCAGGCCGCCCTCCCCCCCAGCCGGCGATTCGGCCCAATTTGGACAGGTAGAGATTTGGCACACAAATAATTGAACTTTTGCCACCAAATAAATAGAGTTTTGCCACACAAATAAAATAGTTCAACAATTTAAACAAAATAAATAAATTACACTAGGCATCGTCATCATCCTCAACATTGCCATTCCCCTTTCGCGCCCACAAATGCTGCACCAGGTCATCCTACAGAGCTTGGTGTGTTGCAGCGTGTCGAATCTCCTGTCGCTTGGTGAGGAAGTCTGTCCATGATGCCGGCACCTGGTGATCAACATCTGCAAGAGGGCCCTGCCGGTAGTATGGTGTGCTTGCCTCACTGTCAGGCACCGGGTCATCCCGCTCACTCTCAATGATCATGTTGTGCAAGATCACACAACACTGCATCACCTCCCACATGTTGGACTTCGACCAAGTCATAGCTGGGTACCGGACAACAGCGAATCGAGATTGCAGCGCACCAAATGCCCGCTCAACATCCTTCCTGCAAGCCTCCTGGCACTTGGAAAACCAAGCTTTTGCGCTTCCTGGGATAGGGTTGGAGATGCTCTTCACAAATGTTGCCCACTTCGGGTAGATGCCATCTGCAAGATAGTACCCCTTTGTATACTGGTGTCCATTGATCTCATAGTTCACGGGGGGGCATGGCCTTCGACAAGCTCGGCAAAGACATTAGAGCACTGCAAGACATTGATGTCGTTGTGACTTCCAGGCATACAAAAGAATGAATGCCAAATCCATAGATCGTACGAAGCCACGGCCTCGAGAACCACCAAGCACTCTCCTTCCTTTCCCTTGTACATCCCCTGCCAGTCAAATGGGCAGTTCTTCCATGCCCAATGCATACAGTCGATGCTGCCAAGCATCCCAGGAAACCCTTTTGCTTCATTCTCTGCAAGGAGACGAGCAGTGTCTTGCGCATTGGGTGATCGCATGTATATTGGGCCAAAAACTGCAACCACTGCCCGGCAGAACTTGTTCAAGCACTCGAGGGCCGTGGACTCGCTCATGTGCAGGTAGTCATCTTGTGCATCTGCGGGAGCACCGTATGCAAGCAACCTCATGGCCATCGTGCACTTCTGGATAGAGGTAAAGTCTACCGTGCCGGTGCAGTCCTTCTTCAACTTGAAGTAGGTGTCGAACTCCCGGATGGCATGCATGATCTTGAGGAAGAGTGTGTGTTTCATCCTGAAACGACGCCGGAACACCTTCTCGTCGTTGGTGGGATCCTCGGCGAAGTAGTCGGAGTAGAGGATGCAGTAGTGTCGTGGGATAATCACGGCAGACGTTACCGGGGGTAACTGATCTTGGGGCAAGACGACACAGGCGTTTGGGAGAGGGTTTAGCTCAGAGGAAAACATGGTGCAACTCGATCTGGTAGCCGGCAATCAAAGTCGCCGAGTCTCCGATCTTGATATAATAACTCAACTCTGGGATTACACTAGATGCTCGATATCAAGCGATATTGCTAGGGTTCTTAGATCTCTGTCTAAACTAGACCTGGGGGTCGGTTTATAAAGCACCCGTACCCCCTGGCTTACCCTCCAAGGCGCATCCTGGATCCTACCCGGACACGGCGCACAAACCCTAACTTTCCTTTACCATGACCCACAATCCGGGTTACTGGGCCTACAAGCTTGGGCCTTCCACAAGTTTCCTTATCCTTAGCCGGATCCTGCGCAGCGTCCTTTGGGCCGGATTACTCCTTGGAGTTTGGCCTACCGGGTTATCATCCCCCCATCAGTAGTCCCCAGAATAGCCTGGGCTTCACGGATCCTTCCTTGAAGCGCTCGCTATTCCCTGCAAGGATATCAAACACACGAGTATGTGGAGGCCGGGTTAATGTGCCCCAATAGATGGCTAGGCCTTACTCCATGGTGGCCATATAGTAACCCGGCTCTTCCCCAATCACCTAACTTACTTTCCCAGGTAAAACCCCAAAATGTTAAGATTCTATACTTGATAATTGACCTGATATCACGGGATGGATCTCTTTCTCCTTTTCGCTCAGATCCCCTGCTCAACATTTAAAGCGCATCTCGCCAAAACTCAAATAAATAGCCGTTTACTTCCGCAACTCCCGGCTCCCGCTCGCTGAACCGGGCTTATCCACTCGCGCTATAAATAGGCTCCTTGGGGGTAACCCGAACCCTAACGGCTCATTTCCCCCCACTCCGCTTCCTTTCTTCCTCCGCGCTCATCCTCACTGAGCGCCACCACGGAAATCCCGCGCGCATCACCGGAGCCCATTGGCCGGAGGCTGCGCTCCGCCACAGTTCGCCCCGCGCCGCCACCAAGATCCACCGGCAAATCTCCATCCGGCCCATCAGGAACCGCGAAAGGACACCAGGCTTGCGCCATCTGCCTCCGCAAGGCTTCACTCAGATCTCCTCCGGTAAGCCTCTTGCACCCATTAATTTGCCCTTGCAATTTTTGATTTCACCTTAGATTAGATCCAAATCGACCCGCCAATGATTTCTCGGCCATGCCGAATTAGGTTGCTAGTATTCTTTCTAACTCGCCCAATAGATAAGTTATGGATTCCAATCCACTCTCCTACTACCTGCAATTATTAATTTCGCCACAAATCTGAAGATAGAAATCCCAATCTGGGCCCGAACCACTCAAAATTTCCGCCTTGGCCTCAATCACCCGGCTAGTCCTCCCCTTTCCAGTTCCTTTTATTCGCGCTAAGTACCCGTGCAGCCATCCATCGTCCTCAAAAGTTCCTTCAACGCTTAGACCCCCATAATTTTCGCTATAATACTTGACACCCGGACAGTTCGAACTCCACTCTGCACACTGACACCCGGATAATATCCAATTTTCTTGCCTCAATATCACTTGCCGATACTTGGCCGGCTCACAGCTTCTGTGTCGTAGTCCTCTTATCCTTTTACCTTGTACTTTGCAGGTCAACCACATGGCTCCCAAAAAGCAGGGGAAAACTCCAACCAAAGCTTAAGCCACCAACTCCATATCCGCCAACTGGGCGCGGTCTACGGTCACCAAGGCCAAGTTGGAGGAGCTGGTGGAGCTGGGAGTTCTTCCTCCTCAAGAGGATATCCAGTGGAGGGTGCCGGGCAAGGAGA
Organism: Alopecurus myosuroides; assembly: GCA_028641055.1. NCBI lineage: Eukaryota > Viridiplantae > Streptophyta > Magnoliopsida > Poales > Poaceae > Alopecurus > Alopecurus myosuroides. The sequence continues at coordinate 527,954,056 of CM054058.1, forward strand.
CCCGGCCCACCCCGACAAAAGGCGAGGTAATTTGCTTCGTGGAACATGTGACCCGGGGCTTCCGCCCACCGGGTCACCCTTTTTTCCGTGATGTTCTAAGCCATTACGGCCTTCGCGTTTTTGACATCGGGCCTAATTCTGTATTAAACATCTCCCACTTCATCGTCCTTTCCGAGTCATACTTGTGCACTTCGCCAAGTCTAGCTCTTTTCATTGAGCTTTTTCAGTGCAAACCGTGCCGCGAGAGCGGTGACGGGGCGCTTCTCGCTTGCGGCGGGGTTTCCATCCAGCGCCGCAAGAATTCTTTGATGCCACCCCTCACCCTTAACTCCCATGTCAAGCACTGGCAGCTCTCATACTTTTACTGCCAAGACACCTCCCCACCCGGCCAAAAGAAGCTGCCGGGTTACTCAGAGGGTCTTCTTGACATCTCCGATAAATTTAGTGCCTTCGCCCCTGACTCGGACAGGGAGGCAATTCAACCTCTACTAGCCAAAATCACCACTCTCACGGCCCAAGGCCTCATCGGGCTCAACCTGGTGAAGACTTGGGTCGACTTCCGGATTCAACCCAATTCCGTCCGCACAAAGTTGATGTGCGAGTATTCGGGGCAATCTACAGACCCGCTCCGGTACTCTGACAACATCTTCGCGGCTGGCGACACTCACAAAACCATCAAGGGTTTTCTGACAGAAAAGCTTGAGGTAATCCGGAACATATCCGGATTGGAGCCCTTCACACTCGAGAACCCAGCCCCCAAGGTGAAAACCCGATTTTGATGCCTTTACCTTTGCTCTTTACACTCGATACAGTTGATAACCCTTGTACTGACACTTTTCAGGCTGATGATGATTTTTGGAAAATCAACACCTCTCCTAGCTCCGAAAGTCCAGAGGAGCAAGAAGAAGCCGTTAACTCGGACGAAGGTACTCTCCGGATTTTATTTGGTTCCTTTAAGCTCATCATAACCCCTTCATTTCCAACTATAACTTTGATGATATCCAGAACGAGAAGATGACGAGGAAGAAAGCTCCGACGGCAAAGTAGAATCCGCCAGCAACGAGGAGGAACTGGAACCGACAATCAAAGTCGGATCAAAAAGAAAAACTCAAGAGGCCACCTCCAAGGTTTCATATCTCCTCCTCGCATTCAATTCGTATTCCTTTAATGATATACATGAGCTACCTTGACGTTGTTCCACTGGCCATGCTTGAAGGAGTCGCCCATGACCAAGCGCAGGTCAACTCGAAATCACCCGGGTGATGATGCCCTTAACCCGGGTATTTCATCGACTCCGACTCGGCGGGCTGGTACTTACCCTATCTTTTCTCGGTCGAAACATTCTCCTTGAACCATTCCCACATGACATCTGACTTGATAATTTCCAGCCTCTCCCGAGTCCAGCGACGGATTTCCTTTGGACTTTGCGGTGAATACCGGGTAAAATCCCCTTCCTGATGCTCCACCACATTTCATCACCCTTTCCTGACTGTGTATTTAGCTGCTCACTGACAACATCTATAGGGCCACGGTCGTCATCAGCGACCAAGAGGATATGGAGACCGAGGGCCCGGGTAAGGGGAACCCGGCTGATAAGACTACAGCCGCGTCTAGCGGCGAAAAACAAGCGTCGCCGACAAACCCGGACACACAAGAAGCCGAGTATCCGATTGCTTCCCATGCAAGCAAGAAGAACAGAGCCACAACCTTGGGTGCAGAAGAAGGAGCATCGGATTCCGACATACAAATGACCCGGGTGCCGCCTCCCACTAAGAAGAAAGCTCCTTCTCGGAATTTCCAAGGCCCCGGGTCCTCTGATACGGGTAAAGACACTTTTGATCAACTGATGAACACTCTCCTCACTATGAAGACTTCGGAGAGCAAGATCTTGGAGCGCATGGCTGCAGAGCACCAGGTAATGACACTTGGTATCTCATATTGCGTACCTAGTCCCCAAGTTCCGAGTATGACTTGAGAAAGTTATGCTTGGTACTTTACGCCATATTCAGCTTACCATAATATCCAACTGATACTTGCGTTCCTTGCTACTTACAGGCGCAGATAACCCGGTCTGATGAAACTTTACTTAAGACCGAACAACTTCTTCTTGCCGAGGTAAAACGAAGGGAAACCCTTGAGGATGACATGAAAACTTTGAAGAAGGATGTTTCCAAATACAAGAAGAAGTGCAATGCCGCTCAGACCGCACTGAAGAAACTATCGGACCAAGTCGCCGATACTTATCAGATCTTGCTTAGTAAGTTTTTGCCGCCGATTGGCTTCATGTCTTTGCTTTATTATATGATACTCGGGATTACTGATACGTTCTTTCTTTTGTTACAACTGTAGGTGCCAACCTTGCGGCCCCAGAGGAGGATGCCATTGTCAAGGCTAGAACCCTAAAGACCGTGCTCCGGACTTTCTTTGCCGGTACAAAATTTATACTGGATGCCGTGAAGTGGCCTACGGAAGTATATCCGGGTGAAGAAAATCTCATTCAAGCCTGCTCCACTGTGCCTGGCTGGATTGAAATCTGGAAACGCTCGTCATGCCGGATTGGTATGACCCGGGCTTTTACCCTGGCCAAGGCTTTCTTTCCGAAGCTTGACCCGGCAAAGGTAATATCCGGGTTTCCCGAATTCAAGGCGGACGGTTCCAAATTTACGCCCAAGGATTTCAAGGCCATACAAGCCGCAGTGCGCCCCTCGGCTACCACTTTGGCCGATAGTTTGGATCTAAACACGATTATGAGTGCATACGACGCTGATGGCAAAGTTGTTACGGAGGAAGCACCCCCGCCCTTTGATATCTTGGAGAAGTGGGTTTCTAACTCGGCCAGGAAGAGGGAGGCAACTGCGAAGAGAGAGGCCGAGTTAGGATCAGGGCCGTCGGCCTCTACACCAGCCGTCCCTCCACCTGTCCGCCCTGGTGCGGTGAGTCCGGGTAATGCCGCCGGGAAAGCTAAGCAGCAAGCCCAGAATCAAGACCCGGAAGACCGTACCCAGGAGGCCGAATAGGGCAGTACCATCATAATACCTTGGTCACGCGATGCTTTGTTTTCAAACTATTATGCTTTTGACGGTGCGCCTGTGCACCCCTGATACTGATGTCGTCACTTGTAACGTACTTTTAGTCCGTGACATACTTTGCAGCTTTCCTGGCCTTTTGATAATCGTGCTACTTGTCCATTCTTTGAACTTGTTCTCGATATCCGATTCTCTTTTTGGCTCCCTTCGTAAGACTCGGTTTTCCGAGTGCCAGGGGCTTTGATAAGTGGACTTTTCTTTAAGTCCCCAAGACTCGGATGGTAGGGTCTTTCGAACTTCGATAGCCAAGTAGTTTGTTTCTGTTTTGAAGTCCCCGGTCCCCATGACCCAAAGTCCGAGTCATGGGGGTGTGGCCTTTCTCAGAGAACAAATTGTTTTTTACCGAGTCGAAAACCTAAAGCCACTCCGTGTAGGTACTGAAGTTATGCTTGATAGTCGTTGAGTTTCCGGCTATTAGCCTTGTACTCTGCATAAACTTGTGGTTTAGATGACCCTTTTGACTATCTTGTACTGTAAGCCGGCTTTCGCGTGGATACCATGTTGTTACATCTATAATAAAATAGGGTCAGGCAAGTCCCATTGGGCTTCATGGCTGATTGTAATCGTAAGCGAACAAATCATGCCACTTTAGTGCGAGTCACATCGAGCTTAAGTAAGAAAAGTCAAGAAAATTTGGCTCCTTTGTCCAGTTATAAGATTGCAGCCGTACTCGTTTGCGAATAATCGGCCCTTATAACTTATAGGCATCAAGGCCGGGTCTTTCGGGTTTGTGGCTGGGCTACTTGAGCAACCAGCCCCCGAGACCTATATATACTCAACGTTCTTAATGATACTGAAATATTGATGTCACATGGATACTACTTACTTGTAGTCAGGCTGTAACGAAATAAGATTTGATAACCATCTCTTTATTGATGCGAGAAAGTTTGGATCAACAGGCCGCCTCATTAAAAACCTTTCAGTCCCCTTAGGTACCCTGGGTAGGAAAAGAGCGCGTCTGAAACCTGCTGCCCGTTACATTGTTTAGTTCTTCATGGGGACCGGTCCCGGACTGGCGTGACCGACGCACATCCTCCACATGTTGGACTTTTTCATGATGAGTACCGGGTTTACTAGCCGACCCGGGTGAGGTGTTTCCATGACGCGGCTGGTTGTGAGCGGCCGTGCAGTTTCTTCCTTTATAGCGGATTGCTTGGAGGAGTCATCCTCGATAAAAGCCACCATTTTAGCATCTTGTGTTACTGTGGATTTTGCTCTTTCGCCTTCAGTACTCGGCCTTTTTGATGTGGTTCTATCCTCCGGGTCTGCTTGAGACCGGTAATGCTTGAGTTCTTCTTTTCTACAGGCCTGCTCGGCCATTGCTGCGTCTCCTTCGTCGCATTCAGCTGCTATGTCTCGATTTCCATGTATGGTAATGGTCTTCTTGGGACCCGGGATTTTTAGCTGTAGATACACGTAACACGGCCTAGCCATGAATTTGGCGTAAGCCGGCCTTCCAAATAACGCGTGATAAGGGCTGCGCAATTTGACTACCTCAAAGGTAAGCCACTCAACTCGATAGTTATCCTTTGACTCCCCAAAGGCTACCTCCAATGCGATTTTTCCCTCGGGGCACGCTGAATGACCCGGCACTATCCCATGAAAAACTGTTGAGCTTTTTTGTAGCTGAGACTCCTTGAGGCCCATGCGTAGGAAGGTTTCCCAATACAGTATATTGATGCTGCTTCCACCATCCATCAAAACCTTTTTCAGCTCATACCCATTGACCTGTGGTGCGACTACCAATGCCAGGACTCCCGGGTGTTCCACTCTTTCTGGGTGATCCCTTCTGCTCCATGTTACCTCCTGTTCTGACCATCTTAAGTATCTCGGGACAGCTGCCGAAACTGAGTTGACCGCTTGCTTCAGCATCTTTTTGTCCTTGCTAGAGCCTCCTGTGGTATGCACATGATATTGACCCAATTGTTTGGGGTTAGCCTGGAAACCTCCTGCCCCCCCTTGGTTATTACCTTGATTTCCAGCCGCCGGGTTACCAGCTGGGGGTGGGCCGTTGCCCGGGTTTCCCCCCGGACCCGGTCCTCCTACCCGTCTTGCACTTCGCATAGCTCCGTTCACTTCCTCATTTTTCCATCTTTGTAAGTCGGCGCACTGCTCCAGAGAGTGGTTAGCTGGCCTGCCGTTCCTGCTGTGCTTCGGGCATGCCATCCTGAATATGTCCCAATTGTTACCCGGCCTTGGCGGTCCTTGATAGTTTCCTCCATTGTGATTACCTCCGTTGAAATTTCCTTCTGCTCTGGGCCTCGAAGACCCGGCTTCTGTGTTGGCGACAAACTCGGAGCCTCCTTCAAACGGGCGCTTGTTCTGGCTATTTCCGTTATTACCCGGTGCTGATCCATTGCCGGTTCTTCCGTTATTACTTGTGTTTGCTTTTACCTTCTTGTCATCAACTTCCTCTTCTGTAGTATCTGTCGCAGCGTGTTTGTTGCACGCATCCATCAATTCTCCCATTGTAACTTCCGACGCATTTCAACTAGACTTCATGCGAGTTAACTTTTGCACTAAAGGTATATACTTGCATGTTTTTGCCATGGCCTGTAGTGCATCCTTGGGCTGAATGTCCGTGGACGAGTGAAGTATCTCCATAACCCGGCGCACCCAACTGCGCGCCGATTCTCCCTTCTTCTGGACGCATCGCTCTAGATCATCAATAGTGAACAATTTCCTGCACGTCCCATGAAAGTGCTTGACAAACGCGGTCTTCAATTCCTCCCAGGACTTGATCGATCCTTCCGGCAAATTGGTGAACCACAACTTTGCTGCTCCTTCTGACATCATCAAGTACATGAACTTGGCTTGGAGATTCTCGGATGCGTTGCGAATCGACATTGCCATCTCATAACTACTTAGCCATGTTTCTGGATCCATAGTTGGCTCATAATTCACTACTTTCCCTCGCTCTTTGAATTTTTCCGGGTAAGGTTCAGCTCTGATATTGTCCGAGAGACACTTGGGTCCCGCAAGAACGGTTGAGGCCGGCCTTGCTCTAGAGACGTGTGATACCGCGGGGGGCGCGGCTGGGCGCGATGCTGCGGGAAGTCCATGCGCTGCAGACCCGGCCGCGGCCCTCCGGGCTCTGGAACTGTCCACGACAGCCTGTGCTGCTGATGCTGCCTGAACGCGGGGAGGAGGCGGCATTTGCTGCTGCTCTTCCCTCCGCCGTGCTGAACTTGTTTGGATATTCCCTTGCTGTTGACTGACGTATGGCGTCCCGTGCATACCGCTTCTATGATCCGGATAATTGGCTTGCTGTGCCACCGCAGTGTATAACAGATCGATGGCTTGCCGAGTCTTCTCTGCATGGGGCGACTCTCCCACAGGGATTTGATTTAACGCGAGTGTCGCCGCATACACATTGTCCATGGGGTTATTGTAGTGACCGGCTGGTGTGCGGAATCGTGATGGTGGCGGTGGTGGTAGATCGTTGCCGGTTGTGACTCTAGTCTGTGGTGGGGGTAACCCGGCCCGTTCATTTGCCGGATGTGTCCCTGCTGTCGCCGGTTGGGGTGCGGTTCCCTGGTTCACCACTGGTATCGGCTGATCCTGAGGTGTGACAAATAAATTAGCCGGATTAATAACCCCGCCCGTTGCTGGTAACCTGGTTTGATGCCTTTGATGTACTCTAGATGTTTCCTCTCGGAGCCGAGTTTCCAGCGCATCCAGCTCACGCTGCCGCGTGGCCATCCCTTGCCTTTCTGCCTCTACCTGCCTCCTTTGCTGTTCCAGCGCACGACGAGCCACATCCAGATCCCTGACACGTTCCGCTGCGTTTTCCGGAGTGATAACCGTTGCAAGAACCGTGGGGTCTAGAATCAGATTATTATCGAATAAGGTCGGGTGGCGCGGGTTCGAAGGACCCGCCCCTGGTGTCCGGTTTCCCAGGAATCCGAACGTATTTGCATGCAACTCCTCATCTGCTGCACGACTGGTTACTGATGCCGACTCTCCATCAACCCGAGCCAAAACCGGGTCTCCGTTAGCCGCGCCCTGCTGCTGGGCCAATGCCTGAGCTGCCCCGACTGATGCCGCGGTTGCGTTCCCTTGGTTGAGATTGGCCGCAGGAGCCGCATAGACTGCAACTCGGCGTACGATACCCGGTGTAAATTCATGCTGTTCTTCCTCGCCGTTCTCCTCCTCATACCGGTTTTCCAGCAGATCCAGGATAGACCCGGTATCATCTTCTCTTTCGACCCGGTCGCGCGGGGTCCATGCCGGCTCCTCCGGCTGTTCCCACTCCGCGATGGGTTCTTCTGCCGGATGTGTCGTTCCAATCGATTCTTCATCATCTGATCGGATAGAAGTGGCTTCTCCTGGCACAGAATCAGATCCAATATTGTCAGGGATCGAACTGGAAGTACATACCATACCAATGAAGACGCTGATCCGGCCGATTGTCACGACGGATCCGGATTCGAGGTGATCCGACTCTGGCCCCCAGCCGGAATCGTCCACCATCTTTTCTCCTTTGTGGTCGATGTAGATTTCGCCGACGACAAGATTCTCCATGCTCTTCCGAGCTTCTCCCGTGATGTAAACACCTTTGGACGCAGGCCCCACGGTGGGCGCCAACTGTCGTGGGATAATCACGGCAGACGTTACCGGGGGTAACTGATCTTGGGGCAAGACGACACAGGCGTTTGGGAGAGGGTTTAGCTCAGAGGAAAACATGGTGCAACTCGATCTGGTAGCCGGCAATCAAAGTCGCCGAGTCTCCGATCTTGATATAATAACTCAACTCTGGGATTACACTAGATGCTCGATATCAAGCGATATTGCTAGGGTTCTTAGATCTCTGTCTAAACTAGACCTGGGGGTCGGTTTATAAAGCACTCGTACCCCCTGGCTTACCCTCCAAGGCGCATCCTGGATCCTACCCGGACACGGCGCACAAACCCTAACTTTCCTTTACCATGACCCACAATCCGGGTTACTGGGCCTACAAGCTTGGGCCTTCCACAAGTTTCCTTATCCTTAGCCGGATCCTGCGCAGCGTCCTTTGGGCCGGATTACTCCTTGGAGTTTGGCCTACCGGGTTATCATCCCCCCATCAAGTAGCCCTCGTACCGCTGCCTCGACCTGCTCTTGCGGCGACCGGGCTTCGATCCAGTGCGGCGCGGCGCGGCGTCCTGGGCCAGCAATTCGGCCAGGCAGCTCAGGATGAGCGGGTGCTCCTCATCGTCGATGGCGGCCTGGTCTTCCTCGTTGAAGAGCTCGGCGAGCATCTCCTCGGCGTTGGAGTCCATGCCTCGGGCAGAACGTCGAACACCTTGCGGGTGGTGGACGCGGTTCACCGGGCGCAACCCCCTCCGCGGCGGAGACGCGAGCAAACGTCGGCGACGATGTGGCGGAGAGGCCTGCGGTGGTTTTGCCTCACCGCTGGTGCATGATGGCGGCCGGCGGCGGCGACGTGGGGTGTGATCGGCGGGGTGGCGACGGCGAGGCGAGAGAGAGGAAAAGACGAGCGGGGGTGGGGAAAGTGGGTCAAATAGCCCTCCCTCGCCGACAGCGCTGGCCCACGCGCGCTTTTCCTTCCGCCGCCCCCCCAGGCCGAACCCAACGGGCTGGGTTCCGCTTGGGTGCGATGGCGCTAAATTCCGCCGAAACGGCGCTTTTTCGGGTCCTGGGGGGGCGACTGGTAAAAAAACGGCGCTTTTCGAGCAAAACGGCGCTATTTTGCGTCCTGGGGGGGCGACTGGAGATGCCCTAAGTTTTGTGGTGCGGCTGCGATTCGGTGTATCCACGGCATGGAATCGGTACAGAAGGTGGAGAAAGGGTCAGGACGGTGGTCGGCAGCGCGAAAACTCGCCGGAGACGGCTGGGATGGACCGGCAATGGAGGCGGGGGAAAGGGATCTTGAGAAGAGGGGGCGTGCGGCTGTTTTTTCTTTTTGAGGGAGATGCGTGCGTGAGGAGAAGATAAGGAAGAGGGAGAAACACGGCGCGCTGGTGCTTTACTGCTGGCGAATGCCTTCACTTCGTCAGTAGTATAATTATAGCGCTATCGAACACGCAAATGTCTTCGCCTGCGGAAAGTGTCCCCAGCCCAGTAACACATAGCTGCATCTAGGTATAATTACCGCTGACAAAGAAAATTTACGGTTCGCCAGCGGTAGTCAACTTACCGCTGGCGAACAAAAAACATGTTGCCCATCGGTAATTACCGCTGGCGGGCATACGTGGCCGTTCGCCAGTGGTAGACCGGTGGCTATAAACCTTTTTCTACTAGTGTTGCATGCTCTCTGTTGCTAGTGGTTATTCTGGCCAAGTAATTGTTAGTGACTCCAAGAGGGAGTATTTATGCTCGATAGTGGGTTCATGCCTCCTTGTTGGCCTGCTCGAGTTACAGAAACGTGAAGGGGGAGGATGTGTTGTTGCCATTAGGGAGAAAACAATGGTGAGAGTGCCCGCGTGCATAATAATTTCTTACATTACACACTTTGTTTAATGCAATTATCTGTTGCTTGCAACTTAATAACTGAAGGGGTTCAGATGATAACCTGAGGGTGGATTATTAGTCATAGATGCATATGGATGTCGGTCTATGTATCTTGTTGTAATCCCGCACTAAATAACATAGTAATCTTCATGTCATACCATGCACTATGGTGCAACCTTTATTTGTCAATTGCCCAGTTGTAATTTGTTCACCCATCATGTTATCTTTTATGGAGAGACACCACTAGTGAAACTAAGAACCCCGGTCCATTTTTCCTCACTGTTAAACAAACCACAACAATTTCCTGCTCTATTTACTTTCTGCAAGCATACACCGTTTTTCCACACTATACGTCTAATCTTTGTTTTCAGCAAGACCGGTGAGATTGACAACCTCACTGTACCGTTGGGGCAAAGTATTTTCATTGTGTTGTGTGAAGGCTCCACGTTGTTGCTGACACCGGTGAAGCGCCAGCACCACCGTCAGTGGCATCAACCTTCCGAAGATTCTCTTTCTCCTACTGGATTGATAACCCTGGTTCTTAACTAAGGGGAAAACTCCTACCGTTGTGCTCATCACACCTTCCTCTTGGGGTTCCCAACAACGCAGAGAAAGGATTTAACTCTGCCAGCAACAAGGATTTTTCTAGCGCCGTTGCCGGGGAGAAGGAAGTCTTCTGGCAAGGGGAGTCTCTCACTCTCAATCTCTTTATTTTGTTTTTATTGGCTTGTTTTTATTTTTGTCTTGTTTTTATTTCTCTATTTCAAAAACACAAAAATTTTATTTCTCTATATCAAAAACACACAAAAATTAGTTTATTTCTCTATATTGAAAACACAAAAAATTAGTTTACTTCATAGCTGTTATTTATTTGCTTGCTTTTATTCTGCTAAAATGAGTTCCTCTGAGAATACCAAGTTGTGTGACTTCACTAGCACAAACAACAATGATTTTATTTGCACACCTATTGCTCCACCTGCTCCTACTACTTCTTTCTATGAGATTAAGCCTGCTTTATTAAATCTTGTGATGAAAGAACAATTTTCTGGTATTAGTACTGATGATGCTGCTGCTCACCTTAATAATTGTTGAACTATGTGAGATGCAAAAATATTAAGATGTGGATGGAGATTTTATTAAACTGAAATTATTTCCTTTCTCTTTGAGAGGAAGAGCTAAAGAATGGTTGTTATCTTTGCCTAGAAATAGTATTGATTCATGGACTAAGTGTAAAGATGCTTTCATTGGAAAATATTATACTCCTGCTAAGATTATATCCCTGAGAAGTGACATAATGAATTTTAAACAATTTTATAATGAACATGTTGCTAAAGCTTGGGAAAGAATGAAAACTATGGTGAAGAATTGTCCCACTCATGGACTGACTACTTGGATGATTATACAAACCTTTTATGCAGGACTGAATTTCTCCTCAAGGAACATATTGGATTCAGCCGCTGTAGGTACCTTTATGTTCATCACTTTGGGCAATGCAACAAAGCTTCTTGATGATATGATGATAAATTATTCAGAGTGGCACACTGAGAGAGCTCCACAAGGTAAGAAGGTAAATCTGTTGAGGAAACCTCCTCTTTAAGTGAAAGGCTTGATGTTATTATGTCTATGCTTGTCAATGGTAAAGCTCAAGTTGATCCTAATAATGTTCCTTTAGCCTCTTTGGTTGCTCAAGAAGAGCATGTTGATGTAAACTTTATTAGAAATAATAATTTTAACAATAATGCTTATAGAAATAATTTTGGTGGAAACAATTATAAGCCCTACCCTCCTAATAATGGTTATGGCAATTCTTATGGCAACTCCTACAATAATAATAAAATCTCTACCTCTGATCTTGAAAACATGCTTAAACAATTTATTAGTACACAAACTGATTTTAATAAATCTGCTGAGGAAAAGCTTGGTAAAATAGATGTTATTGCCTCTAAACTAGATAGCCTTGCTATTGATGTTGATTTTCTAAAACTGAAGGTTTTGCCACAATATGTTAAAAAAAAATAAAACTTTGAATGCCATCCAAGTTCAAATAGACAATAATGTTAGATTGATGGCTGAATTACGTGCTAGGTGGGAAAGAGAAGAAGAACTAGCTGAAAAGAATAATATTGCTAGAGTTTGTACTATCACAACCACTAGTAAAACTGAAGTTCCAAGTGCTAGTAAACCTCTTACTATCAATGGTAAAGTAGTTGATGTAAATAAAGTCCCTACTCCTTTGGTGAAACATGCTAAATTGCCTAAAACTGCTGAAACTACTTATGATAAAAGTGCTGAAATTTTTAGAGATGTGGGATATAATGGTTCCATTACTTTTGATGATAATAATATTGATTTTGATGATTGCAATATCTCTGAAGTTATTATGTTTCTACAAAAGCTTGCTAGAAGTCCCAATGCTAGTGCCATGAATATGGCCTTTACTAAACATATTACCAATGCTCTCATGAAAGTTAGGGAAGAAAAGTTGAAACTTGAGACATCTATCCCTAGAAAATTAGATGATGGTTGGGAGCCTATCATTAAGATAAAATTAAATGATTTTTATTGCAATTCTTTGTGTGATCTTGGTGCTAGTATCTCTTTTATGCCTCAAAAGCTTTATGATATGCTTTATTTGCCACCATTGGAACACTGTTATTTGGATGTTCATCTTGCTGATAATGCTAAGAAGAAACCTCTTGGTAGAATTGATGATGTTTTTATTATGGTTAATAATAACCTTTCCCCTTTTGATTTTGTTGTTACGAACATTGAATGCAATGCTTCTTGTCCTATTGTTTTGGGAAGACCGTTTCTGAGAACTGTTGGTGCTATTATTGATATGAAAGAGGGGAGTATTAAATATCAACTTCCCCTCAAGAAAGGTTTGGAAAACTTTCCAAGAAAGAAGATGAAGCTACCCTTTGGATCTATTATTAGAGAAAAATATGATGTTGATGCTTCTTCACTTGAAAACACTTGAGTTGATTTTTCCATGCCTAGCTGAAAGGCTTTAAAGAAAAGCGCTACCGGAAGACAACCCGTTTTTTTCTCTGTTTTCTTTCAGTTTTCCTTTGTTTTCTTTGGTGTGCTTGCACCTTGGTGTTGTCTATTTCCTTAGAAACCCCGTTGTATCTTTTATTCTGAGTTTTTGCTGAGCCAAGTAAATCCACTAGTGGAAAGTTGAGCCTATATTTCGGATTTCTGCGTAGGAAACATATTTCTGCTGTCCACTGTAAATTCCGGTAAAAACCACAGAACATTCAAATTGACCTAAGATTTTTTGTGCTTAATCCTGAGTTATATACACAACTTTTTCTAAAAGACCACTATTTGATTTGAGCAACATAAGATTTTTTTAAAAAATCGATCTTTACCTGTTGTTCTGTTTTTGACAGATTTCTGCCATTTATCGCATTTGCATCTTAATCTCTTTCTTTTTGTGTTCTTTTGAGAAAAAGAGTTTCAAAAGAAGTTGTGACAGTTTCTAATGTGTTTTTAAGTGTTAGACTTGTGTTGAAACTTAACCATGTGGATTTATTATTTTGATTGCACTAACGTTGCTAATGAAGATTGTGAGAATTTTGATGTGAAGGAAGTTTTCAAGGGTCAAGAGAAGTGGATGATATGATGTGATCAAGAAGAGTGAAAAGCCTAAGATTAGGGATGCCCCGGTGGTACATACAAGAAAATTCCAAAAAGACTCAAGCGTCTAAGCTTGGGGATGCCCAAGGCATCCCCTTCTTCATCAACAAATTATCAGGTCACTCCTAATGAAACTATATTTTTATTCGGTCGCATCTTATGTGTTTTACTTGGAGCGTCTTTATTTTTGTTTTCAGTTTGATTTTTATTTTTCTTTTTGTTTTTACTTTCATAATAAGCTTGGTTGGACCCCAGAATTATTTTATTGGAGAGTGACACGCTCCGCTTTTTCTTGAGAATACGTTGTATTCTTAATATCTGTCTAGCTGATGCATTTATTCAGCTCATGTTTTGCATGCATCTCTTGTTAGAGATGTTATTTTTAGTAGTATTATATGAGTACTCTCATGTTTGCTTGCTGTATCATAAAGAGTTTTTTGTTAAAGTATGTTTTGCATGGTGCTTGTTGGTAGAAACGAAAACTGCTGCTTGAAGTAGAATTTATAACAGTACTAGTAGAAGTTTGTATAGACTGTGGCTAGGACTTTTTCAGGCCATGCTAAATGTTATTTTAGTTTTAAATCCTTGTGGTTATTGAGTAGCATGATTAGACACAAATAGCTGAGAGTGTTTAATATGTATTGAAAGATTCATGAGTTGTTCTTGTCATAGTAAAGCATCAATATATGGTATTCTCTTTCGAATGTTTTATTTGGTTGACTTGGCGCATGCTCACACCATGTTTATGACCACAAACCAGTCACGAATAGCCTCCATGAACACTTAGTTTTTGAACTTGTGATACTGCTTATGTTTTAATTAATGATGCTTATGTCGCTATGCATGATTATGGCTCTTATGCTCTCTTGATTTGTCGCTCCCAGTCTTTTGCTAGCCTCCACCTGTACTGAGTATGAGCTCTACTCGTGCATCCAAACTCCCTTAAAACAAAGTTTTTCCCATTGTGTCCACCATACGTACCTACATGTGGTATTTAACTGCCATTCCAAAGTAAATTGCTCATGTGTTACCTTTAAAACCTTCAACATTACTTCTGCTTTATGTTCCCGTTTTTACTCATGAGGACGTAAATAGAGAATATTTATCTCACTTGTTGATTGGATTTCACACCCTCGACTAGTGGATTCATCCGCGTATCCAAATGATAGAAGAGCTGGCAGCGGGGTGCCCAGCCCCAAATTAATGCATACAAATTATCTTCACTAGTTTTGCCCCTGATTTATTAGTCAAAGCATAATTGTGTAAACAAAAGAGAAAGAGGGATGACCTTCTACACCAGTTGCGTCCTTCACCATGGGAGCCGCTCTTGTGAATCTAGTTGACTTGTGGCGTAATGTATTTTCTGTTTACCATTCGTTGACATTAGCATACATCTCCCAAAATATAGACACTCCTCCACGGTATGCGATTGTTGGCAGGCACCCGAGGATTCAATTATTCATGGTTTGTGAAAGATGGATGGGAGGAGTGTCAAACTTTTAATACCTCTGTCTAATAAAATAAAAGCTCTAGCACATGAGTGATCCCTGCTTCCCTCTACGAAGGGCCTTTCTTTTACTTTTATTTCGAGTCTCCATCTTCCAACTTTATGCACAGTTGAGAGATCATTTTTTCCATTCTGAGTTCTATGTGCATTTGTCCCATTAGCATCAACAATTACTTCATGATGTGATATTATTTGTTCTTAAATTATTTGTTCTAGTCTTCCTCTTGTACTTTGAAGGTGTCCTTGCATTTATGTTTTGCCCCACTCTTAAGGACCATCGAAATATCACTTTGCCATGCCTTCTCTGTACCTGAAACAAACGTTTACCTTTCTTTGCATTATTATTCATGATCCTTTATTTGAGTTACTTTTTGTGATGCAAAGTAATTGCTGTGCTTTATTATTAAAGTTTTATTTATCATGTCTGTGTTTAAAGTCTTATGATCTTAGCGTGCATATGCTTTTACATTAGATTGATCAAGTTAGCGTTAGTCGCATGTCACCTCCGAAATTACTGTTTTACCGTTTACCTACTCGAGGACGAGTAGGAACTAAACTTGGGGATGCTTGATACGTCATAAATGTATCCCTAATTTCTGATGCTCCATGATCATATTTTGCCAATTGCTACATGTTTTCTCCCTTATTTATAGCATTTTTATACGTTTTACGGACTAACCTATTAACAAGATGCCACAGAGCCAGTTCCCTGTTTTCTGCTGATTATTAGTTTCAGAAAAGCTGTTCTCGAAATATTCTCGGAATTGGAAAATTTGAAGCCCAGAAGTCCTATTTTACCCGGAAGCATCCAGAAGGCCGAAGAGGAACCGAAGAGGGGCAGCAGGGGGCCACACCATAGGGTGGCGCGGCCCCCATAGCCGCGCCAGCTAGGGGTGTGGGCCCCCTGGAGCGCCACCTCCTTCGCCCTTTCGCCTATTTAAGCCCCCCCGGATGGAAAACCCTAGAAACCTGATCAAAATCACCGAAAAAGTTCCACAGCCTCCGTCACCGTCAAACCCAGATCAGGGGTTTTTTAAGCTATTTCCAGCACCCTGCCGGAGAGGAGATCATCACCGGAGGCTTCTTCGTCACCATGCCTGCCTCCGCAGTGATGCTTGAGTAGTTCATCCTTGGACTACGGGTTCGTAGCTGTAGGTAGATGGTTGTCTTCACCTCATATGCCTCCATGTTTAGATCTCATGAGCTGCCTATCATGATCGAGATTGATCTTATGTAATTCTATGTGATGTGTTTACTGGGATCCGATGAATATTAACCTTATGCCAAGTTGATTATAGTCTTTATTTGCATATGTTATTTGTGATCTTGCATGCTCTCCATTGCTAGTGATTATTCTTGCCAAGTAATTGTTAATGACTCCAAGAGGGAGTATTTATGCTCGATAGTGGGTTCATGCCTCCTTGTTGCCTTGCTCAAGTGACAGAAACGTGAAGGGGGAGGATGTGATGTTGACATTAGGGAGAAAACACCGGTGAATGCCCGCATGCATAATCATTGCTTACATTACCCACTTTGTTTAATGCAATTATCTGTTGCTTGCAACTTAATACCTGAGGGGGGTCAGATGATAACCTGAGGGTGGATTATTAGTCATTGATGCAGATGGATGTCGGTCTATGTATCTTGTTGTAATGCCCGCACTAAATAACATAGTAATCTTCATGTCATATTGTGCACTACGGTGCAACCTTTATTTGTCAATTGCCCAGATGTAATTTGTTCACCCAGCATGCTATCTTTTATGGAGAGACACCACTAGTGAAACTACGAACCACGGTCCATTTTTCCACACTGTTAAACAAACCACAACAATTTCCTGCTCTCTTTACTTTCTGCAAGCATACACTATTTTTCCACACTATATGTCTAATCTTTGTTTTCAGCAAGACCGATGAGATTGACAACCTCACTGCACCATTGGGGCAAAGTATTTTCATTGTGTTGTGTGCAGATTCCACGTTGTTGCTGACACCGGTGAAGCGCCAGCACCACCGTCAGTGGCATCAACCTTCCGAAGATTCCCTTTCTCCTACTGGATTGATAACCCTGGTTCTTAACTAAGGGGAAAACTCCTACCGTTGTGCTCATCACACCTTCCTCTTAGGGTTCCCAACAACACAGAGAAAGGATTTAACTCTGCCAGCAACAAGCGTCTAAGCTTGGGGATGCCCAAGGCATCCCCTTCTTCATCGACAAATTATCAGGTCACTTCTAGTGAAACTATATTTTTATTCGGTCGTATCTTATGTGCTTTGCTTGGAGCGTCTTTTATTTTTGCTTTTAGTTTATTTAGTTTTCTTTGCTGTAGTTTATGGTTGGATCTTATCATACTTGTGTGGGAGAGAGACACGCTCCGTTTTCATTGTTTAGAACACTCTTGTTTTCATTCTTATTGTTCTGTGAGTGTTCGCTTTTTGCTAGTACTGCGTTTAGCCTTTGTTTTCATGCATCTCTTATTCAAAGTTTTTAGTTTTAGTAGTGTTATGTGAGTACTCTCATGTTTGCTTGCTGTATCATGTAGAGTATTTTTAATGGTGCAAGTAGAAGCTTGCATAGACTGTGGCTAGAACTTTTTCATATCATGCTAGATGTTATTTTAGTTTTAAAGCCTTGTGGTTATTGAGTAGCATGATTAGCCTCAAATATATGAGAGTGTTTAATGTGCCATTGAAAGAATCATGAGTTGTTCTTTTCATATTGAAGCATAAACTTGCGGTATTCTCTTTTGAATATTTTATTTGGTTGACTTGGCACATGCTCACACCATGTTTATGACTATGAACCAGTCACTAATAGCCTCTATGATCATTTAGTTTTTGAACTTTTGGTACAACTTATGCTTTGATTAATGCTATTTATGTCGCTGTGCATGATTATGGCTCTTGTGCTCTCTTGATTTGTCGCTCCCAGTCTTTTACTAGCCTCCACATGTGCTGAGTATGGAATTCTACTCGTGCATCCAACTCCCTAAAACCAAGTTTTTCCATTGAGTCCACCATACCTACCTACATGTGGTATTTTACTGCCACTCCAAGTAAATTGCTCATGTGTTACCTTTAAAACCATCAAAATTAATCCTGCTTTGTGTTCTTGTTTTTGCTCATGAGGACGTAAATAGAGAATCTTTATCTCACTTGTTGATCGGATTTCACACCCTGGACTAGTGGCTTCATCCGCTTATCCAATTGATAGAAGAGCTGGCAGCGGGGTGACCAGCCCCAAATTAATACACACAAAATCTCTTCACTATTTTTGCCCCTGATTTATCAGTCAAAGCATAATTGTGTAAACAAAAGAGAAAGAGGGATGACCTTGTACACCAGTTGCGTCCTTCATATGGGAGCCGCTATTGTGAAATCTAGTTGGCTTGTGACGTACTATATTTTCTATTTACCATTCGTTGACATTAGCATACGTCTCCCAAAATATAGACACTCCTCCATGGTATGTGATTGTTGGCAGGCACCCGAGGATTCGGTTAGCCATGGTTTGTGTAAGATGGATGGGAGGAGTGTCAAACTTTCAATACCTCTGTTTAATAAAATAAAATCTCTAGAACATGAGTGATCCATGCTTCCATCTGCGAAGGGCCCTTCTTTTAATTTTATGTTGAGTCTCCATCTTCTAACTTTATGCACAGTTGAGAGAGCATTTTTGCCATTCTGAGTTTTATGTGCATTTGTCCCAGAAACATTATTAATTGATTCATGATGTGTTATTGCTTGTTCTCTAATTATTTGTTCTAGTCTTCCTCATGAACTTTGAAGGTGTCCTGGCATGTATGTTCTTCCCCACTCTTAAGGACTAGCGAAATACCACTTTGTCATGCTTTCTCTATACTTGAAACAAATGTATATCTTCCTTTGCATTGTTATTCATGATCTTTTATTTGTTTTACTTCTCATGATGCAAGGTGATTGCTATGCTTTATTATTAAAGTTCTATTTATCATGTTTGTGTTAAAGTTCTATGATCTCAGCTTACATACACTTTTACATTATGATGATCAAGTTTATGTTGGAAGCATGTCACCTCAGAAATTATTTTGTTTTATCGTTTACCTACTCGAGGACGAGTCGGAACTAAGCTTGGGGATGCTTGATACGTCTCCAACGTATCTATAATTTATGATGTTCCATGTTGATATTATGCCAATTGATACATGTTTTCTCCCTTCTTTATAGAATTTTTACACGTTTTCAGGGACTAACCTATTAACAAGATGCCAAGTGCCAGTTGCCAGTTTTCTGCAGTTTTTTATTTCGGAAAAGTTGTTCTGGAAATATTGTCGAAATTGGACCCCACGAATCCCGAACTTCCTATTTGCCCCGAAAGCATCCAGAAGTCCGAAGAGGAGTCGAAGACGGGCACCAGGGGGCCCTCACCATAGCCAGGCGCGGCCCCCCTTGGCCGCGCCTGGGGGTGGTGAGGCCACCCTGGTGGCCCACCGACGTTGCCCTTTCGCCTATATAATCCCCCCGATGCAAAAACCCTAGAAGAATCGGCAAAATTCCACGGAACCTTCCGCAGCCGCCATCATCGTCAACCCAAGTTTCGAGGGACAGATCTCTGTTCTGGCACCCTGCCGGGACGGGGAAGTGCCCCCGGAAGCCATCTCCATCGACTCCACCGCCATTTCCATCGCTGTTGTTGTCTTCTATGATGAAGAGGGAGTAGTTCTCTCCCGAGGATGAGGGCTTGTTGCTAGCAGAGTTGAATCCTTTCTCTGCGTTGTTGGGAACCCCAAGAGGAAGGTGTGATGAGCACAGCGGTAGGAGTTTTCCCCTTAGTTAAGAACCAGGGTCATCAATCCAGTAGGAGAAAGAGAATCTTCGGAAGGTTGATGCCACTAACGGTGGTGATGGCGCTTCACCGATGACAGCAACAACATGGAACCTGCACACAACACAATCAAAATACTTTGCCCCAACGGTACAGTGAGGTTATCAATCTCATCGGTCTTGCTGAAAACAAAAATTAGACGTATAGTGTGAAAAAACAGTGTATGCTTGCAGAAAATAAAGAAAGCAGGAAATTTTTGTGGTTTGTTTAATAGTGTGGAAAAATGAACTGGGGTTCGTAGTTTCACTAGTGGTGTCTCTCCATAAAAGATAACATGATGGGTGAACAAATTACAGCTGGGCAATTGACAAATAGAGGTTGCACCGTGGTGCACAATATGACATGAAGATTCCTATGCTATTTAGTGCGGGCATGACAACAAGATACATAGACCGACATCCATCTACAACTATGACTAATAATCCACCCTCAGGTTATCATCCGAACCCCCTCAGGTATTAAGTTGCAAGCAACAGATAATTGCATTAAACAAAGTGTGTAATGTAAGCAATGATTATGCACGCGGGCACTCTCACCGCTGCTTTCTCCCTAATGGCAACAACACATCCTCCCCCTTCACGTTTTTGTCACTCGAGCAAGGCAACAAGGAGGCATGAACACACTATCGAGCATAAATACTCCCTCTTGGAGTCACTAGGAATTACTTGGCCAGAATAACCACTGGCAACGGAGAGCATGCAAGATCACAAATAACATATGCAAATAAAGACTATAATCAACTTGGCATAAGGTCAATATTCATCGGATCCCAGCAAACACAGCACAGAGAATTACATAAGATCAATCTCGATCATGATAGGCAGCTCAAGAGATCTAAAACATGGAGGCATATGAGGAGAAGACAACCATCTAGCTACAGCTACGAACCCGTAGTCCAAGGATGAACTACTCACGCATCACTCCGGAGGCAGGCATGGTGATGAAGAGGCCTCCGGTGATGATCTCCTCTCTAGGTGTCAGAAAGAGCTTCAGAACCGCCCTGATCTGGGGTTGACGGTGACGGCGGCTGTGGAACTTTTTGGGGGATTTTGATCAGGTGTTTAGGGTTTTCCATCCGGGGGGCTTAAATAGGCGAAAGGGCAAAGGCGGTGGAGCTCCAGATGCCCATAGCCCTAGCTGGCGTGGCCAGGGGGCACGCCACCCTATGGTGTGGCCCCCTGCTGACCCTCTTTGGTTCCTCTTCGGTCTTCTGGATGCTTCCGGGGAAAATATGACTTCCGGGCTTCAAATTTTCCAATTCCGAGAATATTTCGAGAACAACTTTTCCGAAACTAAAAAACTGCAGAAAACAGGGAACTCTCTCTATGGCATCTTGTTAATAGGTTAGTCTGGAAAACGTATAAAAATGCTATAAATAAGGGAGAAAACATGTAGCAATTGGCATAATATGATCATGGAGCATCAGAAATTAGGGATACTTTTATGACGTATCAAGCATCCCCAAGCTTAGTTCCTACTCGTCCTCGAGTAGGTAAACAATAAAACAATAATTTCTGAGGTGACATGGTACTAACACAAACTTGATCAATCTAATGTAAAAGCATATGCACGCTGAGATAATAAGACTTTAAACACAGGCATGATAAGTAAAACTTTAATAATAAAGCATAGCAATTACTTTGTATCACGAAAAGTAACTCAAATAAAGGATCATGAATAATAATGCAAAGAAAGGTAAACGTTTGTTTCAGGCATAGAGAAATCATGGCAAAGTGATATTTCGATAGTCCTTAAGAGTGGGGCAAAACAAAAATGCCAGGACACCTTCAAAGTTCAAGAGGAATACTAGAACAAATAATTTAAGAACAAATGATATCACATCATGAAATAATTATTGATGCTTACGGGACAAATGCACATAGAACTCAGAATGGCAAAAATGCTCTCTCAACTGTGCATAAAGTTAGAAGATGGAGACTCAGCATAACAGTAAAATAAAGGCCCTTCGCAGAGGGAAGCATGGATCACTCATGTGCTAGAGCTTTTATTTTATTAAACAGAGGTATTAAAAGTTTCACACTCCTCCCATCCATCTTTCACAAACCATGGCTAACCGAATCCTCGGGTGCCTGCCAACAATCACAAATCGTGGAGGAGTGTCTATATTTTGGGAGATGTATGCTAATGTCAACGAATGGTAAACAGAAAATACAGTACGTCACAAGTCAACTGGATTCACAAGAGCGGCTCCCATGGTGAAGGACGCAAATGGTGTAGAAGGTCATCCCTCTTTCTCTTTTGTTTACACAATTATGCTTTGACCTATAAATCAGGGGCAAAAATAGTGAAGAGAATTTGTATGCATTAATTTGGGGCTGGGCACCCCGCTGCTAGCTCTTCTATCATTTGGATAAGTGGATGAAGCCACTATTCCAGGGTGTGAAATCCAATCAACAAGTGAGATAATGATTCTCTATTGACGTCCTCATAAGCAAAAACAGGAACATAAAGCAGGAGTAATTTTGAAGGTTTTAAAGGTAACACGTGAGAAATTTACTTTGGAATGGCAGTTAAATACCACATGTAGGTAGGTTTGATGGACACAATGGGAAAAACTTTGGTTTAAGGCAGTTTGGATGCATGAGTATACCTCATACTCAGTACAGGTGGAGGCTATCAAAAGACTAGGAGCGACAAATCAAGAGAGCATAAGAGCCATAATCATGCATAGCGACATAAACATCATTAATTAAAACATAAGCAGTATCACAAGTTCAAAAACTAAGTGGTCATGGAGGCTATTCGTTACTGGTTTGTAGTCATAAACATGGTGTGAGAATGCGCCAAGTCAACCAAATAAAACATTCGAAAGAGAATACCATATATTGATGCTTTACTATGACAAGAACAACTCATGAATCTTTCAATACATATTAAACACTCTCAGCTATTTGAGGCTAATTATGCTAATCAATAACCACAAGGATTTAAAACTAAAATAACATTTAGCATGGCATAAAATATTCCTAGCCACAGTCTATACAAGCTTGTACTAGTACTGTTATAAATTATACTTCAACCAGCAGTTTTTTTTTGTTTCTCACAACAAGCACCATACAAAACATGATTTAACAAAACAACTCTTTAGGATACAGCAAGCAAACATGAGAGTACTCAAATAATACTACTAAATGCAGCAGCTAGACAGAGACTAAGAATACAACGTATTCTCAAGAAAAAGCGGAGCGTGTCACTCTCCAATAAAAGAATGCTGGAGTCCAACCAAGCTTATTATGAAATTAAACACAAACTTAAAGAAAAAGAAAAAGCAAAATGAAAACAAAAATAAAAGACGCTCCAAGTAAAGCACATAAGATGCGACCGAATAAAAATATAGTTTCACTAGAAGTGACGTGATAATTTGTTGATGAAGAAGGGGATGCCTTGGGCATCCCAAGCTTAGACGCTTGAGTATTCTTGGAATTTGCTTGGATGTACCACCGGGGCATCCCCAAGCTTAGGATATTCACTCTTTTTTATCACACCATATCATCCTATTCTCTTGACCCTTGAAAACTTCCTTCACGTCAAATTTTCACAATCTTTATTAGGAACGTTAGTGCAATTGAAATAATAAATCCACATGGTTCAGTTTCAACACAAGTCTAACACTCAAAAGCACATTAGCTACTGTCACAACTTCTTTCAAAACTATTTTTCTCAAAATAACACCAAAAGAAAGAGATTAAGATGCAAATGCGATAAATGGCAGAAGTCTGTCAAAAACAGGACAGCTGGTAAAGATCGATTTTTTCAAAAATCTTCTGTTGCTCAAATCAAAAAGTGTTTTTCTAAGAAACTTTGCGTATATAACTCAGGATTAAGAACAAAAAAGCTCAGATCATTTTGAAGTTTCTGTGATTTTTAACGGAATTTACAGTGGACAGCAGAAATCTGTTTCCTGCGCAAAAATCCGAAATATAGTCTCAACTTTTTTTTTTAATTTTGAAACCGTAGGGACAGGCCCTACGGTGTTTTATAGATAAATAGAGTCAACCAATGGGTGACCCAAGAATTACAAAAGTGAAGTACAACAGTGTCTTAGGGGGAAAGAAGAGGAATTACATCTAGAAGGAAGTTAGTGGAAAATGCTAGTGATCCAAGCCAACCAACTAGCAACAATGCAAGTTTTGAGTCTATATTGATGAAGCTCCAAATAAAATTTGAGTCTGGTCCTCCAGTGACCCCAAGATGGCTCTATGTGCTGGAAGATGAAATAATTGCGAGATTTCCAAATATTCCATGTGACGCATGCAAAGATCTCAAGGAAAAATGGTTCCTTGAAGGACACATTGGTCTGCATTATACGATCCAGACAGGGTTTGCTCAGGTCTTAGTCGATCCCTATGTGAAGCCAACATCTGGCAGCAAAAGCACACTCAAAGAATAGGTGATCCCTAGTTTCCCGTGCACCATCAGGACAAAGGACCCAGAACGTGTCAGCGTTACCACGCCAATTCTTCCTAGCCATTAGATCCATCATGTTCAGTCTGTCCAAGAATAACAGCCAAAGCAAGACTCTAAGTTTTGGGAGACATTTGGATTTCCAAATCAGACGTAGCTGTGGCAAGGCACCTGAGCAAAAAGAAAGGCATATAGCTTGGCCGAGGTATAAAGTGAGTTCCTCCATGGATAGATGTGTTGATCCATAGTCTCCTCATCCAATACATCCTCATGAAGAAGGGATGAAGCCAATTGGAGTTCCTCGAAGGCCTCAACCGAAAGAGGTAAATTGAAATAATCCGATGATGGTGCAATATTAATCATCTCAGCAACTGTGACATACTCATTGATGGCAAATGAATATAGATGAGGTAATTGATCCATAATCAAATCCTGTCCACACCACCTATCCTTCCAAAATAAGGTATCTCGTCGATTCCCAATGGAAATATTTGTAATTCCACGGTAGAGATCAAGGAGCTTACAAATGTCTGACCACCAAAATGAGCTAGACCCTGACTGAATGTGCATCGGACCAGAGGCATGGTTAGCTTTGATAAGCTTAATCCATGTCGTGTCATCCTGTTGGAAAATTTGTGAATATGCTTAATCAATAGCGCCTTGTTTTGCAGTTCCAGATTAATAACTCCAAGACCCCCATGTTTCTTGGGGCGACATACCATAGTCCATGCAGCAAGGGAGTGAGGACAACCAACAGAATCATCTTTAGCCCATAGCAATGTCGACGCGCTCGATCAATGGTTTGACATCAATGATTTATAGGCTCAACTTTCCACTAGTGGCTTTACTTGGCTCAACAAAAACTCAAAAGAAAAGATACAACGGGGTTGCTAAGGAAATAGACAACACCCAGGTGCAAGCACATCAAAGAAAATAAAGGAAAACAGGTTGAAAACAGCGAAATAAAATGGGTTGTCTCCCGGTAGCGCTTTTCTTTAACGCCTTTCAGCTAGGTCCCGAAAAGTGGAATCACGTGGATGCTCACATAAGAAATATGAATTGAAGCAAAAGAGAGAATCATGAAGAAAATGTAAAAAAATAAATAAGTCTAACCCACTTCCTATGCATAGGAATCTTGTAAAGAAATAAATTCAAGAAGCTCAAACTAGAAATAATGGAAAGGTAGAACAAGAACAACTTCAAAACTTTCAACAAAAAGAGAGGTGTTTTAGTAACATGAGAATTCTTAGAACCATATTTTCGTCTCTCATAATAATTTTCAGTAGCATCATGAAAAAACTCAACAACATAATTATCACATAAAGCATGTTTGTCATGGCCTAAAAGCACACAATTCATATCAAGCTCAAAAATAGTGGGATCAAAATTTAAAATAAGCTCCTCTTTCTTCCCACTTTTAGCAATATCAAAACGATATGATTGATCACTCATAAAAGGTATATGATACATTATAGAAATCCTATTTTTAGCAAAATTATGATTTATAACATCAAGTAACATAGGACCATCATCTAAAGCATTATCATAAGATTTATCAAAGTAGCAAGGATTATCATAAATAACAGTAGCAATATCATTCTTACAAGTTTCGTTCATATTAGTATCGAGGTCACAAGTATAGCAAGTATCAATTTCATCAAATAATGTATGAGTTAAAGAGTTACTATCATTGGACGGTAGACATGGGTTCCATTCTTCCTCCTCTTGATCATCAGTCTCCTCCCTTTTTTCATCCAATGAGCTTCCAGATTCAACAGTTTCTTCTTCCATAGGTTCCTGCAAGGCATTAGTATCTTACTTAGGTTGAGAGCATTTATTAAGATATTCCATTATGTAGTAATTACAATCCTTGTAATTATCAAAGCAATATTCAAGTATAGCATAAATCTCATATTTATAAGGTGCATCATCAATACTTTCAAGCAAATAGGCAATTTTGAATGCGCCCTTCCAAGCAATAAATTCTTCAATTTGTTCCACATCATATAATTCATAATTTCCCTTAACATAAGAAGATATGGTAACATTAGCATTATACTCACATTGAAAAGGGAGGTGTTTATACCTCCTACAACAACAAGATTTATCAAAGCAATACATAGCATTATAAGTAGAGCACAAGTTTTTAGCATAGTCATGCAATTTATTAATTTGCTCCCATAAGTGTATCCCTTTTTGTGACAAGAGGTTTTCCTTATAATGTTTTTGTTGTTCATCCATGAACCCACCTTGCCTAAAAGATCTAGTTTCAAAGACATCAAACAAGCATGATAAAGCAAAAATAACAACTAGAATAAGAACTAATTTTTTTTGTGTTTTTTGATATAAAGAAGCAAAACAAGATAAAACATAAAAACAAGACAATAAAAAAAATAAAGAGGTTGAGGTGAGAGACTCCCCTTTCCAGAAGACTTCTTCCTCGCCAGCAATGGCGCCAGAAAAATCCTTATTGCTGGCACAGTTGAATCCTTTCTCTGCGTTTTTGGGAACCCCAAGAGAAAGGTGTGATGAGCACATCGGTAGGAGTTTTCCCCTTAGTTAAGAACCAGGGTTATCAATTCATTAGGATAAAGAGAATCTTCGAAAGGTTGATGCCACTAACGGTGGTGCTGGCGCTTCACCGGTGTCAGCAACAACGTGGAACCTGCACACAACACAATCAAAATACTTTGCCCCAACGGTACAGTGAGGTTGTCAATCTCACCGGTCTTGCTGAAAACAAAGATTACACGTATAGTGTGGAAAAACAGTGTATGCTTGCAGAAAGTAAAGAAAGCAGGAAATTGTTGTGGTTTGTTTAACAGTATGGAAAATGGACCGGGGTTCGTAGTTTCACTAGTGGTGTCTCTCTTTAAAAGATAGCATGTTGGGTGAACAAATTACAGCTGGGAAATTAAAAATAGAGGTTGCACCGTGGTGCACAATATGACATGAAGATTACTATGCTATTTAGTGTGGGCATTACAACAAGATACATAGACCGACATCCATCTACATCTATGACTAATAATCCACCATCAGGTTATCATCCGAACCCCTCAGGTATTAAGTTGCAAGCAACAGATAATTGCATTAAATAAAGTGTGTAATGTAATCAATGATTATGCACGCGGGCACTCTCGCCGATGTTTTCTCCCTAATGGCAACATCACATCCCCCCTTCACGTTTCTGTCACTCGAGCAAGGCAACAAGGAGGCATGAACCCACTATCGAGCATAAATACTCTCTCTTGGAGTCACTAGGAATTACTTGGCCAGAATAACCACTAGCAACGGAGATCATGCAAGATCACAAATAACATATGCAAATAAAGACTATAATCAACTTGGCATAAGGTCAATATTCATCGGATCCCAGCAGACACAACACAGAGAATTACATAAGATCAATCTCGATCATGATAGGCAGCTCACGAGATCTAAACATGAAGGCATATGAGGAGAAGACAACCATCTAGCTACAGCGGTTTTCCATCCGGGGGGCTTAAATAGGCGAAAGGGCAAAGGCGGTGGAGCTCCAGGGGGCCCACACCCCTAGCTGGTGTGGCCAGGGGGGCCGCGCCACCCTATGGTGTGGCCCCCTGCTACCCCTCTTCGGTTCCTCTTCGGTCTTTTGGATGCTTCCGGGAAAAATAGGACTTCCGGGCTTCGAATTTTCCAATTCCGAGAATATTTCCAGAACAACTTTTCTGAAACTAAAAAAAAGCAGAAAACAGGGAACTGGCTTTGTGGCATCTTGTTAATAGGTTAGTCCGGAAAACGTATAAAAATGTTATAAATAAGGGAGAAAACATATAGCAATTGGCATAATATGATCATGGAGCATCAGAAATTAGGGATACGTGTATGCTGTATCAGGGCTCTACCGGTAGCTATGTGGTTCATCTCTCTCTCCAATGGTGTGATCTATATGTGATCGTGAGCTTTGTAATCTAGTTGAATAAGTAGATGTTACTCTTCATCTTGTGATACTCAAGTGTTTTATTAATATGAACTTTGGAGTCACCTTGTCCCGCGATGTGAAGGTGACAGTATGCACATCGTGTGTGTCTTCTTTATGAATTGTGGTGTTTGTCTAGTACCTTCTAGGGCGCTCAAGTTGACAGTGTGGGGCTAACTAGACATGGGAATGCTTACTTTAAGAAATGCTTTTTGCAGCCCTACGCAATTATTAGTGTTCGTTATCCAACCGGAGAGGGTTAAGAGTAGCATAGTGAAGAGAAGATATTTAGTTATTCAATAATGTGACCATTGTTGAGAGTGTCCACTAGTGAAATTAGGATCCCTAGGCCTTGTTTCCAAGCATTGAAACACCGTTTTACGCCTGTTCTGCTACATGTTTGCTTGTTGCCATATTTATTTCAGATTTCTATTATTACTTATAACCATCCATATTACTCGCATTTCACTATCTCTTCGCCGAACTAGTGCACCTATATACCTGACAAGTATATTGGGTGTGTTGGGGACACAAGAGACTTCTTGTATCTTAATTGCAGGGTTGCTTGAGAGGGATATCTTTGACCTCTACCTCCCTGAGTACGATAAACCTTTAGTGATCCACTTAAGGGAAACTTGCTGTTGTTCTACAAACCTCTGCACTTGGAGGCCCAGCACTGTCTACAAGAATAGAAGCGTGCTTAGACATCATTGAGCTGTAAATGTTGGAGGCAAATACTTTGAAACAATAAAGTTAGTGTAATCAGCATACCATGGACTATCTTGGGGTTTTACCTTCATTGCAGCCAACTGTTCATTTGGAAAACTATCATTAGCAGGAATAGGGTCAAACGTAATGTTTTCCAATCTAGACAAGTTATCAGCAATTGGGTTTTCAGCACCCTTCCTATCCACAATATGTAAATCAAACTCATGTAAAACCAACACCCATCTAATAAGCCTAGGCTTGGCATCTTTCTTTTCGATAAGGTATCTAATAGCATCATGATCAGTATGAATAGTAACCTTTGAGTCAACAATATAAGGCCTAAACTTATCACATGCAAAAACTACAGCTAAGAACTCTTTTTAAGTAGTAGCATAATTATTTTGAGCAGCATCAAGAGTCTTACTAGCATAATGAATAACATTCAACTTCTTATCTATGCACTGTCCAAGAACAACACCTACAACAAAATCACTAGCATCACACATAATTTCAAAAGGTAAATTTCAATCAGGCGGTTGAACAATATGAGTAGTAGTTAAAGCCTTCTTTAAAGTTTCAAAAGCTTCCTTACAATCATCATCAAAAACAAATTGTACATCTTTTTGAAGAAGATTAGTAAGGGGCTTTGATATTTTAGAGAAATCTATAATAAACCTCCTATAAAAACCAGCATGACCAAGAACACTATGAATACCTTTAACATCCCTAGGATAGGGAATTTTCTCTATGGCTTCCACTTTAGCTCTACCAACTTCAATACCTCTTTAAGAAATTTTATGTCCAAGAACAATTCCTTCATTAACCATAAAGTGGCATTTCTCCCAATTAAGAACAAGATTAGTTTCCTCACATCTTTGCAAAACTTTATCAAGGTTGTACAAATAATTATTAAAAGAAGTTCCATAGACGGAGAAATCGTCCATGAATACTTCCACAATTTCTTCACAAAAACCATGAAAAATAGCAGACATGCATCTTTGAAAAGTAGCAGGAGCATTACACAAACCAAAAGGCATACGTCTATACGAATACGTACCATAAGGGCAAGTAAAGGTTGTTTTCTCTTGATCTTGTTTCCTAACATCAATTTGAGAAATCCCAGAATAACCATCAAGGAAGCAAAAATGAGTTTTCTTAGACAACTTCTCTAGCATTTGATCAATAAAGGGTAAAGGATAATGATCTTTCTTAGTAAATTTATTAACCTTTCTAAAATTAATGCAAATTATATAACCAACTACTACTCTTTGTGTAATGAGATCATTGTTTTCATTAGGTACAACATTCATTCCTCCTTTCTTAGGGACACAGTGCACAGGGCTCACCCATCTACTATCAACAATAGGAAAATAGTACCAGCATCAAGAAGTTTTAATTCCTCATTTCTTACCACTTCCTTCATCTTAGAAATTAAACGACGTTGATGTTCAACTAATGGCTTTGCATCAGGTTCAATATTAATAGCATGCTGACATATAGTAGGATAAATTCCCTTCAAATCATCAAGACTGTAACCAATAGCTCCACGATGTTTCTTCAGAAATCCCAATAATATTTATTCTTCTTCACCTGAAAGTTTAGCACTAACAATAACAGGATATGTTTTCTTATCATCAATATAAGAATATTTAAGATCATCAGGCAAAGGTTTTAAATCAAAGACATGATCCTCCTTGGGTGGTAATGTGGTACCCAAGTCTTCCACAGGTAAATTATGTTTCAGTATCACTGGTTGACGAAGAATAATATCGTCAATCTCATTTATATCTTCCATAAATACCTCACTCTCATGGTCCTCCATATATTGTTGCAAAGCATTGTTAGGAGCAAGAGCCATAGAAGCAAGTTGTTCAACTTTAAAATTCACATCAGGCAATTTAGATTCATAAGGTGCTCTAGCAAATTTGGAGAAATTGAACTCATAAGATTTTCCATGAAATTTAGTCAAAATCTTATCTCTTTTACAATCAATAATAGCACCACAAGTGTTCAAGAAAGGTCTACCAGAAATAATAGGACAAGTCTTACTAGTAGCCTTACCAAGTACTAGAAAATCAGTGGGATATTTAGTTTTATCACACAAAACTTCCACATCTCTAACAATACCAATAGGGAAAACAATTTCTCTATTAGCAAGCTGAATAACCACATCAATATCTTCAAGCTCACAAGAACCAATTTCATGCATAATTTCTCTATAAAGCTCATAAGGTATGTCACTAGAACTAGCACCAATATCACATAAACCATAATAGCAATGATCACCAATCTTAACAGAAAGCATAGGAACACTAGTTTTCTTAGGTCTATGAGGATGTGAAACAATGTTTGAAGCATCCTCACAGAAGACAATGTGTTCATCCTCCACATTTCCATATACAAGATCTTTTACTATTGCTACTGCAGGTTCAACAGTTATTTGTTCATCAGGTTCAGTAGCTTTCTTCTTACTCTTATTAACCAAACTAGATACCATAGAATGCTCTTTCACTTTAGCAGGGAAAGGCATTTTTTCAACATAAGGCTAAGGAATATCAGGATTACTAGCAAGCACTTCTATATTACTAGTAGGAACAATATCTTTCTAAGGTGCATGGCACTTGTGATAATTCTTTTTAGGAATATCAAGATAGGAGGCAAAATCTTTAAGACAGTTTGCAAAAATTTGAGAATCAAGACCACAAACATCACTAACATCATAGAAATCATTGGTATCCATAAAAGATTTAATGCATTCATAATCATAATTTATACCTTACTTTCTACCTTTGTCATTCTCCCATCCTTCAGTGTTTTCTTGAATACAGTCTAGAAGATCCCATTTAGCTTCTTCCTTCATACGTGTGTATGATCCAGAACAACAAGCATCCAATAAATCCTTATCATGAAGAGAAAGTCCTGCATAAAAATTATTGACAACGATATTACGCGGAAGCTCATGAATGAGACATTTGAGCATTAATAACTTCATTATCCCCCACGCTTCGGCAATACTCTCTCAATCATGAGGCAAGAAATTATAGATTTGATTCGGGTCTTTATGAATCTCACTAGGAGGATAAAATTTAGAATAAAAGAGAGGAACAATTTCCTCCCATCCAATAGAATCACCATTCCTCAGTAATTTGAACCATTCAGCGGCTCTTTCAGTGATAAAGAAAATAATTTCCTTTTAACTTGATCCATTGTAATACCTGCACACCTGAATAACTCGGATAATTCATGTATAAAGAGCAAATGATCACCGGGATGGACAGTTCCATCACCGTAATAGCAGCTATCCATAACACGTCCACCAATTTTCATAGGTATTTTATAAGGATCCAATTCAGCAGATAACAAGTCACTTACTACCCTAGCAGTGATAGTAGTAGTACCTCTAAACAGACAATAAAAAGTATTATCCATGATGAAATAAAACAACAGATAGAAATAAAAACAACACTTACACTAAAAGTTTCTCTTACCAATTCCCCTTACCAATAGCGCTTCACTCCCCGACAACGGTGCCATAAAATAGTCTTGATGACCCACAAGTATAGGGGTTGTATCGTAGTACTTTCGATAAATAAGAGTGTCGAACCCAACGAGGAGCAGAAGGTGTTGAGAAGCAGGTTGGATAGAGAATTCAATGTAAACACTAGCAAACGGGTTTTTTGGTTGTTTTGAATATAGAAGATAAATAAAGTGCGAGTAAATAAAGAGTAGTAAATAATATTGCAGTGAGTGGCCCAATCCTTTTTAGAGCAAAGGAGAAGCCGGTTGAGTTACTTATGACTACCAAACGTTCTCGAGGACACATGGGAATTTTGTCAAGTGCTTTCGCTTCATTACAATTGATTAATATCCATTGGTTCGTGAAGTGTTGTGTGGGTGAACCTATGCTAATGCACCGCCCAACTAGGACTAATACATACTTGTGATTATACCCCTCGCAAGCATCCGCATATACAAGAAAGTAATTAAGATAAATCTAACAACAACCTTAAACTCTAGGATTCTACACTCCCTCGTGCATTGGTTTCCTAACGGGGGTTTAGCTTTCTGTCACTTTGGCAACCCCACAATTAGTAGCCAAATACACAATGGATCCTCCTAGGCCCATAAAGGTGAAGTATCATGTAGTCGATGTTCACATGACACCACTAGAAGAATAGCACCACAACTTAAATACCGAACAACTAGATATTACTTCAACAGAACTTCACTACTAACATCATGACTTCTCCCATGTCCTCAAAAACTAAACAAACTACTCACAAGACATCATATGGATCATAATCAGAGGTGATATAATGGATGATAACAATCTGGTCATAAAGTGCAAACACCGATAAATCTCACAAGCATCAACTACTAACGAGTAATCCACACCGGGAGAGAGATCAAATGTAAAACAACGATAGAGGCCCCTAATTGTTACAGCGGGGTGACGGTGGATGATGAGGGTGCTGGTGCTGGTGATGAGGATGATGATGACGATGATCCCGATGAAGACCGGAATGATGACGGTGACGATGGCGATGATTTCCCCTCTCCGGAAAGGTATTTCCCCGGTAGATTTCTCCCTGCCAGAGAGCTTTTCTCTCTCGGCAGTTTTCCTCCCCAGGCGGCGGCCGAATAATTCTTCGATGATGGTCTAGGGCTTAGGGTTCCCTGGGGGTCAAGTACGCGAAAGACCTCGACCAGAGGTGGGCCAGGGTTGCCACACCACCTGGCGGTGCGGCCAGGGGGGCGCCACCCCATGGTGTGGGCCCCTGGTGGCCTCCTGTGGCTCCCCTTCTGGCTGGAGTACTCCTCTGAACTTCTAAGACACCTCCGGTGTCCCCCTTCTTCTTCCGATCTTCTGAAATATCGTATCTCGACGGTGCTTTTTCCATTAGATTTCTGGTCCCGGTGTTTATTCTCCAAAAATTATGAAACATGCAAAATAAGATAAAAATAACATAAGTAATTCATCATAACATGAAATATATCGATGAATAACAGTAAATATCAATATAAAACGGTGATGCAAAATGGACGTATCAATGCCATAGAGCCAGTTCTTGTTTTCTGTTGTTTTTGGTTTCAGAAAAGTTGTTCGGAAAATATTCTCGGAATTGAACGAAACAAAATCCCAGAGTCTTAGAAATCTGTCATGTACACGGAGTCTGGAGGGGACCCGGAGGGGAGCCCTGGAGCTAGCACACCATAGGGTGGCGCGGCCCCCCTTGGGCGCGCCACCAGATGGTGTGGCCCCCTGGCTTCCCATCGACGTTGCCCTTTCGGCTATTTAAGCTCCTCCTCGGGTTAACCCTAAATACCCGAGCCTCCATCCACGACAAGTTCTGTAGCCGTTGTCATCGTCAACCCTAGTTCGGGAGGGTTCTGAAACTCTCCCCGGCACCCTGCCGGGAGGGGGAATCATAACTGGAGGGCTCTGCATCACGATGCCTTCCTCCCCGGCAAATAAATAAAGCTATGCTCCCCGGCAACGGTGCCAGAAAATAATCTTGATGACCCACAAGTATAGGGGATCACAACAGTGTTCGAGGGAAGTAAAACCCAAATTTATTGATTTGACACAAGGGGAGCCAAAGAATATTTATAAGCCTTAACAGATGAGTTGTGAGTTCAGCTGCACCTAAAAGTAGACTTGCTCGCAGCAGTTTATCTGTGGTAACAATTTTATAATAGTATCATTAGTAAAATAACAACATGAGTAAAATAGTAACAACGGTAGCAATTGTGGGAAACAACACGATTAAAGTACTATAGACATAGAGATGGATGAACGGGTCTCGCATGGATAAGATAGTTCATATAATAATCAAAACATGGGCATTGCATATAGATAATAATAAAGCATCCAAGTACTAGGCAAACCATAGGCATGTGTTTCAATTTAGTCGTACGTGCTCACAATGAGAAACTTGCACAACATCTTTTGTCCTACCATCCCGTTTGCAGCGGGACCTCAAGGGAAACTAATGGTAATTAAGGTGCTCCTTTTAATAAAGCACTGGAGCAAAGCATTAACACTCTGTGAACACATGTGATCATCACATCATAGCCATCCACTCTGGTTGTCCCAATTTCTATCACTTCGGGGCCTCGGGTTCCGGACAATGACATGTGTAAACAACTTGCAGATATGATCAAGAAACATAATTATACTCATGAAACAATAACATGTTCAGATCTAAGATCATGACACTCGGGCCCTAGTGACAAGCATTAAGCATAAAAAGTTGCAACAACGATATATAGCACTAATAACGGATACTAGGCACCATGCCCTAACAATCTGGAATTATTACATGAATGATCTCATCCAATCCCTTCCATCCCTCTCAGCCTACAACGGAGATTACTCACACATTAACGGGGGGATCATGGATGGTTGATGGAGAAGTGGTGGCGATGACGATGGCGATGATATCCTCTGAATCGCCTTCCCGGCAGGATGCTAGAAAAGGAACTTCTGATCCCCGAATTGAGTTTCGAGGTGGCGGCGGCGGTCTGGTGTGTTTTTCTAGAATATGAAGAACCCCCCGATGTTCTTAGGTTACGGGGCTTAAGTAGTCAAAAGGGGAGCCCGAGGGGGTGCCTGGGTCAGCCACACCACCAGGCGGTGCGGCCTAGGGCGGGCGCGCCAGCGCATGGTGTGGGCCCCTCCTTGACCCCCTCCGGCTCTTCTTCTGGCTCCGGGGGTCTTCGGTAAAATAAGGACTTCGGGATATTTTTTGGGAAATTTCCCGAAAGTTGATTTTTCTGCACAAAAACGAGACACCAAGGTAATTCTGCTGAAAACAAC
The DNA here is from genome assembly GCA_028641055.1 of Alopecurus myosuroides. NCBI lineage: Eukaryota > Viridiplantae > Streptophyta > Magnoliopsida > Poales > Poaceae > Alopecurus > Alopecurus myosuroides. The sequence goes on from CM054058.1 coordinate 527,989,521, forward strand.
GTTACTCTGTGTTAGTTATATCCAAAACTCACAAGTTTAGAGGTAAACAACAACAAAAGTGTTCAGAAAAGGGGATACGTTTTGGACGTATCACATATCATCTTTCTTGATTCTTATTTGGCTTTTCTATTTGTGAGGTTTTGGTTCTTGTCGTGATTTTCATGAAAGGCCAAGGTTTATCGAAAACGAATTTCGTAAAAAAACTTGTTGTGTTTTCGGTGTTGGAGGTTTTACCGGTTGGTCAGAGCTTAAACGCTTCCCCATTTGGTTTTAAGTTACATTGTTGGACAATGATGTTTCTCTGCATTTTCTTTTAGTTCTCATCGTTGCGATTTTAACTAACCGAAGAACATAAAAAACGGAGTCCGTATGCAAAAGTTGTGGCTGTTCTCGTATCGGTGTTTAGTCATTCCAGAGCAATCCGGAGTTTTTCTAGAAAATCCGGATTTAATCCGACTTGAACATGAAAACGTCTGTTAGCATTCGAAATGTCCCGGAATATTCCGGAAACTTCAGATTTATTACGACCTGGTCGTTTCTGGGCGAAAACCGGTTAGTTTTTTAGTACCTATTTAAGTGGTCTTCTTCCAATTTGTCTCTAAGGTTTTCCTGCACGTTTTACCCATCTGTCTCTCACCATTGTTGACATTGGAAAAGCTTCCCCCTCTCAATCTCTCCCATGATTCTTGCATATCTTTGAGGGAAAAGTGAGAGGAGATCTAGATCTACATTTCCACCAATCCATCTTCCTTCTTAGTGAGGGAAACCTAGTAGATCTTGATCTTGCAGTTCTTGGTGTTTCTTCTCCCTTGTTCGTCCTCTCTTATTCCTCCATAAGCATTTGTTGCTTTGTTGGAATTTGAGAGTAAATGATTTGAGAACTTGTGCTCTTGCCATTTGCATCGGTGTGTTCTCTCCACAAGGATTCATGGAAGTGAAAGTTTGTGAACTCTTTACTCTTGGGTCTTGGACCCTAGACGACTTGTGGTGTTCTTGGGAGCCTCCAATTGAGTTGTGGATGCATGCCCCAAGATTGTGGTGACATCAAGAGCCTCCAATTAAGTTGTGCATGCGTGCCTCGATCGAAGATTGCCAATAGTGGAAGGTGAACTGGGCCTTTGTGGCGAGGTTCATCGGAGAATACGGTAAAGCCTTTGTGGCGTTCAGTAGGCCTCTTGTGGAGATCTCACACCCCTCCGACGAGACGTACTCCCCTCAACGAGAGAAACTCGGGAATACATCTTCGTCTCCGTGTGCCTCGGTTATTTCTATACTCGAGCTTTTTTACTTATGAAATTACATTGTAATAGGCTTCGTGATTGAAGCTATATATCTTGCTATCACCTTGTTACTTGTCTTGCTTAGTATAAGTTGTTGGTGCACCTAGTTGACCCTAGAATATTTAGCTTGTGTGCTTGTTAATTTAAACATCTAGTTTATTTCTGCATTTAATAAGGCTTAAGAGGAAAAGTTTTTATCGCCTATTCACCCCCTCTAGGAGACATCGTTCTCCGTTCAGACGGTCGGTGCTCCTAACGACGTCTGGCATGCTCTAATTGTAACATCCCTGATTTTTGGAGGCATTCAAAAATCAAAAAAAATTAAACTTTTGTTTTCCACTAAAGCAAATCATCAAAAACAAATAAAATTCAAACACAAAAGCAAATATAAAATATTATTTCAATGTTATAGCATATAGTAATTTTCCAAAATTATGTTTAACCAAAAGGTATTTATAATGTTTTTTAAATGGTTTATCAAAAGTTCAAATAACTTAAATGGTATTAACAAGTTTTTATATAAAATTAATTCTCAAGTGTTTTGGAACTCAAATATTATGACTTATAATGTTTTTCAAATTATTATTTTAGCCAAAGAAAGATTCAATTAAACCCTATTTCAAAATAGTCATAACGTGTCCTTTTATTTGTGATGGAAACAACACAAAATGGATTTCATTTGAAAGGATTTGGTTTTACAAAACTATAGAATTTTGTTTGGGGGCATTTGGAATTTTATTTCAAAAGTTATGACTTGTTATTTAAAACAGGAAAAGGAAAAGGAAAAGATAAAAAGAGAGAGAGAGAGCAGCGCAGCAGGCCTAGCCCACTCTTTCCCCTCTCTCTGTTCCCTCTTGCTTGCGTGCAACGCGCAACAACAGCAACAACCCGGCAACGCGGCCCAGCAAGCCCAGGAATAAAAACCCTCACCAGCCTGTCACCCCTCTCCTTCTCTCTGTCAGCTGGGACCCACGCTGACGTGCTCCTAACGTCATCGTGATGTTGACAGCCTCGACGTCTGTGCCATGTCCGGCCCGATCTCCTCCGTGCCTCCATCTCTTGCCCCCTCCTCCACGCTTGCGCGCTCCTTATAAGCGGAGAACCCTCGGCGTCCGCGTGCCCTTAGTCAACCCTAACCCTAAATCACTCGCCGCCGCCCATATCAATCTCGGCGAGATCGATTTTTGTCTCGACGCCGCCGCCATCACCGAGCTCGAGGAGCTCGCATCGCCTTTCACAGCAGCGAGGAGGAGGAACACCGATGACATGACGAGAACCGGGGCGACCAGCCTCACTCCTCCACCATCCTCGCCATCTCCAGAGGAGGAACGGAGCTACCCCGTCGTCCATATCCGCATCAGGCGCCGCCGTCTCCTCCCTCTCCTGTCAAAATCTCCGGTGAGCCCCCTCCCTTGTAGTTTCGTCCTTCAAATCTCAATCGGGTGGCCATAAACAAGTCAACGAAGTGAATCGTTTTCGGCCAATCAGCCCACGACGTGTGGCAGTCCAGTCAACGCATCCATATCGGCGCCACGCCAGCAACCAGGGCCAGCACCGCACCAATCGCAGCACGCCACGTGGCCTACCCAGTCAGCCCCAGTCAAACCCCTGGTCAAATTCAATTTAAATTGATTTAAAAATCCAGAAAATCACCAAATCTTGTAAAATCCATAACTTTAGTTCTGTACGTCCAATTTCGATGAGTTTGTACTTTTTGAAATCAGCACAATGTGTAGAGTTTATTAAAATTATGTAAACTGAATTTTGATACGGGCACACACTTTCTATTGTTGAATCTTTGTAAATCTTGTTTTGCTAATAACTTTTGATCTATGACTCCAAATTTGACAAACTTGGACTTTTTGGAAATCCTTGAACATGTAGACTCTGTAAGAACTGGACAAATTGAATTTTATTATCTAAAATTATTTCAAATTCAAATATGATTGTTTGGTGAATTTTGGCATAGTTTAAATTCTACAAATCTAAAAATTGCGAATAAAATATCACTGGAAACCTTAGGATGTATACGTTCATGTTCTCTTCCCCAAAATAATTTTTCAACAAATTAAAATTGAACTTGGAGTTATTTGGCCTTTTGAGTGTTTTTGACTTAGTTTAAATTCAGTAAATAGTTTCAATATGTTTTCTTTAGCAATTTTGCTCTAAGTACTAACCTTAGACTAGAGAGACCAAAACCTAAGTCCTTGGATGATTTGAAAACCATTTCCATGTAAATTTTTGCTAGTTGGCCCTCCTACTTGAAAACCACTAAGTGTGGAATTGTGGAAAACAATGAAGTGCAAGAAAGATGTTCCCTTTATTCTTGGAGTCAAATTGAAGCAACCACCTGAAGGACAATGAAGGACTTAGCAAAGGAGGCACAAGAAGAAAGCAAGAAGATCTTCAAGAAGACCAACCAAATCTCTCTTTTTCTCTAAGTCTTTTCTCCCCTTTCTTTTCTATGCCCTTAGAACTTATGTTATGGCTAAGTTAGATAAAAACCAACCCCCTAGGTGTGCCAAAACAAGTGTTAGAAGATTCAATGAAGACACCACACCAAGGAGGAAACTACAAAGGAGCATGAAGATTTTCCAAGACCAATCATGAGAAGACTTAGGATTTGTTTTCCAAGATTTAGATTTTTTTTTTCAAGTTGTCCAAGACTTAGAATTAGTTTCCCAAGTGAGATGAGAACTTTTCACCAAGACTTCAACAAGAAGCCAACTTAAACTCAAGAAGAGTACTCTCCCAAAAGATGAAGATTTTACAAGTACTTTTAGGGAACTCTAGCAATACCATCTATTTCTATTTCCATATCACCAAGTCCCTAGACTACAAGAAAGACCTTTGAAGGACATGCATAAAGACTTAGACATCAAAATCAACTCAAGGAAGAAAAAGAAGACTTAGAAAACTCAGGACATAAATAGATTTGACCAAGACTGTTGTGTGTTCTTTTTATCAAAGACCAACCCTTAGTCCGAGATGGAAAAATCTAACTACAAATACTTAGTTTATTTTGAGCATTGAAACTAAATGTTTTCACATGTTTTCATTTGCTATGTTTATTGCTTTGTGTGTTTGCTTCATTTGTTTGTATGATTGTTAGCATGCTTGTTTATTCTATTTATGGTTTCAATGTTTAGATTGTACAGAGAGCAACGTTGTTTTATGAAGAGAGGTGATTGTTCTTCACCAACTTCAAAGGCAAGTGACACACCATCAAATCTCCCATATTTTCACTATGCATTACTAGTGTTTTTGAGTAGTATGCATGATAGGAAAATTTTCTAAGTTATTATTATGCTATGAAAAATCCCAAGTAGTGTGTAGCCATCCTTTAGACTTGTTATTTTGGAGACTTAGTACTTAGTAGATGCTTAGCCTTGCTACAAATTTGGTTTACTCAATGTTGTGGAAAATTTCTAAGGATAAACTTGAATGAACCGTCTGGGTGGGTTTGGTACTGCGTGGTTGTCGAAAGTTGAGTTTTTCCTTAGGGCCTTTAATCTCCTAAGGAGTTCACTTGAGGAATGCCACCAAGGAAACAAAGAGATTACCAAGTCCTCTAAGTTTAGTAGCTTCCCGTGCAGCCCTTCGACATATGGGCTCTGTCTTGATCAACTAACTTGTTAGAGTTCAGCCCATGCTTGACATGAAGATGTAGAATAATTGTAGGTGGAACGGGTCTTGCTGTCTGGGTTAAATTCTTGCTTCTGAAAGATCTCGTCTCAATTCTTTACTTTCCTTAATGCACTCCGCGTGTATAGGATGTTTGGGCTAATTGAAGACAAAGGGTGAAAGTGCACAACCTCTGCAGAGTTAGAAACTATGATCATAGCCGTGTCCCCGGTAATGGACGACTTCGAGCAGCTAGACAAGGATGGACAAAAGAATCTCAACACCGTTTTGAACAAGTAAAGTTTGGCTAAGGAAATATTAGTTGAGGTGCTCTTGGGTTTGTCCCGTGGTGCCAATCTTTGAAAAGAACACTCTTTTTTAAAAGTTCTAGGGAAAAACTTGCTTTTTGCAAATAGCCTAAACTTCACCAGGCAAAATATGCATGTAGTTTAGACTTGCCATTTTATATCCACCATAGTTTTACTTGCCAATACATTAAATTGTATAGGCTCCTTTGTGGCTGCATATTCTATCCTGCAGATGAATCTGAAGACGAGTGAGGTTTCGTTCAGGATCTCGAGTCTACAACCGACATGTTTTGCCTGTGGCGCATGAAGAATATGAGATTCAATGTTGTACTATATTTTTCGTTGTATTTCTGTTCCTGCTAGTCTTTTGAGACTATGCAAGTTGTAATCATATTTTGTACAGACTGGATCATGCGATGTAATAGATTTTGACGCATTTGCATGATATTTCATTTTAAACTGTGGTGGTAGCAATTGATCCAGGGACTAGCACAATAACACAAGGTTCTTGCATTATTTAAATGTGGGAACACTACACTAATAGGCGTATGTCATTGCTCCCATAAGCGTCCGCTGGTGCTCCCATATGCACTGGGTAGTGCTCCGAGCGGTGTCCGATGGTGCTCCCAGCGACATCCGACATTGCACCCACAGGCGTTGGGCGATGCTCCTAGTGGCATCCGACGTGCTCTAATAGGCGTCGAGCGGTGCTTCTGTAGGCGCCATGTCGTGCTCTTTCCGGCGTCCGACGACGAGACTCTCTCAGCGATTCATCAGACTTGCTGAGGGAGAAAGAGAGGGGCGGAGGCCACCTCCACAGGAGGTGCACGCGGTTCCGGCGGTGCTCACGGAGAAGAGAATGGAAAAAGATGATGAGCGAACAAAAAAAAGTAGTGGAGACGCATGCGTGTGGTCGTCTTCGTTTTCTCTATCCAGATAGTACACGTGGCGAGCAGAGTATGTGGAGGATTGGTGCGTTTGATCCTCTGCATCAAACTCAGGAGCGTCCATTTGCAAACGCGTCCTATCTATAGGTGGCCAAACGAGTCGGGCCAAATGAGTCGGCCCGATGCACGAAACAAAAAGCACGACACGAATTGGGTTCGACACGAGCTAAATGGGCCCTGGCATTGCAAGAGCCCATTAGTGCTCGTGCCTGGCTTTAATTTGAACCTCGTGAGCCGGTACAATTAGTTTTTTTTTCAATTTTTTACCTATTTTTGTTTTTGTATTGGGCTATAATTGGACCAAATCGGGCTGAAATTTTTCTAAACTTGTCGTGCCTGTCAGGCCATAATAGCGCGGTCGTGCTGTGCCCACTCCGGAGAAAAAGCCCGCGGGTCGGCCTGGCACGATAGCCCACCGTGCCTCAATCGGGCCGTGCCGGGCGGGCCGCCCGTTTGGCCACCTACCTATCTCGAGCGTGCGATTCGGTCGGGCGGGGCAGAGACCGCGCGACGACACGGCCACGTCATTCCAACGTCTCTCTCCTGCAGGCCCTCCTCACCCTCTCACTTTCACACGAGAAGACGCGGGATCTCGCCGGCCGGCCGGTCGTCGGGAGGGATTGCTGCCACCGGCTCGCGCCCTGGACAAGGCCTGCACCAACGCCCACTCCCTGCTCCTCCGCCCCGACCCCCGATGCCGAGGCCGCCGCCGTCCGCAACACCTCCGCCTCCCTCGAGCCTCGCCTCCAAGGGCGTCCTCTTCTGGGGCCTCCTGCCATCCCCAACTCGGACCTCCTCCGCCGCCTCTTCGCCGTGCTTTGCCTCAACCTGGTCCTCGCCGCCGCCAACCTCCTCTTCCCGCTCGTCGCCAGCATGTCAGTCGCCATGATCCAGGCCGCGGCGGGAAGGAGAAGGCGTGTGGTGTGGGGGAATTGTCGGGCGGTGTGATGGAGGACGACTAGGCAGACACCAGGCCGATGCGGAGAACCAGGCCTGACAAACAGAGACAGACATGCCGTGGTATTCCTTCATCAAATTCCCTTCTTTCTTTTCAGAGAGAGATTTGGATCTCGCTTAGCATGCGGCAGAACGAATCAAATTGTTTGGGTTTTCTCCTTTGCTAGGATTGTACTGTATTATTTCCGTTCCTTTTGTGTGCCTATACGTTTGCTACTGCGTTGTTACTCTATCGATAAGCAACTTGGCAGTGGGAACAAAAGGAACCATGGATTTATCAAGTGGTCTAGAAGAACTGTCTTTCGACTCGACTAATCTATGTTCAAGTGATGCAGCTTACGACGATGCACTACCAGACAACTAACCAAAGTGCGGAACTGCTTTTACTATTCTGTTAAGGCAACAAGGAATGTGCCTGGTGAATAATTGGAGGCACTAAAAACCACTGACAAAAAATCGAATTTTGCGTGTGATTTCACTGGCTTTCTATGATGCTGATGACTTCTAGGAAAATCAGGGTGCCTATAAGGCAAAAAACTATTACAGGGCTAGCGAGTAGCGACCATTGTCTCCCGCTCCATCAGCCTTGTGATAATAGTGACCCAAATGCCAGCCCAATCTAACTAGCAAGAGTCAGTCGGACGTCATCATTCTTACCATCCATTTTTGTTTGTAACTGTGTTGTCACTACAACCAGAGCTATTGCAGAGCAGTGCATTTGTTTGCAAGGCAGGTCTATACTAGCTTAGCTCCTCTAATAATTAATGTATTCTGATATCTGACTCTGATAAATGTACGCTATTCTGCTGGTATTTGATCAAACTCGTTCTTTTTTTTTGAGCAATCTGGAGCCTTACTAAGCAGCAGAATGAATCAAATTTGATTGATTTCCCTTCTTCTCTGTTTCTAAGATTAGGATTTCGGTTCCCTGCGAATACATATAGTTACTACTCCATAGACAAAACCACGCGATATTTGTGCTTTTTTTTTCCATACTCATGTTGTCTAGCTGTGTCGCCGACCTTGGAATCACGCTGTTGGCCACTGAATTGGGCTGCCAGTCGCCGGATCTGGAGCTACTCGCCTTCATGCCCTCAATGCCAACCAGGAGGTCCTTCTCCTCCAGCCCATATGACTGACCTCGAGCTCCTCCTCATTGTCACGCCGCCGGCCATCGGGCTTGGGTCTCGTACTCTCGTCCACACCTCGTGTCACCCTGCGCCCCAGAGGTCCACCTTGGCTCCTCCTTGTATGGGCGTTGGCGGCTAGGCGAGCTCCAGCTTCTCTACATCTCTGCGTGCTTCTAGTTCCTATATGTTGTGCTCGTTTGTGGCCTTTGCTGCTGCTTCACTGCTTCTGCTCCTGCTATTTGTTGCGACTAAGCCTTGTGCTACTGCTAGTGTTCTCCCTGACTGCTTGTGCTTATGTTTGTTGCTGTTGTGCTGCTTCCTGCTTGAGACTACTTACTACCAACCAAGCACGGTGTTTATCTTCTGTGCTAGTTATGCTTTTGCAAATTTTCCGTTCCTTTTGGTCATTTTTTATATCTCCTAGGGGAATTGCACAACACATGTAGCTAACGCAAATATCTAACCCTTTTTTACTTCTCTTCTTAACAGTGTTACAGTAAGGTCTTCTAATGATGAAAAGCTTGAAGGCGAGGGACTGCTCTACTAGTCCATTGGATTTCCTAACCAGTACCCAGAGTCAAGATGAATAGCAAGCTTTTTCATCCAATGCTCAAAACTAAACAATGAGGTTAATACTAAGCATTATTATCTGGTTACATCAGAACTGATCTGTGTGCTCCTTGTATCTATGTGAGGTGTAGATCAAAACTAATATGTGTGATTACAACAAGTAACAATGCATGGACACAACATGTTCTAAACAGTGGGTAGTATCAACGCAATCAAAAAGTACATGCCAAAAAACATGGTTGTTACATTTTCTTTTTCATTTGTTACTTTGCGTCTGTTTTTTTTTGTTGATATTCAGTATTGGGCAGAAAAGCGAGATACCCTATCGAGGGGTCTCGGTGATGTTTATATTAGCGATACAAGCCATCGAGGGCCAAGGCATATTACACGTTATAGTCGGTATCGGTAATCTATTCCATATCGGAGTAGACTCCGTACTCCATACGAACACTATCCATACCGAACTAAGCCTATTGTATTCAACACTCCCTCTTAATCTAAGCCTGAACTAAGGTTTAGATTACGTTTGAACTCATCAAGCAACTTCACCGGTAGTGCTTTAGTGAAACCATGTGCCACCTGATATTTATTGGAGATAAACTTGATAGCCAGCTGATTATTTGCAACCCTTTCACGAACAAAGTGAAAATCAATCTCAATGTGCTTAGTACGAGCATGAAACACTGGATTTGCAGACAGATATGTAGCTCCCAAATTATCACACCAAAGACATGGTTTGTCTCGTAAGACAACACCAAGTTCTTTGAGCAATGCCTCAACCCAAATCAACTTTGCTGTAGCATTGGCCAATGCCTTGTATTCAGCTTCTGTACTTGAGCGAGACACTGTAGATTGTTTACGAGCACTCCATGAAACCAAATTTGGACCAACAAATATTGCAAAACCACCTGTGGAGCGACGATCATCTAAACATCCAGCCCAATCAGCATCAGAAAAAGCACTAAGCAATCTAGATGAAGACTGAGTGAAGGTAATGCCAATATTCACAGTATCCTTGACATATCGAAGAATGCGCTTCACAGCTGTCCAATGGACTGTAGTGGGAGCATGTAGAAACTGACAAACCTTATTAACTGCGAAGGCCAAGTCTGGACGTGTCACCAACTATGCTTCTGTAGTTTGTACTATCTGCAGGACCAAGTAGGGTGCCATTATGAAGAGCTAACTGTTCAGAACAAGTAACTCATTTGCATATTTTTCTTGTGTCAACAACAAGCCATTATGAATATGCTTAACTTCAAGACCCAAAAAGAAGTGAAGATCACCTAGGTCCTTGATAGCAAAATGAGTATTGAGATCTTGAACCAAGACCGAGATGGCCTGATTAGAAGAGCTTGTAACTATGATGTCATCAACATATACCAGAACAAACATAGTTATACCTGACTTTTTGTAGAGAAACAAGGATGTATCAGCTTTAGAAGGGTGAAAACCAAGAAAAACATCATTGTCTAAGGTAAGTTTATGAACAGATATGAGATTCTTTGATGCATTAGGAACATGAAGGACTTTGTTAAGATGCAATGGATTTTGTGAAGTGCGCAAAATAGTATGACCAATATCACTAATAGACATGCCCTTACCATCTGCCGTGTGCACTTGATCACGTCCCTTGTATTTCTCCGAGGTGGAGAGTTTGTTCAATTGTCCAGTGATGTGATACTTGGCTCCTGTATCATTGTACCAGTTTGTGTCCACTCCATATTAAGCAATGTGTGCTTTCTTTTCTCCCCCATCATGGTCACCTTCATCATCACTATCTTCGCGACGCCACCAACAATCGCCAGCAGAGTGACCATGAATCTTGCAAATCTTACAAGTGATATCAACATAGGGAGTAGGAGCACGACTTCGGTATCCCTTGGAGCGTCCCTGCCTCTTGCCACGTTTAGCATCCTTCCCATCATCACGTTTCACTTCACGTTTGGTGTCTTGGCTGTGGTCACGACGCCAATTCCCATCATTGCGCCTCATGTCACGATTATCATGTCGATCATCATGACGTCGATCATCATGACGTGTATAGTAGGGGCCATCATCACGACGGAAGCGCTGGTCTCCTCCTTTGCTATTGTATCCACGTTGAGCAGCGCTTACCGAAGAGGTGAAGCTAGGGGATCCATTGGAGGGATCATTGCGCATGTCGTAAGAGGACATGAGACTGAATAAATCATCAACTGTGGTGTGTGGATTGCTGTCAACGGCAGTGACCAGCGCATTATAGGAACTATCAAGGCCATGCAAAAGATACCCAATAATCTCATCTTCCTCAAGCGGTTTCCCTGCTGCAGCAAGTTCAGATGTGAGGTTTTTAACCTTAGTGAAGTATTCGGCTACTGACTTATTCTCCTTGCGTATATCATTGAGAGCAGCACGAAGATGTTGAACTCTGGAACGAGAGGCAGTGGCAAACATAGTGTTGATGGCTGCCCAAGCTGTAGCAGTAGACTCCATCCCAAGTACGTGGGAGAGTATATCCGGGGAAAGCGAATTTAACAAGAATCGCAGGACCTGCTGATCCCGAGCGATCCAAGCGAGGTAGGCAGGGTTTTCTTGCATTGTCTTCCTCTTCTCGCTATCCTCGGTCTCCACCGTAGATGGTGGTGTCTTGTCTGTTCCGTCCAATAGACCCATCACGTTCGCTCCTCGGAAGGCTGGAAGGACTAGAGCCTTCCAAAGAAGGAAATTGCTTCTAGTTAGCTGCTGGGCTGGGGGCGCACCGAGAGCAGCGGCCAGGGTGGTGATCGACGACGAAGAACTCATGACGGCTGATTATTTGTATTCAGTATTCGGCCTCGACGAAAGCTTCAAGAAGACGATGACGAGGACTTGAGTATTGGTATTTGATCTCGGTGTCAGAAAACAGCGAGAGCTTGAGGATCTTGGCGTCAGGTGCACAGTTCGGGATCTCGGCTGAAACGAGAGCGCGGGATCTTGGCTGAATAGCGGACGTCGGGGGTTTGAGGTATTCCGAGCGTGACGGCAAACTCACATAGCAGCGGCGGCGATCTGATTTCCAACGGCGGCAGCAGCTCGGAGGGGCGGCGACGGCAGCTAGATCATGGAAGAGCAAGCTCTGATACCATGTTGATATTCAGTATTGGGCAGAAAAGCGAGATACCCTATCGAGGGGTCTCGGTGATGTTTATATTAGCGATACAAGCCATCGAGGGCCAAGGCATATTACACGTTATAGTCGGTATCGGTAATCTATTCCATATCGGAGTAGACTCCGTACTCCATACGAACACTATCCATACCGAACTAAGCCTATTGTATTCAACATTTTTATCTGTGTTCTAAATCACATCAATACCAACACCATAGCTAGCCTTGAAGCCTGAAGCATCATATTATTTGTGTGGGGGTAGATTGGAGGTTGCATAATACTATACAGTAAAAACAAGGAAGTTACAATCATTTAAATAGTTCTACCCATGGATGATTCACTGCCTTCCAGGGGCATTTTCTTTCATATCCTGGGGTGTCAGTGTCGCTGTGGTGGGGATGTAGCTTTTCAGCTTCTGACTTGCCCAGGTAAGGCGTAAGCACAAATGAAAGCATGTGGAGACAAACTTTTATTTGGCCAAGCATCCCTGTCCGAACAGGGGAGCACCTTCTGAGGCTGTACGGTGCGCCATGCGCGCGCACCACATGTCCCATGTGAACTTCTAGCAACGGTAGAGTCATGATAATCAGTGCTAAATAATAGTAATACTGCAGCTGTTCCTTTAAGGATACTAATGATTCTTTATTCAATGTTTTGCTGCTGATCATCAGCATAGGTGCACACAATAGATATCCAACACAAACCTTAGAGACCCCATCAGGTACACTACATGACAATGCATATGTGTGGCTTTGATTACTTTAATACGGCATGAACAAGTTACATAATATGGCATTGGCAACGACATGATGTCTCTTCTTGGTCCATAGGGACTGGATAGCCATCGCCGAAGGTAAAGTGGATCTGGGCGGCAGGATGATGTTGCCTAAATGCTCCCTTCAACATGTGCATCACCGATGTCCTGTGTTGTCCTGTGGCAGTGATTTGGGAGTCGTTGGGAGCCACATATAACCAGATGTCTTTCAGGTTGCCAGCTGGCAAGTGCTCGATCCCAACCGGCAGGAGTTGGCGAGTCATGTGGTAACGGAACAATATGGTAAGGCTCTCTAGCTTGGGCATAGCACCTGATTCAAAGGTCAGTGATGTTGTTTGACAGTAGAAAATCAAGGTCTTGAGTGCTTGGAATGCCCTGCCGTCAGGGAAGACTACACTTTCTTCCTTGTGTTCACTACAACGAGCAATAGACAAATTGAAGAAAGAAAGCGAAGGCAGCCGTGCAACAATACGGATGCAATCAGCCACCTCCCTCACCCAAATAGTAAGCTTGCAGAGATGTTTGAGCTGACCAATCCACTTGGGGCACCTTTCATACTCGCATCGCCCCAGATCGAGCTCCCAAATATGTGAACCTCGAGGGAATTCTGCAGTCAGGACATCCAGCTTGGTGTGGCATTCGCTTCCTAAAGTAAGGATCCTTAGGCTGGTTGAAAGCAAAGGGATGGAAGAGTGCAAGGCATTCATATGCTCAGTGGTCGGGTCAACACTCCCGTCCAAACAGATGTGAAGTTCTCTCAAGTTGGTCAGCTTGGTGATGCCCTTGATATTCTCTACTGAGCTTTCGACCCCATCTACACCTACTAGGGTGCGGAGAAATTTCAACTTCTCGATCCCATCAGGCAACACTACACCAGCTTTATTTCCTGTCGAGTTGAGATGCTTTAACCATGGCAAACTAACAATATCTGATGGATAATTTCTCAGGGAAGCATTATGCAGATCTATTGTCTCCAATTGTTGCAGCGCCCCAATTTTATCTGGTAGCCTCAACTCATATCCAATTTCATCCGATGTGACCTTTAAATACCTTAGGAGAAATAACCTACTGATACTGGTGAGGTCTAGGTCGCCCATGAAAGTTGCCTTATGTTCCAGGTGCAGTGCTCGGACATACTTGAACTCCAGAAAATAAGGCACAAGTGAGGTTCGGTAAAATAAGACTGTCCGAACATGTGATAGTGACCCTTCCTTGATTCTCTCCATAATTTTCTTACCCTCTTTACCATTGTAGTGCACGGAGAGTCGGTGAATCTCCCCTCTCTCATCTTTTGAACCATCAACTACATGAAAAAAATTCTCTTTTGCGGCCTTTGCTCGGATAAGATCAAGCATTATAGGATGTACTCTGCAAGACAACACTTTAATGTTGCTGTCGTCTCTCTTCTCTGGTTGGATCATATATGTGCCGAGGAGCACTCTGAAGTAGAGTTCTGCACCATCTTCTGCATCCATCCCATCAGTACTCGTATGCACGAAACCTTCAGATACCCATTGCCTGACCAAATCATTTTTATCTATGTCCTGATCATTTGGATACATACCAACATGAAGCAGACATGGCTTAACTTGATCAGGGAGATGTATGTAGTTAAGATCCAATATTTGATTCATCTTTTCAAGATCTTTTTCTCCAATCACAGAAGCCCAATTTTTCTTTACATTAGCCCAGATTGACATTGGCTGATCACCAGCTAGAAGGCTGGCTATACAATTGATAGCAAGTGGCAGACCACCACATCTTTTCAGAATGTCATTTGAAACCTCTTTTAGTGCATCAGGGCAAGCATCTTGGGAACCAAATACTCTGTTAAAGAATAATCTTCTTGAGTCTTCATCACTAAGTGGTTTCATGACCTGAATATATTTGCTTTCATCATAGCAACAGGCTGTAGCAACATGACCTTTTCTTGTTGTTGTTATTACTCTACTGCCACAGTTATTTGCTGGAAAAGCACACTTAACAGTATCCCATGCTTCAGTATCCCATTTTTCAGAATCCCATAGATCATCAATTACTATAAAATATCTGCAAGATGCCACACATATAAGAAATGAAGTAGTAATCAATCTTAGTAAAGTTAGCAGAGGGCCATTTATAATTTATATATCAATTTAAAGCATATACATAATGTGTGGATGTATATCTATACCTACCGATTAAAAAATGTCTTAACCTACAATGTGTCTATCCCAAATTACTTTCGGCTGTCCGCAAACCATGCTTGTAATTTGAGTCCTTTGTGATAGTAAAATCTATTACACTACTTATATTTATAGAGGTATCAAACAATTGCATTATTGACAATGTTTGTCACATAGCCAGGATCTGTATGGTGCTCCTGTCTTAACAACCGTCCTATGCAGAGTCTTATGCATAGCAATACTAACCCGTTTCCCTAAATCAACCAACAACTACTTGAATCGGGCGATCTGCGGATTAATTATGGTTCTCTAGAAATTATGCTTTTAACTCCAAACTAAGACGTTCCCCTAAGTCATCCCACATGTAGAGATCATAGTTCTTGAGTCATCCCACAATGTGGTTTTCTCGATAGAACGGACTGGGTACCGACTTGAAAACCGATTGATGAGGATATTTTATTCAGTAGTTTCTCAACTGTCTCCAATAATAACTATTAGTTCAGGTTTTATAGTCTGCTAGAAAAACCGCCTATGGGTTGCGCAAAATTGCCTCCAAAGTATTAAATGGCTACATCAGATTATTTGATCTTAAATTTGGTCCACAAGTATAAAAACATAGTCGACATACTATAAACGAAAAAACTAAAGTTTAAGAGTGAGGTGATTTTGATCTTGGGCTTGAGTGAGTCTGAAATTTTCTAAGAATTGAACGTTACATTTTAGCGTTTAAAAAAATCTGAAAATAATTCCACATGTATATATAGATGTCTTCACATGGATGTGACTTATATACCTATAGCTTTTCGGGGATATTACATAATAAACCCCTCAGGTCACTTAAACCCCACATGTCAGTGACACATCAAAGGGGCCTGTGAGCGAGTTTCGGCGAACAAAGGGGGTTATCGGCAATTATCCCTTTATTCTTTTGATTCTATATACACTTATACACCAAGCTGAACAATATGTTAAGGTGTAGGGGATGTGTTTGCTAGTTTGAATGGGCGTGGATGCACAACCATATGTGCCAGCAAATCAGGACAAATTAAATGGGAATGCTGATTAATCAACAATATATTTAATTTTAATTATTCAATTCACGATTTTTTCTTGTGTACCTCTTATGCTCGAGAAATTCCAGAAGTAGATTGACAAGCTGCGGAACATCCAAGTGTTCCAAGTTTGCTGCATCATTTTGACATTCAGTGAGAATATTCTTCAAAACTTTCTGCACATCAGGATTCCGACCCACTGTAACAAAAGCTCTAGTATGGTACTGTTTTTTCAGCTTGTCATACACTGCCTTCGCAAGTGTCGTCTTGCCAAGTCCTCCCATCCCAGTGATAGAGAATATTTTGAGCGATTTCTTTGGCACATCACCATCCTCTTCAAATAGCCTTATCAACTCATCTCTTGGCGCATTGATACCAATGAGTTGTTCTTTATCTTTGTATATAGCCGAAATCTGAAGATCAGTGGTAGCATTGGTGGTTGCATTGGCTACAACATTCTCGACATGAGAGCTGTACCTCTCCCCCTTTTCAGCAACAGCCTGAAGTTTGTTCTTGATGTCTCTGATCACATCACCAATCTGATTGTTTCCATTCTCCAAGATATTTGGAAAATCATGTGGGAGCTCCCTAAAGGAATTTCTGTTGGATTCATGCTCCACATGCACCAGGAAGCCGTCGACCATATCCTCGATTTTATATGACATATCCCTCACTTCATTAACCCAAATCTTGGCCTCATGAAGCTTCTCAAACTTGGGGAGGTCTAGGTATATCTTCATCAGCTCTTGCGAGAACGACTCGATATCTCCCTTCATGCCCTTCTCTAGATTGTAGTCCTCTATGACAATCTTTCCGAGCTTGTCAAGCAGGCTTCCCATTGCCCCCCTTGCGACATCCACGGCTCTGTCACTCTCTTTCTCGAGGTATTTCATGTTGGTATGATAATGGTGTGAAAAGCTTGCTCTTTTCAGAAGCTGGCTACCAAGTTTTCTCTGTCTGGAAGCAGGGTCGTATACAACCATCAACTTCACTTCATCAACAACTTTACCGGCAACATCATGGAACATGTCTTCTGTGATACCCTCGTCTCTAAGACCCTCCCTCTCTTTCATGCTCTGTACCGTGATCTTGTCAACATGGTCACGCTCATTAACATCGCGTGCTTGCATTGTTATCTTCACATTGTACTTGGATTTTGGTTGCACAATGCCTTTGGCTGGTTGTGCATTGTATTGTTGTCTCCTTGGCAGTTGGATGTTGAAGGCAATGGGATTGCGTGTATCATTAGTTAGCTCAACTATGAAGCATGATATCTCGTCCTTAAGATCAGAAGGATTCACCATTAGTTCAAGCGGCTTAATCCCAAGCATGTCATCTTCATCGAGATTAGGTCTTATCTGCAACGGAAGAGCTATATTAGTTTGGATGATGTATACTCATTCCACTTTATAAGTTGCAATTGTATGAAGGAAAAAAATGTTACATGTATTTAAACTGAACTTGTATGTTTATACAATACAAATAAGAACATCCTAAGTGTTATGTTAGGATAAGATATGGTAGTCGGCATATGTTAGGGATGCATAAACTGTTGGATCACATGGAAACAAGATTAGACTTGACCCCGTCAAACATCTATGACATGTCATTCCTACTCTAGCAAAACAACTAGAGAACCATGAGTAGCAACGTGTTTGTGGCCTCAAAGACAGGTGATGAGGGTCAAAAGTATTGGGGTTCACATCACCAAATGTTACTTTCATGCAGGATCTAATAGGGCGTTGGTTAGTAGCATGGAATAATTTTCTAGAGTGAATTGTTTATATCCATTTAACGCAACAATCAGAGGGGTTCAGCTGGAATTTACACCAGTCAACTTAATGTACCTGGCACTTCTCCGTCTTCTTTCATCAATAATTAGAAGAATTTAGAAGTTAAAGGACCTTCTAGAACTTATGATTTTCATATGGTATATCCACATAGGGTTGGTCATAATGAAGAACAAACCTACGAAGCGCAATTGGGTTGAGAGTAATTTTTTTTAACGACGACGCAACACCTAGGCACCTATGTTCAGGTTGCGTCTACATTGTATTTGCCTCAGGTCGTAAGAAACATGTTTGATAATTCGCTGTTGGATACATAAACAGAGCTTGGGTATATATAATCTTGGTGGATATGTAGGCCTTATTTTGGGGGTTATGACTTTGGACGAATGATGTGGTTTCGACAACAAGAAAAAAGATTTTTCCTCTCCGCTGCAGATTATTTACTAATGCCTGTATTGGCTCCTTACTTGGTCCTTGCTACAACCACCAGCGCTCATAGTTATGTACCAAGTGGAGGGGCGGCCAAGGAGGTGTTTAGCCGGCCAGAATGTGGATGGAGTCGCTAGATCGGTCCTCTATTAGTCAGTCTTTCGTTAACTCACTGCTTATTCAACTATTTTGGGGAATAAGCTCACTTCCAAAATGGTAGTTCATTTTTTCTATGACTAGCCAAACTAATTGGCCAACCATTAAAATTTAGTCTAAACAGGATTGTTGTCAAACACAGATTGAAATTATTAATAATTGATCTACCAGGATTTAAACTTGCTAACCTATGTATTTTAACGTGGAACCACATTAACTCAACTTTACAGTTGAATATTTTATTATTTCATACTTCATTAGCTCTCTGATCTCAATAATATTCCCCTGGCTTTTGTGACTTCAAATAATGCTTACCTGGTCGCTGTGTCCATCTGTGTTTTCAGATTTAGTCAAGGTGCTGATTATTTCCGATATAGAAGGTCTGCCGCTTGGTTCTAGTTGCCTGCAGCGTGCTGCTATGTCAATGCATCTAGTTACTTGCTGAAACTGTAGTAACGTCGGTGGTTTATTCCACCTATGTCTCCATCTTCGAAGTACCTACATTTAACAAAATATTGATCAATAATTTCTGATACATAACCTTATAATTCAAACTATGTAATGGTCAATTTTTTTTTCCAGTTCAAAGCCTCATAGTGTATGTATCCACGGAAGTGCATCACTTCAGCTCAACATTCGCTAAGAAAACCAAGACTACATATGTCATTCAACAGGGTATGCAGAATCAAATTATGCATGCAAAACTCATCATCGTTCTAAGAAGCGAGAGAAATCACTCTTACATTGTTCTTATCAGGGAAGTCCAGACACCCCGTTACTAATGCAATGATTATGGCACCCAAACTATATATGTCACACTTGACAGTAGTTTTTCCAGCGTTGGTGTATTCTGGTGCGACATATCCTCTACAAGAAAATACAAAAAGAAATTAATTATAGGGTTGTATGATAGAAAAATGTTAGATAAGTAATGGGTTTTCGGATGCATAGCTTACCGTGTTCCAAAATATGGACCTGCAGTATGTGTTTTCTTATTTGGTCTTGATAAGCCAAAATCCGTAATTTTTGGAACCTTATGTGTGCCATCCAGTAGTATATTTTCCGGTTTAAGGTCCATATGAACAATTTTCTGTTGTTGGTGAAGATATCGCAGGCCCTTGCAAATTCCAATGATTATGCTATAGCGTGTTTCCCAGTCAAGTCCCCTTTGTTCATCTGCCGAAGTATGGGTTCATAAGAATGTAAAGAATTGTGTTAAGCCACATATCGAGAAACGGTAGAACTTTTAAAATTTTCAAGTATGTCCCTAACTGTTGACCCTGACATGGAAATCAAACACTAGCCAAGGAAAAACAATAATAACAAAGAAGTAAAGAGAAGAAGCAAATCATACCAGTAATATACTTGTCAATGCTTCCATCGATGCACTCGAAACAGAGCAATCTTTCTCTTACATTGACAAAGTTAACTTCGTCTGAGTCGGCCTCTTTCATCAGCGTATGATACGAGTTTGAACAGAAGCCAAGAAACCGGACTACATTTTGATGCTCGGTCCTCCTGAGGCTATTATACTCACGGTGGAAAAGCTTGTCATCAATCGTGTGCTCGTTAACATCAATCCTCTTCACCGCAACAGCCGTCCCATTTTGGAGTACACCCTGTTGGTCAGCGTTCAAATGATGATGCTTAGCCTAAGGAGAAACAACCTGGCTCTCCTTCTACCAGTTGTATGTACATGCTCTATCTTAAAATATAGCACATATTAGTCTTTTCAGAAGATTTTTTTATGTTAACATCTATGATGATGATGATGACGATGATACAGAATATAATTTTGGTCAAACCGTACCATACAAATTTTGACCTAGAACAAGCTAAAACAAAATTCGACCCAGAACAAACTAAAATGACGTACACACCAAGAGATATGGACCGTCGAGCAAAAGAGTAAGAGCAGCGTAACAAAACCCTCTCGCGACTGGTCGCCTCCCGCGCGCGCGACCGGCCACGCTGCCGCCCCTCCTCCTCTCGCGAGACTTCCCCTCCTCTCCCCCTCCGCCGTCGTCGGTGTGCGTCGCCGGGCTTGTCTAGAGCGGCGCCAGCCCTTTGGACTCCCCCTATTCGGCGTCCTCCTCGCGCGGGGTGGTGCGGCGTTGGGCGGTGCACTAGGAGGCAACAGTGGGCTATACGGGCGGCGGGGGCTCCCGTGCCTGCGTATGGAGAGTGCGGTCGCGATGGCGGCACCATCGTTGGTGGCGCGGGTGGTGAAGGGATGATTCGTCTAGGGCCCTGCAGGTCTGGCTCCGCCTTGCTACCCGGTTGAACTCCTGAACAAGCCCGAGGGGCGGCGACGACGCCGCACTTGCTGTTGTGTGGCGGCAGGAGCTTCACGTACCTGTCTGGGTCTGGCTGGGCCGTCGGTGCCGAACTAGAGGGCACCGGCGCCGGTGGCCTATGTGCAGCAGCATGGCGGCAGAGACTTCACGGGCCCATCCAGGGTCTGGCCGGGCCTGCCCCTGCTGGTGCGTCTTTGCTGCCATGTCCGGTCGGCACCCGCCGATGGCGGTGGAGGAAGCCCTCCGGGTGGTTGTGATGTTGTCGTCCTTCGACTCCATTGGGGTTGTTCCCTCCCACATGGGTGTGGTACTGCCGCTCCTTGTCTACGGCGTGTTCTTCTCAGTTTGGCCAGTCGCGCAGTGCTTGCCATGGTGATACGACGATGGTGACTATGGTGGCGTTTGTTGGGTGGAGTGTTACGAATTGTCCGGCAATGTGTCTTGTGTGTGTGTGGGGGGGGGGGGAAGGGGGGTCGGGAGAAATCCCTGTCTTCTTGACACTGACGCGGTGACGCTTGTGAGTGTCACTTATCCTTCTCGAAGGGTGTTGGGTGCACCTCTTCCCCACTACCAGTAGCGTACCGAGGGAAACCCTATGACTAGTTCGGGCAACAGCGTCATCGCTGTCGCTTTCCTTCTTGGAGGTGCTGCTGGGTATGCCTCGGTTCAGAGTGCGAGGAGCGTGGTGTGGTTGCTCTGAAGAGGACGCAACGGTTGCGAGTCATTGTCGGTTTCGTTGATCCGCTTTTCTCTTGGTTTTCTTTTGGGATTGAGTGTGATGTTTGCCCTAGTAGTGGTTTCCAAATTGTACCGTCTGGTTGCTATATTAATATAGCGGAACAAAGAGACATGGACCGTCCATCCGTCCAAAGTGATTGATGACAAGATCTATCCATATTAGTGGACAGCCTGTACTCTATAGTATTTTTCGTTGAAGGGCCAAAATGTACTCCCTCTGTTCCATAATATAAGATGTTTTACGTGTTCTACATGTTGTCTAGATACAACTTAAAATAAGTGGACATATGCACTAAAACATGTCTAGATACATGCACGTATGTGTGAATGTGGAAAATGTCTAAAACATCTTATATTGTGGAACGGAGGGAGTAGTAAACAGATAAAAAATCCGGCGTCAATAGCTGACTCGATGCAACCTGAAACCTTTGACTGAGACCTCGAGAACGAGACGCCATCGGTCATCGGAGACGGACCGAGAGCAAGGAGGATAGGCGGGAGCGGCATCCCCGCCGCGCTGACGCCAGATTCTAGATCGACTTGACGGTTGACGCCGCCGTCTCGAAAGGGAGATGCACACGCGGGAGAAGGAAAACAGCGGGAGAAGCAGGCGGCAGGAAGGCCTCGCGCGCAGGCCGCCGGCGAGGGGAGGCGCCGAGATCCGGTATGGATTTTCTAAATGGTAGTAGTACGTAGTGTAAATCGATGGTACCTTGTAGACCACTCCAAATCCGCCCTGCCCAATCTTCCTCTCCTCGGCGAAGCCCTTGGTGATGCGCTTCAGCAGCGGGAATGGCAGATCCCGGGGCTCCTCGTCTCCGTTGAGTATGCGCTCCAGCATACTTTCCTGCTCCATTCTCTACACATATATATATTCAGAACAAGAGATTTAGTGTATACTACTTAGGAGAAAAGCCAGTTTACGGGAGACGCAAATGGAACAGGAGCTGAGAGCAAAATCAGTCGAGGAGGGTAACGCACCTGCTAGGAACGAAGCACATGCTTGCGCCTGCTTAACGAAACAGGCCTCGTGAGCTGCGAGTCCCTCTTATTTATTCATTCATGGAGGATAACGCTCGTCCACGGTAGCCGCCACCGCATGCAAGTTGCCTAATGATTCTAGCAGCTAGATGCATGCACGTACAAAGAAAAGGGGACTACAGTGGAGTTTTTTTTTGATTGCAGTATTTTAGGACATCTCCAGCGGGGCTGCTCATTTGGCCCGGACCGGCCGGATTTGAGCAGCCTGGGCCAAAACCAGGCCCCAGCGGCGCTGCTCATACGGACCGCGGTCCGTTTTTTTGTCCGCGGATGCTCAAATCCGACCCAAATTTGGGTCAGATTTGAGCAGCCCCGCGGACAACAAAAGTGTCCCGTGGACACACTCTCTGGCCCGCAAAAAACCCCCTCCTCCCCCCCGCGCCGCCAGCGACCCACCTCGCCGCCGGTAGGTCGCCGATTTCGCGACCACGACCACCGTTCGGCCCCTCGCCGGCGACGTCCACCTCCCCCCAACTCCCTCCCACGCCGCCGCGCCACCGCCTGCCCCGTAGGAGGCTCACCGGCCTTCGTACAGCCCGCTCCACCTCCCCCCACCTCCACGGGCGCACACAAGCTGTTCGTCCGTGTGCCTGCCCGACCTCGGCCCAAAAAAAGGGCGGATAGCGGCGACGAGTTCTTCTTCAACAACTTCATCATGTACTCGTCCTCGTCGGACTCCGATTCCGAGGACGAGAGCGACATCCTCGTTGCCACTCTCGTGGTCAATGACCACATCGCAAGGATGCGGCCGGTGTTCAGAGGGTCCATCCCCGGCCGTGCGCCGGGCTTGGAAAGGGGCAGAGCGGCCGGCCATTTGCAGCTGTGGAACGACTACTTCCACCCCACCAATCCGGTGTACACGGCGAAGCTATTCCGGCGCCGTTTTCGGATGAAAAGGGACTTGTTCAACCGCATTCGGCTCGGCGTCCTCGACTACAACGATTGGTTCAAGTGCAAGCCCGATGCCACCGGTAAGCTTGGTTTCACTTCTTATCAAAAATGCACCGCGGCAATTCGGATGCTTGCATACGGAGTAGCTGGTGATCTGGTTGACGAGTACTTGCGTATGAGTGAATCAATGTGCCTGGAGGCTATGTACAAGTTTTGTGAAGCTGTGGTTCAGGTGTTCGGCCCGGAGTACTTGAGGGAACCTACTGTTGCCGACACTCAGCGTCTGTTGTCGATCAACGAGAGCAGAGGGTGGCCTGGGATGCTTGGAAGCATCGATTGTATGCACTGGGAGTGGAAGAACTGCCCATTTGGTTGGCAGGTGCAGTACAAGGGCCATGTTGGTGAGTGCACGGTTATTCTCGAAGCAGTTGCTTCGCATGATCTGTGGATTTGGCACTCGTTCTTCGGCATGGCAGGTTCACACAATGATATCAACGTGCTCCAGCGCTCTCCGGTGTTTGGCAGACTTGCCGTAGGCAACTCCCCCGAGGTGAGCTATGATATCAACGGCCACCACTACACAAAGGGATACTACCTGGCAGATGGTATCTATCCCCAGTGGGCTACCTTTGTGAAGACCATCTCCAATCCTCAAGGTGAGATGAGGAAGCGGTTTGCCCAAGAGCAGGAGAGTGCCCGAAAGGATGTGGAGCGTGCTTTTGGTGCGCTTCAATCTCGATGGGCTATTGTTCGCCACCCTGCTCGAACATGGAGCCCGGAGATTATGTGGTCGGTGATGACTGCTTGTGTGATCATGCACAACATGATCATAGAGGATGAGCGCGATGACAGCGTCTACGACGAGAACTGGTTGTTTCAGGGTGAGAACGTGGAGCCCCAGCCAGGAGTGGCAACATTTGCGGATTTCATCGACTTCCAGTACGAGTTGCGTGATCAGGACACCCACCTCACACTTCGGGATGATTTGGTGCAACACATCTGGAACTTCGTTGGAAACCAGTAGTTTTTTATTTATTTTAGCTAAGACTTATTTGTTTTCTTATTAAACGGTCAAATTTGTAATAAATAACTCGTATTTTATTTAGTTTTGTGTTTGTTTTAGGCTCAAAGTATGGATGAGAAGAAAAAACTAGAATTTTTTTTTTTTAATGTCCGGCCACTAAATGAGCAGCCCCGCTGGGTGCAGGGCCCAAATCCGGCCGGACACGGCCACGGACGGCTGCTCAAACAGACAAAATGCGGACCAAATTGGTCCGCATTTGAGCAGCCCCGCTGGAGATGTCCTTAGAAACATAGTAAAAACATAGAATTGAGGTTTCATCCACTTTGGACTGAGATGTCTTTGGATTGCAGTGCTTTAGAAAAAAACATATGATTAAGATGTCATGCACTTTAATTCCTATAAGATTTCAAAACATAGGAATTTTCTAAGAGATGTATTTGAATGGCGCAGGGAGCCGTTATGTCGCCTCCGCGCATTCCCCACATAGCGAGCTCGCGTACTTCTCACGCGGCGACATTAATATGCATGCTCTATCTCACTCGCCACTCACCGTCGATCGTCACATCTTCGACGACAAGCGCAACGATGGAGCCGCCGCCAACAGGTTCAACCCACGGACCCTGATGAAGGAAAGCCGGCAGGTTAAGTAAGTAGCGTCGTAGGGTGAGATAATAGCATAAAACTATCACTTTAGGTGCTTTTGTGCGGAAAACTACCACTAGACGTTTCAATCGCAAAATCTACCAGATTTTTCTCCGACGTTCTCAATAAACACTAAATTGTCTCTGATGACGAATTGATGCCGAAACTGACACTGGCCCCACTTGTCAGTCCAATAAAAAATATTATTTTGACAAATGGGACCCACCATTTATTTTTCTCTCCTTATTTTAATACCACACTGGTGAACTCCTCAATATTTCTCTCAGACATTCTGTCGAGCACCTTGTGCGCGCTTTCCCAGTGGCCGGCGAGCGCCACGGCGAACATCTCGTTGAGGAACCACAGCGAGGAGCACGCAGGACAGCTAGGCCATGGCTCTGCGGGCAAGCCGCGCTCTAGGGCGCGTCGGAGAGCTCACTCCCGGCAAAGGCTGGCGAGCTTGCCGGCGTTGTTGTCGAGGTTGAGGAGGCGCGGGCGCACAGGGCTGGAGGACGACATCGGAGACTGGGAGCCGCGCATCGGTGGCGGTGCTTGGAGAGGCAAGGGCGGCGAGCTTGAGGAGGCGCGGGCGCTCGCGTGGTGGTGCCGGACGCGGCGGAAGAGGCCGTGGTGGCTGAGCCGGAATCATGCGGGCGGGCAGCGCGGCGAGCAGCGGTGGGACGGGCGCGTGGCGGCGGCTGCGGTGCCGATGCGTGCGGTGCGGCAACAGCAGCGGGGCGCGCGCGCGGCAACAGCAGCGGGGCGGGCGGCGACGGGCGGCAACAGCGGCGGGGCGGGCGCGTGGCGAACTGGCTGTGGGGCTTTTCTTTCATTCATATTTGATATTTTTCTTTTCTTTTTTAGATTTTTATTTATTAATTGCACTGACAAGTGGGGCCAGTGTCAGTTTCGGCATCAATTCGTCATCAGAGACAGTTTAGTGTTTATTGAGAACGTCGGAGAAAAATCTGGTAGTTTTTTGCGATTGAAACGTCTAGTGGTAGTTTTCCGCATAAAATCGTTTAAAGTGGTAGTTTTATGCTATTATCTATCGTAGGGTGCACTGTCTTCCCGAACCATTGCTCGACCGTACAAATTCGGCTCCGTTTAAGCCCACATAGAAGATGCCCTGATAACAGCGACTCTCAAGTAAAAACACGGTCGCAAACCGCGTGCGGAGTCGCCCAATGATTCTAGATAGATACAGTACAGTGGTCCTAGACATCACATGCAGAAAGATAAGCTGTCCATTATTCTATACGATTGATGCTGATCGGACCTTTTTTGGAAGTTCAATTACAATAGGATGATGCCCCCGTTTGCACCTTCGGATGCTGCTTCCCCAATTCAAGTGGTAGCCTGGTGAGTGTTAATTTTTAGATAAAAGGCATAAAGCCCGACTTTGAATTAACAAAGCCCAGGACAGTTCCACGGCAATTACAACATGCTGATAAACAGCTTTGTTGTTGTCCAGAGTCCCTGTTTCCAGAGAAATGGGGGCGTCATCGTGGCCCTCCACGGCCAAGGGAAACGGGGGCAACATCCCCCGATATCCAGAGTCCCCGACCAACCGCCCTGTACAATCCGGCCCACTGGGGAATCGGAGCTGGAAGGGAGACGCACAAGACGAGTAAAGAGGAAGCATCTTCCTTGCAGATGGAGCCAGAGCCGGTAGAGCAGCCCCGCGCCGCGCCCATGAACCGCCACGCCCTCGCTGCCCACGCAGCCGAGGAGATGACAACCAGCACCACGGACGTCACCAGCCGCCTGATCGACGCCGTCCCCACCGACCGGGGCCGCCGCCCTGGAAACCGAACTCCCCCGAGCAGCCACCCGAGCCGACCGACTTGGCACCGGCTTGGCCGCCAACCGACGGCCACGCGCGCGTGCAGTGCAGATCGCGAGCAAAGGGAAGCAGAGGGGGAGGGAGACATCGAGCCATCCAGCCGGAGCACTGCCGGCGGCGGGAGGATGGACCCCTGTCCATCTCCGCACCTCACCCCTTCCTGGTGGAAAAACCTGGTCCCCTTACCAGATCTACCGAACCAGGCCGCTGCCGGCTCCGATCTGCAACGTGGAGCACCGGGGGCCGCCGCCCAGGGCGGGGGGGGGGGGGGGGGGCGACTGAGGGGAGCGCCCGCGCCGTCGAGCTCCAGGGCGCCCTTCTTTTACGGACCGGAGGGGGGCGACCACGGGAGCGCCTCCAACGAAAAACGAGGGGGGCACGCGGAGGAGACCTCGCCGCCGCCGTTCTTGGCTGAGGCACGGGCTTGCCCGACGGCAGCCAGTGGCGAAGCTACAACACAATACTGTTGGGTTCATCTCTAGTTTTAAGGTATTATCTTTCACTAAACCTCCATGTCAACACTAGTTTAATGAAGGATTTGCCAAAACCATTGGGTTCATTTGAACCCAATCATTGTATACCAGCTCTGCCACTGCCTCCGGCGGCGGCGAGGCGGAGGAGGAGCGGGGCGCGGCTTTGGCTAGGGTTACGGTCTCCGTCCGTGTTGCCCCGAGAGGAGCGACGCGGGGGCGTTTTTTCGAGTGCTCCCCGAACGTAGGGTGAGTGTTAATTGCCGTCATAAAGAGAGAAAAAAAAAGTCAAAGAAGTGCTTGTGTGGAATAGCTTGGGTCCGGTTGAAGGTGGAGACATACACAGCAGGCACACGACCCCCCAGAGCACACGGTCATCTTCCTCCGGCGGAGCTCTCAGCACAGCAGCACGGGCGACCCCGAGAGTGGACCAAGGTTAGCAAAGCCTATGCTTCCATTCTCTTCTCCGGGAAATTTAAAATGTTCGCTCCATTCTTCACTTCTTGCGGTAGCTAGTCTATGTAGAATCCGCCTCTCTCCCCGCCGTCGCCGGCGGCCAAGATGGCCGGCGGTGAGTGGGAGGGAGGTCCGGCTGTGCCTAGGCAGCGTAGCTCGTAGATTTCTGTCTCCAAAGAAACCAGATCAGGGGCTCCTCTTCTTCCTGTTTCTTGTGCTGGCCTGGAGGTCAGGGGACGACCTCAGCATGTTCTCACAACTGCCGATTCCCCTCCGGATCTGCGGTCTCCTCTCTCTCGGAGGTTCAATAGCTGCGACCACCAAATTTCGTTTGAGGGGGATGTGTCGTACAGCACTTTGGTCAGCACATCACCACCGGAGGTTCAATAGCTGCTACCACCTAGCAGAGTAGCATTTTTTTTTAGAGGAGCAGAGTATACCAATTAATCGATCCTGTTAATACTCAATAGCACTGCAGTAGATTGTGAATGCGTATGGCTTTACTTCTGTTTATTCATCTTTTCTATCTTGTGTTTCAAGATCAGAGTCATGTCTTCTACGGATCCGTGTAGAAAGCATTACTCTGGTTACCAAAAAGCATAAGAAGAAACAGAAAAACATAAATCATCTGATTCAATCTCTATTTCTATAGTTCGTTGTATGTGTGTTTGTACCGTTTCCATTCAGTCTCTTGCTTGGTTCCTCTTTCCAATCAAGATGATCATGTATCTGTACGTTAGAATTTCAGTGCTCTCTCTACGCCGCCGACAAAGATTTTACTCTTTTGTGAATATGTTTGGACTTGCATTTTTTTTCCTGATAATGTTAATATATTAATACCAAGTCTGGACTTACATGATTTCTTTTTTCTGTTATTTTTTCTTTTCCCTCAGGAAGGACATTGAATACAAATTTGGTTGCGCGTATACTCCACGGAAACATGGATTTTAGACTCCATTACCTTGAAAATATTACGAACAATTTTGAGAAGAAGAAGTTAGTTGGCAGCGGTGGATATGGAAATGTTTACAAGGTACACTACAACATGTTTTGCGATTAAAGAACACTTAATTTAACGTGTCACAGAACTTATCTGCTAGTAGAAAAAGTTCTAAGCTAGCGTTTGTAATAAGGCATAAAAGGAGGAAAACCAGAGTGCTATTATAGATAGAGTAATAGGGATTGTGTCTTAGCCATTTTGTTGAAGCTTCATTTGCTTTGAAGGTCAATAAAAGTAGGAAGGCCACACAACTAGTAATATATTAGCACAAACTATTTAATAAACTCTTTTATTAAGGCCGGAGTATACTTACCTTTTCGGGAAAAAAATAATTCTGCCGCTCACTCTCTCTTCTCCTGAACTTCACTCTTCGCATGTGTTTCTTTCGAAGAACCGACAGGGTGTGCCTCTTATCCATATGTGGCTCCTCCCTGCAATTCCATAGGTTAGCTATAAAGTTTCATACCTAGCTCTAAAATGAAAATGAAATGGACATGCAAACTGGAAATGAACGTACCTATAAAATGAGAACGAAATTGACATTGACATTGAAAATGACATCCTATGCAGGCTGGCAACATTTTGAAGAAAAAATAGTAACTTGTTTATCGCTAATGATTAGATATATTCATGGGAAACAGATATTATTCCAACAATTCTTACACACTTTTCAAAATTACTACCCTGTGGCTTTGGTTACTAGTTAAATTAAGTTTGTTGTGTAGTTCCTATTTAAACCAGCTTTTTTTATCCCAACTAGATACTTGTTTCCAAATGATACAGATGTTGACTAAAGCGATATGAACAGGCAGTACATGATGGAAAAGAGATCGCCGTGAAGAAGCTTCATTCCTTGGTAGGACTTGATGACAAGGCATTTGACCGTGAATTCCGTAACCTTAGCAATATCCACCATGAAAATGTAGTACATTTAATTGGGTACTGTTATGAATCACGGGTAAATTATGTTGATCACAATGGGGAAAAAATTATGGCTACAATAAAGGAGCGAATTCTCTGCTTTGACTATATGCAGGGTGGAAGCCTTGAAAGCCATATTAAAGGTATGGTGGACAGTTTTCAAATTATGTATACTAACGATTCACAAGCTTGATACGTGTTCGGTGTTTCCTTATGCAGATGATTCCTGTGACCTTGACTGGCCCACATGTTACAAAATTATTAGTGGGGCTTGTGAGGGTTTAAATCACCTTCATAGTGCACAAGACAAACCTATCTACCATATGGACTTAAAACCTGCTAACATATTACTAGATGAGAAGATGACGGCTAAAATTGCAGATCTTGGTCTATCCAGAATTGTTAGTTCAACAAGCACTTACAAACAAACGAGTGTCAGCATCAGCGGAACACTGTAAGTTAACGGAGGTTCATGGTTTAAGCCAGTTATTTATTGCGATGCTTTAAACATGGTTTCGTTTCAGTATCACTTATTAACCATACCTTTGATGCCAATGATATGATGTAGTGGGTATATGCCGCCTGAATACATAAATGGATGTGCTATATCCAAGAAGTTTGATGTATTCAGTCTGGGAGGAATTATTATAAGAGTGCTGGATGGAAATTTTGGCCACTCCCGTTTTTCCGAAATGGGTGCGGAACAGTTCGTTGATTATGTAAGAATATATGGCAGTATCATGAACAGATATCATTTACCATCATGTTATTTGCATGTTTTGCTGATGGTACAAATCTTTATGTGTCAATTCCATAGGTTACAGGAAATTGGGAGAAAAGGCTGCCAACAACGTCTGAAGAAGACATCCTACGAGTGAAGATATGTGCTAGAATAGCAATAAGATGTTTGGAGGATGACAGAAATAAAAGACCCTATATACAGGATATTGTCCGGGAGCTGAAAGAACTAGAAGAAGAGATTACGAAAATGAAAATATCACTCTATACTGACCATTCAAAAGGCCTAGTTGGTCAGGTATGATCATTCTAATGGCATAGATGCCTTTCCTATCACCCGCATACCATTTCAACATAGGATACAGGTGCCCAACTTTTTATCTAGGTTTAAAAGAATCGGTGAATGTCTATAGACTCTTGGATAACCATAGGTTTGACAGTACTAACATTTTGTAAATAAAAGCGTGTACTCTTTTTTCAATTATTGATATAGTGTAAACTTGATCCTTTAACTTTTAAATCTAGTCCTTTTTTAGAAAGCATTTAAATTGAGGGGGAGGCAAAAAAAAAAACATTCGGCTCAACGGATGAGCCTATGTTATACTACAACTGATCTACTTCCTCAACAGCTTTGGCATGCTAATTCATTTCATGATCTGTGCAGACGTGTTCTTGCTCCAGTGTTCTTTCCGTCGATCCAAGCCAGGAGCTGCGCTTCCTATTCGAGCCAATGACGGAAGTATCATCCTGCTTACAACTAACCAACATAACACAAGACTTCGCTGCATTTAGTATAAAGACCAACAAGAAGTACTACACACAGCCAAACACCGGAGTTATGCCGCCATGTTCTAATCGTTATATCCGTGTGACACTTCGAGCACAGGAAGAGGCACCACCTAATATGCAATGCACTGACGTGTTTGTTGTGCACAGTTCACGTGTCAGCGAGGACTTCAAGTTCACATCCGATGAGATAATTGATGACATGTTAAAAGAAGGGAAGGTGGTAGATATGATGAAACTACCGATTGTTTACGTTCCAACAGACCAATTTGCAAGCTCCAAAGCCTGAGGTAAATTAATCGACGGACACATGTTCACGATATGTATGATCAGAATTTCAAACATTTCCTGTTTTGCTCTCTAGTGTTGGGTTTGTGTACCGAGGACTAGTTGTGTTCAGCATTCGCCTAAATGTGTCAACTTTAGCTTGAGTTTCGACCATTGCCATTAGCGATATTGTAATAGGAACGTGTGTATATCCACAATTCATTCATAGGATGATAGCTCTCTTCTATTATGTAAGCAAATGATCTCAGTATGCACAGAAATAATATAGTTTTCCCCACACAAAAAAAAGAGGAACACTATATTTTTAACAAACGGAATATGTCATTACGATACATGTTTAGTACTCTTATACATACTGTCTCCATTTTTGGTCTACGGAAGTGCCTCACGTACGATGTGCTATGTCCGATTGAGGTACGACAAGGTGGCTTTATTTGATTCTTCGAATTTCGCTTCAGTTGGGGCATCCAAGGCTATCGCTGCAGGTGTGATGGTATGTCGTATGAAAATTGGACATAAAAGATCGTACGGGTAGCATCACTCTTTGGTCTATTCTTTGCAGTTGGGATGACTAGGATTTGGCGAAGGTGGACTGTCTATGCATGGAGCAAGTGCCCCCAATATATTCATATCATTTTTTTAAAGGGTAGCCCTAGCCTCTGCATCAGACCGATGCACACAAATTTTATTAAAAAGAAAGTATCTGAGTTATAGTTGAAAACCAACAAGGGCACTAACAGAGTCAGAATAACTCGAGCACTCAACAAGTATAAAACATCAAAGCCCAGATACTCAATCAACAGAAGGCTACACATAACTCAATCATATAGTGTGCAACCAGCCAGCCTTGTTGAAGATAGCCCGAACAACCGCCATCAGTCGAGTGCATTCTCCATCCAAGCAAGCACGCTGGTCCTCTGGAAGAAGATGCGACCACAAGTGCATCCAATATGAAGCCTGACGAATAATCTGCAAATTTTTTCCAGCTTTCTCATTGTTAAAAATGATTCCATTCGTGCAATTCCAAATTGCCCATAACAAAGCACATATACCTATGCGTATAAAAGCCCTAGTACACTTTTCTACACCAAACAACCAATTGCCAAACATATTGGCTATACTAGCGGGAGGTGATATACTAAATGTAAAATGCACCAGCCTCCACATCTTTCTTGCAAAATCACAAGAAATAAACAGATGTTAGAACAGTCTCTAACTCTCTACAAAACACACACTTTTGGCACCCATTCCAACCCCTCTTAGCTAAATTGTCCTTAGTCAGAAAATTCCTTTCTAGACACAAACCACATAAATATTTAAATCTTGAGAGGCACCTTTAACTTCCACAAATATTTTCGGAGGAATCTAACATCCCCATTCATAAGATCTGCATAAAAAGATTTTACTGTAAAAGATCCTGAAGTGGTGAGAGTCCACTTGTAACCATCCTGGTTAGCAGTTAGAGTGAATTCCATAAGTCTTTCCATAAGATGCAACCAGGCCTCCCATTTATCTCCCACGAGAACACGTCTAAATTGCAAGTTGGGACGCGACTGACCAAGCACAGAGGAAACAAGAACGTTTTTATGACTCACAATAGAGTAAAGAGAGGGATATTGTGTTGCTAACGAAGAAGCCCCTAACCAACAATCCTCCCAAAAACGAATCCCCCCACCATTACCAAGTGCGAACTTAACACGATTAAAAAACTATTTTTTGTACCCTCATAATACCTTTCCAGAAGGGAGAATCAGTTGGTCTAGCCTCCAATTCGGCTAGAGTTTTTCCACCGAAGTACTTGTTATATAGTAACTCATGCCATATTCCATCCCCAGTAAACAACTTAAAAAGCCATTTACTAAGAAGACATTGGTTCTTAATATCCAGAATCTCATTACCTAAGCCTCCCTGGTCCTTTGGACGACAAACTATGTTCTACTTCGTCACGCGGTATTTCTTTTTAATATTATCACTCTGCCAAAAAAAAACGTGATCTATAGTAGTCTAGTCTTTCCGCACCCCAACAGGAACTTCAAAGAAAGAAAAAAGAAACATGGGTAAACTAGTGAGGACCGAATTAACCAAAACCAGCTTGTCACAGTAAGATACAATTTACCTATCCACGAACTTAATTTCTGTTCAAAACGAGCTTCCACACACTTCCAATCCTTATTGAGCAACCTCCTATAGTGGATGGGAATCCCAAGGTATCTAAATGGAAGCTCGCCAACCTCACATCCAAAATGTTACGGTACACATCCATTTGTTCCCTAGATCTCCCAAAATAGAATTTTTCACTCTTATGAAATTTAATTTTCAACACAGACAATTGTTCAAACATCGATAGAATCAACTTCATGTTAGCCGCCTTGTCCACATCATGTTCTAGGAAAAGAATAGTATCATCGACATATTGAAGAATCGATATTCCTCCTTCTACCAAATGCGGTATGAGACCACCAATCTGATTATTTTCCTTTGCCCGAGCAATAAGCACAACTAACATTTCGGCCACAAGGTTAAACGAAATGGGAGACATAGGATCCCCTTGTCTCAGACCTTTTAGGGTTTGAAAGAAATGAGCAATGTCATCATTCACTCTAATCCCAACACTACCACCTTGAACAAAACGAGAAACCCAATCACACCAATGTGGACTGAAACCTTTCATACGTAAGGTTTGTTGGAGAAAACCCCAAGTAACCTTGTCGTGGGCCTTTTCAATATCAATCTTGAAAAATACTCCATCCATTTTCTTCCTATGAAGCTCATGAATGGTTTCATGCAACACAACCACTCCCTCTAGAATGTTTCTACCAGGAAGGAAAGCTGGCTGAGAAGGTTTAATAACTTTCAGCGCGGTAGAGGTAACTCTATTTGTACCAACCTTAGTAAAAAAATTGAAGCTAACATTTAAAAGACAAATAATTCTCTATTGTTCGATCCTACATGCATTTTCTTTTTTCGCAAGAGAGTGATAACCCCGAAATTTAGTTTGAACAGAGGAAAATTACCATCATGCAGCTGTGCAAACAAACCATCAAGTCAACCTTGATAACTTCCCAAAAATGCTGATAAAATTCAGCTGGAAACCCATCAGGACCAGGAGCTTTATTATGCTCCATGTGAGATATTACTTAGAATACCTCATCCTCCGAAAAAGGAGAAGTGAGAAGTTGATTCTCTTCCAGAGAAAACTGAGGCAAATCCTCAGTTAGAGATTTCACTAAAGAGAAAGAAGTAGGAGATGATGCCCCAAACAACTTCTTATAACAACTAGAAATAAAAATCTTCAAGTTTTCTTTTCCTACAATGGTGCCTTCGTCTTGTTCTAACTGGAAAATTTTCTTCTTCCTATGTTTTCCATTAGCAATGAGGTGGAAATACCTACTATTATTCCCTCCTTGCTGCACATGTCTCACTTTAGCCCGTTGAGCCCATTTGGACTCATCTTCCCTCCTAAGTTTAGTTAAAAAATCATCTGCCTTCATCTTAGCTACTCTCTCCTCCTCACTTAGTGGGGTATTTTCAACTTTTAAATCAAGCTCATTAATAAGAAACAACAAACGATCTCGTTGCACTTTATATTCCCCACTAATATGCTTAGCCCAACCTCTCAGAAAACTTCTTAAATGTCTAATCTTATTCTGCCAAATCTCAATAAGATTAGACCCAATGGTCATCGCGTTCCATTCAGTTTGAATCATATCAAAGAAACCTTCTCGCGAAAGCCAAGAAAACTCAAAAGAGAACACCAACGTGTTCGCCACATGAGTTGTTGTACCAAAATCAATAAACAAAGGTACGTGATCTGATTCTGTCCTAGTGAGAGCTCTAACCGAAACCAAAGGAGTTTTTGCTCCCACTCAACACTGGCTAAAAATCTGTCCAACTTTTCAAAAGTAGGATTCGGGTGTCTACTCACCCACGTATACTGCCGCACTGTCATTTCAAGATCCTTCAAGTCTAAACTTTCAATAATTGCATTGAAAATGACCGGCCATCTAGCATTAAAATTGTCATTGTTCTTCTCATCCCTCCTACTAATAATATTAAAATCCTCACCTATCAACATAGGCAGCGATTCCCCTTCAAAAATTTGAACCAACTCTGCTAAGAAATCAGGTTTTTCGTTATCCTGTGCCGCCCCATAGATAACCACAAAAGCCCAAAGGAAGCCACCTTCCTTAGAAATGAGGTGAAATTTAACACAAAAATCCTCTGCAGTAATTTTCTAAACCGAAATCGTGGTTGGGTTAAAACCCACTAAGATACCCCTCTCCCCCCCCCCCCCCGATCTACCGTGAGGCGGCAAGCAATACCACAAGAACTCCAAACCCCCCACTAAATGACTCAAAAATTGATTAGAGAAATTTGATCTCCCAGTCTCCAATAAGGCTAAGAAATCTTTTTTTTTTGCTCCCGAACTGTTTCATTAATAGCTAAATGTTTTGCCATGTGCCCTAGTCCATTATAATTCCAAATGAAACCCCTTATTAAAAGTTACTTTTTTCAGTCTAGCACTACGCCTAGGAGCCCGACCCGTAGACACAACAGTCTTAGAAACACATTTTTTTAAAAAAATTAGGAGCGGGAACATCCAAAATATTCCCCAAGGCCTCCTCAGTCTCTCTGAATCAAGATCGTCACAAGGATTAGCAGCTCTATGCATCACTAAGCTCGGTGAGTTTGAGAGAAGTTCAGAACTCAAACTATTGCCTAAGACCACCACATTCCTAGCTATTTCCGTTTCTTCAAGCAAGTCTACCGCTAAGTTTTCTTCCTCTTTAGAGGCACCCAGGGCAATAGTTTGGATGAACTCGAAGTCGTGCTCTCGAATGTAATCCCGCCGATGTAGGATCACTAATTCTCCCAAACACAGCCACGTCCTCCCGAGACGGTCTCGAAGGAGAAACCAGAGAAAAAGCCTGAATAGTATCCTCCTCGTCAAACACCAATTTCTGGCCAACACCGGATTCATATCATGGATTGACGCCTTAAACATTTGTCCACATTTTGTTGATTAATTTATATGTATTGTGATAAGTTTGGTGGTTGTGTGCATCGTCAAATGTAGAGTCAGGGGTGTACTCTTGTGTATTTCTTGGCCGGAAAACGCTAACTATCATCCGGGGGATCGCGCGTCCGCGTCCCCTGGCTTTCGCGCGCACCACGCGTCCGATTCCGTGCCTGAAGGCAGGTCCACCACGTGTCGTTCTTATCCGCCACGCTCGCTCGTCTCTTTCCTCATCCCTTTCCCATCCCACTTCCTTTCTCTACTCGCGTATCTGTGCCCTGGAAACTACTCTTCCAATGTCTGAACCTCTGGTCACCGACATGGAAGCTGCTCCTCTGCTGTCTAAACTCACGCTGTCACACTGCCTCTCTATTCCCCCTTCATGTTTTTTTTTGATACGAGTAGTGGCTGAAGCTAGAAATCATGGCCCCCAAAGCTGTGGACGAGTGCGCACTACCGACTTCTATCTATGCTCCCTACAGCGCCGGTCGTTGCTATCTGGGGCCGCTACTCTGCACGCCGCCGGCAGAGGTGCTGCAAGGGGGACGGCGGAGCAGGGGCAGAGCTGCATCCAACGGGCGCCGGTACTCCCATGGGAGCGTGGTGGTGCTCCCATGGAAGGATGGTGTTGCTCCCGAAGGAGCATGACGGTGCTCCCATTGGAGGACGGTGTTGCTCTCGTGGGACACTAGTGCTACAATGGCGCGTGGAGGTTTCTATGAAGACCTGGTAGTGCTACAATGGCGCGCGGTGGTTGCTATAAGGCTGGCCGCAGGTGCTACTATGGTGGGCAACGGTTACAGGTTGGTGGCTGGTGCTACAATAGCGAGCGTCGACTACTACTATGGCATGATGCATATGCTACAATAGCAGGCGTCGACTGCTACGATGGCGCCGCTGCTACAATAGCGGGTGTCGTCTGCTAAGATGGCGGGACGTAGGTGCTACAATAACGGGTGTCCACTGCTAAGATGGCGGGACGCTGGTGCTACAACAGAGGGTGTCGGCTGCTACGATGGCGGGCCACCGATGGTACCAATGGTGGGTGGCGAAGCTTCAAACATTTTGCGACAATGCTCCATGAACTCCGACGGTGCCTCCAACGATGCAAGACGATATCTCTCGCCGGGCTTCGAGCGACGGGACAGGGGGGAGGGGAAGAAGGTAATGTTTGCCCAAGAATGGAGCTGTGGCGGCGTGTTCTACGAGCGGAAACACTTTCTCCGGCGACGGCGTGTACTCCAGCGACGGCGGGCGAAGCGATAAGGCTGGGGAAAGGTTGCATGGCGCCATGTGCACGAGAGTTTTGTCTCGGTGTTTTTTTCACTTTACGAGGGATAATGGAAGGAGAGGTTCACAGTACACGCAAACTATTCCCGCGTTGACCGGTACTAGGGGTTGTAGGGGACCGATGACCCACAAGTATAGGGGTGTATTGTAGTACTTTCGATAAATATTAGTGTTGAACCCAACGAGTAGCAGAAGGTGTTGACAACTAGTTTGGATAGATGATTCACTGTAAACACTAGCAGACATGTTTTTTGTGGAATTTGATACATCAGATAAATAAAGTGCGCGCAAATAAAAGATAGTAATAATAATTGCAGCGAGTGGCCCAATCCTGTTTTTATATCAAAGGACAAGCCGGTTGTTTTACTTATGATGACTAAACGTTCTCGAGGACACATGGGAATCTCGTCAAGTGCTTTTGTTTCATACAGTTGATTAATATTTATTGTTTTGAGAGGTGTTGTGTGGATGAACTTATGCTAATGCACCACCCAACTAGGACTAATACATACTTGTGATTAAACCCCTTACAAGCATCCGCAATTACAAGAAGTAATTAAGATAAATCTAACCTCAGCCTTAAATTATGGGATACTACACTCCCTCGTGCATTGGTCGCCTAATGGGGATTTATTTTTCTGTCACTCCGGCAACCCCATAATTAGTAGCCAAACACACAATGCATCCTCCTAGGCCCATAAAGGTGAAGTGGCATATAGTCGACGTTCACATGACACCACTAGAATAATAACACCACAACTTAAATATCAAACCATTAGATATTATTTCAACATAATTCCACTACTAACATCTTGACTTCTCCCATGTTCTCAAGAACTAAAGTAACTACTCACAAGACATCATACAGATCATAATCAGAGGTGATATAATGATGAATAATAATCTGGTCATAAAGTGCAAACACTAATAAATCTCGTAAGCATCAACTACTAATAAGTAATCCACACCAGAAGAGAACTCTAGTGGAAAACAACAATATAGAACCCTAATTGTTACAGCGGGTTGGAGGTGGACGGTGAGGATGATGGTGCTGGTGATGAGGACGATGATGATCTTGATGATGACCGAAGTGATGACGGTGACGATGGCGATGATTTCCCCTCTCTAGGGAGGAATTTCCCCGGCAGATTTCTCCCTGCCTGAGATATTTTATCTCTATGTTGTTTTCCACCCCGAGGAGACGTCGGAATATTTCCTTGATGGTTCTGTAGGGCTTAGGGTTCCCTCAGGAAGAAGTACATGAAAGGGGTCGGCCAGTGGTGGGCCAGGGTGGCCACACCACATGGCGGCGCGGCCAGGGGGCGCATCACCTGGTGGTGTGGGCCCCTGGTGGCTCCCTCTGGCTTCCCTCCTGGCTAGCTCCCTCTTCTGATGTTCTAAGACTCCTCCGATGTCCCCCTTCTTCTTCTGCCTTAAGAAATAAGGTGTCTTTGCGGTTCTTTTTGCAGCTTATTTCTGGTCTCGGATATTATTCTCCAATAATTGTCAAACATGCAAAATAAGTTGAAATAACATAATTAATGCATCATAATATAAAATATATCGATGCATAACAGAAAATTACAATATAAAATAGTGATGCAAAATGGACGTATCAACTCCCCCAAGCTTGGTTTATGGAGTGAGGTGTCGATAAATAAAATACGGAAACGAAGCATCAGATCTATCAATACACAAGTCATTCTAAACACCAAGTTCCTCTCATATAATTTAACTTCAAACAAGTAGAGGGAATGACAATAAAGGTGAGAAAAGGAAATCACAATTTTTAAGGCAAACTTTGTTCTTGGTCAGAGAAAAATTAACAGATGTACTTATCTTTCGATCAGAGTCTTTATATTAGAGCTTTCATTGCAGAGTTTAACATGCTCAATCATAGCAATTTCTTCACAGTCATCGATAACTTTCAAAGTGATATTCATTCAGATAAAAACACTTGTACTAAACATGGAAGGATAAAGACATGATTGGAGAAATCAACATATAGATGGTTGGATCACAGCAACTCAAATGTTTGCTTAAGACAGAAATGAGTAGGTTTACTGACTCATCATAAAAGTAAAAGATAGGCCCTTCGCAGAGGAAAGCAGGGATTAACTCATGTGCTAGACCTTTTTATTTGATAAACAGGGGTATTGAAAAAAAAATGAGAGAGGTGTATGTTTATGTCAACGAATGGAAAACAGACAATACAGTACGTCACAAGCCAACTAGACTTTACAAGAGCGGCTCCCATTGAAGGACACTAACTGAAATCATCAGATCATCCCTCTTCTCTTTTGTTTACACAATTATGCTTTGACTGATAAATTAGGAGTAAGAATAGTGAAGAGAATTTGTAGTAATTAAGTTTGGGGCTGGGCACCCCGCTGCCAGCTCTTCTAGCAATTGGATAAGCGGATGAGTCCACTAGTCCATGGGTGTGAAGTCCAATCAACAAGTGAGATAAATATTCACTATTTGCGTCCTCATGAGCTCAAACAAGGGCGCAAAACAGGTGTAATTTTGAAGGTTTGAAAGGTAGCAGACAGGCAATTTACTTGGAGTGGCGGTTAACTACCACATAGAGGTAGGTATGATGGACAAAAATGGCATGGTTTTGGGGCTCAAGGTTTGGATGCACGAGAAGCATTCCTTGTCAGTACAAGTTTTTGGCTAGGAAGGCTGGGTAGCAATCAGAAGAGTTGAGAGAAAACAAACAAATATACATATGATAGAACGAATCATGCAATCTTACTTGGAAGTACAAACAATCTTAAATTGAAAATACTAAGCTTATGATCCAACAAGAAAGAAAGATCATGGAATAATATATCTACATGCATCTCCCTCTTTTCTACTTAAGTCTCAAAGTATTATTGCTATTGACCAATGCTAAGTTTGCCAAAACCAACTAGATTAACTAGATGCTCCAATATTGATATCAATACTAATAACAAGATCAACAATATAACAGAAATTGCAAACTAAAATAAGGTGTAGAGAATAAATGATGAAACATCTCATTAATATTCCATAACGGCAACTCACACCAAGGGATACATCGATAACCAACTAAAGGAGAGATACTTACATACTGCAAACCATCCTATATGATAACTTCTCTACTCATGATATGACTCTACTAAAAAGTAAAAAGGTGAAAGATAAAGTTGTGATACCGTGGCACTCCCCAAAGCTTGGAACAAGCCAAGGGGATGCCAATACCAATGACGAATTACTTCTTTAGTTGTGGTGGTGAATTCTTCTCAATAAGCTTATCAATTGAATCCATCAAATCATCAATTGAGTAGGTGAGTACGTGTATCAGCTCCGTATTGTGCTCAATACGGTTCGCGAACTTGTCAGACTGTGAGTCCCAACCCTTGAGATTATTCTCCAACACTTCTTCGGATCGGGGGCTTTCCTTTTCTGCATTGTTAGAACAATCCATATTCCAGCAAGAAGGCAACTCTGCCTCAGGTACCCTCTTAAGTTGATGCCCATGGATTAAAGTATGGAAAGGGTTTTTTATGCCTGGAGGTGGTATCCTTGAAGCTAAATAGTGACGTGGGGCCTTCCTTCCAGTCCTCATCCTTGCAGTTTGCTTGAACTTGAAGGGTTTTGCTACCACTCCAATGCTTGCGACCGTGGCGCATGGGTACACACGCGGGTCTTCTTCTACATCTCCTTCAGTTCCACTGCCGATCTCCTCCTCCAGCTTCGGGTCTTGGAGATCATCTTCCATAGCCTCCTTCCCCTTGTTGTTGTTGGCGGAGACCATGGTGCTTCTAAAACTGAAAACGATTCTGGCAAAAACAGGTCGAAATAAAAACACGACGAGAAAACGATATACGGACCTCGGGAGGTCCGAGGGGTTATATAGCAAAAATTTACGTAATAAAAGGAAAGTGCAGGTCGAAAACGGGTCGGAGACAGGGTCCGAGGCGCCCACACCATAGGGTGGCGTGTCCAGGGGTGGGCCCGCGCCCCCAGGTGGTGTGGTGCCCTCGGGCACCTTCTCCTACCCTTCTTCGGCTCAATATTTTTCATATTTTCCATAAACAACAAAAATATAAGTTGGAAAGTAATACGTGTACCTTTTCTTAACAGAATTGTTACCTATTCGGAAACGGACTCTCCAGTTTCTGGAATCTTCTCTTTTATAAACTCCTCCGGAGTCACCACTTGAATAGTATCAACATCTTCATCATAAGAATCTCTGGAAATATAATGTTTGAGTCTTTCCCCATTCACCACTTGTGTAGTGTTATATTTAAGGGAAGAAATTTTAATTGGACCCAAACGATACATTTATTCAGTAATAAAAGGCCCTTCCCATCTTGAGAGTAATTTTCCGATAGAAAATCCGAGACGAGACCTATACAATAGAACTTTCTCACCAACATGAAACTCTCTTTTAAGAATTCTCCTATCATTCAACTGTTTAACTTTCTCTTTAAAGAGTCTAGCATTTTCATAAACTTCACTTATCCATTCATATGAATAACTCAAGTCAAGCATCCTTTTCTTACCAGCAAGTTTAAAATCTTTAGTAAGTTCTTTCACTGCCCAATAAGCTTTGTGTTCTAATTCTAAAGGCAAGTGACTAGATTTTCCATAAACCATTTTATAAGGAGACATACCCATAGGATTTTTATAAATAGTTCTATGAGCCCATAAAGCACCATTCAACTTACTAGCACAATTTTTTCTAGATTTATTAACAGTCTTTTGCAAGATAGATTTAATTTCTCTATTTGATAATTCTACTTGCCCACTGGTTTGGGGATGATAAGCTGAAGCAATTCTATGCTTAATATCATATTTAGCAAGGGTTTTTCTAAAACCACCATGAATAAAGTGAGAACCTCCATTAGTCATGAGATATCTAGGCACACCAAACCTAGGGAAAATAACATCTTTAAGCATTTTTAATGAGGTTTCACCATCAACACTCTTTGTAGGTATAACTTCTACCGATTTAGTAACATAATCAACAATAACAAGAATATGAGTATATCCATTAGAAGGAGGAAACAAACTCATAAAGTCAAATCCTCAACAATCAAAAGGTTAAATAACAAGAGAATTATTCATAGGCATTTCATTATGTCTAGAAATATTACCAACTCTTTGACATTCATCACAAGCTAAAACAAATTTTCGTGCATCTTTAAAGAGAGTTGGCCAATAGAAACCTGATTGTAGAACCTTTTGTGCGGTTCTATCTCCAGCGTGATGTCCTCCATAAGCACTACCATGATATTTTCTCAATATCACTAGTCGAGACATCGTAGTAGTTTTCATAGACTGGGGTGCCATGAGACTACGGTAGAGACGTGGGGTAACGGGATAGCGTAGTAATACAGAACACGGGATTTACCCAGGTTCGGTACGTCGCGACAGTACGGCGTACCTACTCCTGCACTTCTCACTATGTGGGACTAAAGCCCGTATAATAAGGTTACAATGTAATGGAATAGATCCAGCTACTCGTCGAGGATGAACTTCCCGGCGAGTTGCGTAAGGCTTGAGCTTGGACCTAGAACCTTGGAACTAAAGGAACTTATGTAATCTATCTCCCGTCCGGCTTTATATAATAGCCGGATTAGGGCTTACAGAACCAGAAACCTAGAAGACTACGTTTAACTTGTAACTTGGAAAGTAAGGAATCCGTCTTCTCCTCCAAGCCAGATCACGCAGGCCGTGATCCGGGTTCTACTAGAATCCGGCTTCTATGCGTTGGACTACTGGGCCGCCCAATGGACCTAAGCCCATTACCTTGCAGGCCACCCTGGTAGTCCAGCTCTTTTGTCTACCATCTTCTATACCCCTATTCGGTATATATCCGACAGTAGCCCCCAGGAAGGATCAAAACTCTGAAACTCCGCCTTTCGTCAAATACATTTTGTCCGGGAAACTTGATTCAGCAGTCTTGATTCTTTCTTCTTCCCTTTTGAAGGAGATGGTAACATAAAACTCGGAACTATGAAAATCCGGCTTTTCTTCTCGCGATCCTTCGCGGAAAAGGAACACGTGACAT
The DNA here is from genome assembly GCA_028641055.1 of Alopecurus myosuroides. NCBI lineage: Eukaryota > Viridiplantae > Streptophyta > Magnoliopsida > Poales > Poaceae > Alopecurus > Alopecurus myosuroides. Next base: position 528,033,325 of record CM054058.1, read on the forward strand.
CAGCGCTTTAATCATGCTGACGCAAGCGCCGCTTGGTTTCACGCGGGAAACCCTGCAACGTATCTCTGACAGATTCTCACGAGAAACGAGGAGATAGCCATCATTCCTCTGTCGTTCCGTTTCCCGGATTTTCCGGCGAGCGACACGCGTCGAACATCCAACGGTCAAAAGAGCCGTTGGCGCGTATCTAGAGGTTTTTAGGCTATAAATAGCCGTCCTCGTCGTCTCCGAAAATCTTTCCTCACTCCCTCTGCCCACGCCATTGACGCAAACGCGAGCACGAGAGCTTAGAACGAATCCTTGCCCCGACGAGCCCTTTGCACGCCGGAGCGTTCCGTCACCACCGAAAACGATGGCCTCTCCGTCGTCCTCACCGGCCCGCGCCTCCATCGACGAGCTTTTGGGCGACCTGGATCCACAGCTGGGGTCGCCCAAGCATGCCGGCGGCGGGCCGGAAAAAGCCACGTCATCCGCGGCGGGCGGAGGAAACGCTTCCGCCGCCGCGGACGTAGCGGGCCCAAGCACCACAACATCCCCGCCGTTCGCACCAGAAACGGCGGGGGCCAAGATTCACTCTCGTGGCACTGAGCGCTTCTCCGCCGGAGCTGATGAAGAAGCAGAATTTGTCGGAATTTGGAATAAGAGTGATACTTCACTCGTCCTCCTTCGTCGGATGTCAAGGGATAGATTAATAGTTAAAGGCAAATGGCGGATCTCGAAGAATGAGCCAGAGCCCAAGCCAAAGGAAGGAGAACGCGTCCTCCTCACCTCTCATATCACGAGAGGTATGGGTTTTCCGCCTTCCGCCTTTTTCCTAGACGTCCTCAACTTTTATGGTGTTCAACCACATAATATCTCTCCAAATTCCATCCTCCAATTAGCTAGTTTCCAAGCTCTTTTCGAAGGGTATCTTGGAATGACTCCCAACTTAGACTTCTGGCATTATTGTTTCGAGGTAAAACACAACATCACAAACGGTGTTTCGCCCATCTGCGGTACCATATCTTTTATCCTCAGAAACTTTAGGGAAGAATGGTATCCGAGGATAAGAATGCCGAAACCTGACCAATCTTGGCTAGGTTCTTTCTTTTATCACCAAGACATTCCGTTTCCCAACAAAGAAACCGGACTTCCTCCCTTTGTCAATTCTGCTGCCATTCCTCATGAAAATTGGACACTTGCAATAACAGAGGATTTGCCTGAAAACCTGATGAAAATAAAGCGTCGCATTGCCAAACTTTCTTCTTCTCAACCACCTTTGGTTTGGAAGGATATCGTGTTATGCTGGTTTGGACGTCGCGTACAACCTTTATCCCTTCGTTCCCGACTTCTTTGTGAGTACACGGGACCGGAAGATAGCATGAGAGGCACCGATAGGTCCTTTAGCAAGAAGGATTTTATAGAACGCCTTCATCAGATAGTTGCCGCCGATAGCCAAGTTGAAGAAAGTCTAGCCATATATCATGCGGAAAATCTGGTTCCTAAGGTACTTTTCTTCCCTTGTTTCTGAGTTTCCTCAGATTATCTTCTCTCTTCATTTTTAACATACTGCTGATTCTTTCCTAGTTTGACGAACTTGGAGAAAATGATCTTGCTTCTGATGCTGAAATCAGCCAATTGTATGCCGAGTTTTACAACAACCAAAAGCGCAAGAGGCAAACTACCATCAAAGAAGAGTTTCCTTCTGCAGCTGCGGGTAAAAAGGGGAAAACGAATATGCCAATGGGCGGAAATTTTCAATCACCCGTCAGAAACGAATCCATTCCTACTCCAGATAATATCCGGGTGAAAGAAGAACTTTTCGACGAACTCGGATATATTCGTCCGGAAGCTAAGAAGTTTTTTGCTCCTGCGCCTCTGGTTCGCCCTTGGCCACAAAATGGATTAGTTATCCGCAATAATATCGCATTCTCGCCCCGCCAGGTCATACACGATGGCCTTCACCACGTAGGAATTCTTTTCATGGAATATGCCAGAGAATTCAAGGAGACCTTAACTGATTTGCGAGAAATGAGCCAGGTAATACCTCTAGCCCCCAAGCATTAAGTTGAAAATCTAAATTCTTCTTAATGATTCTTTGTATGCTTGTTCAAACTTAAGCATCTGGCTTTCATTTCCATGTTTCAGCATTCCGCAGATGCCATAAACGTTGAAGTTTTGAAAAAACTTAGCCTCAAAAGCAAAGAAGTAAAAACACTTCAATCTGCTATTGAGTCAAAAAGCAACGAACTGGCGTCGACTCAAAAGCAATTATCCAAAGCCACCGGTATTTTTCTTCATGTTTGTTGATTTTTGCTGGAAAGTAATTTCTAAATCTTGCCGTAATGTCGGATTATTTTGTCCCTACTTTTCAGCTGCTTTAACCAAAGCCAAGAAGCTCACAGCAAACGCTGCTTATTTTTCTCAACTTCGTGAAGAAAACTCCAACCTTCAAAGAGAACTTTCAAAAGTTCGAGAAGAATTGGAAGCCAGTAATCTAGCCCTTGGGATTGCGCAATCCAAGGCTTCTTTGCAGGCAGCAGAGGATAAATCTATTATCAACGATTTAGAAAGTATGCTATTTCCTCGTATGAAAGAAAGCGATGAAATTGACGCGGTTCTTGGTAAGTTAACTTCTTTTACCAATACTTTCATGCCATATTCTTATATTTTCTAATCTTTGCCTTTTGTCAAAAAAGCAGGAAATTTTCCAGGGATTTCTCGGACGGAAAAGATCCGGGCCTTTGGGAAGATATGGAATTCAATCAGAAATGCAGGAATGCACTTAATTAGTAAATTCCTGCCCACAAGCAGTATACAATTCTCAGAAGTTTACCGACTTCCGGATGGCATTATGGAAGTAGCAAATTCGAAGGAATCTTTCCTTCGCTCTGCAGCACGGGGTGGTGCGCGAATGGCACTTGGCCTCATGCGCTTACACTACCCTGATGCAAAATCCTGGCGTGTAGCATCCGGTATTCCTCAAGAATGCTCAGAAGCACAAATAAATGCAATCTTTAAAGAAGTTGAAGGCCATGCCACGCAGATTGCTTCCATGGTAAATATCTCCATTACTTATCCGGAAGAAGAAGTGCCCGCAGCCCCCGAGAATGATGGCAGTGATGAAGACTCAGAAATTTAAAGGGGGCGCACTTAACCTGGATGATGGATGCGTATAGTAGCTTCTTTACAATGTAATTCATACTGTAATACTTCTATGTCATTTGTCGGAACAAGAACTCCGCCTTTTGCGATTTCATACTTATTGCAAAGTTTTTCCGGGTTTGGCTGCTCCTTTATCTTCTAAGTAATCTGGTATATATGCTTTAACTGTCTTTAGTGTTTGAAATGGCTCAAATAGCATTATGAATCGTTATGCCGAGTAACTGGGGACGAACCAAGCAGTTTTGAAACTCGAAAACATGAATCATGCTACAGGCATTTTTACTAACTAGTTCCAGTAACCCATCATACGCACGATCAGATAAAACTTAGAGAAAACAAGGAACTGTTCTGAAACTTGGGCACGCAGGCACAATCCGAGTTTCCTTTAACCTTTAACAGGCCGAATCATTCAGCTTTTAAACACCGAGCACGCAGGCACAATTCGGGTCAACATTGAGTTTTTGTAAGATCATTGGGAAATAGATAAAACGGAAATATTTTGTACTTATAATGAATATGAATTCCGATAACTTTATTTCATGATCTCAAAGATGTTTACATAGAAATTGAACTAAGTGTAGAAGGGACGTAATTGCTGGATACTCCAAGGCCTATTTGTCTCTCCTAGTTCAGCATCTATTTTTCTCTTTCTTTTGCGATTCGGCTTTTTGGGATCATCCTCCGTATCTCGAATGTCAACAAGATAATATGATCCATTCTTCATGGCTTTACTGATGACAAATGGTCCTTCCCATACTGGGGCCAATTTGTGCTTCCTTTGTTGCACCAATCTCAGCACCAAGTCACCTTCCTTAAAAGAACGATGCCTGATTTTACGACTATGATAACGTCGTAAACCTTGCTGGTAGATGGCGGATCTTTGAAGCACAAGTTCTCGTTCCTCTTCTAGGAGATCGACAGCATCCTGTCGTGCTTCTTCGGCATCCGAGTCGTCAAAATTTTGCACTCTTGGGCTGTCATGGATCATGTCCGTTGGAAGCATAGCTTCCGCACCATAAACTAGGAAAAACGGGGTTTGCTCAGTTGACCTATTTGGCGTCGTTCGAATACTCCATAACACGGAAGGTAGTTCTTCTACCCATGCTCCAGCTGCTCTGTGAAGAGGAGTTTCGAGTCTTGGGCGTATTCCTTGCAGGATTGAGCTATTCATTCTTTCAACCTGTCCATTAGATTGCGGGTGTGCCACAGATGCAAGATCCAAGCGAATTCCCGTTTGTTGGCAGTATTTTGCCAACTCCCCAATGGAGAAATTCGTCCCGTTATCAGTTATTATGCTGTGTGGGACGCCATACCTCATTACTAAATCGATAATGAAATTTCTGGCAGTTGCGCCGTCCAGCTTTTTGATGGGTTTAGCCTCCACCCATTTTGTGTACTTATCTACTGCTACGAGTAAATGTGTAAGTCCACCTCTTGCAGTTTTGAACGGTCCCATCATGTCTAGCCCCCAGACCGCAAACGGCCATGTGATAGGGATAGTTTTTAATGCTTGGGCCGGCAAATTGGTCTGCTTGGCATAATATTGGCATCCTTCGCATGTATTCACTATGCGTTCGGCGTCTGTCTTGGCTGTTAGCCAGAAAAACCCTGCGCGGAATGCTTTTTTGACTATGCTTTTTGATTGAGCATGATGTCCGCAATCGCCGGCATGGATTTCCTGCAATATTTCTCTTCCTTCCTCTGGTGAAATACACCGCAGAAAAACTCCAGAAGTACTGCGTTTGTATAAGTGGTCGTTGATTACTACGTATCCTTTGCATCGACGTTGTATTTGCCTTTGCAGGACTTCGTCTGCTCCTTCTGGGTACTTCTGATTGACTAAGAAGTTTAGGTACGGGATTGTCCAATCCGGTTTAACGAACATGACTTCAATTGTTTCAGATGCTAAAGGGTAATCGACGTCTCCACCTTTTATGGATGGTTCATGCAAATGCTGGACGAACACCCCTGGTGGTAAAGTTTTTACTCTCTCTGATCCCATGCGGGCTAACGCATCCGCGTTTCAGTTTTCCTCCCTTTTTATGTGAAGGACTTCAAACCCGAAGAAGCAGATGGCAAACTCATCCACCGTTCTCCGATATTCGGCCATTATGGGGCTTTTCGCGTCCCAGGTTTGGTTGAGCTGATGCTGTACCAAATCCGAGTCTCCGTAGCACAAGATGCGTTTTACCCCTATTTCTTTTGCAATATGCAAGCCATGAAGCAAAGCTTCGTATTCTGCCACATTATTACTGGCGTTGAAGTGTATTTGCAATACGTACTCCATTGTGTCTCCATTGGGAGATTTTAGAACTACGCCGGCTCCAGCTCCTTCCTTCATCTTAGATCCGTCAAAGTGCATGATCCAGTACTCGGATTCTGGCATCGGTGTATTTTCCATTGCTTCTGTCCAGTCGGCGACGAAATCTGCCAAAACCTGGGATTTTATTGCCGTCCTTGGCTGATACTTAATGTCGAAAGCTGCCAGCTCGATGCCCCATTTAGCTACTCGGCCGGTTGCCTCCGCATTGTTTATAATATCTCCTAGTGGTGCTTTACATACCACTGTTATAGAATGTCCTTGGAAGTAATGGCGCAGCTTTCTGGATGCGAAAAATACGCCATATGCCGGTTTCTGATAGTGTGGGTATCTTTGTTTGGATTCGGAAAAAACTTCGCTTATGTAGTATACCGGATGTTGATCTGGTATGCTTTGCTCTTCTTTTGTCCGTTCCACAACGATTACCGCGCTAATAACCCGACTAGTAGCCGTAAGGTATAGTAACATGGGTTCTTCATCTTTGGGAGATGCTAAGATGGGAGCGTTCATCAAGGTTTCTTTTAACTGGGCTAACGCTGCATCGGCCTCTTCTGTCCATTCGAACTTGTCGGATTTCTTTAACAGTTTGTATAGTGGCAAGGCTTTATCCCCCAGCCGACTAATAAATCTGCTGACGGCTGCAGCGGAACCCGTCAATCTTTGGACATCTTTTACACATGTAGGCTTTGAGATATTCAAGATTGCCTTGATCTTTTCCGGGTTAACTTCTATTCCTCTGTGAGAAACGATGAAACCTAGAAGTTTTCCTGAGGGAACCCCGAATACGCACTTAGATGGATTCAACTTCATCTTGTAAGTGCGCAGATTTTCGAAAGTTTCTCGCAAATCCTCAAGGAGTGTATCTTTTTCCTTGGTTACGACAGCAATATCGTCCACGTAAACATGGACGTTTTTTCCAATCTGACTATGCAAACAACGTTGCATGCAACGCTGGTAGGTTGCACCTGCGTTCTTCAGGCCAAAAGGCATGGTTACGTAGTAATACGTCCCGTACGGGGTTATAAAAGAAGTCTTGATTTGATCTTCCTTTTTCATGCGTATTTGGTGGTACCCGGAGTATGCATCCAAAAAGCATAAAAGCTCAGAGCCTGCAGTGGCGTCTATTATTTGATCGATTCGCGGTAGCGCAAACCTATCTTTCGGACATAACTTGTTCAATCCTGTGTAATCTATACACATTCTGAGTGCAGTTGTGTCTTTCTTCGGTACTAACACCGGATTTGCGGACCAGTCAGTATGGATTACCTCCTTGATGAAATCCGCTGCTAAAAGCCGGATAATTTCCTTGCCAATAGCCTTCCGTCTTCTTCCGTCAAATCGACGGAGACCTTGTTTGACGGGTTTTGATCTGGGAATAACCTTGAGTTGGTGCTCAGCAAGTTCCCTGGGTACGCCTGGCATGTCAGCTGGACACCAGGCAAAAATGTCCCAGTTCTCACGGAGGAACTTGATGAGCTCGCCTTCCTATTTGTCGGTCATCCCAGTCCCTACAACGACGAATTTTGTCGGATCTTTGGGATCTAGGATTACCTGTCTTGTATTCTCGGATGCCTTGAAGCTATCTGTTGGCTTCCGAGTTTCTTTTCCTGCCGGCATTTCTTTCGGCGATACCTCCTTGGCTAACTCCTTCAGTTCTTCCTGAGCTATAACTCTTTGAGCGCAAAGGGCGTTTTGCTTTTCCAACTCGTTTGCCAGCTTGAAATCACCGGCAATGGTGATTACTCCTCCTTTGGGTCCTGGCATCTTCAGCTTGTTGTAGATATAGCAAGATCTTGCCATAAACTTAGCGAAAGCCGGACGTCCGAGTATTGCGTGATACACGCTCTCGAACGGCACAACTTTGAAGGATACTTTTTCCTGCCGGAAGTGATCTTTATCTCCGAAGGTGACATCTAGGGAAATTTCTCCTAGGGATCGTGCTTGCCTGCCAGGAACAATGCCATGGAAGCGTATATTGCTGTAATTGAGCTGGGACTCGGATATCTTCAAGTGCTTCAGTGTATCCAGGTACATTATATTGATGCTGGATCCTCCGTCCATCAGCACCCTTCTTAGCCTAGTGTTTTGAACAATAGGGCTTACAACAAGAGCTTGTGTGCCGGGTTCAGGGATATTTCCGGGATGATCAGACTGATCCCAGATTATCGGTGTGTTGGAATACTTCAAGAATTTTGGGGTTGCAGGAATAACCGCGTTTATTTCTCGAAGTGTCCTTTTGGCCACCTTTGCTGACGGGGTTGCTAGGAAAGTTAGCATTGCTTCTCCGTCAACTCTCGGAAATTTAGGTTCGCCTTTTCGCTGTTGTTCCTGGATTTTGTCATCAGTGTCCGATTCACTGTCTTCTTTTTCAGTTTCTGGCTTTTGTTTGGCAGGTTTCCTCTTGGAACCCTTCCCTTTATTTCCGGATCCTGCATTGCCTTTCATATGCTTGTTTAGCCGGCATTGCGCGTTTGTGTGGGTTGGTTTCCCAAACTGAGAGTGGTGGACGCAGGGTTCCGACTTAATTCTCTCCCATTCCTCAGGAGTGTAATTGATGGGATCCGGACTGCGGCCTTTCCACTTGTTCCCTTTTTCTCCTCCAAAGGCTAAGTTAACCTCCTTGGGCTTTGTTGTTGACTCCGGAGTTCCTTTTTTGTCAGAACGAGATGTTTTCTTGGCCAGTATTAGTGACTCAATATTGCCTCCTCTTGCTCTGATATCGTCTTCGGCTGCAGCATGCTCATTAGCGGTTGTAAGCATAGATCCGAGATCTTTGTGCTTTTTAGAACCAACCATGAACGGTACAAGTCCGGGTTTTAGGCCATTGACGAAAGCATGCATTGCTTGTACGTCAGTTACTCCAGAGCAACTATTCTTCATTGCAGTCCATCTGGAGATGAAATCCACGTATGGTTCGTCTTCAAATTGGGTGCAACGGTTCAGCTGGTTGATGCTATTTGGGCGTTTGTATGTTCCCCTAAAATGCTGGGTAAATACTCTCGCCATATCATCCCAACTGTCGACAGTTCTTGATGGTAAACCATTAATCCAATCTCTGGCTCCGTATAGCAACATTAGGGGAAGAAACTTGACAGCTTCCAGGTCTGTCCCGTTGTTGATCTGGACGGCTGTGTAATAATCTGAAAAGCCAGGTATCCGGGTTTGTACTGCCGGTATATTTTTGGTAGGTTGGACCAACTTTGGCGAAGCCAGAATGCAGGGTTATCCTTCGGATCCTGTCTGTAAAACACTTAGGACCAAAGTATAGATCATCCTTTTCTGCTCTATCAATATGTGCAGAATATCTCCCGGCTGAATGGACAGAAGGGGATCTGCTCCTTTCTTTTCCATTGTTACGCGGACGCGTTTTTCCGAGGTTATCTCTATCTCTTCCGTTGTCACGCCCTCTGGGATTAGGTGGAGTCCTGCTCCTGTACCTTTCCTTATCTTTGGGCGGTGTCCGAGATCTTTCACGCCTGTGAGGTGTATCGTATCTTCCAGCTTTTTCAGCTGGGTTTCTCGGAGGTGGCATTATTTTGCCGTCATTCCGGTGTTTGTCTTCCCGATCGTGTGGTTTGTATCCATCTTTCGGGAGATGAGGTCCGGTTCTAGACGCTGCGTCCCGATTGTCGGGGTTTTTCTTGTCTTTTCTCGGATCCTTTTTTTTGTCCGAATCTCCGGGTTCTTCCGGTCCAGGTGCTCCAGCAGCGCAAGTAACAGTTTTGCAGAGGGCGGAATTATCATGCAGCCTCCCTGATCGCTCTTGTCCTCGCTGTTGCTGCTGTAATGCTTTTCCTAGGAAAGCATACACCCCTTGGAGTTTTTCCCCGTTGGAGTACAGATCATTGTTCAAGATGGCGAACGCTGCTTCCGCGTTTTCAGCTGCGGTTTTATATATTGGTTCGCCCTTGGCATCTTTGCCGTTTAACTGCTTTTGCCAAGATGGGTTATAGAACCTTTCTTTCGGCGGCAGTTCTTCCGGTTTTGCAATTCCGGGTAACCTCGTAGGTTTTAAGGCAGATCTATGCTTTCTCTCGTACTCCTCAATTTCTTCCTTCATAATTTTGATGTCATTATGGGTTTGTTGGAGATGTTGCCGAGATCTAAGCAGTTGTTGCTGTTGCCGTTGGAAAGCTTGTCTCCTGGCTTCCAGCATCTCAGGGGGTTCGTTGGGTCCCACTGGAGTTTGTAATAGTTCTTGCTCTTCCAGCTCTGTCATTGGCGGAGCAGCGATCTCCTTAGATTTCTTTTCCGTAGGCTTTGTGCCACTAATATCTCCAACTTCCAGGTTTTCATCAGCGAGATCAGCTGACTTTTTCTTCCGGAGTTTGTACTGGAGTTTTTTAGAAGCACGGTGCTTTTTCTTGGAAGAGGGAGGTTTTTTGACAGGTTCATCCTCTATCATCTCCTTGACATTAGGAAATATCGGAGAAGTTTCTCCGTCTTCCCTCTCCTCTGCTGGCGGAGGGGTTTTAGGGCTTTCCTGGCTATCGGCACCCGTTGTATCAGCTGGTTTTGCCATTAGCACTTCATGGAATCCCTCTTGAAAGGACTTAACTTTTCTTACGAAGGCATCATCATCTTCGTCTTCGGATTCGAAGTTATCCGATCCGGTTTCCGACTCTAATCTCGCCTCAATGGCGGCAAGCACGGACTCTGTTTCCGAGTTCATCGTCTGGTTGACGGATGTCGGATCTTCCGTCTCTGTGACGGGTATTGGTTCTTCCGTCTCTGTGACGGGTGTATCGTTGTCTGCCTCTTGCACGGGATTTCCGTCATCCGTGTTTTCGGCGATCTCGGATTGCACCATGCCGATAAAGTGCGTATCACTGTTTTGTCGGCGATCTGAGCAAAATCCGGCATCATAGTCGTCTTCGACTGGGTATAGGGCGGGTGGGAGATAATTGCTTTCACCGCAAAACCCCATTGCTTCCGCGGTTAATCCGATAAAGATATTAGCAGATCCAATCGGTAAAACGCAGGCACTTACCAGATGGTTTTGCGCCGGTATGTAGGATCCGTTGTCGAGGAAGCGCCCGACGTCGTCGTCGAATTCCAAGCTTCCGACAGTGATCGATCTTCCGATTCCGCCTAAAATCCCAGATCGGAACTTCACGCCTGACGTCGTTTGCCCCACGGTGGGCGCCAACTGTCGAGACATCGTAGTAGTTTTCATAGACTGGGGTGCCATGAGACTACGGTAGAGACGTGGGGTAACGGGATAGCGTAGTAATACAGAACACGGGATTTACCCAGGTTCGGTACGTCGCGACAGTACGGCGTACCTACTCCTGCACTTCTCACTATGTGGGACTAAAGCCCGTATAATAAGGTTACAATGTAATGGAATAGATCCAGCTACTCGTCGAGGATGAACTTCCCGGCGAGTTGCGTAAGGCTTGAGCTTGGACCTAGAACCTTGGAACTAAAGGAACTTATGTAATCTATCTCCCGTCCGGCTTTATATAATAGCCGGATTAGGGCTTACAGAACCAGAAACCTAGAAGACTACGTTTAACTTGTAACTTGGAAAGTAAGGAATCCGTCTTCTCCTCCAAGCCAGATCACGCAGGCCGTGATCCGGGTTCTACTAGAATCCGGCTTCTATGCGTTGGACTACTGGGCCGCCCAATGGACCTAAGCCCATTACCTTGCAGGCCACCCTGGTAGTCCAGCTCTTTTGTCTACCATCTTCTATACCCCTATTCGGTATATATCCGACATCACTCGTTATTCATATTCCGGAACACATCTTTGAATAATACCATCTACTCCTTCTTTATATAAGTGTGGGTCATCCCAAATATAATATCTCAAACCATAAAAGAATTTCCTTCTTTGTTGAGCTGTAAAAGTTGGAGGCAAGTACTTGGAAACAAAAAAAGTTAGCATAATATGCATACCAAGGACTATCTCGGGAGTTTACTTTTATTGCAACCAGCTGCTCATTTGGAAAACTATCATTAATAGGAATAGGGTCATAAGCAATGTTTTCCAATCTAGAAAAATTATCAGTAACAGGATTTTCAGCACCCTTCCTTTCCACAATATGGAAATCAAACTCTTGTAAAAGCAGCACCCATCTAATAAGCCTAGGATAAGCATCTTTCTTTTCCATAAGGAATCTAATAGCCGCATGATCAGTATGAATAGTAACTTTTAATCAACAATATAAGATCTAAATCTATCACAAGCAAAAACTACAGCTACGAAATCTTTTTTGGTGGTAGCATATAATTCTTTTGAGCAACAACAAGAGTCTTACTATCATAATGAATGACATTCAATTTCTTATCTAGTCGTTGTCCAAGAACATCACCTACAACAAAATCACTAGCATCACACATAATTTCAAAAGGCAAATTCCAAGCAGATGGTTGAACAATAGGAGCAGTAGTTAAAGCCTTCTTTAAACTTTCGAAAGCTTCCTTGCAATCATCATCAAAAACAAAAGGTACGAATTTTTAAAGAGGATTAGTAAGAGGCTTTGATATCTTACAGAAATCTTTAATAAACCTCCTATAAACCAGCATGACCAAGAACACTATGAATATCTTTAACTTCCTTGGGACAGGGCATTTTCTCTATTGCTTCCACTTTAGCTCTGTCAACTTAAATACCTCTTTCAAAAAAATTATGTCCAAGAACAATTCCTTCATTAACCATAAAGTGACATTTCTACCAATTAAGAACAAGATTAGTTTTCTCACATCTCTGCAAAACTTTATCAAGATTGTGCAAGCAGTTATCAAAAGAAATTCCATAGATGGAGAAGTCTTCCATGAATACTTCTACAAGTTCTTCACAAAAACCATGCAAAATAGCAGACATGCATCTTTGAAACGTAGCAGGAGCATTACACAAACCAAAAGGCATACGTCTATAAGCATAAGTTCCATAAGGACAAGTAAAAGTTGTTTTCTCTTGATCTTGCTTTCTAACAGCAATTTGAGAAACCCCAGAATAACCATCAAGAAAGCAAAAAATGAGTTTTATTAGACAAACTTTATAGCATTTGATCAATAAAAGGTAAAGGATAATGATCCTTCTTAGTAACTTTATTAACTTTTCTAAAATCAATGCACATTCTATAGCCAACGACTAATCTTTGAGGAATAAGCTCATTGTTTTCATTAGGCACAACAGTCAGTCCACCTTTCTTAGGGACACAATGCACAGGTCTTACCCATCTACTATCAGCAATAGGATAAATAATAACATCATCAAGGAGTTTTAATACCTCATTTATTACCACTTCCTTCAGCTTAGGAATTAAACGGCGTTGATGTTAAAGTATTAATAACATGCTAACACATAGCTGGGAAATCCCTTTAAGACGATCAAAAGTATATTCAATAGCTCCACGGTGTTTCTTCAATATATCCAATAATCTTTCCTCTTCTTCACCTGAAAGTTTGGAGCTAATAATAACATGATATGTTTTCTTATCATCAATATAAACATATTTAAGATCACCAGGTAAAGGTTTTAAATCAAAAACAAGATCCTCCTTTGGTGGTAACGTGGTACCCAAATCTTCCACGGGTAAATTGTGTTTCAGCATCACTGGTTGACGAAGAAGAATATGCCAATCCTATTTCTTTCTTCCATAAAGACCTCACTTTCGTGGTCCTCCATATATTGTTGCAAAGCATTGTTAGGGGCAAGAGCAATAGAGGCAAGATGTTCAACTCAAAAATCTTCCTTAGGCAATTCAGTTTCATAGGAGCTCTAGCAAATTTAGAAAAATTCAACTCATAAGGTTTTCCATCAAATTTACTCAATATTTTCTCCTTCTTACAGTCTATAACAGCACCACAAGTGTTCAAGAAAGGTCTACCAAAAATGATAGAAAACGTTTTACTAGCAGCTGAACCAAGTACTAGGAAATCAGCAGGATATTTAGTTTTACCACATAAAACTTCTACATCTCTAACAATACCAATTGGAGAGATGGTGTGAGGACCGGAACTAAACTTCCAAACCCCCTGTGTTCTCATGTCAATCCCAAGATCAATATTGACAACACAGCGAAATGAATACCATTGCAGAACGTCCAAAAGTAAAATTATTACAATGTTTGAATAGCAATAGCCACATAGTACAATGTCTTGTGACATTTTATTACAATCAGAAATCTCAGCGGAATATAAAAATGCGAAGTGACTCCATCTCAGCCACAGGCAGTCGATGTAGTGCACGAGGCCTCACTCTTCAGCGTCGTCGTAGTAGTCGTAGTCGTCTCCTTCGTAGTAGTTCTCTGAACGATAAACAAAGCAATGCAATGAGTACATTAACATAATGTACTCAGCGTGCCCCCTCTATGCAAGACCTATACTATCTACATGTGGCTTCAAAGGAAGGTTGTATGGTTCTTTTGCATAAAAGCCAATTTTATTTCACAAGGCCATAATATATTTGTTAAAAGTAATTTTAGATGAAAGACATGTTTTGTATTCAGTGGGGTTTTACTCATCCAAGTGAGTGTCATCGACACCTCACAATATCAATAGGATTCCAGGATAGAGGTAGAGGGAAGTAGCAAAACAGGTTCCTGTATGTCAAGAAGGATTCATGTGTCGTCCATGACCATGGACAAAACGGCTATTCGAATAGTTTTACTCTGCAGAGGTGGTACACTTTACCCACATGTCACAATCTTCCTTGTTGCAACCGGCCGTCGCTAGTATAACAATAGGAATCTTGTGACGAGGTCTTTTGGCTAGATCCCCCAAAGATGTGACATGCCCACCCGGTCTGGCCCGGTACTGAGAGTATGTCCCCAAACCGTTCCCCCCATCTGTGCCGAAGGTTCTCCCGTAGGTAGACACCTCATCTGCGGTACGGCGACATCGACACCTAAGGCTGACTAACCTAATTGTCCAAGCGAGTGCCCATATAGCATGTGGTTGTATGGTGGTCACAGTCTTCAAATCCAAGACTTATTAGGCCCTTATGCGGCACGGACGACGGATTACTCCCTCTGGCTGGTGAAGGGTAGCCAATCGCTCCGTCAATATTCTGATTCAGCTGTCGCCCGCGCCATGTTTAGATGGTAAGTTTCACCCAGAGTAGAAGATAGAGTAGAGGAAGCAACAACGGCTCATCGGCCTAGCTCAACGAGCTCCACAAGTTCAAAAGGTGTGTGTGACCCGAGGGTCAATCAATTCCTCCGAAGAGGCAAGATAAAGATGTCCTAGTTATTATTGAGCATGGCTAAGCATATCTACTCTAACATGATTACTATATCATTTCTACTCAGGGTATCAAGTATAAGGCGACAAACGGATCAGGCTAGTGTGTCAATCGACACGCTAGTAATTTGAATAAAATAGCATGCATAGTTTTAAAATAACAAAATAACACCCCTTTGTAAAACATAGGATAAAACATGAGAGGGGGGGCATGCCTTCGTTGTTCAACTCTTGCTCTTCACCTCCTTGATCATGATCGTAATCCTCTCCGCTCCCTAATCGTCGATCCAAGCAAATGAAATTCAAATAAATAAAAGCAATATGACAAATTAAGATTCCAACGAAGAAAAGCCGAATAAAATCCAAAGAAGGCTAGCAAGGCTCAAATGGTTCAAGGTCGTTTGGTCGATCTACCGTTTCCAACCTAATAATAACATATTTATAAAATATAATATTTGTATAAAATAACCACTATAGGTGGTATAGTATTAGCATGCAATGCACAATGTTTTGCCAAAATGAACACACTTCTCATGTGATAACTAAGTATTGCAATGGCTATCGTATACTCACATCAATAAACAACCAGCAAGAACATATCAACCTATTATAAACAATATTAAGCATGGACTAGTAACATGGAAATACTAGTATAACTAAGCATGCATATATAGTTATATACCTACAGAAATTAGATATATAAGAAAGACATGGATGAATCTAGCAAGGCCACTGTTTACGATAAATCAAATAATGTTAGGTAAGCATCTAGCATACAGAGCAACCATGCTCCATGAAGAATTTAAATGTTATAACTAGTCTAGCATATCATCATGGAAACAGTAAACCAACAACTTGCAAGGCCCTTCTACAACTGAACAAACTAATTAAACATTAGCAACCTATTAGCAGAACACGTTCTATACTTCCACACAAATAAGCATGACATTTGTAAGAAAATAATCATGGTAAGACTAAACTAGACAATACTACATACAAGAATGCATGAAAACAGTACCTATGCATATAAAGAGAACACGCACAATTCTACATGCTCACATGGATGCATCAAATTTAATTTGTGTTGCATACATACATGGTTTAAAGTAATTTTGTAAAATATCCTAGATATTGGAAGACTAACATCACCGCTAGATTACTATAGAGGTTTGGCACGTATTCTATAAAAGGTTGGCATCATTCTGAGGTGTGGAAGGTAGGCTAACACGCGAATGCCATCGGTGGCATCCGGTTCATACGGCCGCGCGGTCAAACTGAAACCTACGGCCAGAAACCATGTCTAGGAGGTAGATACTAGTGAGTCTAACATGGTGGTGCAAGAAAATTATCCGATTCTCACCGAGCTCGATGTAGTCGTTCCGGGAAGTCGATGAAATGGACAAATGGACGCGCAGACTGCGGCGTGTGCGATGAACGGGACGAACTTCTGGTTTCGGGAATGGAACCTGCTCCTCCGTGTGGTCCTCCTGGCGCAGCAGTGCGGCCTCCGGTGGTCGGAGTCACTGGGAAAGCAAGCGGCATCCGTGGGAGCTCCGGATGAGATTGGATCGCGTGAGAGACTCTGGTTGCGAGATGGAAAGGTGAGCGACATACAACCTGGGTGCTTTATATAGAGTAGAGAATTACAGTTTCTGTGCCACGATCAATTGGAGTTTCAATGCTTGAGCATTAC
Organism: Alopecurus myosuroides; assembly: GCA_028641055.1. Lineage (NCBI taxonomy): Eukaryota > Viridiplantae > Streptophyta > Magnoliopsida > Poales > Poaceae > Alopecurus > Alopecurus myosuroides. Next base: position 528,049,676 of record CM054058.1, read on the forward strand.
AGTTTCTTTGTACAAGTTAAAGCTGTTGTTTCTAATGCTGGCTGCGTACGTGCGGAAGAAGAAGAGAACTGCGGCGCTTCGTTGTGTCTGCATGATGGGAAACCTAGGTGTGCTAGAATGAGCCGGGCTCGCTCGAATTGGCCTGATGTCTGTCTCCGTTGGGCTTTGATGGGCTAGTTGCTTCAATCGTTACTAGAGAAAAGAACAAGGGAGAGAAAGATGGATTGTGTGCAGCACGTACGTGCAAGGAAAGAAAGAGAAATGAAAATAGGAAAGGATGGATCGATGCATGGTTCATGTTGTCCTAGTCACCAACAAGAACCACACCAAAGTTGTGTACGTGCATGTGCCATGCATGGCTAAGCCAATACATGTGTGTATGTGTTCTACTAGTTTAGGGAGCGCGGCTTGCCGCGCGGCCTTTGTTGGTTCGGTTAAAATATTGCCCGTGGTTCTCACATTATATACCGATTATTAATGAGACGGAAATATCCAAAAAAAACATGATCTAAAGGAAGATGAATGCTGGCCTATACATGCAAAAGCATATCTATATGGTCGCAGCAAATCTATAATTGTCATATCACACGATCAGAACACACGATCAGAACCGTAAGTAAATGAAAAAACAGAGCAACAATGGAACTCACAGGGATCATAATCGGTAGATTCATAGCACACTGAGCTAAAATAAGACAGCTCTATGATATTCGCATTTAAGTGCACATAATACATACATAGAACAGAGGCTGGGATTTCCCATTTCAAAAAATAAATTACATAGAAGGAATCAACACTAAACACATAAGTCTTGATCAGCTCACTGATCTAAAGCTGGTAGGGAAACATTATCTCGGAGACCTGATGAGTTTCATGTAACCAATACGATTCTAAAAGACGTAGGTGGCTAGTCTCAGGAACATTAACAATGAGACAGGTGCTAACCAAAGGCATGGATTACGGCAGAACCGAAATGTCAACAACCTCGGGTTGCTTGGTTCAGCCACGGACTAACACAACATTAAGGGCAGAGTTAATCACGTCTCTTGTACACGTAAAATAAGACTATGGTGCAGGAAGAAAGTTCAGAATTAACCGAGAGAGTAGCCGTGTGGAACGAAACAACATTAAGTACGGTTTAGGCAGACCTTAAGTAGCAGAGATGAGTGTCTCTTAAGGGCAAGCTAGGCCTTGTCTTCCATTTTCAGACCATTATTCTCACCTTTCAGCACTGTTGACTCGCGCCTATAGTGAATGGAGAAGATGTGGTCACATATAGACATGTATAAGAAGGACAACGAATACTCGAAATAACGATATATTAATGTAATGATAGTTCTAGAGAAACCTCCTATCTTTGATACATTTCATGGGGTGTTGCTATCTTAGGGACCGTCATAGATATTACATCAAGTGGCAGGGCGAGCTTTCATTAGAGCCAACCAGAAAATCCTATACAACCTTATTGATATGTAGAATGTTAGGCCGGTCCAATCTATAATGATAGTAGAATATTACATACAAATGGGCAAGACGACAATATAATCTCAAATGAATGTAAATTTATTGAAGGGATAAGCTATCAGCTCTTGATCAATAACAAAACAGTTTGTGTTTCAGAGATGTTGAAGTACCTACCCAGTTTGGTCTTGGTGGCCAGGTCCTTACAATAAAGCTTTACAGAGGAAACAGTTTGTGTTTCAGAGATGTTGAAGTATCTGCCCAGTCTGGTCTTGGTGGCCAGGTCCTTGAAGTAAAGCTTTACAAACACTTGAAGTGGACGATACACACCCTTACTCCCGTAGGTGCGAGGCAGGACACATGTTTGAAAAAAAAATTGTAGAGCATAGAGATTAGTTATTAATATTGTTGGAAATACTTGAGATTTGGTTGATTGCTGACGGAAGGAGTCATCTCAGTCTGTAAGACATAAGTAGATTGCTGCAGTAGATGTCATCGGAGACACCAGTACGATGACTTAGTGGGCCCAGTTTAGCTAGTTTTGGTTGTAGTGTGAGCAGACCACCGCGGAAGGCATCTTCCTAGAATCGTTCCTCCTATAGTTTTTCCCGAATTTTTGTCAGGTCCGCATAATTGCGACCATCTACGATTAAGACACCAACTTTTTTGAGGTATGCCAAAGCGTCGAGTAGCAGACTCGACAGCTTATTCGTTCCCATGGTGTGTAAATTCTTGAACTCTTGCTTGATACTAAATGGATAATCGCAGTGTGTCGGCACATCCATACATAAAAACCCAGTAAATCATTGTCGTTCATGGAAGTGACCCGGATCGGATGCAATTTGACCCTAAGTAGAAAACATTGGAGGAATATACTTAGACGTGTAACAAAAAAAGTACAAAACACAGAAAAAGGAAATGTGAAGTTTCTTAAACGTTGACCCAATTCCTATATATCCACGCACCACCACTATGTTCTTCTAATTTTTTTGCCCGTAATTCTCATGTATTGGTAAAGATTAATAAGAAGATAGTTAATCTGCAGGAACATAAGTTACATATATGAAAAAATTCAGATTTGAGTTGACCAGACAAACACCGGGCCAAGATCCTTACACGACTGGACTTCCTAGATTTAGCATGCACTAACTTTAATGTGAAAAGTGCCTATCTTAAGAAAGCATATTAGAGGAACAGAGGTCACTTCCCTAGTAAATCGTTTGCAGATGTACCTACTCTGAAACCTAAGAACCAAGGGAAAATTGAAGGAAAAGCTAAGCATATATAATGAATAAACATGTCAAACCAGTGCTCAAGTAGATAAATAATCAGGCCTAGGGTTAACGATTTAGAAGTTTACACCATACTGACATAATACACTAAATATCTGGATTAGCAAGCTTAGACTATGTTGATAAAATAACATCGATCACATGCAGTTCGAGGCAGGCAGACCCGGAAAACATATACATGGAAGATAAAAAAAAGGTCTCTAAGACCAAAATTTACAGTTAGTGGCAATTGTTTTCCTTAGCCTAAAACAACAATGAACATAGTGTTTTTACATCTTAAGCATTACAGTTTCCAGCTCCTGACTTCGCTCTTGCATGAGCAAAGGAAGTAGCAGATCAGAGCTATATATGTACAAATAGCCACGTAGGCACAGCTAAACCTACTGGCTTACACTAAACACACCTATATATAGTGGCAGTAGGGGTGGTAACTTTTAATAATATAAGACTAAAGCGACACAAGGAACCAAATCAGGTTTTGGTACCTTCTTCCGGTTCAAACGGATGGGATGGAAGTCACTCGCTCGTGTCATACATCATCTCATCATCGAGCACCACATCATTTTTAGTAGCATGGACATTGATCTGTGGATATATCTTGCAAGAGTGTTATCCAAAACTCTGATGTAACCTTCTTGCGGATGGAAAGAACATCACAGGGCCATCTGTGTTGACAACGGACTTATAAATTGACCTCAGCTCAGAAGCTGCAGCTCATCCCACATGGCGTCGAACATAACTCTACAGGGAATCTCGATGGCCTCCATGGCACGCACCTGGTGAAGAAGGAGGCAGATAACATATAAGCAAGAGGAAATAGTACACTTGAATAGAGCTCATAGGATAATCTTTAGCAATACCTTATCTAGCATGGACGGTGTATATTTAATTAGAAAATAATTTATGATTTTGCAGATGGAAGTAAGATAGGACATGATAAAGAATAAATGTAATTGGAGAACAAAGACCACTAAAAAGACTGGAAGAAAAAACATAGACAATAACTTATAATTTTGCAAAAACTTCAATGACTGCACCCAAGTACCAAAAATACCAAACTTCAATTACTGAAACTATGTACCAAACAGACCAAACTTCAATAACTGAAACCAAGTAACAAAAAGAACCGGTAAACATACCAAAGGAAAGACAACAAATAATCATCTAGTAGCAGTAACCCCACAAACTTCAATGACTCAAACCAAGTAACAAAATGAACTCTTGCATACGAAATGGTGAAGAAAAAATAACAATGGTATACATCTTATGACAGGGACATGTCTACCAATTCAACACATTATTTGTTATGTAGGGGAATAATAAAATAAATACTCGCATCAATGGCCACGCAGAAATAAAAGTTCTAGCTCACACGCTGAAACATTAGAAGCAGCAGGCAATAACCCAGTTGTATGCATGTCTTCCTTTGCATCCAGCAACATGCAAAGCCAGTAGAAAAATCCGAAATTTGAACAGGAAAATGGATAACAAAGAAGCAAATAACCATGATGAAATCATTAGACAATCCAAGATGGCATGGCTAATAAACTCCTGTGGTAAAACACCCACGCATACATCCAGTAATAAATCAATTTGACAGTATTACCAAGCTCTTTATTTGTATTGTACCTATTGCCAAGCTCCTAATTTGTATTGTATTTATGAAAGAAGTTGAACTGATCAGAAACTATAGAAATTTCTAGCATAAGTCTGTACGGCAAGACATTGGTATGCCACCATGTAAAAAATGCAGGTAAGAAGAATAAACAACACAAAAAAAAATCGATGAAGAAATGAGAAAGAATGACCCAGCCAACTAAAAAAAGAGAGAACAAAGAACAAATGTGATTAGCCCTGAGCAATTTGTGCATATATAATAGAATAACAATAGTAGGAAACAAAAAAAGCAGAATAACCTATATAAGGCAGATAATTCTTGTAGCAAATATATGTCCCGGGTTAACAGATCGGTTGAGGAAGGGAGCTTACCAATATGTCCAAAATACGTTGATATTTGCACATGAATAATGCAGATCTTGCACGAAGCAACGCAGCACCAATACATCTGCCGAAGAAAGGGTGACGCCACATATGACTATATGATACATGAAAAGATGCACGCGCTCATGTTATGTCGAGCATGAGATGAACTGAAAAAAGGAAAAGAAAAAAATTCAAGGACCTCACCGAAAGACCCAATTACTTCAAACATTGGGCGATCTGCACCAACTATTTCCATGGTGAAATATTCCTATTGTTTCTGTTTAGTACATAATAAGAGAAAAGAAAATTCAGATAAGAAATGGCAATTAAATAATTCAAGATAATCACATGGCAAATATATTCAAGATAATGACCTGGTCATAGTCGGTCTTTCCACGAAGAAAATGGATATTGATTATTGAATCCTCCTTTTATCAACTGCACCAGGCACAAGATGCTCCGAGTTCACCATTATTGCAGCTGAAAAATCAAATGTAATGTCCAAATTATATAATGAATCAAATGCAATATAACTACAATTCAGTTTACTTTGACGGTAGTGCAAATGGAACGAAACTAAAAAATATACTATCACTATATATACTCCCATCTATTCTCAACTGGACTAAATGGTTGGACCATCTGATTTCCCGCAACAGCAAACAATGCATATAAATGTGCTCCTTGTTCTAGCGATCCAAATTTAGTCTTAGATATAGCCAAAACAGTGAACCCAACGGATGTATATGTATCAACGCTCGTGTTTTATAAGTTATGTTCTAATTTATTTTACAAATCTCAAAACCATGGCTGCGTCTAATACGCAAAATGGGCTCCACAAAATAGATGGAATTCTACTTCAGTCATTCATTTCACATAAACAGTTAAAAATTGTAATAGGCACAAAAGACAGATTTTTGTCGGACACCTTGTAGGCATAATTAAATAGAATCTGCATAAAAAAGAATGATTGCTGGGGATTAAACCAAGAGAGTGAGAAAGGCACCAAGACGGTACAGGGAGGTGCTCACGGGGTCAAGAGAGTGAGAAAGGCACCAATTCGTTTGAAGGTGCTCAAGGGATGCTTTTTTGCACGTACTACTGCCCCAACATCTGCCAGCCACATCCTGCTTTCCCCTAGCCAAATCCTGCTTTCCCCTAGAGAGAGAGAGAGGAGGACCAACCTGCAGGTCGAGCTCCTCGCGTGCGCCGCCTCCGTGTCGTTGCCGCCGGCGGCGGTTCTGCCATGGCGCGGGAGGAGAAGGAGCGGGACTCCCAGGCACATCCTGCTTTCCCCTAGCCACATCCTGCTTTCCCCTAGAGAGAGAGGAGGACCAACCTGCAGGCGCCGTCGTAGAGGTCCAGTCCCGTGCCAGGCAGTCGAAGTGGCGGCCGGTGGAGGGAGCGCGGAGGAGGAGGCTGTGGAGGTCGAGCTCCTCGCGTGCGCCGCCTCCGCGTCGTTGCCGCCGGCGGCGGTGCTGCCATGGCGCGGGGGGAGAAGGAGCGGGAGGCGTGGAGTCGGGACGTGCCGGTGGAGATCGAGCTCCTCGCGTGCGGCGCCTCCGCGTCGTCGCTGCCGGCGGCTCTGCTTCCATGGCGTGGGACGGTGGGAGGCGGCTAGGGTTGGGAAAGGATTGTGGGGGAGAGGGGACGCGGGGAGGTTCGACCGCGCAGGCGCAGCTCGTTTTATATGACGCGGTGAATCAGGCTGTAATTTTTTTTTACCGTGACATGGACGGCTCGGATTATTTTGGACAGACAATCGGACGGCCGAGGATCCAAATCGCTGAGGAGCGCCATGTGACTCCCAAGGATGTTATCTTTAGATAGGCCAATACTCAATGGAAAATCTAGTGAGAACCAAATATAAAATAACATGGCAAATCCAATTCAAATGAAAATGCAAACTCAGAATCTTGTTTCAGAAATCAAATTAATTCTAATACATTGAAAAAAAAATGTTAACTCCGAATAAAATATTTATTTTATTTATTTGTCGCAACATCCTTTGTTTTAGAAAAAAAATTAAGGACGTAAAAAAATCAGGATGTTACAAATCTACCCCCCTTAAAAGGAATCTCGACCCCGAGATTTGGCTTAAGAGATTTTTTTTTTGAAAACTCCTGACGAAGAACATCGTCACGTCCCCATGTCGCTTCCTCCTTTGTGTGGTTACTCCAGTGGGTTTTGAAGAACTGGATCACAATCCTTCGAGTGGTCCTTAACTGACCATCGAGATTTTAACGGGGTATTCTTCATGAGAGTCAATTCCTCCTGCACTTCTATGATATCTAAGAGGTTTTCTAAGGCTCTTCCCGTGGCTTTTGTCAGGTGGCAGCGGCATGTCTTCTTCATTCTCGGTATCGGTGGCTGTTTCATGAACTTCACCCTCCACAAAGTTCTCTTCAAACGCTAGTCCACGACCACGACCACGTCCACGTCCTCCGCGACCACGACCTCGGTTTCAGTTCATCCTGTTGCCGTTCAAATTTTAGAATAGACGAGAGGGAAATTAAACTAACCCATAACCAAGCCCGCAACAAAACAAAAAAAGAAAGTAAGCAAAGAAGAACCAAATATAACTTAAGGCAAATTATTTTGCAAAATATAGTTTTAGTATGACTACATAAATAAAACTCAAAGAATATGTAGTTCATACTCATGCAAATAAAAACTTCTAACGTACGAGTATACAACTAAAGGGTTTTGTCCAAAATCCTCCTATACGGTTGTTTGGTCTTGACTTGATGTTGATCGTCGACATGGAGAAATGCAGATCTTGACATATGACTCTTGAGCCTTCAGTTCTTGAAACACTTTCTTATTGATACGACATGGTATACTAGAGAAGTACTTAAGGAAGAAGCATTCAAAATAATGTTGAATAAGATAAGACCAGGAATAGAAATTCTCAAGAATAAGACTACGAGGATTTTCATAACTAGTATTTTATTTTTCAAATGATCCCTAGGGCTTTCCATTTCTAACTAAGGTCATGTGACTAGGTCAACGTCGGCTCTGATACCACTTCTGTGAGGACCGGAACTAAACTTCTAAACCCCCTGTGCTCTCATGTCAATCCCAAGATCAATGTTGACAACACAGCGAAATGAATACCATTGCAGAACGTCCAAAAGTAAAATTATTGCAATGTTTGAATAGCAATAGCCACATAGTACAATGTCTTGTGACATTGTATTACAATCAGAAATCTCAGCGGAATATAAAAATGCGAAGTGACTCCATCTCAGCCACAGGCAGTCGATGTAGTCCACGAGGCCTCACTCTTCAGCGTCGTCGTAGTAGTCGTAGTCGTCTCCTTCGTAGTAGTTCTCTGAACGATAAACAAAGCAATGCAATGAGTACATTAACATAATGTACTCAGCGTTCCCCCTCTATGCAAGACCTATACTATCTACATGTGGCTTCAAAGGAAGGTTGTATGGTTCTTTTGCATAAAAGCCAATTTTATTTCACAAGGCCATAATATATTTGTAAAAAGTGATTTTAGATGAAAAACATGTTTTGTATTCACTGGGGTTTTTCTCATCCAAGTGAGTGTCATCGACACCTCACAATATCAATAGGATTCCAGGATAGAGGTAGAGAGAAGTAGCAAAACAGGTTCCTGTATGTCAAGAAGGATTCATGTGTCGTCCATGACCGTGGACAAAACGGCTATTCGAATAGTTTTACTCTGCAGAGGTGGTACACTTTACCCATATGTCACAATCTTCCTTGTTGCAACCGGCCGTCGCTTGTATAGCAATAGGAATCTTGTGACGAGATCTTTTAGCTAGATTCCCCAAAGATGTGACATGCCCACCGGGTCTGGCCCGGTACTGAGAGTATGTCCCCAAACCGTTCCCCCCATCTGTGCCGAAGGTTCTCCCATTGGTAGACACCTCATCTGCGGTACGGCGACAACGACACCTAAGGCTGACTAACCTACTTGACCAAGCCAGTGCCCATATAGCATGTGGTTGTACGGTGGTCACAGTCTTCAAATCCAAGACTTATTAGGCCCTTATGCGGCACGGACGACGGATTACTCCCTCCGGCTGGTGAAGGGTAGCCAATCGCTCCGTCAATATTCTGATTCAGCTGTCGCCCGCGCCATGTTTGGATGGTAAGTTTCACCCAGAGTAGAAGATAGAGTAGAGGAAGCAACAACGGCTCATCGGCCTAGCTCAACGAGCTCCACAAGTTAAAAAGGTGTGTGTGACCCGAGGGTCAATCAATTCCTCCGAAGAGGCAAGATAAAGATGTCCTAGTTATTATTGAGCATGGCTAAGCATATCTACTCTAACATGATTACTATATCATTTCTACTCAGGGTATCAAGTATAAGGCGACAAACGGATCAGGCTAGTGTGTCAATCGACACACTAGTAATTTGAATAAAATAGCATGCAAAGTTTTAAAATAACAAAATAACACCCCCTTGTAAAACATAGGATAAAACATGAGAGGGGGGCATGCCTTCGTTGTTGAACTCTTGCTCTTCACCTCCTTGATCGTGATCGTAATCCTCTCCGCTCCCTAATCGTCGATCCAAGCAAATGAAATTCAAATAAATAAAAGCAATATGACAAATTAAGATTCCAACGAAGAAAAGCCGAATAAAATCCAAAGAAGGCTAGCAAGGCTCAAATGGTTCAAGGTCATTTGGTCGATCTACCGTTTCCAACCTAATAATAACATATTTATAAAATATAATATTTGTATAAAATAACCACTATAGGTGGTATAGTATTAGCATGCAATGCACAATGTTTTGCCAAAATGAACACACTTCTCATGTGATAACTAAGTATTGCAATGGCTATCCTATACTCACATCAATAAACAACCATCAAGAACATATCAACCTATTATAAACAATATTAAGCATGGACTAGTAACATGGAAATACTATTATAAACTAAGCATGCATATATAGTTATATACCTACAGAAATTAGATCTATAAGAAAGACATGGATGAATCCAGCAAGGCCACTGTTTACGATAAATCAAATAATGTTAGGTAAGCATCTAGCATACAGAGCAACCATGCTCCATGAAGAATTTAAATGTTATAACTAGTCTAGCATATCATCATGGAAACAGTAAACAAACAACTTGCAAGGCCCTTCTACAACTGAACAAACTAATTAAACATTAGCAACCTATTAGCAGAACACGTTCTATACTTCCACACAAATAAGCATGACATTTGTAAGAAAATAATCATGGTATGACTAAACTAGACAATACTACATACAAGAATGCATGAAAACAGTACCTATGCATATAAAGAGAACACACACAATTCTACATGCTCACATGGATGCATCAAATTGAATTTGTGTTGCATACATACATGGTTTAAAGTAATTTTGTAAAATATCCTAGATATTGGAAGACTAACATCACCGCTGGATTACTATAGAGGTTTGGCACGTATTCTATAAAAGGTTGGCATCATTCTGAGGTGTGGAAGGTAGGCTAACACGCGAATGCCATCGGTGGCATCCGGTTCATACGGCCGCGCGGTCAAACTGAAACCTACGGCCAGAAACCATGTCTAGGAGGTAGATACTAGTGAGTCTAACATGGTGGTGCAAGAAAATTATCCGATTCTCACCGAGCTCGATGTAGTCGTTCCGGGAAGTCGATGAAATGGACAAATGGACGCGCAGACTGCGGCGTGTGCGATGAACGGGACGAACTTCTGGTTTCGGGAATGGAACCTGCTCCTCCGTGTGGTCCTCCTGGCGCAGCAGTGCGGCCTCCGGTGGTCGGAGTCACTGGGAAAGCAAGCGGCATCCGTGGGAGCTCTGGATGAGATTGGATCGCGTGAGAGACTCTGGTTGCGAGATGGAAAGGTGAGCGACATACAACCTGGGTGCTTTATATAGAGTAGAGAATTACAGTTTCTGTGCCACGATCAATTGGAGTTTCAATGCTTGAGGATTACAGTTTCTTTGTACAAGTTAAAGCTGTTCTTTCTAATGCTGGCTGCGTACGTGCGGAAGAAGAAGAGAACTGCGGCGCTTCGTTGTGTCTGCATGATGGGCAGCCTAGGTGTGCTAGAATGAGCCGGGCTCGCTCGGATTGGCCTGATGTCTGTCTCCGTTGGGCTTTAATGGGCTAGTTGCTTCGATCGTTACTAGAGAAAAGAAGGGACTGCTTTCCCTCTCGTTAGGGTTTCGCTGCTCTCGCCGGACTCCGGGCGGCGTAGAGGTTCCTTCCCTACTCCGGCACGGATCCTACTGATTTCGCTCGCTCGGGCTGATTAAGGGGTGAGCCTGGCCTCACTTCCCGGCCTTGGCGTTTGGATTTCGGGACAGTATCCATCGCGAGTTGGGGTCCCAGGAAGACGATCTTCGCAATGGCGGCTGAATCGTCGAGCAACGGAGGGGGGAGCGATCTCGAAGCAATGATGGAACAGCTAGGGCTTGCGGAAGACGATCTGGATGATGTGGTGTTCCAGGAAGTGGTGGAGAGGCCGGATGAGGCTGTTCGCTGGCTTGCGACCGCCAGGGTGTATACAGAGAAGGAATACAGTGATTTCTGGTTCAAGAAGAATATGATCACGGCGTGGGATCTTGCCCAGCAGGTCCGCATCCGCACACTTGAGAGGAATTTGTACACATTGCAATTCAGTTGCCTAGGAGATTGGGAGAAAGTGATGGACGGTGGTCCTTGGAATTTTAGGGGGAATCCAGTGGTTCTTGCTCCTTACGATGGATTTACTAAGCCCTCTAAAATTGAACTCAACTTTATCAATATATGGATCCAGATCCATGATCTTCCTGATGGTTATTTTCCTATGGTGAAAGCATTGTCATCCAAGGTTGGAGAGTTCATTGCTTCGGAACCGGTTTCAATGGATTTCTCTGGTAACTTTGTCAGAGTTAAAGTAAAGTTGGATGTTCGTAAACCTTTACGTAATCATGTGTCCATCAGTAGGGCGGGAAACAGAGAGATTTTCATGGTGAAATTTGAAAAACTCCCGGATTGGTGTGCGGTTTGCGGGAAGATGGGTCATATGTTTAAAGAACATGGCAATGGCCTTCATCCCCCTTCGGCGTTGATTTTTAAAGACCTAAGGGCTGCTTGGAGTATCCGGGACACCGGCAGATCAAGCTGGTCCAGAGGGGGCTATAGTGGCCGAGGTCGTGGCAGAGGAGTGCAAGGAGGTAGAAGCAATGCGGCTCCTAATGGATATGATGAGGAGACTTCGGATGATCTCGGGATGGACACAAAGGAGGATGATGGTGATGATGCAAACCGAAAGAGGACAGCATTATCGCAGGGTAACTCACCTGCGGGTAAGGTTGGCAATGTTTTATCTCTGTTTGAAAGTGGCAATGCCTCTAGTGGTATGATCCCACCGAGCCCACCTCCGAAGAGAGACCCGAAAAGAGTGAAGATGGGAGAGAACAATGGTGATGATGAGAACATCGGAAATAAATCGGCGGGCCTCCAAGGGGGGTGCCGCCGGGAGCAATGAGTCTTATAAGTTTCAACTGTCGCGGAGCGGGCAACGACGCGACAGTTCACGAGATCCGGGATCTCGCCAATAAATTTGCTCCCAAGTTTTTTTGTATTTTAGAAACCCAAATTAGTAAAAGTAGAGCGGAGGGTTTATCACGGAGAATTGGTTATGATAATGGTTTTGCTGTGGGATGTACGGGGAGAAGTGGAGGCATTGGGCTGTTTTGGAATCATGGAATAAATATGGATGTTCCTGGCTATTCTCAATATCATGTTGATTTCAGAGTTGATGAAGCAGGTACTGATCCTTGGAGGCTGACATGCTTTTATGGTGAAGCTCAAACACATGAAAGGTACAAAACGTGGGACACTATGAAAAATATTTGTGGTTTAAATTCTCTACCATGGCTCTGTTTAGGTGATTTTAATGAAGTCCTCAACCTCTCAGAACATGATGGAATTGGGCAGAGGGATAATTCCCAAATACAGGGCTTTCGTGATGCGGTTGATACGTGTGGTTTGATTGACTTGGGCTTCAATGGTCACTTCTGGACCTTCGAGAAGAAAGTTATGGGGGGTTCTTTTACGAGAGTAAGGCTGGATAGAGCTTTTGGCTCTGCCGAGTGGTGTGCACAATTCCCTATGGCATCTCTCACTCACATCACGGCTGCTTGTTCTGACCATTGCCCTATATTGCTGAAATTTGATGCTTCTGGTGGATTTATTTCTCAGCGGAAACCCTTCCGTTATGAGATCATGTGGGAGGACCATCCCGAGCTGAGAAATAAAGTAGCTTCTGTTTGGACGGATGGTGATGGGATTTCTTCGGTTGATGATATTCACCGAAAATTGAAGGGCCTTGCGGAGGATTTGAGTATTTGGAATAAGAATGTGTTTGGGAACGTGAAGCAGGAGATTTCTAAACTAAAGAGGAGGTTGGGGGAGTTACAGAACACCCCTAATCGGACCGGTCCTAGTCATGTTGAGATTAAGATCAATGACAGACTTACTGAATTATACAAGAGAGAGGAAATCATGTGGAGGCAGAGATCGAGGGTGGACTGGTTGAAATCAGGTGACAAAAATACTAAATTTTTTCATCTCAGAGCATCTATGAGGAGGAGGAAGAACTTGATTAAATTGCTCACGAAACCAGATGGACAAATTACTGAGTGTCCTGTTGAGATGGAGAATTTAGCATCAAATTTTTATAGAGATTTATTTGCTTCAGAGGGGGTAATTGGTATGGAGGAGGTATTGTCACATGTCCCATTGAAAGTTACTAGAGGGATGAATGATCTCCTTATTGCACCGTATAAGGAGAAGGAGATTAAGGAGGCATTATTCCAAATGTTCCCTACTAAAGCCCCTGGTCCAGATGGTTTTCCCGCTCATTTCTTTCAGCGTCACTGGGATATTTGTGGTGATGATGTGACTAAAATTGTTATGAGAATTATTAAAGGAGAAGAGAGTGTGGAATCTATTAACCATACGGTGTTGGTTCTTATCCCGAAGGTACAAAGTCCAACTTCTCTCTCCCAATTTCGGCCTATAAGTCTTTGCAATGTTTTATATAAAATTGCATCGAAAGTTATCTCCAATAGATTGAAGCAAATTTTGCCGGATATTATTTCTGAGGAGCAATCTGCCTTTGTACCGGGGAGATTAATCACAGATAACATTATTGCTGCATATGAGTGTTTGCATTTTATGAAGAGAAGCAAGGCAAAAATTAACAGTACTTGTGCCCTTAAGCTCGATATGATGAAAGCTTATGATAGGGTTGAGTGGTGCTATTTGGAAGCCATGATGAAAAAATTGGGCTTTGATCAGTCTTGGGTGGCTACTGTTATGGGTATGGTAAGCTCGGTTTCTTTCTCGGTCTCTTTTAATGGGAAGAAACTCGAGGTATTTCGGCCTTCAAGAGGCATCCGGCAGGGGGATCCTATTTCACCCTACCTTTTTTTATTAGCAGCAGGGGGCCTTTCGTGCCTCCTAAAATTTAGACCACCGTCATCTCTTCTGGATGGGATAAAGGCGGCTCCATCGGCACCGCCGGTGAACCATCTCCTATTCGCGGATGACAGCCTGCTGTTTTTTAAGTCAAGTGTTCAAGGGGCGGAGGAGCTTTCTAAACTGATGGATACCTACTGTTTGGCTTCTGGACAGAGAATTAATCGTGATAAATCTTCTATCCACTTTAGCAAATGTTGCCCAGCCCACATTAAGGAAGGGGTTAAAAATGAGTTGCATGTACAAGATGAGTCTTTATCGGAGAGATATCTCGGCATGCCAACAGAGGTGGGGCAGTCAAAAAGTGGTACTTTTAAATTCTTGAAGGATAGATTATGGAATAAGGTGAGAGGATGGTTAGAGAAATTGTTATCCACTGCGGGCAAGGAGGTACTCATTAAATCTATTGCCCAAAGTCTCCCGGTTTTCATAATGGCATGTTTCCGTTTACCCAAAGGGTTCTGTGAACACTTGAATTCCATTATTAGACAGTTTTGGTGGGGCAGTCAGAGAGGTAAAAGAAAGGTCCACTGGGTCTCGTGGGAGACAATGACTCAACCCAAATTCATGGGTGGGCTTGGTTTTCGAGATTTGGAACTTTTTAATCTAGCGCTTCTCGCAAGACAAGCCTGGAGGATTATTCAGGACCCAACTTCACTAAGTGCTAGGATTCTGAAAGCTGTTTATTACCCAAATTCATCTTTCTTGGAGGCAACATTGGGCTCCCATCCCTCTCAGATTTGGAGAGGTATTGTTGATGGTTTGGAGGTTCTCAAGAGGGGACTGGTTAGGAGGATTGGAGACGGTGCATCAACGAATATATGGGAGGACAATTGGCTTCCCCGGGTGTCTATGCCTCGGCCATTGTTGGCGCTTAATGAAAACCCACCAGTACTTGTTCAGGAGCTTATAATTCATAATGAGGCTAGGTGGAATAATGAATTGTTAAACCAATTTTTTCTTCCTATGGATGCTAATATGATCAGATCGATCCCCATAATCACTTGTCCGATGAATGATTTTTGGGGCTGGTTGCATGAAAAGAATGGATGTTTTTCGGTAAGGTCTGCTTATAGAATGTTGGTGTCAGAGAAAAACCAACAGGGTGACCGAGGCCTTGGGAGTTCTTCCAACTCGAAGATCGAAGAGAGAGCTTGGAATTCTTTATGGAAACTTAAAGTCCCTCCGAAAATGCGTTTCTTCATATGGAGATTAACAAGACATTCACTTCCGTCTTCTGACGTATTAATGCACAGAAACATGGCTGTTTCTAATGGGTGCTCTCTGTGTGGTGATGTTGATTCATGGAGACATTCCCTTTTGGACTGTCCAATGGCCAGGAGTATTTGGGCTCTTGAAGAGGATGATCTCTATGATAAAATTCAGTCATGTGGTGAACCAAATGCAAAAAAATGGGTGTTCATTCTAAATGATTCTCTGAAGCAGGAGGAATTCATGAGAGTGGTGGTAAAATTGTGGGCTGTATGGACTTCGAGGAGGAAAGCTATTCATGAGGACATATTTCAGAGTCCAATTGCAACTCATTCGTTTGTTGGGAAATTTATCCAGGAGTATTCGGATTCAATTGCTGTAACTCAAAACCCCAGGCCACAGAATCCATTAATCAGAAGATGGATCCCTCCGATTGATTGTAATGCAAAGATTAATGTTGATGGAGCTTTTTCAAGGCATAGAAATCCCTGTTCTGCTGCTGCAGTATGCAGGGATGCGAATGGCTTATTTCTGGGTTCATCGATTTATGTTGCGGAAGGAATTCAGGAACCAGAGGTTTTTGAAGCTCTTGCTTGCAGAGAGGGGATGGCGCTAGCTGAAGATCTTGGTCTGGTGAGTCTACAGGTGGCTTCTGACTGCAAGAATGTTGTTGATGCAGTCAATTCCGAAGGATTTGGCACTTCGGGTCCTGTTATACGTGAGATACAAAGAAGGATTGTGTCTTTTGATCAATGCCAGGTGACTCATGAACTCAGAGCATCGAATACAGAAGCGCACAATTTAGCCAAGCATGGTTTATCCTTGGGTATAGGAAGGCACTTGTGGCTGGGGACTCCCCATGATCCATCAATTGTTTCTGTAAACGTTCTATCAGTTTAATAAAGGGTGTGTTTTATCAAAAAAAAAACTAGAGAAAAGAACAAGAGAGAGAAAGATGGATTGTGTGCAGCACGTACATGCAAGGAAAGAAAGAGAAATGAAAATAGGAAAGGATGGATCGATGCATGGTTCATGTTGTCCTAGTCACCAACAAGAACCACACCAGAGTTGTGTACGTGCATGTGCCATGCATGGATAAGCCAATACATGTGTGTATGTGTTCTATAGGCCAATACTCAATGGAAAATCTAGTGAGAACCAAATATAAAATAACATGGCAAATCCAATTCAAATGAAAATGCAAACTCAGACTCTTGTTTCAGAAATCAAATTAATTCTAATACATTGAAAAAAAAATGTTAACTCCGAATAAAATATTTATTTTATTTATTTGTCGCAACATCCTTTGTTTTAGAAAAAATATTAAGGACGTAAAAAATCAGGATGTTACAGATGGTTTTTTTATTAGAAAGCTCCATAACCACATCAATTTCTTCAAGTTCATAAGAACCAATTTCATGCATAATTTCTTTATAAAGCTTATAAGGAATAGCACTAAAACTTGCACCAATATCACATAAACCATAATAGCAATAATCACCAATCCTAACATAGAGCACATGAACACTAGTTTTCTTAGATCTACCTGGATGTGAAATAATATAAGAAGCATCCTCACAGAAGATAATGTGTCCATCATCTACATTATCAGAGACAAGGTCTTTAACTATAGCTACTGTACAGGTTCAATAGATTTCTTTATACTTTTGTTAACCACACTGGTTATAATAGAATGTTCCTTTACCTTAGCAGTGAAAGACATTTTCTCAATATAAGGTTCGGGCACAATAGGATTAACAATATGAACTTCTATGTTTCTAGCAGGAACACAATTAACAGTATCTTAATAAGGTGCGTGATACTTGTTCAACTCCATTTTGGGAATATCGAGATAGGAGGCAAAGCCTTAAGACAATTTGCAAAGATTTGAGAATCAAGACCACAAACAACACTAACATTATAGAAATCATCGGTTCTCATAGAAGATTTAACGCATTCATAATCATAATTTATACCTGACTTTCTACCTTTGTCATTGTCCCATCCTTCAATATTTTGTTGAATATGGTCAAGAAGGTCCCATTTAGCTTCTCCTTTCATACGTGTGAATAATCCAGAACAAAAATCATCTAATAAATCCTTATCATGAAGAGAAAGCCTTGCATAAAATTATTGATAAGAATATTACTGGAGAGCTCATGAACAAGGCATTTAAGAATTAATAACTTCAATATCCCCCAAGCTTGGACAATAATTTCTCCATCATGAGGCCAGAAATTAGATATTTGATTTCGATCTTTATGAATCTCACTGGGAGGATAGAATTTAGAATAAAAGAGAGGTACAATTTCCTCCCATCCAATAGATTGATCATTCTTAAGCATTTTGAACCATTCCGCAACTCTGCCCTTCAATGATAAAGAGAAGAATTTCCTCTTGACTTGATCCATTATAATACTTGCACACCTGAATAACTCGCATAATTCATGTATAAAGAGTAAATGATCAACAGGATGGACAGTTCTATCTCCAAAATAGCAGTTATCCATAACACGTCCAACAATTTTCATAGGTATTTTAAAAGGATCCAATTGAGCAGTCAGCGGGTCATCTACTACATTAGCAGTAGCAGTAGTACTCCTAAATAGAGAACCATATGGACTCTCCATAATAAAATATGTTTGGTCCTGCTTCTCAACCTGCTTTTGCTGTCAAAAATCGAAAAGCTAACCAAAGGGGTATCTTTTGGTAGCAGATTCAAAAAATCTGGTGATTTCCCCGTGCAATTCCCGTAGCAGCTAGCCCCCTGCTTCCACCGCGGTGGATTCTCGTTTTACACTAAAATTACCCACCATGCTACAGATAAGTCATACCCATTCGTTTCTTTTATTTCTTTGTCGTCCTCGCGATGCCTTCTTCTGTGTCCTATCGCGCCCTCTCGGACGGGGAGCTGCCGCTGCCGCCATGGCGCTGTCCGTGTCGAACGCTTCTTCCTACCTCATATCCCAGTCCCGCACACCGCTTCTCCCTCGTATCTCTATAGTTCCAGGCGTTACCTCTCGCCAGATGAGGAGCCGACAGCAGTCCGGCGCGAGCTGCTGTTTCCCCGAGATTGTAGGCTGTGTGGTGGTCTAGCGGAGATAGAAGTATCGTTGTCCATTGTCTGTGGTTTGGCCGCTAGAGATCTTCAAGCCGTATGTCCTCATAAACTGCTCCTCCTAGTACTAGTGCGTACAGGAGCTTCTCTGGCCGCCGCTGGCAGAACGCCCCGTGATGTGCTGTTGTCTGTGTATGGCAGGGATGGAGTGGCCGCCGGCGTATGTGTGTGAGTGGCGCGGGGATGGATCGAGTGGATCAGTGGATGGCATGGCTGCATGGCATACATGGTCTCTGCTGGGAATCGTGAAGAGTAGATGGCGATGGCAGCTCACATCCTAGCATACACCAATATGCAAACGGAGGTGAAGATGAATTTGACCTGTACTACTTTATTCAGATGATTTATTTGAGCAGAGAAACGTTGAATTGTAATATTTGGTCAGATCTTTTTTGATGTGGTCATATGAAGCTGTGGTAATATGGTCATGCGAATAATTGTGTAATATATATGATTTTAATTCGATGTCTGAAATATAATTAGAGATATTTAAATGTGTAGAATAAACAAAAATAAAATATAGTTATTCAAGTATCCGATAAAAAAATTATTTTGAAGAATAGCAACATCAAACAATGATATTTTTTCCCAAAATGATTGTTCACATATCAAATAAGTGTTCGTGTCGGTAGTTTATAGACATTCCCAACAAATTCATAGTTTCACGGTTGTCCCAACCAAACAACTTCTAATTAACTTTCCTACAGTTGGCAGCTCACAGTAGGTTTGCCACATTTCACAGCTCACAGCAGCTTTTTTATAATCTATAGCTGAAACAAACACACTCTAAAGCAGCAGACAGAAATAAAAATAGCATTCACAGTAAATGTTTCTCTTACCAATAGCGCTTCACTCCCCGACAACGGCGCCAGAAAATAGTCTTGATGACCCACAAGTATAGCGGGGCGTATCGTAGTACTTTCGATAGATAAGAGTGTTGCACCCAACGAGGAGTAGAAGGTGCTGACAAGCAGTTTGGATATAGGATTCACTATAAACAGTAGCAGACAAGTTTTTGGTGGTTTATGATATAGCAGATAAATAAAGTGCGAGTAAATAAAAGACAGTAATAATAATTGCAGCGAGTGACCCAATCCTTTTTATAGCAAAGGACTAACCGGTTGTTTTACTTATGATGACTAAACGTTCTCGAGGACACATGAGAATCTCGTCAAGTGCTTTTGCTTCATACAGTTGATTAATATTTATTGTTTTGATAGGTGCTGTGTGGGTGAACCAATGCTAATGCACCGCCCAACTAGGACTAATACATACTTGTGATTAAACCCCTTGCAAGCATCCGCAATTACAAGAAGTAATTAAGAAAATGTAACCACATCCTTAAACTCTGGGATCCTACATCCCTCGTGCATTGGTTTCCTAACGGAGGTTTAGCTTTCTATCACTCCGGCAACCTCACAATTAGTAGCCAAACTAGTAGCCAAACACAAACTGCATCCTCCTAGTCCCATAAAGGTGAAGTGTCATGTAGTCGACATTCAGATGACACCACTAGAAGAATAACACCACAACTTAAATATCAAACCATTAGATATTACTTCAACATAATTCCACTACTAACATCTTGACTTCTCCCATGTCCTCAAGAACTAAACGAACTACTCACAAGACATCATACGGATCATAATCAGAGATGATATAATGATGAATAACAACCTGTTTATAAAGTGCAAACACCAAAAAATCTCGTAATCTTCAAATACTAACAAGCAATCCACACCGGGAGAGAGATCTAGTGGAAAACAAAAATATAGAAGCATAATTGTTACAAAGGGATGGAGGTGGACGGTGAGGATGATGGTGCTGGTGGGGAGGACGATGACGATGATGATCTTGATGATGCCCGGAGCGATGACGGTGACGATGGCGGTGATTTCCCCTCTCCGGGGAGGAATTTCTCCGGCAGATTTCTCCCTATCGGAGAGCTCTTCTCTCTCTATTGTTTTCGACCCCGAGGAGGCGGCAGAATATTTCTGCGATGGTTTTGTAGGGCTTAGGGTTCCCTCGGGAAGAAATACGCGAAAGGGATCGGCCAGTGGTGGGCCAGGCTGGCCACATCACGTGGCGGCGTGGCCAAGGCGTAGGGGGCGCAACCTGGTGGTGTGGGCCCTTGTGCCCCCCCTCTGGCTCCCCTCGTGGCTAGCTCCCTCTTCTGATGTTCTAAGACTCCTCCGATGTCCCCCTTCTTCTTATGGTCTTCAGAAATAGGGTATCTTGACGGTGCTTTTTTCGGCTGATTTCTGGTCTCGGTGATTATTCTCCAATAATTATCAAACATGCAAAATAAGATGAAATAACATAAGTAATGCATCACAATATGAAATATATCGATGAATAATAGAAAATTACAATATAAAATAGTGATGCAAAATGGACGTATCAGGGACACGTGTCGGCCTGTCCACCTGGGGGATCGAAGGAAATTATTCACCGTGGGACGCTCAACACTATCCTTCTTGGCCGGTTTCACCTTGATCAGATTTTCTACGATCTTGGCATCTTATGGTGTGTTGGCCGCTGTCCCAGCCATTATTCTGTTCCCAATCTTTCGTTGCTTGTATCGGGTGTTTGCTATATTAATATAGGGGGGCTACGGCCTATTTCGAGACTAATGTAAAGCATCAGAAAGTTAAATTGATGTATGGTTCAGCGGAACCTGTAAAGTGAGACTAGTGTGTACTTATCAAAAAAAAGTGTGTGTACTTAACTCTGTAAGATCAGATCTATGTATCACCTTAACTATGATCAATGTGTCATGTTAATATGTATATAAGCTGATTTTGAGTGTAATTTTTCTTCACTCGGTGACAGACACAATAGGCAGGCGAAAGAGATGGGATCCCCTATTGGTCGCTTCTAGCGAGCCAGAGCTCCTCCTCGCCCACGTTACACTAGACTATGTTGGCGCGCATTGCCGCGCCCGTCCACTTTGACAATAGAATAGAGACATAACCTATGTAAAGTTGAATTTGTCCGGTTGTAGGCATGCCCAAACTTGGAATCAGATACCCCGAAAGCATAATCTAATCACTTTAGTGAATCACAAATTATTTCGGCCACCTAAATAAATATATGTGTGACAAAGATGGCATAATTTAGGAAATGGAATTCGATCCTCTCAAGTGCTAAATATACAAAGTGAAACACATCTCCGCTAGAGATTCTAGATTACTTGAACAATAAAGGGATATGCTCTCGAAGCTTAACTATAAACATGCAGACCGACACAAAAGTAATATGTCCACCTGAGATGAGAGTACAAAAAGGTGAATCAAAAACCGAGGTAACTTTGTGCCTATCGTCGTGTTGAATCATCTACTGTCTCTTCTTCTAGAGTGATAAAATCGTGTATGGCAATTTGCAATAGCTCCAAGAAAAAAATGCATAGTTATCGGTGTGAAAAGCCAAAATCTTCCCATGACCAGGATACTAAATTGGTTAGATTAATTAATTTTTAGCACAAAGGATTTCCTTAAGATTGAGGTACATATTTCCAAAACAAAAATGTTTTATTATAAATCTATGTGTGACAAATATGGCATAATTTAGGCATTGCAATTTGATCCTCTCAAGCTCTAAATATACAAAGTTAAACACATCTCCGCTAGAGCTTCTAGATTACTTGAGAATAGAGGTACATGCGCTCGAAACTTAACTATAAAATGCAGACCGACACAAAAGTAATACACTAGAGGTGAGAGTATAAAAAAGATGAATCGAAAACCTAGGTAACTTTGTGCCTATCATCGTGTTGAATCATGTGCAGTCTCTTCTTGTCGAGTGACAAAATCATGGATGGCAGTTGGCAACAGCTCCAAGAAAAAATGCATAGTTATAGGTGTGAAGAGCCAAAATCTTCCCATGAGGACGATACTAAATCGGTTGGATTAGTTATTTTTTATAACAAAGGACATCCTTAAGATTCAGGTGCGTACTTATAAAACAAAAATGTTTTGTTATGTAATATAAAATTAATTAGTAAATATCATTTCAGCAAAGAAACTAATGCTTCCTTAGTTAGACCTCACTTCCAACAATCATTTTCTTTATAGAGAAGGGCTGACATTAGTTAGTTTTAAGTTTAAACTAAGATTAGGGTGAATGCACATTTCACATATAACAAGTAACTACTCACCATCAAAGAGAAAATGTTGAAACTAATAGCGACTGTATATTAGCAATAAACATAATCCCAATAATATAACTATGTAATGCTATTCTCTCTAACTTAAAATATGGCCGAAACCAGATTCAATAAAGAACCCCTTTTTGCCTTACTTCATTTGCCTTGTCACCCAAGAATAAATATATTTTAAGAAATTATTGAGCACTTACCCAAGTAGCACTAAAATGATGACGGACCAGGTACGCCGATTGACTGAAACAATTACGTGAATACATTCTTTCATGAGCCTTTCTCGTTATAATTTTCTAATTATATTGGAGGAACTATGCAACTGGACTATCTCTAAGATCACTGTTTCTATAAGAATAAGTAGCCAGTGAATAATTATGCTATTGATATGTCCTAGAAGATGACCAATAACGTGAGGATTAGCATAAGGTACGCAGGACGTTCAATACACATCTATGTTCCCTAGTCAATTGGGCATGTTATTAGTTGTTAGAAACGAAAACAGAAGTGACTGTAATCTCCCACCAACATCTTGATCAACAATATTTCTTCCATTCTAGTTCCTCTAAAGCAGTACCCACTACTTGCTATCCATTATCCAATTGTCAATTATAGGTCACCAAAAAAGTAAGAAATTTTCCAGCATTAGTTCCGATGTACCATCAAGTTGTATCATTCAGTTCACCAATTGAAAATTGTAAAAAAATTACAAAATATTTGCACCAAAAATAGTAGCATCATTTAATAAATAGAAATACCTGACAAATGATGTGACTGCCACCATCTTGTACAACCGTATCAACCTTTAGCTTACACACACTCCCATTCTGAATTTGTGATGCTTTCGAAATTGCCCTTGAGAAAGATAAGTGCCCATGGAGTCAAATATCTCCTAGCTCCTCAGGAAAATGTATAAGTAAGAATAATAACATAAGTTGCTTGAGTCTGAACGATTTGGTTAGAAATTATACATTCGACTAATTAAAGGACAAGATCATGTACGACACCGGGAAGTGCCGCCACTGCCAATTTGACGTCAATATTGTATACATGTCGTTGCCAAATTAACCGTGAGAGAAAATCATGAACTATGGAGTCATCCCACCCCTAAATTGCCATCGCGCCTGTTAGACTTCCATCCTTCGCACCTGACAACCTACATTACCACACCAACCACAGCTCTAGCTTCCAAAACCTTGGATAGACACCTACCTGCCAAAGCAGCCAATTACCATGATTAAGGAGCAGAGAAGCTGAACACTCAGTAAGATGGGAGGATAGGAGACAAACTAATACTAAAAAAATATAGGAGTATGCCTATATAGATAGGGCCCAAATTATAAAAAATAACAGGATAGCTTACACAACAAGTCTGAAGGTAGATACATGCTGAAAAAAATGTGAAAATTAGATAAACATTCGTACCTGGCTGGAAGACATTTTCGCAGACGGAGTGCAAGCCCAACCTCTGAGCAACTCGAGAATTGAAATCCAGAACCAGCAAGCATGACAACTCCTGAAACAAAAAAAAACTCAGCTAACAAGATAGGGCGCCATGCATGACATTACACAGAGGAAGAAATGCAGTTGGGGACTATGAAATCAACACTAAGAGAAGAACATGAGGAACGACATGATGTCGATTGTGAGAAAAGTGGGCAATAGGAAAACGATTATGGGCGGCTTATATGAGGAACTAGGAAGAGGAGATAGGAAGGAGGTGAAACGTTCGGCTACCACCTGAAGGAAAGGAAACGAATCGAACTGAAGCGGTGCACCTGCTAGGCCATTAACCACTTCCTCATCAATAGCGACGACGCCACCCATTCCCCTTCCGTCGCTCCACCTCTTTGGCCCTGATCCTGACAAAAAGACCGTTGCATTGCTAATCGCTGGACGGAATGTGCAGGCCCATTCTTGGCCCTTTTAACCAGAGAAGACCTAGATCAACGTGCGGAGTAGCGGCCCATATGATTTGGGGGCACTTTGGACAGGTCTTTTGACGTGAATTGACGGTGAGATCAGTTCCAGCGACTTCTCAGCTCGATCGGGAGATCTGGACTGTTGATGTGTGAGATCTAACGGCCTAGGACGGTAAATAGCTGTGGAAGCCCGTAGGTGGTTGGGTTATACTGATACTTAATAGGGTTTGCGCATGGCATCCTCACGCTTTGGGTACGTGATGGGCCAGGATGCTGCTGCCGTTCGCCGAGTGTGCAATCAATGTGGTCCGTCCGTAGCAGGGGTAATAACTTGTTACCACTACCACACTGGGAGGCGCGATCCATGGATGACCATTATTAATCAACCGTGCAAGTGCATTGTCCTTCCTCTTCAATCAAACATGACACTGTTGGCGTTCAAGGCAAAACACCTTGCTGGCGTAATTGTGAACATTTTTTGAAAATGAATAAATTATAAAATGGTGTTTTTTTTTGAAAATGAACAAATTTTAATTGATTTTTTTAAAACCGTTAACAGATTTTGAAAATGAACAAATTTTGAAATAGTGAATTTTTTAAATAAACAATTTTTCAAATGAGTGATTCTTTTTTGAAAAATAGGAAACAATTTTTGAATCATATAAATTTTATAAAATTCCAATGAACAAAAAATATTAATGAACCAAAAAAGTATGGTGAACCAAAAATAATAGTGAACAGAAAATGCAGTTGCACCAAAAATAATGATAAACTAAAATAATATTGAACCCAAAAAAATTGGTGAACAAGAACTAATAGTGAACAAAAAAATTGTGAACAGAAAATAATAGTGAACCGAAATTTCCGATGTACGAAAAATGCCGATTAACCAAAAAATTTAGTGAACCAAAAACAATAGTGAACCAAAATTTTCGGTGCACCAAAAATGCCGATTAACCAAAAAAAATAGTAAACCAAAACGGTTCCAAGTTCGAAAATGATTGTTATTTTTTAAAATGGTTCCAAATGAAAAATGGTTTCAATCTAAAAATAGTTCAATATTTAAAATGGTCCCGCATTTGGAAAAAAAGTTCGGTAAAACAGAAGAAAAATGATTCATATTTTTAAAATATAAAAAGTGAATATTTTCAAGTAAAACAAGAAAAAAGAAAGAATAAAACGGAAAAAAGAAATAATATGGGAAAAATTAAAACAGAAAAACGAGAAGACAATAAATACCCTAAAAAAGTAGCTTAGACATGAAAAGAAGCTTAGCCTAGTGGTTGTGTCGTATGTCCCCTGGCAAAAGATCTCACGTTGGATCCTCCACTTTCCCAATTTTTTTTTCTTTTCGGTTAGGAAAACGCTTTCTCTAGGGCGATCTACAGGAGGGTAGTGTAGGCCGGCGCGCGAGAGGAGCCCATTTTGGGCAGTTTAGTGGACTATTTCAGGCCCAATTAGCATGGATTTCATTTTTTTGGCCTATTTTTCGTGAGAGACCATTTTTTTAACGGCACAATCTAATAACTACCTGCAAACATATTTAGGCTAAGTTTTTTGCAATTTTGAACAATGTTGCGTACGTCTTCAAATTTGGTAACAAGTTCGCACGTATTTTGTTGATAAAGCACAATCGAGATGTTGCAATGTTTTTCTGATGATGTTTTAGAAATTGCGTATATGTTCCCAGAATTCATTTGGAATGATATGTTTTATGCGCTTCTTCACATGTTGTAAACATGTGATTTTATTGTTGCTATCGATTTATTTTATTGTGGAAATAGGAGATAATTTTTGTTGCAACCGGAATGGTGACAAATTATTTTGTTGTTTTCCAACTTTTTAATTGATGCAGTTTTTGTTGTTGTTGCAATAGGTTGTGATTTTTGTTGAATTGTTTGAACTTTTTTGTTGCAACGCAATAAACATATTATTTAACTATTCTTTGTATCATTACTTATTTTTCAAATATTTTTAAAACAATTTGTTGCCATACTTTTTTTATACACAAAGCGACAATTTTTGTTGAGATACGAGTGAATTTGTTGCGATGTCAATTTTACTGTAATTATCGAGATGATCGGAGATAACACAATATACACCTTCGTTTAAGTGGGGTTGATGTGGAGTGCGGGTTCTATATTTAAAAAACAGAGAGGCTAATATACAAAACTGTGATGTGCTGATTTCTATCCATCGGATGAAAATCCGAGGGCTCACGAGGGACCTAGATTTGCTAATCCTTGGCCAACCTACGTCTAGAGCTGGCCCGAAAACTAAATGAGCCGGCCGATAAGCCGGATGCGAGCGGGCGAGTCCTATTAGGACTCGCTATAAGAGACACATAGGTTTGCGAAAGAGATGACGAAATCAGTAGAAAAAGGGCTCCCTTCCGGAAGGTCACCCCACGCGCGCTATGGGAGCGACACTTGTCACCTTCTCCTTCCTCCTAGCCTTCACAGGGTGTTCGCATGCGTGACAAGTGTCGCCACCAGAGAGTTTTGGTGGGTTTTCCCTTTCCCACGAATGGATGGAGGATGGATTGACACACATTTATTTCAAGATCCGTTTCTTCAAAATGAAATATTGTAACATCCCAAGTATGAAAAATAGCCATTAGAATGTTTGCTCTCTGTCATTTTATGTTTTGCATCATGACATCATGTTCATTGCATTTGTTTTGCTTGTTTTCCATTTGTTTTCCTCTGTTTTGCTTTGTTTTCCAACTGTTTTCATTTGTTTTCCTTTGTTTTCTATTTGAATTTAAAACCAAATTTTAAACCTCTTGTTTCATACTTGTGATGTTACAATTTGCAAAATGATGTTTCAAATCAAAACAATCAATTGTTTCCAATAAAGTGTGATTTCAAAACTGTTGTTTTGTTTCTATCAAAAATTCATTTAATACCAAACCCTTGGCAAATTCAATTAATTTCCAAAACAACAACCCCTTTTGAAAATTATGAAAATGACAAAACCCTTCCATCATTGTTTCCATCAAACCATAAGGTTCAAACTATTTAAAATTGGCTTTTAATAATTCAATCAATTCAAATTGCTTTCAAATTCAAATAAGTTTCCAAACAGCAACCCAATTTGGAATTATGAAAATTACAAAGTAATTCATTCACTTGCTTCCAAGAAACTTGAATTTTAAATTAATGGTATCATGTCAATTATTTTCAATTAATATCAATCTCATTAAAATTTTAAACAAATTTCAAACAGCACCTAAATTCAAATCTTTTGGAAAAATAAAAGTCACACAATGTTGTTGTAACCCTAAATAATCAATAACCAAATTTCCCTAATTTTCCTAACCCTCAACCCTAGCCCTTTTCTTCCTAATTCTATGCAGCAAAAAAAACAAATAGAACAAAAAAATAAAGAAGCAAAGGGAGAGAGGGGCACCAGGCCCAGCCCAACTCCCCTTAGCCCATACCCCTTCGACCCACCATCTCTTTCTTCTTCCCTGTACGGCTGGACATCCAGAGTGCACACGTTGCAGAGGAGGAGCAGGGAACGGCTGAGGAGCTCGCCCCCTCCCTATAAACCCTATGCCATGCTCTAGCCTCTGCCCTAGCCCATCTTCTCCCTCTCCGCCGCCTCCATCTCTCCTTCCACCTCCATCTCTTTCTCTCTGTATTTTTTTCTCTGTAACTGAACTCCACACCGAACACCTCCCCCCTCCGGCGATCGCCGCCCTTCCGAGGCACCACCGCCGTGTTTGGGGCCGGGAATGGAAACTCCTCGGCCCCCTCTTCCTCTCCACCCCCACGGCGAGGGCCGAGGAGCCCCGGAGCGCCGCCGCCGTCGCCGCCAAGGCGCCGTTCGCCTCCCTGCTCCGCCTCCTCCTGCCCGACCGAGGTGAGCCTCGCCTCCCCTTTTCCTCCCTCTCGCTGTACCCTCCTCTCTCCCTCTCGCAGCACGCACCGTCACCACGCACAGGGCGCCCTCCCGCGAGTCGCAGCGGCAACTGCCGCCGGCGGCCGTTTTTCTCCGGCCAGTGTCAGTAACCTGAACCTGCAAATGTTCAGTTAAACGCGCGAGCAACATGATAACCCCCGCACCCCCTTCTGTCACAACCGAACAACACTACCCTACTGGCAACGCACCTTTGCGCTCACAGCGAGGGGGTGGGTTCGAATCCCACCCCCCACAGGATTAAACCCCATTTTTATTTTTATTTTTCACAACTCAAATAAACATCTAATCACAACACAGTCCCTGCTAATTAATTCTAAGTCCCTGTTTATTTTTTTCCTAAGTCCCTAGCTGTACTAAAATTGGCAGAATAGCACCTAAATTTGGAAATTGCATAACTAATTCATCTTAACTCCAAATTCAACTTTTTAAATATGTTTTTTGTACCAAATTGAATGCTCTACCCAAATATAAAATTTGTTTACTGTTTTGAATATTTTAAATTGGTGAAATATTTGAATTCTTGTTCAATTCACTTAATTTTGCAAAATTCATAACTTGGGCATAAAAATTCCAAATTCAACAAACTTAATATGTTTTCCAATCAATTTTTCATGTACTTTGCAAATATCAACTTTGTTTGCTGTTTTGAATAATTTAAATTGCTGAAAACAACTGTTTCTTAATTATTGCATTTAAAATTGCCAAATTAATAACTTGCTCATTTTAAATCCAATTTCAACAAATGAAATATGTTTTCCATGCAAAATTAAACCACCTTTTCAAATATAAAATTTGTTTCATGTTTTGAATAATTAAAATTGGTTAAATGATTTAAACCTTGTTTAAATCATTTAATATTGTTAAATTCATAACTTGGTCAACCTAATTTCTTTTGGGACATATAAAATATGTTTTCCAACCATAAAAGTATAAGATTTTCAGATATGAATCTCACTTAATGTTTTGCAAAAATAAAAATTCAAATAAGTTCATGTTTGAATTAAATGCATTTAATTCTTGCTTAAACTTGTTTAATTCATAAATAATTTATTTGAAATCCATTTTCAACAAGTGAAACATGTATTCCACCCAAAATTGTGTGTTCTTTACAAATATAAACTTTGTTATCTATTTTGAACAATTTAAATTGATGAAAACAACAAATGCTTGTGTGACACCTTTAAGGAACCAAAATTCCATAACTTAATAATTAAATTTCCAAACTTGGAAAACCTTATTTCCAATTGGTTCTATTGTTGTTATTTTTTTGTTTTCTTCATCCATGCAACATGCTAATCCACTTTCACCTATTGGTTAGTTGTAAAACAATTTTTTCACCCTTAATTCATGGGCTTTCCATATGCAATCCAATTGCATATGGGTCCATTTAAACATGTTACCATGTCAACTAGTTTATTTTTGATGCATCAATTAAATGGTCATGCATCATCCCATGATTGTGCACTATGCCATGTTATTGATTGTTTGTTCTCTGCATTGTTTGTTTGCTTCTTCTCGGATACACGACGACGTTGAGACCGACGATACTTACGACACCCCTTCTAAGGATCTAGCTCAGTACCAGGCTGCTGAGTTTGCAGGCAAGTATTCACTCACATGAACCACTGTGTTCCTTTCAACATTGGATACCGATACTTTCCGTTGTCTATTCTGCTAGCCCTATGAATCGTTGCTTCTGTTACGAACCTATCACATGTTATCCTTTAACCCTGATATTGCCTCACCTCCACACCTATAACCCCTTTGCTTGTTGCCCGTGTCTTACTAGCATGCTTAGGGTTGTTTTTGCTCGAGTCTGCTGTCCGTTACTTTCTGTTACTATTTTATTATGTTCTGGGGGCTCGATGTTTAAACAATCAACCTGTTAATGTTTGAGGTAATAATAATTTGCTGATAAGGCACCGGCAGGAGGCCCGGCGTGGTTTTGAGGCCTGCTAGTGTCGACCCTAATTAGGAAAAGGGTCTTGTCTACTGATCCATGATGAGCGCACTAACCGCATGGGGGAAGCGTGTATGGGCGCCCCCCTCAATTTGATTCGATTCGCATCTCGTCCAAATCGCCTCATTTAGTTCGGGTTTTCCATTTGCCGCATGCATATGCAGGTGCGAACCCTTGGTACCAGGGTGGAACTTTTGTAGTCGGCATTTAGGGAGACACGTTCTTAGAGTCCTATGAGGGTCCCCTTTTCTTCGTGGGGCTTGATTAGCCGTGCGCTCACTGCACGGGGCTCTTTGGGCTTGATGCGAAGAAGAGTTGAGTTGTGTTGAGTGCCCCGCTTGGTGGGAAAGGCCTTCCCATCTGGCGGGTTATTCTTACGTGTACGGCCAAATTGGTGCACTTCTGCAGGGATAAATCTTCTCAAGAAGCCGTGTTTTCCGCGGTTATGGATTACTTGGTGAAAGTACTGGCTAACAATTACTCAGAACAACTTACACCTAACTAATGACAACTTGACTAGTAATAGGTTTATTGACACAATAACCTGAACCATCATTAATCCAACTGTGTGAGTTATCCTCGGATTGCTTCTTTGGATAAGGGGTGAGATCCAGGATGGGTTTGTTTGGAGTTAGTTGTTAGTTGGTTCCGATACGCTATCTTATCTCATTTCTGTTAGTTGGAAGTTGTAGTATGTTTCTGTAGTTGGTTAGAGCAGCCAGCTGTCGCATCTTTTGTATCACCCTTTCTTCCGTTGAACCCAAAGCATCTGTGCTTGATGTTGTCGGGTACACTTTGGTGATCTGTGAGTCTTGCTTGCCAGTACGTTTATGTACTGACCCCTTTGGGGCTGTGGTTTCCGCAGACTACGCTTACGAGGATCCCCATGGTGGCTACTACGTGGAGTATGACGAGACTGCTGACGAGTAGATAGCGGACCCGGGCAGGATCCGAGACTTCGTGGATGGGCTCCGTCTTTTCGTTTCCGGCCTCTTAGGCCTATTTGGATCTTGTCTGTACTCAGACATGTTGAATGCTTCCGCTGTGTTGTGATGATGAATTGTTGGGACATGTGTCCTCTGGATGATTGTATTTGCTATCTCTGCTCTAATGAGAGCTATTTGCAACTTATTTCCATCTTTTGTGTCGTAGAGATCTGTTGTGATATCACTTGTTCCAATGCCGTTGACGTACCATGTGTGTATGTTTTGAAGTACGTCAATGGAAGTATCTGGATTTCTATGGGATGGTTTGCGCAGACGATGAATAGTAAGGGAATGGTTGTCACACGTTTACGTGTTGGCCTGCTCATATTGAGATGCGGGTGCCGGTATGTCCCGTAAGCCATTTATCTACTGTTTAACGGACTGTGAGTATCCCCTAGAAGTCCGGGTGCGACAAATGGTATCAGAGCCTGTCTGCCTGTAGGATTCCTTTTACTGGTCGCAGTTGAGGCTAGAAACTATTTTGTAGCTATATAGGAAAAATGAAACGCGAGAGTAGGAATTCTGCCTTTTATTTCTTTCCCCACCCACCTTCCCTTTTCTGGTAAGGAAGTGTAACATTGTTTTCCCTTCTCATCTAAACTTTCAAGTCAGGATTTCACGAATTCTAGTTTCTCTAGGATGGTTATATCTACTAGACCATAGGAATGGAGGTGGTTGTGACATGATTTATCATGTTGCCTACTCACGATTGAGAACGGAGGCGTGTAAGCCCCGGAAGCAGATCCTCTATTCCTTAAGCAGTAGATATTGATCCTTTAGAAGCCCGGATGGGTTTTCCGTAGTACCTCAGGAGTGTTTTGATCTCGTGTTTTTCCGATGTTGATATCCAGTTCTTCTCAACATCCTTTTCGTCCGTTGAAACCTTGTTGTGGTTTCCCACTTCAGTTATTCTACCGGCATCTAATCAATAACTCTGTTTCACCCTTCTGGCCAGATAGTCTATTCTCCAAATGAATCAAGTTCTATTCAGCTATACACCCTCGATGCAAAACCCCTTCCTCTATTTGAAAATGTTCCGGTGGTTTCCAAATTCCCTGACATCTTTCCAGAAGAGTTGCCAGGAATGCCTATCATCTTGAACTTCCAGAAAAAACTATCCAAGGTGCACGATGTGTTTCACGTGTCACAGCTCAAGAGGATCTTCGCAAGAAGTATCCGGACCTTTTCTTTTCTCAGTAGGAATCTCGGGGCGCGATTCCTTCAAGGGGGGGCGTTTTGTAACATCCCAAGTATGAAAAATAGCCATTAGAATGTTTGCTCTCTGTCATTTTATGTTTTGCATCATGGCATCATGTTCATTGCATTTGTTTTGCTTGTTTTCCATTTGTTTTCCTCTGTTTTGCTTTGTTTTCCAACTGTTTTCATTTGTTTTCCTTTGTTTTCTATTTGAATTTCAAACCAAATTTTAAACCTCTTGTTTCATACTTGTGATGTTACAATTTCCAAAATGATATTTCAAATCAAAACAATCAATTGTTTCCATTAAAGTGTGATTTCAAAACTGTTGTTTTGTTTCTATCAAAAATTCATTTAATACCAAACCCTTGGCAAATTCAATTAATTTCCAAAATAACAACCCCTTTTGAAAATTATGAAAATGATAAAACCCTTCCATTATTGTTTCCATCAAACCATAAGGTTCAAACTATTTAAAATTGGCTTTTAATAATTCAATCAATTCAAATTGCTTTCAAATTCAAATAAGTTTCAAAACAGCAACCCAATTTGGAATTATGAAAATTACAAAGTAATTCATTCACTTGCTTCCAAGAAACTTGAATTTTAAATTAATGGTATCATGTCAATTATTTTCAATTAATATCAATCTCATTCAAATTTTAAACAAATTTCAAACAGCACCTAAATTCAAATCTTTTGGAAAAATAAAAGTCACACAATGTTGTTGTAACCCTAAATAATCAATAACCAAATTTCCCTAATTTTCCTAACCCTAAACCCTAGCCCTTTTCTTCCTAATTCTATGCAGCAAAAAAAAAACAAATAGAACAAAAAAAATAAAGAAGCAAAGGGAGAGAGGGGCACCAGGCCCAGCCCAACTCCCCTTAGCCCATACCCCTTCGACCCACCATCTCTTTCTTCTTCCCTGTACGGCTGGACATCCAGAGTGCACACGTTGCAGAGGAGGAGCAGGGAACGGCTGAGGAGCTCGCCCCCTCCCTATAAACCCTATGCCATGCCCTAGCCTCTGCCCTAGCCCATCTTCTCCCTCTCCCCCGCCTCCATCTCTCCTTCCACCTCCATCTCTTTCTCTCTGTATTTTTTTCTCTGTAACTGAACTCCACACCGAACACCTCCCCCCTCCGGCGATCGCCGCCCTTCCGAGGCACCACCGCCGTGTTTGGGGCCGGGAATGGAAACTCCTCGGCCCCCTCTTCCTCTCCACCCCCACGGCGAGGGCCGAGGAGCCCCGGAGCGCCGCCGCCATCGCCGCCAAGGCGCCGTTCGCCTCCCTGCTCCGCCTCCTCCTGCCCGACCGAGGTGAGCCTCGCCTCCCCTTTTCCTCCCTCTCGCTGTACCCTCCTCTCTCCCTCTCGCAGCACGCACCGTCACCATGCACAGGGCGCCCTCCCGCGAGTCGCAGCGGCAACTGCCGCCGGCGGCCGTTTTTCTCCGGCCAGTGTCAGTAACCTGAACCTGCAAACGTTCAGTTAAACGCGCGAGCAACATGATAACCCCCGCCGCACCCCCTTCTGTCACAACCGAACAACACTACCCTACTGGCAACGCACCTTTGCGCTCACAGCGAGGGGGTGGGTTCGAATCCCACCCCCCACGGGATTAAACCCCATTTTTATTTTTATTTTTCACAACTCAAATAAACATCTAATCACAACAAAGTCCCTGCTAATTAATTCTAAGTCCCTGTTTATTTTTTTTTCCTAAGTCCCTAGCTGTACTAAAATTGGCAGAATAGCACCTAAATTTGGAAATTGCATAACTAATTCATCTTAACTCCAAATTCAACTTTTTAAATATGTTTTCTGTACCAAATTGAATGCTCTACCCAAATATAAAATTTGTTTACTGTTTTGAATATTTTAAATTGGTGAAATATTTGAATTCTTGTTCAATTCACTTAATTTTGCAAAATTCATAACTTGGGCATAAAAATTCCAAATTCAACAAACTTAATATGTTTTCCAATCAATTTTTCATGTACTTTGCAAATATCAACTTTGTTTGCTGTTTTGAATAATTTAAATTGCTGAAAACAACTGTTTCTTAATTATTGCATTTAAAATTGCCAAATTAATAACTTGCTCATTTTAAATCCAATTTCAACAAATGAAATATGTTTTCCATGCAAAATTAAACCACCTTTTCAAATATTAAATTTGTTTCATGTTTTGAATAATTAAAATTGGTTAAATGATTTAAACCTTGTTTAAATCATTTAATATTGTTAAATTCATAACTTGGTCAACCTAATTTCTTTTGGGACATATAAAATATGTTTTCCAACCATAAAAGTATAACCTTTTCAGATATGAATCTCACTTAATGTTTTGCACAAATAAAATTTCAAATAAGTTCATGTTTGAATTAAATCCATTTAATTCTTGCTTAAAATTGTTTAATTCATAAATAATTTATTTGAAATCCATTTTCAACAAGTGAAACATGTATTCCACCCAAAATTGTGTGTTCTTTCCAAATATAAACTTTGTTATCTATTTTGAACAATTTAAATTGATGAAAACAACAAATGCTTGTGTGACACCTTTAAGGAACCAAAATTCCATAACTTAATAATTAAATTTCCAAACTTGGTAAACCTTATTTCCAATTGGTTCTATTGTTGTTATTTTGTTGTTTTCTTCATCCATGCATCATGCTAATCCACTTTCACCTATTGGTTAGTTGTAAAACAATTATTTCACCCTTAATTCATGGGCTTTCCATATGCAATCCAATTGCATATGGGTCCATTTAAACATGTTACCATGTCAACTAGTTTATTTCTGATGCATCAATTAAATGGTCATGCATCATCCCATGATTGTGCACTATGCCATGTTATTGATTGTTTGTTCTCTGCGTTGTTTGTTTGCTTCTTTTCGGATACACGACGACGTTGAGACCGACGATACTTACGACACCCCTTCTAAGGATCTAGCTCAGTACCAGGCTGCTGAGTTTGCAGGCAAGTATTCACTCACATGAACCACTGTGTTCCTTTCAACATTGGATACCGATACTTTCCGTTGTCTATTCTGCTAGCCCTATGAATCGTTGCTTCTGTTACGAACCTATCACATGTTATCCTTTAACCCTGATATTGCCTCACCTCCACACCTATACCCCTTTGCTTGTTGCCCGTGTCTTACTAGCATGCTTAGGGTTGTTTTTGCTCGAGTCTGCTGTCCGTTACTTTCTGTTACTATTTTATTATGTTCTGGGGGCTCGATGTTTAAACAATCAACCTGTTAATGTTTGAGGTAATAATAATTTGCTGATAAGGCACCGGCAGGAGGCCCGGCGTGGTTTTGAGGCCTGCTAGTGTCGACCCTAATTAGGAAAAGGGTCTTGTCTACTGATCCATGATGAGCGCACTAACCGCATGTGGGAAGCGTGTATGGGCGCCCCCCTCAATTTGATTCGATTCACATCTCGTCCAAATCGCCTCATTTAGTTCGGGTTTTCCATTTGCCGCATGCATATGCAGGTGCGAACCCTTGGTACCAGGGTGGAACTTTTGTAGTCGGCATTTAGGGAGACACGTTCTTAGAGTCCTATGAGGGTCCCCTTTTCTTCGTGGGGCTTGATTAGCCGTGCGCTCACTGCACGGGGTTCTTTGGGCTTGATGCGAAGAAGAGTTGAGTTGTGTTGAGTGCCCCGCTTGGTGGGAAAGGCCTTCCCATCTGGCGGGTTATTCTTACGTGTACGGCCAAATTGGTGCATCCCTGCAGGGATAAATCTTCTCGAGAAGCCGTGTTTTCCTCGGTTATGGATTACTTGGTGAAAGTACTGGCTAACAAGTACTCAGAACAACTTACACCTAACTAATGACAACTTGACTAGTAATAGGTTTATTGACACAATAACCTGAACCATCATTAATCCAACTGTGTGAGTTATCCTCGGATTGCTTCTTTGGATAAGAGGCGAGATCCAGGATGGGTTTGTTTGGAGTTAGTTGTTAGTTGGTTCCGATACCCTATCTTATCTCATTTCTGTTAGTCGGAAGTTGTAGTATGTTTCTGTAGTTGGTTAGAGCAGCCAGCTGTCGCATCTTTTGTATCACCCTTTCTTCCGTTGAACCCAAAGCATCTGTGTTTGATGTTGTCGGGTACACTTTGGTGAACTGTGAGTCTTGCTTGCCAGTACGTTTATGTACTGACCCCTTTGGGGCTGTGGTTTCCGCAGACTACGCTTACGAGGATCCCCATGGTGGCTACTACGTGGAGTACGACGAGACTGCTGACGAGTAGATAGCGGACCCGGGCAGAATCCGAGACTTCGTGGATGGGCTCCGTCTTTTCGTTTCCGGTCTCTTAGGCCTATTTGGATCTTGTCTGTACTCAGACCTGTTGAATGCTTCCGCTGTGTTGTGATGATGAATTGTTGGGACATGTGTCCTCTGGATGATTGTATTTGCTATCTCTGCTCTAATGAGAGCTATTTGCAACTTATTTCCATCTTTTGTGTCGTAGAGATCTGTTGTGATATCACTTGTTCCAATGCCGTTGACGTACCATGTGTGTATGTTTTGAAGTACGTCAATGGAAGTATCTGAATTTCTATGGGATGGTTTGCGCAGACGATGAATAGTAAGGGAATGGTTGTCACACGTTTACGTGTTGGCCTGCTCATATTGAGATGCGGGTGCCGGTATGCCCCGTAAGCCATTTATCTACTGTTTAACGGACTGTGAGTATCCCCTAGAAGTCCGGGTGCGACAAATATCTCTCGAACCGTTTTTCGAAATTACGAACCGTTTTCATATTTGAGATCCTCGCATCGAGATCCTCGCAGTGAATGAAGTACGCCCAAGTGCATGTGCTGACGTACACACACGTGCACCACGGGTATACGCCCAGGCAGTTGTACACCCAGTTGCAGGCGGTTATACACTCAGTCGCTTGTACACCCAGTGAAGAGCCGACGTACACCCAGACGGTTGTACACCCAGTGAAGGGCCGATGTACACCCAGGCGGATGTGTACACCCAGCGGATGTACACCCAGTTACATCGTGCATATACTTTTCAGACAGTATTTGTATATTTTTAGTACCATTTTTTCTATACTTTCACATATAACATGTATACTTTCAGAACAACGTTTGTATACTTTCAAAACAACTGCGTGCTACCAAAAGTATAAACTATAGACAACAGGGTGTACAAAGTCCAAAAAAAAGTTTCTCGAAACCTACGAACATGGGATCTAGTTTTGAAAACTCGACGTGAGGAATTCAAATATGAAAACGATTTGTAATTCCAAATTACGGTTCATCAGATATTTCGTTTTGAAAAAACGAATGTAAAAACAAATATGTGCACTCGCTCCATCCGGTTCTCAGGTACAGCTCGGCACATGTCGTCCTGACATGAGCTTATTTTGCCCTTGGTACAACCCAAGAGAGGAGGACGTTTTGTAACGCTTTGTCTCGTATTTGTGATGTCTAGTTCTCGGCCCAGCCCAAACCAAACAAACGGAGTAAGCCTGTAAGCGGTTGGGAATGTGAGGCAAGGTAAAAAAAAAAGAAAAAGAATGTGAGGCAAGGTAAAAAAAAAGGAAGGTGAAGAGCGGCGGCGGTTTCTGGTTTGTTCCGGCGTGCCGCGTGGCCGTCCCGCAGGCGCCGCTAGAACCGCCCTCCGCGGCCAACCAGGATCCGCCCCATCCGTACGCCCTCCGACGCCGAGCTGCCTTCCCCCGTGTCAGATCCACCCCGCTTTCCCCTTCCCTGTTCCATCGCCATCCCCCCTCTCCTCCCCAGGAGTTTCCGAGGTACGCCGCTTCTTCCTCCCCTTAAAGATGCACCGTGTTTCTTGCCGTTCCGAGTCAGTTCGCCATTCTCGGCTCGGCTCGTGCTAGTCTGGTTCCTTTTACCGTTTCTTGTTGAGGGTTTAGTGGGGTGTCCCGTTCAGTCTGATTTGGGGGTTTAAGCCGCAGGTTAGCAGTCGCCCCTTGTGGGGTGTCCCGTTCAGTCTGATTCAGTTCAGGTGCTTCGTTCGTGATGCACATTAAAAAAAAATGCAATTCGATGACCCGGGGGTGTTCACCTTGCTGCATGCTTGCTCTGTGCAGTGCAGGGAAATTTCCAAGCATCCTGCCGCCTTGTGTCTGCTCCGTTTCATCTAGCGACCTTCGATGCCTGGAGGAGAGAACACGGTGAGAACATCAGATCCATCTCCGCTTTCAGCATGTACCGTACGTACAGCTCTACTCTGCATGCCTGCCCTAGCACATTTCGCCCAAAATTGTTCGATTGGGATCAATGCAATGGGCGGCACCGCTGTCTACAGACAAACCGGTCAAATTGGGATGAACTCGCTGGGTTCAGTAAGTTGTAATGTGCAAGACATCTGAACTGTTAAATTTTTCTCAGAAATAGTAAAGTAGATGAGGTATTCTTTTACCCATTCGGAGTTCTAATATTTACTCTGAAGAGTGTCTAATATTTACAGTCTGCATTGTAACCTAGATCCTGCAGATTTTTTCTCTGCACTTCTGTCTGTACCAAATGAGATATTGTTTCCTAGCTAGAAGAAGCAGAACATGACTAGCACGCCCAGCATGTGTTGCAGTTTGCTTACGTTGAGCTGCTGCCTGCTGATATTCACCATTTATATATTTTGGCTATAGAAAAACTACTGACTTAACATTGCGGCTCTTGACTGGTACACCGGTTTTTGGCCAGCAGGTAAGGATGCAGGACAGGATCCAGCACACCGTTCAGACGCATGGAGCTGGACTGGCCAGGAAGCATACGTATGACTGGGTCGTTCTTATTCTCCTGGCCGCCCTTGTCCTTGTGTTGCACTACACTCCTCCGTTCAACCGGTTTGTCGGCAAGGACATGATGACTTACATTAGGTACCCCGTGAAAGAGAGTACCGTGCCAGCATGGGGTGTTCCTGTATGTTTCTAAAACCTTGCAATTTCATACTCTGCTGCATGCTTCTCCATCTCAGATGCTGGGTATTGGACCTCTTACCAGGTAATCTCTATAGTGTGTCCTGTGGCCGTCTTCGTAGCACTGTATATTCCTAGAAGAGATGTCTATGATCTGCACCACGCGACGCTAGGTAATTATTTCTATTTGGGTCTCAGATCGATGGCTCTGTTCTTCTGTGCACTTATTCTAGAATCACGTACGATGCATGATTTATTCGTTTACGAACCTATAGGTGTTATTTTTGCTGTGTTGATCACTGCTGCTTTCACTGACGTGTTAAAGAATGCCGTAGGGAGACCTCGGCCAGACTTCTTTTGGCGCTGTTTTCCTGATGGAAGGCAGGCATGGATTTCCTGACCTTTATTATTCTCATCTCCATACAGTTTCATGCTTTAAAACGTTGGCATTTGCTAGTTGACATTAAACATGGCACTTTCCTGGCATACTTGTTTCAGCTATATGATCAAGTGACAGGTGGTGTGATCTGCCATGGTGAGAAAAGTTTCTTAACTGATGGGCGCAAGAGTTTTCCTAGTGGACACACGTCGTGTAAGTTTCTACCCTTACGTGCATGTCTACACTAGATGCGATTCTGATGGACAAAACTTTTTGAGGTAGAATGTCAAAAATTGCTGCATACCTATTTCTAGCTTATATTCTACCTATTTCTAGATTATATTTTAATGGATCATCACTTCTTTTACTGTTGTAAACTTGGTTGCCTGAATACCCATGCTTTATGTTAGGTAGTTTTTCTGGCGGGCCTGTAATTAGTTATCTCAATTCTCGAATTGATTCTTTGAATAATTAGATCACTTCTGTTGTTTCCTCCAAATTAGAGTTCCACTGCAGTCATTTTGCGTGCAGAGTCAGCAGTTTACAGCCTTCACATTGCAG
This sequence comes from Alopecurus myosuroides, assembly GCA_028641055.1. Lineage (NCBI taxonomy): Eukaryota > Viridiplantae > Streptophyta > Magnoliopsida > Poales > Poaceae > Alopecurus > Alopecurus myosuroides. The sequence continues at coordinate 528,090,253 of CM054058.1, forward strand.
GGTCTTTTGCTGGGCTTGGATTTTTGTCACTGTACCTATCTGGCAAAATTCAGGCATTTGATCGCAAAGGTCATGTGGCAAAACTTTGCATCGTGATTCTTCCTCTGCTTCTCGCTTCTCTTGTTGGGATTTCTAGATTAGACAACTATCGGCACCACTGGGAGGATGTGTTTGTCGGAGGCCTGATTGGTTTGTACTTTTCTCCCCCCTTTCTTTGGAAATTCACTGCGGGATGGTTTGGCCTTCTGTAACCCCATTGAATTGATGCATTTCAGGATATATCATGGCAGTGCTGTGCTATTTGCACTTCTTTCCCCCTCCGTACCACCATCAAGGTTGTTCAGCCTCCACCACTATGCAAATGTCTTTTTGTTACTAGTTCAAGGTTTTATCAATATGGTTCCGAAATTTTGAATATTTCTGTTTGAAAGTGACAGTCTGTTCTCTTTTCACCTAAGGTTGGGGACCACATGCTTACTTCCACATGCTGGAGGAGCTTGAGGCGGGAAATTCAAACAGCACACAGAACCAACAGTCTGCAGGTGAGCATCATCATATCGGATTAGCCGGCCAGCACCATAACGGGAGATCAAGAAATGATTTGGAATCTGGCAGCCTGTAACTCACCCCTTTGTGTAGCCCAATAGCGTACCTTGTACAGTAAGCATGACTTGGATTTTTTTTATGTGTGCACTCAGCAAGTATTAGAAGTTTAGAACTAGCTAGACATGTGTTGTTTTCCTTTTCGTGTTTAAGACCGTCCATCCTGTGTACAAAATCGCACACTCAATATATTCTGGCCTAGCTAGTTATCCTAAGATCACCGCCTTCTGTGGCTTAATTATGCGTGTTTGTATGTCTTAATCTGTGTGAGTTTGTTAGTGGAAGTAATGATTGCGGGCATATTCTGTTCTTGTTAACAAGCACAGATGAGAGGTGGAATAGATAGGCATATCTAGATCCATTTAACATTCTCTGCCTGGTTGCACCGTCCAGAGTAGTAGTGGTCCAGTACTCTTTCAGCTCACTGGCAAAAAGCAGAGACATATACTACTGAATGTCTGGATTTATTCGCCATCCTTGGTCTTATTCCAAGGTTGGTGGGAAGGAGAGATCGACACGGATCAAGATCTTAGTTGTTAAGTTAAGAGGGGAAAGCAACCGGGCCACCACTGCCACAGGGTTCTCTGCTTTACACCATCAGTGCAACTGCTGTCCATTGTATCATCGTTCGGTATGATAAATCTCGCTGAAAAGCATCCTTGGTATTCTTTAACATGCTGTATGCTCGCCGAAAATAAGTTATACGCTATTTTACGAGCAGTCTTGGCATCCTAGGTAGATCTGCACTGGGCTTTACATTCTACGTGTTTAGCTAGAAAATGGCAATGCCATATTTTCTTCTGAATCAATAGTAATACCGATGCGTGAAGCATGATCAGCACTTTAACGGCAGTAATAAATAACTAAATGACTGCGCCTGATTCTTCCGCTTTCACTTTTTCCGCATCCAAAGAAAGGGTTCCTCACACAACCTGATGTGATTACCATGGGCAAGCATAGAATTTTACAGTATGTTTAATCCCCTAAATGATTTGGTTCCCCTTGAGAAATGGGTACACACGAGGCAAGAGGTCGGCTGAAGGAATAAGTTTGCGAAAGAAAGACAGATCACTCTCGGAGTTTGGTAGTGGACCAGCAGAGGCATATGCTTAATAGGAAATGTAGACCAGAAATGGTCTATGTGATTCATTTGATGAAACTGGGCTTTCCTTTCTTGAGAACTAAACCTTGCAGCTGTTAACATGATATGACCTGCCACCTGTGTAAAGCAAACTGTAGTAAAAAAAAAGGGAAATTGCAAGAGGAGGTGTCTATTTTCTGTTTCAATCATATTCTTTTTTTGTGAATGTCTTTTTAAAGTTAAATTCCTTGTGTTACTGTTTTCTAAAGTTGCTGCTTATATCCGCCGCATTTCAGTTCCTGATTGTTCGACTTATAACACTCACCTATGCGAGATTTTCCCTGTCCATTCTGTGAAATATGATGTTTGAGCCAGTTGGTGCATGGATCAGTGAATGATTGCAGTGGGTGGACAGTCCTGAATCTTATGCATATACGGTTTTAGGCAGCTGGTGCCTATGTTAATATTAATATATATTGCACTGAGCTATTCCAAGAAGCAGGGGTGAGCTACAATGCCGACCAAAAAAATTGATCTTGTTAGCTCTTCCAAGACTGTGGCTTCACATCATCTCTGGGACTGACCAAATGGAATCAACATTCAGAATCCTGGCAACAGAGGCCGCAGAGAAGCCATGTACACAGAAGCGTAAATGTGGAGACTTTCAGAATGCTTAGTTTCACTTGATTGGTTATATGATACAAAGTTGGATCAAAGCCTCTTGTCTCTCACTCACAATTCCATATGGAAATGATTACTGACCAAAACCCAAAGAGAAAAAAACTGGGGCAAAAACAGAGCCACCGAACTGGAGCAGAGTCTGTCTCAGGGAGGGAGGGCTATGCTAGTCCTACTAAACTATTACCTTGCCGTGGTGGAAGTAATTGTAGTTGGGTAGTGGTGGTGATCCACGGCGCCATGCTCTCCACGACCAGCGGCAGCGGCGGCGTCTTCCTGGAGGTGCGCCGTGTAGGTGTGGCCTGCGTCGTAGCCGACCCTGTTGATCCATGCTGCCGGGTACTTAGACGTGTCGTCATCGGCGGCCTTGTCCTGCGCGAAGGCGGCGTAGTAACCACCATGGCCACCGTCGCCGTCATGGGCGTTGCGCTGTGTTTCGTCCGCGGCGGGCTGGTACAGAATCAGCAGTCTGCAGGTCAGCATCATCATATCGGGTTAGCCGGCCAGTACCATAATGGGAGATCAAGAAATGATTTAGAATCTGGGAGCGTGTAATTCACCCCTAGCGTACCTTGTACAGTAAGCATGACTTGGGACTTTTTTTATGTATGCACTCGGCAAGTATTAGAAGTATAGAACTAGCTAGACATGTGTTGTTTTCTTTCTCGTGTTTATGACCGTTCTTTCTCGTGTTTATGACTATCTAGATCTTATTTGTTAAGTTAAGAGGGGAAAGCAACTGGGCACTAGCACTGGGTTCTCTGATTTACACCATGAGTGCAACTGCTGTCTATTGTACCATCCTTTGATATGATAATCTCGCTGAAAAGCATCCTTGGTATCTTTAAGATGCTGTACGCCCACCAAAATAAGTTGTACGCTATTTTAATTGAACAGTCTTGGCATCTTAGGTAGATCTGCACTTGGCTTTGTGTTCTACGTGTTTAGCTAGAAAATGGCAATGCCATATATTCTTGCGAATCAATAGTAATGCAGATGCGTGAAGCATGATTAGCACTTTTAACTGCAGTAAAATAGCTAGACAGGGGCGGAGCCAGGATTTTAGTATGAGGGGGGCGAAGATAGTTTTTACATATGTAACACGTATATTGAAAGAGAGCTATATTCTGTCAATTTGGAAGTGGATATAGGTTTCGCAAACTTATCGAACTATTTTATAGTTCCGAAAAAATAGTTTATCCTCCGTGTATAAGATAATACTCCCTCCGTATCGAATTGTAAGATGTTTTCCTATTTCCTATACAACATGTATCTATACATGTTTTAGTGTAAGATGCACATGCACGTGTACACTAAATCGTGTGTTGATACATTTTGTTTAGGAAACGCTAAAACATCTTATATTTTCATAAGTGGGGAGTATATGATTTCAAACTATTTTGCAGTGCCGGAAAATGTAGTCTCCCCACTCCATATCAAGAAAACTTTAAGAAAATTGATCTTCGAGTAACTCATTGTTTTATGTAGTTCCTCATTACGTGATTTATATTGGGTTGATAGTATGTAATTTATTATGGATATGCAAAATATTATTGTGTAATAGTTAAATTGACCGTAGTATATAGAATATACATGATCGAACTATGAGGCTCACACAAATCGATACACGGGTGGTGATGCGTAGCATTCGTGCCATCACAGAGATCGCCATTTGAGAAAGGTTCAGCACCAGTCGTGCGGCGGTTGTGAGCTATGCCCTAGCGTGGGCAGACGGCGGCAAACATCTAAGAGGAACATGGAGGCAATGGATCGTATGATCTAGCCTTTAGGGCGTACGGTTGTAGTGCATCAATGTGAGGTTAGTGATAATTTTATCAAATACTAACCGCAGTGGCTGTTGGGCTTTTCTCAAGTAGCACAACGAGCTGAGCCTCTATTGCTTTGCTAAATGGTCGGTAATAATAAAAATTAGCTGTGGTATGCCATACTAGTACCTAGTGCTACATACAAATTTTGTTGAGGGGGGCCGAAGGTTAGGGGGGGGGTGTAGCCCCTGCTAGCCCCCCCTTGGATCCGCCCCTGTAGCTAGATATAAACTTTCGCTTTAGCTTGGTACCGGACCAGCACATGAATATGCTTAGAGGCACTTTGGACCAGAAATGGTCTATGTGATTCAACCGATAAAACCGTGTTTTCCTTTTCCGAGAACTGAAAACTTGCAGCTGTTAACATGATATAATGCCTGCCACCTGGGTTAAAGTAAACTGTAGAAAGAAAAGGGAAAATGCAGAACGAGGTGCCTATTATTTTTTTCCTTTCGGTCACATTCTTTTTGTGTTGATGTTTTTTTTAAATTAAGTTTTTTTTTGTGCTTTTTCTTTTCAAAGAACATTCTTTTTGTACAAGATTTTCGTGCACATTCTGCAAAATAGTAAGTTGTTTGAGCCAGTTGGTGCATGGATCAGTGAAGAATTGGTGTGGGTGTACACGGATCCTGAATCTTATACGCACGGTTTTAGGCAGCTGGTAGGTTATGACGAGAAATTTGGGTTAATAGTGCATTTCTCGCTGATCTATTCCAAGAAGCAGGTGAGTTACAGTGCCAACCAACAAAAGACGTCTTTACTGTTCTTGCAAGATTGTGGCTTCACATTATCTCTGAACACAAACCAAATGGAATCAACATTCATTGAAGTTTTACACAGGAGGTCTGAGGAAAAATAGAGAAGGCACACACGCATAGCATTCAGAATGCTTTCTTTCTTTTACTCGATTGACTATATGTTACAAAATTGGATCAAAGCCTTCTTGTCTCTCACTCACAATTCCAGGTGCCTTTTAGTTTCAGCAGATGGATTGAAGGGACTACCGACCCTAGAGAAAAACAGAGCCGCTGAACTGGAGCAGAGTCTGTGCGCTCAGGGAGGAAACGGGAGGATTGGCGGACTGCAATGCTGCTCCTAGCATACTACTATTACCTTGCTGTGGTGGTACCGTGGTAGTAGGTAGTGGTGGTGATCCACAGCGCCATGCTCCCTACGGCGAGCGGCAGCGGCGGCGTCTTCCTGGAGGCGCGCCGTGTAGGTGTGGCCGGCGTCGTCACCAACCTTGTTGATCCATGCTGCCGGGTGCTTGGACGTGTCATCGCCGGCCTTTTCTTGTGCGAAGGCGGCGTAATATCCGCCATGGCTGCCGCCGTCGTGGAGGCTGCCCTGCGTTTCGTCAGCGGCTGCCTGGCGGTGGTATGCCTGCTGGTCGGCGCCGTTGCAGTGGGTGGACAGCCCTGAATCTTATGCATATATGGTTTTAGGCAGCTCGTGCCTATGCTGAGAAAGCATGCTGATCCAGGTTAATATTAATACTACCTCCGATCCGAAAAGAGTGTCGGGGAGAAAGACCTAACTAAGTGCAAATGTAGAGCACAGGTCCCGACACTTAATTTTTTTTTTAGACTAAAAGGGGGCTACCCCCGGTTTCATTGAAACCAAAAGCAGCGAGCTGCAGTTAAGTTTTACAGAACGCGAGCAAACACCAGGGATGGCGAGCTAGGCAACGTACGCAACGAGGCAAAAGCCCAAAACAGATAGGGAGCAAAGGGAAGTAGCAACAGTTTAGAACAGCTCCCAGGAAACGAAACAACATCTACTGCAGAAGCTTCGCCCAGAAAGTCCCGACACTTAATTAGGACCGGAGGGAGTAATATATTTCGCTGAGCTATTCCAAGAAGCAGGGGTGAGCTACAATGCGAAACCGACAAAAGAGATCTCGTTAGCTCTTCCAAGACTGGTTTCAAATCGTCTCTGAGGCTGACCAAATGGAATCAACATTCAGAATTCTGGCAACGGAGGCCCCAGAGAAGCCATGCATGTACACACAAGCGTAAATGTGGAGACTTTTAGAATGCTTCGTTTCACTTGATTGCTTATATGATACACAAAGTTGGATCAAAGCCTCTTGTCTCTCTTTCTCAAAAAAAAAAAACCTCTTATCTCTCACTCACAATTCCAGAGGGAAATGATTACTGACCAAAACACAAAGAGAAAAAACCTGGGGCAAAAACAGAGCGGGAGGGCTATGCTAGTCCTACCAAACTATTACCTTGCCGTGGTGGTAGTAATTGTAGTTGGGTAGTGGTGGTGATCCACGGCGCCATGCTCCCTACGACCAGAGGCAGCGGCGGCCTCTTCGTGGAGGCGCGCCGTGTAGGGGTGGCCGGCGTCGTCGCCGACCTTGTTGATCCATGCTGCCGGGTACTTTGACGTGTCATCGTCGCCGGCCTTGTCTTGCGGGAAGGCGGCGTAGTAACCGACATGGCCACCGCCGCCGTCGTGGGCGTTGCGCTGTGTTTCGTCTGCGGCGGGCTGACGGTGGTCGGCGCCCAGCGGCTGCCGCCGCCGCCACGGTATGTCGCCTTGGAGGCGGAGCGGCCGTAGTCCTGGCGGCTGCCGCTGCCGAAGCAGGAGCCGAACCTGAAACACATGAGTGGTTTTGCTTGCTTGTGCTGGATGGACACTGCTGCAGTTGATGTATGTGATGCTCTGAACTGAAATGGCAGTGTGCCGGCCGGGTATATATGCCTCTCCTCCAGGCCTGGATGACTATCTGTGTGCGAAACCTAACGGGGAAAGCGGGTCGTGCGTGGTTCACACACGCCTAGTCTCCCATGCGATCAGGCTCCAACTCCTCCGAGTCTATTCCCCGGGAATCTACTGTTCTCGTTGACTTGACTTGACTATTCCTGCATACTCTTTCCACCTACCTTGCCACACTGACAAGAATTCAGTCATGACCCTTGTGACTTCTACTACAATGCTTTGAGCTCTGATTTTCCTAGACCGTATGAAATTTTGTTCAGCAGCACGACGCAACCCCAATCATGGCATTGCTACAAACAATGTTTTAAATAGCGGGCTATGACATATAGCGGCAGCCTCAAAATTTGCTAAATAAACGCTATAGCACGCCTAAATGGCGCTATATGCCGCTAAATTAGCTAAATTGTACATAGACACCATTTAGCGTGACCCTCCTTAAAACGCTATAGCGTTGCTATAGCGTCGCTATAGCCCGCTATTTTAAACTATGGCTACAAAGGAAAAACTTTGCCGAGTAGATGGCTTAAGAGGATTTGAATTGTAAGGACTTCTCTAAAAGCTGTTCGGCGGCTTCCTCCTACGGGTGTTTCTCATGGTCTCATGGTGGCGGCTTAAGGGGAGGTGTTGGCAGGGGCGTCGACTGACCTGAGGTGCAATGATCCCGGATCAGCGGCTTCGGACATCACGGTAATGGTGTCCCCTCCGTTGGGAATGACCGGTCTGAAGCTGGCTCCATGTGGTGGCGTCTAGGGGTGGTGGATCTCAGGATCCAGAGCCTAGGTTAGTCGCAATTCTCTGCAACGACGACGCTGGATACGGTACATGGTGGCGACACCGGCCTCGCGGTTGGTGGCACTCTAGCCATATGCATGTTCGGGGAGGCGTGGTTGCCGGTGAAAATCAAGTCGACTTTGGTCATGCCAGACGATGGCGAGGTATTTGAATCGTTTACCTTGTCGAAGGCGAAGGCATCGTTGCTGCATCGCTCGTCTTTTTGCCCGGGCTGCTTCAGGGAAAATCCTACATCTGGGTATGCTGGACCAAAAATGGCGCCGTGGATGCTGGCTAGAGGTGCCTTGTGGTGGAGCGGCGTGGTTTCTTCTGCGGCAAGGCATGGCGCATCGGGTCTCAACGGTGGACGCGTGCTGATCGACAGACGTGCGCGTGGCGTTGGTGCTATCTAGTGTCATGGCGACGTGTGCATCAGGCCGACAAGGTCAATGCATTGATCTCTTTTGAAAATGGGCAGGCGGAAGATATCAGCGACGACTTATAAATCATGCATGGTCAGCTGGGCCGGTTTGTATTTCCGACTCGCCGTTGGGTGGATTGGTGAGGCCTCGAGTTTCGGTGGTGTGCGTTGATGTGAGGTAAGGGACTTGGCCCGATCAAGATCACCCTATTATTAATTGTAGGTGTTGTGATGGAGGTCGCCAGGAAGGTGGCTTTGGGTCGATTGCTTTATTTGTTTTCTCAGACTTTGTTAAATAATATATTACAAAATATTGTATGCACCATTTTGATGATGCAGAGGGCGGTGTTTCAAGCTTCTTAAAAAGAAGTCGACCAAGTTCTCCATTACCAGTGTTATACTCCAACCATGTTCTACTTCAACTCCTGGAAAGATTATGGATAAGGGTATAATTTTTAATGGTCACCCGAACACACAATTTTTATTCTGCCAAAGTAAAATTAAAGAATGGCATTTTTTGTTCTTCTCCTGATTTTGTCGAGGAACAGAAACTAGGTAGTGAATCTAACGGCTCCTTTGATTCATAGGATAGGAAAAGTATAGGAATAGAAATCCTATAGAATTGAGATGACATGTCAACTTGAATCCTATGTGAAGAGTGATTCTCTTTGATTGTGCAAAGGAATTTTTCCATAAGGTTGGACCTCATGTTATTTTCCTATAGGATTTGCACTACAAGATTCCTTTAGGAATATTTCCCATAGGATCCAATACTATGAATCAAACAAGTTCAAAAATCCTATGGTATTCCTTTGAATCAAAGAGGCCCAAATGGATTTTCTTTCTAACTTTTTTGGCGGTGGCCTGTTAGAGATACTCCCTCCGTCCACTTTTATAAGGCTCATTTGTTACTATTGAAATGATAAAAAGTGTGCCTTATAAAAGTGGACGGAGGGAGTACAATTTTTTGGCAGCTCAATCTTGGTTGTTTGTGCGTAATCGAGCTAACCCAGGTAATGAAAAAACGCGTAGTGCCTTTTCTTGTATCCAATGTTAAAGTAATGAGTCGAGTCTAAAAATTTAGGTGTCTACACTTCATTCATTTGAACATGCTTTACAGGTCACACCGTTTGACCACTGACCTGTGAGTAGTTTCTTTTCCTTAGTTGGCACTATAATTCACCATCACATGCCACTCAGTTCTTTTTAACCACTATCATTCTAACATCCAAGGTCTAATGACGTCAGCAATCTTGTAGAAAAGGTATGAATTTGACGTCATAAATACGGGCAACATGGCAAAAAATAGAAAAGAAAGCACATCCGTTGCAGGTGTAGAATTAATGGATGAGTCTTTATTAGGCTTGATGAAATGTGCTACTCTCTCTCCCTCACTGGTATGGGAAAATGATTGATTCGCCACACCACGCTGTGCTTAAAAAAGAAGAAACCGGGCCAGGGAATACTATGTAATGTGTGGTGGTGGGGAACCAGAAGTGGAATGGGGACAAATTGCAGGCCTCCAGCAAGGATGGACATGGATGTGCACATCAAAATTTAATTAGATCTCAATCTGTGAAGGTCATTGTCCACCGAAAGTTCTAAACATAAAAGATTGATGCCGCTGTTATAGATTATATGTAATACTGACGGTTAATTTTCTCTTTACTTGCGCTTATTCTCGATCGTGGAAATGTGTGGAAAATAAAAGCATCTGCGGCAAGATCGAACAATTTGATTTCTCATGATGGAGATTTCTCTTGTATACTACACACAAGATGGATTGGATCAAACTCCATGCATGGGTCACCCGGGCTAAACTAAAAAAAAAAGCTATATTCCGAAAGGGAAACTGTCTCTTCTTTAGTGTAATTATTGCTTTTCAAGTTGTTCTCCAGCCAATCAATTATATACATACTCTAGTACTCCGCTTTGGATATACATACACTTTAATTAATGTTAATAACTGAAACATTGACAAATATTGAGATATTCTACGGTTTTACAATGGTTTATAGTATAAAAAATACATGTGTGTAATATTAAAATCATGGAACAGGTAGTTGGATACAGAGGATCTCTGTTATGGTGGAGTATATATGCTTCACTCTATGATACAAGAGTTAGTGATGCGAGATCAGGTTATATATACTCCCAAACTTTTGTCACCACAATGGACAGAAGGAAAACATTTCTTACACAAGCACTTGGCATTATGTACATGCTGAAGTGATAACTAACATATTCCGTTTTCGTTAACAAGCGCAAGTGAGTGGTCTGCACTTGATACTTGATACTTGTTATTTTAATGAAAATCAGCTGTGTACATCATTTTGATGCAGGGGCTGGGTTACCCATTTCCAAAAAAAAAAGGTGAAATAGACATGCATATCTAGAGTAATTGAACGTTCGCTACCTGGTCGCGCCGCCCAGAGTAGTAGCGGTCCAATAGGTGAAAATCTCAAACACATGCCGAATGACTGGATATGTTCCCCATTAGTTCTCGGTCTTATGACAAGCTGGGAGGGAGGAAGAGATGGACACACATCCAGATCTTAGTTGTTAAGTTTAGATGGCTCTGATATGTTAATCTCGCTGAAAAGCATTCCTTTGTATTCTTTGAAGTGTTGTACACCCCACTGAGGAAAAAATGTATAAGATATTTTAATCGAAGGGTCTTGGCATCTTAGGTTGATCTGCACCGAGCTTTACATTCTACATGTGTTGCCAGCAAATAGCTATGCCATGTTTTCTTGTGAAATAATAGTAATTCCGATGCGTGAAGCATGATTAGCAATTCAACAGAAGTAATTAAAAACTAAATGGCTGCTTTTTGATTCTTCCGCTTTCACTTTCCTGCATACAAAAGAAAGGGTTCCTCACACAATCTGATGTAATGGGCTAATGGCCACCAGTAAGATTGAGAAATTTTACCGGATGTATAGTTTCCTAAATGATTTGGGTCCTAATGGGAAAACATGAGGCAAGAGGTCAGCTGAAGGAATATAAGTTTGAGAAAGAAAGGAAGATCGCTTTCAGAGTTTGGCAATGGACGAGCACAGGCATATGCTCAGAGGCAATAAGGACTAGAATTGGTCTGTGTGATTCATTTGATGAAACTAACCTTTTCTTTTTCGAGAACTAAAACTTTTGCAGCTGTTAACATGATATACCTGCCACCTACGTAAAGCGAACTAAAGAAAAAAAAGGGAAAGTGCAAAATGAGGTGTTTATTTTTGTTTCTGCCAGCACCTTCTTTTTGTGTTACTGGGTTTTAGAAACAGTGCAATTTATTTTTCTGTTATAGAGTGAGTTGCTCCCTATATCTGCCACATTTTCATATATTGGCATTAGAAACTTATCTATGTGAGGTGTCTGATGAGCCTCACATGCGTGGAGCCCAATAGCTTACCTTGTACTGTAAGCTGTAAGCATGACTTGGAACTTTTTTTATGTGTGCAGTCGGCAAGTATTAGAAGTTTAGATAGGTAGACATGGGTTGTTTTTCTTTTCATGTTTATGACCGTCCATCCTGTGTACAATACTTCACACTCCGTATATTCTGACCTAGCTGGTTTTTCTAAGACCACCGCTTGTTGTGACTTAATTATGCGTGTGTGTACGTCTTAGCCTGTGTGAGTTAGTGGAAATACCGATTGCGGGCATATTCCGTCTTCGCTAACAAGCAAAATGAGAGGTGAAATAGGGGCCTTTTTATGGTAGGGACCGGCAAATATAGATCGTCCAAGATAGGAGATCTAATGGTCTACATTGATCAATACTTATTGACCGACGGACAAGTATTATTCCAACAAAGGGTAGACTTGGCAGATAAAAAAGGACACCCATCAAATATAAGGAAAGTTCCTTATACTAGTTCCCTTCCTTATAATAGCTCAATCTCTCTTATAATTATTTATTTATTTTATTTCTTACACGTACAAAAGGAAAATCAGTGCACGTGGCTGGCAAATTCATAATTACTGTCAATGAATCCTAGAGAAAAGTCCTGTGTCAATTTTCCATTACCGACCAAGGACGTATCAACGACCATCTTGTCGGGCATGGCACCTCGTTCGTCCCAGCCAGCACCATTCCGCAATGAGATAATAGCATAAAACTACGATTTTTTTTGACAAAAATAAGGAAAACTATCGGTTTACATTTGAATCGTATTTTGCTACCATATTTTGACAAACAATTCACAAATAGCACAAATCTGGGTCGGGTGGCGAATTGACACCGGATTTGACGAGTGGGGCCCACATGTCATAGAGATAAATAATTAACAATAGAAAAAATCAAAAAAAGAAAAATGGGTGGCTGACGTCAGCATGAGTCAGAAGTCAATGAGGGGAACCGGCGACTGTCTCGTCGCCGTCGGCCGGGTTCCTCGCCGCCGGCTGGAATACCACGTCGAGCGAGCGCATGGGGGTGACCTCGGAGTAAGACACGACGAGAATGCGGCGCTCGACACCGGCGCCGGCTGGCGGGAGGAACGCCCTCCACGAGCACAACCCTCGCCGCCTTGCTTGACGGAGCCCCAATCTGTGGCCATCTCCGCCGGCAGCCAGGAGGGCTCTCGTCGATGGTGGAGGAGCGGCCGACCGTGGGTTGAGCTCGGGTGCGCTGCACTGCATCCACCGCCGTCCAACGCCGTGATCGAGGTCGAGCTCGAGGGGCTGCGTCCACCACTGTGCCCTGCTCTCCGGTCAACGGAGGAAGGAGGAAGGATGCCATTTTTCTAAAAGATATTTAATTATTATTTAATCGGTCTGGCAAGCGGGGCCCATCTCCACCTCACTAAACAATTCTTTTCTCAGATTTTTATTTTAAAAATTGGACTGACAAGTGGGGCCCGCTGTCAGTTCTGGTGTCAATTCGCCATCAGACCCAGATTGGTGCTATTTGCGAATAGTCCGTCAAAATGTGGTAGCAAAATGAGATTCGAACGTAAACCGGTAATTTTCCGAAATTTTGTCAATAAACTAGTAGTTTTATGCTATTATCTCTTCCGCAATCGATCTTGCTAGCCACCAGTTTCCGAGGCGTGAATTCACACAAAATATTTGCATGCAACAAGCATGCTTAAAGTGTCAAAAAAAAAATACCACAGACGACCACTATAGCAAATGATATACGTACTTCAGATCGAGCCAGATGCATGCATGCATTTTTAAAGTATCGGTGGTATATCAAATCATTACGTGGTAAGATTGCACTTACGTAGTAGTAAATCAAAACAAATCCTTATGATGATTTTGCCCAATGAATTATCTAAAATGCCCCTATAATCAAGGGCTGATATAACTCAAATACTACTAGGTGGCCATAGGACTAGTAAAATGCACCGTAAAAGAGCCCTGAAATAGACACCCATATATGGAACCATTGAACATTCCTTACCTGGTTGCACCGTCCAGATTAGTAGCGCTCCAGTACTCTGTCAGTTTATAGGTGAAAAGTGCAGGCATATACTGCTGAGTGACTGGATTTATTCCCCATCCTTGGTCTTATTCCAATCTGGGAGGAAAGAAGAGATCGACATGGATCGAGATCTTAGTTGTTAAATTAAGAGGGGAAAGCAACTAGGGCCCCTAGAACTGGGTTCTCTTCTTTACACAATGAGTACAACTGCAGAGTCTGTTGTATCTTCCGAGCTCAGTTTATCTTATACGATCTACCAAACGTAACACAAAAAACACACTTGTATGAGGTCAACATGGGTGAACTTAGCCCGTATGAGAAGAGATAGCCCACCCAGGGTACCAAACACACCCTAAGATGTTGTATGCCCACGGAAAAAAAAGTTATACGCTATATTTATCGAGCAGTCATGGCATCTTAGGTAGATGTGCACTGGGCTTTACGTTCTAGTCATGTGTTCATAGAAAATAGAAATGCCACACTTTCTTGTGAATCAATAGTAATGCCGATGCGTGATTAGCACTTTAACCGCAGTAATAAATAACAAAATGACTGCACGTGATGCTTGCGCTTTCACTTTTTCCACATCTAACGAAAGGGTTCCTCACACGAGCTGTGAAGGCCTAGTTCCATCTATGTTCTTCTGGAGTAATGGGTAAACACGCGGATTTTTTCAAGGTGTTACCGCGCGTTGGTCTAATCCAGGCCGTGGCTTTTTTTGGGGATCTGGACCGGTGAGTCCCATATTAAAAACAGAATCTTCAGTTTTGGGCTATGTGTAAATAAAAGAACCTTTCAACAACACTTTGGGCAGTCTTCAAAAATAACAACAGAACTGTTCAGATCTATTACGAAAATTCAAAGAACCGTTCGTCCAAGTTGTTCGGCCTTGACCACCACTAACAAAGAGCTGTTCAGATTCAAACTTTAAAATGAGTTTGAATATATTAAATATTAGACTCATTTGAGAGAGTTCGTCGTGAGAAAGTCAAATATGTACTCAAAATTTAATTTGCATCTTTTATTTAAAAGTTATGCTTGCTTTTTTGTTATTAGTGCATTTGAGAAACGAATCTAGTACTAAGGAAAAAGGGGGAGTCGGCAGGTGGGTGGGCCCCTGGCGCGCATCCCCTTGCTCTGGTGGACGGCTGCGATAAGACCTACGCGCGCTAACACGTTGTAATAGGCATTTTCGGGTAAACACTAGGCAAGAGATCAACTGTACAGAATAAGTTTGAGGAGAAAGGCAAAACACTTTCAGAGTTTGGTAGTGGACGAGCACATGCATATGCTCAGAGGGCAATGTGGACCAGAAATGGTCTGTGTGACTCATTTGATAAAACTGCACTTTCCTTTTTACAAGAACTAAAACTTGCAGCTGTGTACATGATATACTTGCCATCTGCGTAAAGCAAACTAAAGAAAAAAGGGAAAGTGCAAAAGGAGTTGTCTATTTTTGTTTCTGCCAGCACTTTTTTTTGTGTTTTATTGGGTTTTAAAAAACAGAGCATTATTTGTTTGTGTGTTATGGAGTGCGTGGCTACTTATACCTGAAAAGTTTTTATATTTCGGCATCTGAAACTTATCTATGTGAGGTATCTGATGAGCTTCGCCTCATTATTCTAGTACTTGCATATGAAATATTCGCCTGGTCTCATTCTGTGATATACCAAGATGTTCGTTACCGGTAGTATTACTTCAGAGTTCCCACCAATTGGTTATATATGCATAAGTGAAGAAATGTCAGTAAAGAAATAGCATTCGTGTGGTTTTAGCAGCAGGTACCAATGGGGAGCAAGTATGTCAAACCGGATTCATACTGTTTTTCTGAGCTATTTCAAACAGCAGTTGAGTTGCGACCAAAAACAAGACATTGTGGTTTGTTTCACCAATGTTTGTGAGAACAAATCAGCTGGAAACAACATTTATCCTGGCAGTAGCACCCAGCAGTCAGTCGTGACTGAGAGAAGCTGCCACATACACACAGCACCGCAAAACCATAATTGTCGGCTCACAAAGTAAAGTGGTTTGTTTCACTTGATTGATTATATGATACAAAGTTGGCTGAAGAAAGAGAAGATGGAGGCACACTTTGATCAAAGACTCCAGACTCTCACTCACAAGTGCAGGCGCCTTCCGGTTTCATCAGATGAGTGGTCGATTTGACAAAACCCAAAGAGAGAAGCAGCAGAGGCAGTGCTGTCATGGAGAGAGAGGGAGGAATTGACTGACGGAGTGCCTAGCTAATTCTACCATACAACTATTACCTGGTAAGATAAGTGGTAGTTGTTGTAGCCGGGTAGTGGTGGTAATCCGTGGGGGCCTTCTCCCTTTGGTGATCGGCCGCGGCGTCGCCACCGACCTGGCCGCTCCACGCTGCAGGCTGCTTTCGAGCATCGCCGCCAGCCTTGTCTTGCGCGTAGTAGCCGTTGTGGCCACCGGTGGCGTCGTCGAAGTGGTTTTTCAGTACACCACCGGCGCTGCGCACCGCCTCGTCGTTGGCTGCGGCGGACTGGTTGTTGTACGCCAGCGACCCCGACTTGTGGTCGGCGCCGCTGTAGTAGCCGTGGTGGTGCGTTGCCTTGGAGGTGGAGCGGCCGTAGTCCTGCCGGCTGCCGCTGCCGAAGCAGGAGCCGAACCTGAAACACATGACCGAGTGTCTTGTGTTGCTTAATGGTGATGCTCTGAAACGACAGTGTGGCTGGCACGGTATATATACCAGCTGGATGGATGGGTGGGTCAGCTCGTGCCGCAGGGCATCTCTGTGCGGAAAGCGGGTCACACACGCGTCTTCCCCAGTTGCGGTGTGTTTAGGTAGGCTCGATACGATCAGGTTCCTTGGCGAGTCTCATTCCGGGATGCCAGTGCAGTGCAGCGCAGAGTGGTGGTCTAATTTGGTGGTGCTCTCCACGGAATCAATTATTGGAAGGGAATCGATCGGGGAGCAGGATGGCGACGAGTCGTGTGCCGGGCGGTGCCGCCTGCCGCGGCAGCGTATCATCTCAGATGAGGGGTCGACTGTTTGGGATCTCCTTATGGCCGGCAGATCACCTGTTTACTGGGGACCGTGGTCTCCCCTAGCCCCGTTGCGGCCGGATTAAGTGTTGCCGATGCTCCCTCTGCACTCATTCAAAATTTTCGGGATTTTTTTGACCAGTATGAGCAAATCCCGGGGGTGGTCGGGATCTCCGTTTACCGGGTGGTAACCGGATTTCCTAAACGGTAACCAAAACCTTGGTCTCAGCCATATGATCAAAGTGAGAGGTGCAGGTGTGATTTGTTATGGTGAGAAAAAGTTTCTTAACCGATGGGCACAAGAGCTTTCCTAGCGGACACACGTCCTGTATGTTTCTACCCTAACGTAAAAACAAAATTGCGGTCCAGTAGTCTGTCAGTTCATGGGCGAAAAGACTGAATGCCTGGATTTATTCTCCATACTTGGTCTTATTCCAAGCTGGGAGGGAAGAAGAGATCAACACGGATTCAGATCTGAGTTGTTAAGTTAAGAGGGAAAAGCAACTGGGCCACTAGCACTTGGTTATCTACTTTATACCATGAGTGCAGCTGCCTTCTGTTGTATAATACTGTGTTATGTTAATCTTGCTGAAAGGCATCCTGGGCATTCTTTAAGATGCAGTATGGCATCTTAGGTAGATCTACACTGGGCTTTACGTTCTACGTGTGTTGCCAGCAAATAGAAATGCCATATTTTCTTGTGAGTCAATACAAATGCCGATTCATGAAACATGATTAGCACTTTCACAACACTAATTAAATAACAAAATGAATTCTGGTAATTCTTCTGCTTTCAGTTTTTCCGCATAGAAAGAAACAGTTCCTCACACAAGCAGATCTGATTGCCATCGGTAAGATTGAGATTTTTTTTACCTTATATATAGCTCCTTGTATAATTTGGTTCCTCTCAATTAATGGGTAATCACGAGGAAAGAGGTCGGCCGAAGGAATAAGGAAGGAATAGAAAAGACAGATGACTTTCAGAGTTTGGTAGAGGACCATCACAGCCATATAACTTAGAGGTATTTCGGACCGGAAATGGTGTATGTGATCCAATTTGATAAAACTGCGCTTTCCTTTTTTGGGAACTAAAACTTGCAGTTGCTATTTGCTAACATGATATGCTACCTGTCACCTGCCTAAAGCAAAGTATAGAAAGAAGGTGAAGTGTAAAAAGAGGCGTCTATTTTTGTTTTAGTCGCATTCTTTTTGTGTTCATGTATTTTTAAAAGAAAGTTCTTTTTGTGTTAATATCTTTTTAATTAAAGAGCATTCTTTTTGTGTTTGTTACTGCGTATATTTTCCATGCATCTTTCTGTTCGTCGCTATTAAACTTCCATAACTTACATATATGGAATAATTTTCCTACGCATTATGTGAAATAAGATGTCTGTTACTGGTAGTGGTAGTACTTCACAGTTCACACCAGCTGGTGTGTGCATAACCCAAGAGTTGTAGTGGGTGAACAGCCCTGAGACTTATACATACGCAGTTTGTTTCTTGTAACCCTATCCTTAGCCAGGATGTTAATTCGGGTTAAAGTGCATTTTTTTGGTGGGCTATTTCATGCAGCAGGTGAGTTGCCAACCTGCAAAAGAGATGTTGGCTTCTCTTTTCCAAGACATTGTGGAATCAACATTCATCGAAATTTAAACAGGAATTCAGAATCATGGAAACATCACCCAGAGAAGCCACATACACTGATACACATAATAGCACTGCAAAAGCGAAAACCTGAGGTTTCATAATGGTTTCTTTGACTCGATTGATTATATGACCATAATGGTTTCTTTCACTCTATTGATTATACACATAATATACACAAAGTTTGATCAAAGCCTCTTGTCTCTCACTCACATTTCCGGATGCCTTTCAGTTTCAGCAGATGGAAGGATTACTCACCAAAACTCAGAGAGAAAAAGTATAAGAGAAAAACAGAGCTACTGAACTGAAGCAGAGTAAGTGCTCAAGGAGGAGGGGGAAGGATTGACTGGCTGTCGTGCTAATTCTACCGTACTAATACCTCGGCAGAGTTGTAGTAGTTGTAGTTTGGTAGTTGTGGTAATCCGCAGCGGCGTTCTGCCTAGGATCAGCGGTGGCGTCTTCCTGGAGGCCCACCGTGTAGTTGTGGCAGGTGTCGACGTCGGCACTGTACTTGCTGCTCCAAGCTGCCGGGTGCTTGGGCGCCTCGTCGTTGGCCTTGTCTTGCGCGTGGGTGGCATGTCCGCCATGGCCATCGGTGTTGTGGTCGACATGGTCTCTCCGTGCGCCACCGTCGTTGTAGTCACCGTAGCGCGGTGCTTCATCAGCGGTGGGCTGGAAGTGGTAGGCCTGTGGCCCCAGCTTGTGTTCTTCGCCGCCGTGGTCCTAGCCGCTGCCGCTGTTGGAATTTTGGCACAAAATGGATCAAACCATTTAATATTGCACAAATTCCTAATAAATCATAGAGGCCCACTTGACCCATTCATGCAAGGCAAGGGGTGGGACAAAACTTTAATTCCACATTGCTAGTTGAAGAAGAGTTAGAGCAATTTATAAGGGGAGGTCTTCACACTCCTTGCAAAAGATAAAAGAATAGGAGGGAACAAGAGCTGAACACACGCGCGCTTCTCCTCCGACGACGCCGCCGCTCGCCCCGCCTCGTCACGCCGTCCCGCGCCGCGGGCTGATGCTTTTGCCTTCCAGTCGAATCTGTTGTTCGGCAAATCCCTTAGGTGACCCTATCGGGTTTCGAATAAAAGAACCCATGAGCGCTGGTGGCGATCGTCGGCTAAACAGGGAGCAAGATTTACCCAGATTCGGGGCCCTCGTAGAGGTAAAACCCTTACTCCTGCTTCTGTCGATATGTATTTATGCGGGTGGGCTTCACGTGGGCCTTCTGGAACACTCCAAGGGCTCCTCTTTTTGGGCCTTAATCTTGGGCCTGAGACGGGGTGTCCTTACCCGCAGGGTCCACGATCCATGGCTTCGTCAGTAGCCCCCGAGCATTTGCTCGAGTAGGATTTTTCGAGTCGAGTAGACGGTCAAATCTTTTTCGGTCTTTCTTCCTTTCGGATAACCAGTATGGTTGTTTTTTGTTTAGAGAGCGCGTACCCTGTGAAATGAGTTTTTATACCCGAGTATCGAGTAATACAAGTGCCTGTCTTTATGGCTTTTTATCGCAGAAAGATATGGCACAGAAGCTTGGCTCTCCCGAAAGATCAGGGCCAATTAAATGCAACTAGGGCAAAAACAATTCTGGCCTAGACAGGTTCGAGACCTCCGACTCGAGCCCGATGAGGTGATTGTTGCGACTGGGCCGTTGTGGTCTTATTGAGTCGTACTTAACCTATGGGGATACCCGGCGCGTCCGCTGGGATTTTTCTTCGTGTTGTTGACACGAAATTATACCGGAGGACGCAGCTTGAGTGCGATTCCAGGCCCTCAAGAGAGATCTTTCAGGTCTTACCTTCATATTCGAAAGAAATATGCCATCCGGATGTGCCTAGTCGGCTGAACAATCCAGGTTTTATGACGTAAAAATATCATGTGAATGAAAGGGCAGGATCTTCCTACTCGCGCAATTTTTAAGCTTGTAGTTGCTTATCCATATGAAAGAGTTTTCGTGTTAGGAGTTTTATACCCATATGAAAGAGTTTTCTTGTTTGGGATATTGTGCCCATACGAAAGAGTTTTCGTGTGTAGGGTATTTTTCTCTGTTGGAAAGAGATCCTTCTTCTCGATTTGTCCATGAAAAATTGCTTCCATGTTTGGATTTTCTTATCCGAAGAAGTTTTGTTCATACGAAGTTGTTTTCGTGCTTGAACTCTTCATCCGAAATTTTTCTTCAGCTTGATGATGCACGCTATGACGTCATGGCGCACTTTGTCCTCCCGATGGGACGTGACGTGGCGAGAGCAGAAGTGCTGGCCCACCTAGTCAGCTTTTTGACCGGAAACGAGACGTCGTTCCCGGTTTTCACGCAAACCGTGCAGTAAATGTGCACGATCTACTGTTAAGATCGTGGCAGGGAACATCATCTACCGCCTCCTCCTTTCGCCTTCGCACGTGGTGGCTGTGATGGGCGCCACGTGGCGCATCGTGTGGCCAAGATCGAGTAGCTCCGTGTATAAGTACGGGTCTTGGTGATGCGGTGAAATTCTCCCAGGCTTCGTCTTCCAGTTCATCTTCTTCCTCGCGCTCGTCCCCCTTCTTTCCTAGAGCTCGTGTTTAGCAGCGATGGCGGGAGGCAAGAGACGTGGCGCTGCCGTTTCCGCGTCCGGGGAAGCTTCGGCACAACCTGCACCTCGCTTGGGCGACTGGCGTTCACCCAACACCACGGCGAAAAGCATCAAGGAGATGCAGCGGGAGGGGCTGCTGCCTGCGGAGTCCGAGAAGCGGGAGCGCCTCGGCAAGAAGGAGGAGGTACCCAACCCGCAAGCGAACGAACGCGTGGTCTTCGCGGACCACGTGTTGCGCGGTCTTTCTTTTCCCCTCCATCCATTTATCGTGGCATTGCTGTATGTCTATGGCATACAGCTCCACGATCTTCCTCCGAATGCGGTGCAGCACATATCGTGCTTCATCGTGTTCTGCGAATGCTTCTTGGGCATTCGCCCACACTGGGGGCTCTGGAAGGCCCTTTTCAAAGTTTGGATCTTCCGCGAGAGGTCGCGGGTAGAGTCTGAGCCTGGCGAGCCATTGCGCACGGGTGGCTTTGGGATCCAAGCGAAGTCGGACACTAGCTACTTCAACATGTACTTCATCGACTCCGCCCAGGGATGGAGAAAAAAGTGGTTTTACGTCATCGACAACAGCTCGGATGGGATCCAGGAGTTCCATCCGCTTGCTGTCTAGAAGAAGAGGAAGTCCTGGGCGCACAAGTTGTCGACTGAAGAAACCGAAGTCGTCACGCCTCTACTTGCCAGGGTGGCCGCCCTCAGTGACCAGGGAGCTGGAGTCGTGCTAAATGGGCTGCACCTGGCGAGCATCTTCCTCAAGCGCACAATCCAGCCCCTGCAGCTCAGACCTTCCACGATGTGGGAGTACCAGGGCTATGAGGATCCTAGCCGAGTGAGTCGTGAAGAGCTCTCGAACGTCGAGTTCGAGAAGAAGATCGCGGCTATCACTAGCCTGAAGGTGGGAGAGAAATTTCCCGACTGCACAGTCGCAGCCTTCGATGCGTCAAAACCTCCACCAGCCGAGGTGAGTTTGTTCTTCTTCTTCTCTTTTATTTTTTGTGCTTGATCTGAGTTTTGGTGGAATGAATTTTCTCTCGCTTTCTTCTGTCTTCTCTCGTAGAGCTTATCCGTGGCCAACTGCTACCCTCCAATTTCTGGGGAGGAGGCCTCAGATTTATTGGCGAGTAACCTGGACGGCCCGGCCGATACCAGTGTTGCCAACGCTTCTTCGAGTTCCGAGCACGATTCTTCGGATGGTGCAGAGGATTCGAATGGCGGTCTCCTTCATCGCAATCGCCGTCGAGTGGAGGATGATGAGGCTACTTCCAAGGAAAATTCCTTGGAGGAATCGCCCGGGAAGGGGCCCATCTCTGCAACTCCACTACGCTCCCTCGCCCCTTCTCCTTCGTTCCCAGTAATCCAAACCGCCTGGAATGCGGACATGCTGGCTGAGGAGGATGACGATGACGAGTAAGTTTTTCTCTTTGTCCTTAATCGAACGTTTCTTTCTGCATCTTGCTGACACTTTGTCTTTATTGCAGCCTGCAAGCTATTAGTCCCCGCAGGTACGCCTCTTCTCTTCCTCCCGAAAGGAGGAATAAAGCAGGAGCTGCGGGTGAGACTCCTACTGCCGGCACCTTTCAAGATTCGCCAAGCGTAGCTCCCAATGTGGCGACTACGGAATACAGAATTCCTAGTTCTGCTGCGGGAGCTTCGGCTTCAAAAGAGGTGTCAGGCAGCTCGGCTGATCCCCTTTCTCCTGCTAAGGGCCAGGTAAATTCCGTTATTCGCCTTTTAATGCTTTTAACATCCTTGAATTCGTTATCGGGTGCACGACAGTGCTCCCGATGGGAGTAGCCCCCGAAGATGTAGTCGATCGCATGCGATCGGCTACAGGCTCAGAGATTGTCTTTTTCTTCTTCTTAGTTTTATCGGGTGCACGGCAGTGCTCCCGATGGGAGTAGCCCCCGAGGCTATACTCGAATAGTTGCAATCGGGTATAGGCTCCAACTTCACTCTTCTAATTCGTCTATCTCTATGTTCTTTGCAGTCACTCGTTGACTCCCTCGCGGCGATTGGGCGCCGTGTTGTTCTTGCTGAATCGGAGTGCGGAATCCTTAGAGCGGACCGCAGTCGACTCACCACTCAGAACGAACTTCTTCGAAGTGAGTTTACCATCTTCTCTTGTTTTGTTTTTCGCCAATTCTTCGACTCTGATGAATGTTGCTATGCAGCTCAACTTGAGTTTTTGAAGACCGAGAAGGAGAGTGCCTCCACTCGAGTAACAGCTCTAGAGGCAGAGTTGGCGACCGCCCGACGGGAGATCGAGTCTTCCCGCATGCTATCGGCTGATTACGAGGGAAAACTTGCGGCTGCCCAGGATGCTCTGAAGAGCTTGGAGGATGCAGGCTCCAAGGCGGACACCAATCTCGTCAATTTCCTTCGCCCTCTTGCTGAGCGCTTCGCGAGTAAGTTGTATTTATCTACGATCTGCTTTTTGTTTTGGTGAATCTTCTGGACTAACATTTTCTTTTCTTAGGCCTCCTAGGTGTTCCTCTGGAGCTTGCTAGGGTTCCTCGAGTGGACGCATTGAAAGATTATTGCGCCCAGCTTAGGAGACATGCTGCAGGGGTTTGCACCTTGATTGGTGAAGCCATTCGGGTGTTGACGCTACTGCACGGCCGCCTTCTCGTGAACGCTGCATCTCCACCCGTGCTGGGCGATCTGTTGAAGATATTCTCGGAGGGCAACCTCCTTGAAGCTTACGCGGTTGCCCAGTCAGAATCTGGAGCGAAGACCGCCATCCAGTTCGCGCTGGCGCATGGGGTCACTGGCTTGGAGGAAGCCTACTTGGAGCTTCCCGTCGATCCCGTTACGGGCAAAAAGGTAGGGCTTCGTCGTTTTGGCGATGCCGCCGGAGTCCTTGCTCGGAAGTTATCCGAGTTGTTTGCCCGTGCTAAGGGAGGGACGACCGCCGCGAGTGGTAGCACAACTGTAGCTTCTTAGTTTATCCTGCTTGTACTTCGCAGTTTCGATTGTAATGAACCTTGGGATGTGCTCCCGTATTTTCAATATTTTAATCGAGATGTTCTGCTAAAATGCTTCCCGCAATTGTATGTGTGCTCCCGATGGGAGTAGCCCCCAAGCACCTGTCGAATAGGTGGTAAATATATCTCGAGTAGGGCATCTTATTCCTTAATCTACCTTTTCTTTTTCAGGTGTCCGGGGTGGCTACAAAGTCTTCGGGTGGACCTGCTATTCCAGCCGATCCTCTTGTCGCCGCTGTTGGTACTTTGGCAGGTCTTCGCGATCGTGTAGCTGATGGTGAGCGCAAACTGAAAGCGTTGCATGGGGTAGACGATGTTGCTAAGTCCAAACAAAAACTGGCGACTGAGCGTGAACAGTTTTTGATGGATGAGTTAGCTTCTGTCGCTAGGGATTTGTGTGTAAGTAATACAGCCCCCAAGTCTTTTTTTGTCTTGTTTCCTTGTTTGATCGTGAACTTTTTCTTTTTCAGTTTTTCAGCCGGATGATAAGGATGAGAAACACTTGAAGTTCCGAGTCATCCATGCGAAGATACTCGTGAGTTCCTTTCACGAGGTCTTGTTTGCAATGAACGCTGTTTTCTATCCGCTGCAAAGGGGTCCAGAGGATTGGAGTCATCTTCTTAGGGTGTTCGGGCAGGAGGGAGAGATTCGCGAGTGTGTTCGCAATCAATTGACTTGCGGCTTGGGGGTGGCTCTCGCCTTTGTCCGATTATGGCATCCTGAAGTGAACTTCAACTCCGTAGCTAGACTTCCGGACGGTCCAATCGTCGATATTTCTCCGCATTATAGAGTCGTTCGTCCAGCAGCGGAAGAAATCATTCGATTGACCTCTAACCAAGTAGATCGTGTGCTGGCGGCCGAGAATGCCCAGCGCCATGCATGATTGTAGGATGTATATATCCTGTCGTGATGCATAGTTTGTAAAAACTGTTGTAAGGTGTGTAACCTTGTATATATAAATTTTCCTGTGATGCTGAGTTTAGGCGTAGCCCCCGTGTGTTTATGGGGTGTATACCTGTAACTTTTTAGCATGTACGGATGAATCATCTTCGAGTAAATATGGTTGACAAACCATGTATTTTATTGCGATGACTGAGAAGTCATGTATTCAAGCTACAAGAGTGGCTAATATAGCCTTATTGTTGCGAGAAAAGTAAATCTAGGGATAAAATTTGCGGAGGTGTGCGATATTCCAAGGGTTGGAATAAATTCCTCCAGTCGATGGGTTCTTCAGCCTATAGGCTCCACCTGGGATAACTTCGTGTATGATGAAGGGTCCTTCCCATGGTGGCTCGAGCTTGTGTCCTTCCTCCTGCGGCGACTATGATAGTTTCGCGGTGATTGTTGATATATTGCGGATCTTGCGAGCGCAATATCGCGCATTTCATCGAGTGCGTACACATCTTCCGTGAGTGCCTTGTTGGAGGTTTCTTCGCTGTAGGCCACAACCCGTGGGGCGCCGAATCTGACATCCTCGGGAAGGACTGCTTCTGCCCCGTATACCATGAAAAATGGTGTATAGTTTGTGGATCGGTTTGGAGTTGTGCGGAGGCTCCATAGTACGGAGGGTAGCTCTTCGGCCCAATGTCCTGCTGCTGCGTGCAGACGATCGAGTAGACGTTTCTTGATGCCAGCTGAAACTAAACCGTTGGATCATTCGACTTGTCCGTTCGTTTGCGGATGGGCGACTGAAGCAAACTTGAAGTTGATGCCCTTTTCCTCGCAGAACTGTTGTGTTTCCTTTGCTGTGAAGTTTGTACCATTGTCTGTAATGATGTCGTGTGGTACTCCAAATCTGCATACGATGGAATCGAGGAACTTGACGGTGCATTGAGTGCTAGTCGAGGTTACTGGCATGGCCTCAATCCATTTGATAAATTTGTCAACTGCGACCAGCAAGTGTGTGTATCCACCCGGCGTGGACTTGCGTAGTGGTCCTACCATGTCTAGCCCCTATTGTGCAAAGGGCCATGCGATGGGTACCATATGCAATTCCGTAGCGGGTGCGTGTGGTTTTGGTGCAAATCGCTGGCAAGCGTCGCACCTGTCGACCAGTGCCTTTGCGTCGGTGGCTGCTGTGAGCCAGTAGAAGCCTGCTCGGAAGGCTTTTCCCATGATTGCTTTCCAGAGAGCATGATGTCCGCAGTCTCCCTGGTGGATGTCTTAGAGTAATTGTTTGCCATCTTTGGGTGCGATGCAGCGCTGGAGTATACCCGAGATGCTCTGTTTGTATAATTCTCCGTTGATCACCCGAAAGGATTTACTGCGTCTGATTATCTGTCGAGCCTCCCGAGGATCTACCGGGAGCTGTTTGGTGGACAAGTAGTCGAGATATTTCTACGTCCAGACTGGCTCGACCAGAAAAACTTGCCGTGAAATGTTATGAATAAGCTCGATGATGGCAACTTGCGGACTGACCTCTGTTTCTGGTGCTGCGGGTGCTCCTGCAGCTTTTTTGATTTTAACTGATCGCTTAGTCATCCGTTCGAAATATATCCCTGGCGGTATGGGTGTGTTTGTGGAACCCATGTTTGCCAGCCTATCTGCTTCTTCGTTGCTGGATCTCGCAATGTGCTTCAGCTCGCATCCTTTGAAGCTTCCTTCGAGTAGGTTGTACATGTCACGATATGCGACCATGTTTTCAGCAATTGCGTCGCATTCTTTCATTGTCTGCTGCACGATGAGATTGGAGTCGCCCTAGATCATTAATCGGGTGGCTCCATAGGCGACTGCCATCTTCATCCCATGCAACAGGGCTTCATATTCTGCGTCGTTGTTCGAGGCTGGATCATCGGGTGGAAAGTCCAGTCGTAGGACGTATTGCAGCTTGTCTCCCCTAGGCGATATGAGGACGATTCCATCTCCTGCTCCTTCATTTCTTTTGGACCCGTCAAAATACATTATCCAATTGCTCTTGTACTCAGGCCGTCCGGGCGTTTGTAGCTATGTCCACTCACTTAGGAATTCCACGAGTACTTGGGATTTGACTGCATTGCGTCCTGCATAGGTGATGTCCCAAGCGCCCAGCTCGATGCTCCATTTTGCTATTCTTCCGGATGCCATAGGGTTGTTCATGATTGTACCAAGTGACGCATGATTAACCACTGTGATGGCGTGTTCCTGGAAATAGTGCTTGAGTTTTCGGACTGTAAGAACAACTCCATATGCGAGCTTCTGGTAATGAGGATATCGTTGCTTGCATGGCGAGAGTACTTCACTGATGTAATAGATCGGTCGCTGGACTCCGTACGCTTTGCCTTCCTCAGGTCGTTCGACTATGATTGTTGTGCTGATAACCTGGTTTGTGGCGGCTAGGTACAGGTAGAGTGGCTCCCTCTCTTGCGGCGTTGAGAGGACGCGCCTGCTTTGCAACGATCGCTTCAGGTCTGCGAACGCTTGTTTATCTTCTGGTGTCCACTCGAATTTGTCCGTTTTCTTCAGCAGCTTATAGAAGGGTAATGCTTGCTCTCCCAATCGTGCGATGAACCTGCTCAAGGCGGCTAGTCGCCCTGCGAGCTATTGGACTCCGCGTAGATTGGTGGGCTCCTTCATCGTTAAGATTGCATGTATTTTCTCTGGGTTGGCCTCGATGCCTCTGGCGGATACCAGGTACCCGAGAAGTTTTCCTGCTGGAACGCCGAAGTCGCATTTTGTCAGACTGAGCTTGATCCTGTATAAGTTGAGGGAGTCGAATGTTTCTCTAATGTCCTCGAGGAGTGTGTCCTCTACCCGAGTCTTGATGACGATGTCGTCAACGTACACTTGTACGTTCTTGCCAATGAGCTTGGCGATGCATTTTGGCATGCATCGCTGATATGTTGCGCCTGCGTTCTTGAGCCCGAAGGGCATTGTCGTGTAGCAGTATACACCGTGTGGTGTGATGAATGATGTCTTTTCTTCGTCCTCCTACTTCATCCGGATTTGATTATATCCCGAATAGGCGTCCAGGAAGGAGAGGCGTTGACAGCCTGCCGTGGAGCCCACGATCTGATCGAATCGCGGGAGGGGAAAGTTATCCTTGGGGCAATGCTTATTTAACGACGTGTAGTCGATGCAAACCCGAAGGATGTCAGTGTTCTTTTTGGGGACCAGCACTGGGTTTGCTAACCAAGTGGATATCTTGATCTCCCTGATGAATTTTGCTGCTAACAATCGGTTGACCTCTTCTCCAAGCGCTTTCTGCTTGGGTTCTGAAAATCATCGAGTAGTCTGCTTGATGGGTTTTGCATCCTGGAAGACTTCGAGTGAGTGCTCGGCGAACTCCTTGGGTATTCCTGGCATATCTGAGGGCTGCCAGGCAAAAATTTCCCAGTACTCACGGAGGAGTTCGACGAGCGCGCTTTCCTATGCTTGCGAGAGGGTAGTTGAGACCATCGCTGTCTTCGCAAAATCTGTTGGGTGCACTTGATGTTTTCGGGTGTCACTGTTGGCGCTGAAATCCAACTCGGGCGCGTTTTTCTTCGTGAGGGGCATCACGGAGTGATCCGTGGTTTTTGCCAGCTCTTGCAGTTCTTCTTGCATCCCGAAAGATTTTGCAATTTCGTTGAATTCAATGTCGCATTTGTTGGATTTCTGAAAATCTCCGTCGATGGTGATTACGCCATGTTCTCCCGGTAGTTTGAGCTTAAGGTACGCGTAGTGCGGTACTGCCATGAATCCGGCGAACGCTGTTCGACCAAGAATGGCGTGGTACTGTGAGGGCCAGTCGACGACTTCGAAGTCGAGGAATTCTCTTCTGTAGTTGCTTTGGGTGCCCAGCACAACTTTTAAGTTAGTTGTTCCGAGTGGACAGATTGCCTTTCCCGGAACTATCCCGTGGAAGGATGTTTATGATTCCGCACGGCCATCCAGGTTCTTGTTCATCCGACGGAGTGTGTCCGCGTAGATAATGTTGATAGCGCTGGCTCCGTCCATGAATACGTGGGGACAAATCGTAGTTGCCAATCTGTGCTTGGATTACGAGGGTGGCGTGTCCTGGTCGATAGACTCGTGGTGGGTGGTCTTTCATTGAGAATGTGATCGGTTGATTCGCCATCTTCAGGTATTCGGGCTTCGTTGGCGGGGTCTGCACAGCCATGCATAACTGCCTCGTGTTAGTCTTTTGAGATCTGCGGGATGGACATGCCTTGTGGATCGTTGCCAGTTGCCCTGCCGGATTCGGGTACGCATTGGCTCCGGAGTTTTGTGAAGGTGGTGCTGACAGTGCAGCTAACGCCATGTTTGGAATCCTTGGTGGCCTCCTCCTGAAAGTGGTGGGTAATTTGGAATAGTTGCTGATCTGCTTTTCTTAGAGAAAGCCTCGTGGATGTCATGGAACTTCCGACAATCCTTGAGGAGGTGTGTTGCCTTGGTTTTGCACATACGCTTATCTGTAAACAGATGTAGCGAGCAGTAAGCATCAAGGTCCTCCTCGGGACTTTTTTCTTCAACCTTTGGTTTCCATTCGCGACTTCCACGTCTTCCGGTATCGTGACTTCGCGTGAATTCCGCTGCTACCATTTCCTCTCGATCTTCGTGGTCGTAGTATTTCCTTCTCTTTCTTCGGCCATGGCGATCTTCATCGTGTGCGGGTGATGACGCTCTCTCATTGCGCACTGCGTCTTCTCCGTTAGCTCATTTGTCGGCTATGTTCATCAGCTCCCCAATAGTTTTGGGTGCGGCTCTGCCTAGCTCTTCTCTGAAAGCAGTTCGTCGGGCGCCCTTTGCGAAGGCTTCAACCGCTACTTCCTCCGAGATGTTTCCTGCGGTGTTCCTGAGCGTGGTCCATCGCTGGATATACTCGCGGGTGGACTCGCCGCTTTTCTGCTTGCATGCTCGCAGCTCTTCAATGGTGGCTGGTCTCTTGTAGGTCGATTGGAAGTTTTTGCAGAAGTCGCGGTGCAGGTCATCCCACGATGCGTAACATGACCTTGGCCTCGCTTCCAACCAGCTACGAGCCGCGCCAATGAGATGTAAATTGAGGTATTGCATAGCCGTGTTCTTGTTCCCACGTTGGCATTTTACTGCCGTGAGGTAATCGTTTAGCCACGAAGAGGGCTCGAGTGAGCCGTCGTACTTCGTTACTTCCTGCTAAGCTTGAATCTTTTGGGCAGGGGTGCTTCTCGGATGCTGCGGGGGAAGCAAAGTGCACCGCAGGTTTCGTCATCCGAAGAGCCGGACGAAGAGCGCTCGCGATATCGCGCTGCTCTTTCCTTGTCCACCTTATTTTGTGCGAGATCCGATCGCGCGTCGTATCCTGATTTGTCGCGGTCAGTGTCCTTCCTTGGCTCCTTGCTTCGCTTTCGCAAGCGGCTGCTGTGATGTCGCGAGCCTTTGTCTCTCGGGCTGTCCTCGCTGCTGCTTCGAATGTCGCCGCGGCGTCGAGCTTCTTTTCCTCGACCACGGCGTGACGACTTGTCTCTTCTTGGCGAAGGGCTCCTATGCTTGCGGGGCGCTTCTTTTTCCTTCTCCTTCTCCAGCTGCTCCGCGGCCTTCCTGCGGTCGTAGGAGGCAAGCCTTGCGGCTGCCAGTCCTAGCCCCTTGCGTACTTGTTTATACTGCTCTGCCCGAGGGTCACTTTCCTTCGGCTGATTCATCTGCATGTAAATTACTGCGGCCAGGACCGCGGCGGCAGGAGTGTGCGGGTAGACGTTCTCGTCATCATCGACTCGCATCAGGGAGGGCGTGACCGACCGGCTGGTTCCGCCTAAGGACTCGATGTCCCTGCAAGTTGACGCGTATCCCTTCCTCGCGGGTCGGGTACCGACCGAGGGTGCTAGGGATAGATCAGCTACTCGTTGACTTGATTCATCCGCCGCTCTTCTTCGACGGGCTAGATCTATCCGAGCGTCTTTGATAGTTGCGGCCGCTCTCACCAGATGATAGTGGTAGGCGACCATATCTTCGTGTGGCGAATCTACCGCGGGTGGCTTGCTCATTCGCATAGCCTCCTTGGCGCGATCCCAAGCTTCCCGTGAGAGGCCGATTATGGCGCGTTCTGCTGCGCTATGTTCTGTCTCCGGGGGTTGCTCTGATCCTTCCATGCAGACTTA
The DNA here is from genome assembly GCA_028641055.1 of Alopecurus myosuroides. Classification (NCBI taxonomy): domain Eukaryota; kingdom Viridiplantae; phylum Streptophyta; class Magnoliopsida; order Poales; family Poaceae; genus Alopecurus; species Alopecurus myosuroides. The sequence goes on from CM054058.1 coordinate 528,121,043, forward strand.
AGCCAGTCGTGGCTCGCGCGTCCTAGGCGTAGATCGGAAACCTCTTTGTACTCGTGAGGGCTCCTCTGTCGAGAGGGTATGGTAGTCGTTGGCATTGAAGCGGACGGACTCGCCGCTCTTCTCCGGACGAAGGCGCGAGTCGACGGCTCCTGACTCAGATCCTGATTCTTCAGGGAAGTGGAAGATGCCATCCCTGTCAGTCACGAATTTCAGTCTTCCGAACGTCAAGGTGATGCTCTTTTCCAGATCATCGAATACCGGGCGTGATTCCGGCGAGTGAGGGGTGACCACGACAGATCCGATCCGTATAGGATTGTACGGAGCCGCAGTCGAAGGTTGCCAACGAAACTTGGTTGTCGATGAAGCCGAAGACGCCGGTGATCCAGCGCCCGCCCTTCCCACAGACGGCGCCAATTGTCAAATCTGTTGTTCGGCAAATCCCTTAGGTGACCCTATCGGGTTTCGAATAGAAGAACCCATGAGCGCTGGTGGCGATCGTCGGCTAAACAGGGGGCAAGATTTACCCAGGTTCGGGGCCCTCGTAGAGATAAAACCCTTACTCATGCTTCTGTCGATCTGTATTAATCAAGTAGATCGGTTACAATGATGGTGACTCAAGTCGAGAGTATGATCTCGAGCTCAAGGCTTTGGTGTTGCGGTGTAGCTTGGTCCTCTTCCGGTGGCTCTCCTGGCCTTATATAGGTGGCCAGGTTTCAAACTCTACCCGGAGAGAACTCGAACTTTGACCCTAGGTCGGTTACAGGTTTCCTAACTTAACCCGCAAGGCAGTGCGGGTGGGCTTCACGTGGGCCTTCTGGAACACTCCAAGGGCTCCTCTTCTTGGGCCTTAACCTTGGGCCTGAGACGGGGTGTCCTTACCCACAGGGTCCAGGATCCATGCCTTCGTCACTTCCCGACTCTTCGTTTCATCTTCTCGCGTGGCCTGTTCGGCTCCTGCTGTTCATTCTAATGTTTCAGATCCTACTAGAGTTCCTAGTTCTAGCGTTTGGAGTAGATTTGTTTTCCCCAGATTCTAGACTATGCATGCCTTTTGTCTACTCTCTGGAAATTCATATGATTAAACTATGCATGCCTTTTGTCTACTCTCTGAAAATTCAAATGACTAGTTTGACTATTGCAATTGTAGTTTTGCTTTACCTATTGTTTCTATTAATTAAATTAAGTGGTAAATTGCTCATATTTCCAACAATCCAAAAACCTTATTATAGGCAATTTATGCCAACTGGCTTTGCTGCGTCTATGAGGCCACCTGTGTTTGAGGGTGCCAATTATAAGAGATGGCGCGTGAGAGCAGTTCTATGGTTCTCCATGAACTGCTATGACCCCACTCTTGGCAATCCTACAGGTGATCTCGACCCTCAACAAGAGGCAAACTATGAGAAAATAAATACCCTCTTTAATCTTGCTCTGATCAGTGTTCTTGGAGATAACATTGTTGATGCTTATGCGTCATTTGACAATGGCAAGGATATGTGGGATGCACTTGAGGCAAAATTTGGTACCTCAGATGCTGGCACTGAACTGTATGTCATGGAGCAATTCTATGACTACAGGATGACTGATGAGCGCTCCGTGGTTGAGCAAGCTCATGAGATTCAGTCACTCGTCAAAGAACTTGATCACTTCACTTGTGTGTTACCGGACAAGTTTATTGCCGGAAGCATCATTGCCAAACTTGCTGCCTCATGGAGGAGCTTTTCTACGTCTCTGAAGCACAAGAGACATGAGTTTTCTGTCTCGAATCTCATTGCGACTCTTGATGTCGAAGAAAAGGCAAGAGCAAAGCACACACGTGCTCGAGGTGCTGATGGAAGTTCTAGTGCCAACTTGGTACAGAAGAGAAACTTCCAAACCCAAAAGTTCAGGAATAAGAACAAGTTTGAGGGTAAAGGAAAGTTTGATGTGAAGAAAAAGACATCACATTCTATCAACTTCAAGAAGAAGTATGAGAAGAAGAAAGGAGTATGCCATGTTTGTGGTGATCCTCAACACTGGGCTCCCAACTGCCCGAATCGCTTTGACAAGCGTCAACATGGGAAAGGCGGCAAGACCGTCAATGTTGTCATTGGTGATATTGAGATGAAGGACGCGGGGGTACGGTATATTTCCTACTGTTCTTTCAATATGTCATTCTCCTAATTAGTGGATTGATACGGGGCGCCAATGTACATGTGTGTTCTGATATTTCCATGTTCTCTTCTTATCAGGCAGCAGGAACTTCTTCCGTGCTGATGGGCAACGGCTCACATGCTTCTGTTCGCGGTCTTGGTACGGTCGATCTGAAGTTCTCTTCGGGGAAGACTGTACGACTGAAGAACGTGAATTATGTGCCCTCGATAAATAAAAATCTTGTTAGCGGTTCTCTTCTATGTAGAGATGGCTACAAGCTTGTCTTTGAGTCGAATAAATTTGTAGTGTCCAAGTTTGGAACCTTTGTTGGTAAAGGATATGAATGTGGTGGTTTGTTTCGCTTATCTTTGACTAATGTCTGTAATAACGTTGTAAATCATGTTTGCAACAATGAATCAAATTTGTGGCATTCACGTCTTTGTCACATCAGTTTTAGCTGCATGACAAGACTATCCAAATTGAGCTTAATTCCCCACTTCACACCTATTAAGGGTTCTAAGTGCCGAGTGTGTGTGCAAGCAAAGCAACCTCGCAAGTCCCATAAAACTGCAGAGGCGAGAATCTGGCACCACTAGAGCTCATACATTCTGATCTCTGTGAAAAGAATGGTGTGTTAACAAAATGTGGAAAGAAATATTTCATGACGTTAATTGATGACTCTACCAGATATTGTCATGTGTATCTTCTGAAATCAAAAGATGAAGCTTTGAGTTTTTCAAGATCTATAAAGCTGAAGCAGAAAACCAACTTGATTGAAAGATTAAGAGGCTAAGGTCTGATAGGGGTGGAGAGTATTTTTCCAACGAGTTTGATTCGTTTTGTGTGGAACATGGTATAATTCATGAGAGTACGCCTCCCTATTCACCTCAGTCAAATGGGATGGCTGAAAGAAAGAACCGTACTCTAACAGATTTGCTTAACGCCATGTTAGATACATCGGGCCTTTCCAAGGCATGGTGGAGGGAGGCTATTATGACTGCTTGTCATGTCCTAAACCGAGTTCCTACAAAAGACAAAGAGATAACGCCATTTGAGGAATGGGAGAAGAAAAGATTAAAACTCTCTTACCTACGACCTTGGTGTTGTTTGGCGTTAGTCAATATTCCATTCCCTAAGAAGCGCAAGGTTGGACCAAACACGGTGGATTGTGTTTTTCTGGGATATGCTTTTCATAGCATTGGCTATAGATTCTTGGTCATAAAATCCGATGTGTCTGATATGCATGTTGGTACAATTATGGAGTCAAATGATGCGACTTTCTTTGAGGACATTTTTCCTATGAAGGATATGTCTACCTCATCACATCAGGAGATGCCTAATTCATCAAGTCAAGAATTAGTCCCTTCTCCTGAACCTACCATTTCGATGGAACACGGTGAAAATCCTATGGAGGACAACAGTGAAACTCCTAAAAGAAGCAAGAGACAGATGACTGCAAAGTCCTTTGGTGATGATTTCATTGTATACCTCGTGGATGATACTCCCAGTTCTATTTCAAAGGCCTATGCATCTCGAGATGCTGACTACTGGAAGGAAGTCGTCCGTAGTGAAATGGATTCCATTTTGGCTAATGGAACTTGGGAAATCACTAATCGTCCTTACGGGTGCAAACCTATAGGATGCAAGTGGGTGTTCAAGAAGAAGCTCAGGCCAGATGGTACTATTGGGACGTATAAGGCACGACTTGTGGCCAAGGGTTATACTCAAAAGGAAGGTGAATATTTCTTTGATACTTACTCACCTGTAGCATGCCTGACCACCATTCGAGTACTACTTTCTCTGGCTGCTTCACATGGTCTTCTCGTTCATAAAATGGATGTTAAGACCACTTTCCTAAATGGAGAGTTGGAAGAGGAAATTTACATGTACCAGCAAGATGGATTTGTGGTAAATGGTCAGGAAGGAAAGGTGTGCAAATTGCTGAAATCTTTATATGGCCTTAAATAAGCGCCTAAGCAGTGGCATGAGAAGTTCGAAAGAACTTTGACTGCTGTAAATGAAGCTGACAAATGCGTGTACTATCGCCATGGTGGGGGCGAAGGAGTCATTCTTTGTTTGTATGTTGATGACAAACTAATGTTTGGAACTAACCTCAAAATGATTGAAGAGGTCAATATTTTTCTATCTCACTGTTTTGAGATGAAAGATCTAGGAGTGGCTGATGTTATCCTTAACATCAAGTTACTGAGAGATGACAATGGTGGGATAACACTGCTTCAATCTCACTATGTGGAGAAGATCTTGAGTCGTTTTGGGTATAGCGACTGCAAGCCTTCACCAACTCCATATGATCCTAGTGTGCTACTTTGTAAAAATAGAAGAATTGCAAAGGATCAACTTAGATACTCTCAGATTATTGGCTCGCTTATGTATTTAACTAGCGCTACGAGGCCTGACATCGCGCATGCTGTGAGCAAACTTAGCCGATTTGTTTCAAATCCGGGCGATGATCATTGATGCACTCTTGAGAGAATCATGCGTTATTTGAAAGGCACTGCAAGCTATGGGATTCACTATTCTGGGTACCCAAGGGTACTTGAGGGTTATAGTGATTGAAATTGGATATCTGACGCTGATGAGATAAAGGCCACAAGTGGATATGTATTTACAATTGGTGGTGGCGCTGTTTCTTGGAAGTCTTGCAAGAAGACCATCTTAACGAGGTCAACTATGGAAGCAGAACTCACAGCATTGGACACAACCACTGTTGGAGCAGAGTGGCTGAGACAGCTCTTGATGGACTTACCTGTGGTTGAAAAACCTATACCCGCTATCCCGATGAACTGTGATAATCAAACTATGATCATCAAAGTAAACAGTTCTAAGGACAATATGAAGTCAACAAGGCATGAGAAGAGGAGACTAAAATCTGTCAGAAAAATGAGAAACTCCGGAGTTATTGCATTGGATTATATCCATACATCTAAAAATTTGGCAAACCCCTTCACAAAGGGTCTATCGCGTAACGTGATAGATAATGCATCGAAGGAGATGGGTATGAGACACACAATATAAGTTTTTCACTGTGGCAACCCACTCTATGTGATCGCAGATCCCGTGAATTAGAATTGGGAGACAAGCTGTTGATCAACTGAGAGGAGAGTATCCCTACCTTTTATACCACTCCATGAAGATGCAATACTCTCCTACTCTGCAAGGCAGGTTGATGTTTATCTTAATGTGTTCTAAGTGGCTTATTTAAGCAGAGATGTTGTCCTGCAGAACATCCTTTGAAGAACACACCTATGTGAGTCTGACTGTCAAACGTCGCAGTCCATGAGAGTTGGGTGCTCTCTAACAAACTCATGAAAGGTCAAGGAGTATGACGCATAAGCTCCACCCGCGGGGAAGTCCTGCGGCAGCCTAGTATCGGTCAAGGCTTTATGTGAAACTAGATTCACAGAAAACTTGCAGTTCAAGGCGCGGTCCACTGTCCAAGTTGCTTACTAGTGTAGCATAGATTTGTAGGTGGAAGTTCAACTTCACAGTCTCCACTGAAGCATCGGTATATAAAACAATGTTTTGGAACCAAAGGCAAATTCCGTGTGCCTCTGAGATCTGGTGGGGATTGTTGGAATTTTGGCCCAAAATGGACCAACCCATTTAGTATTCCACAAATTCCTAATAAATCCTAGAGGCCCACTTGGCCCATTCATTCAAGGCAAGGGGTGGGATAAAATTTTAGTCCCACATTATTAGTTGAAGGAGAGTTGGAGCAGTTTATAAGGTGAGGTCTTCACACTCCTTGCAAAAGAGAAAAGAATAGGAGGGAATAGGAGCTGAACACACGCGTGCTCCTCCTCGGAGGACGCCACCGCTCGCCTCACCCCGTCCCGCCGCGCCGCGGGTTGCGGGAATGTCTCGAGCCGAGAGCCTCTCTCTCTTTATTTTGCCACATGCATGAATTAGAATTATGAACAGGCGCAAGAATCTGAAACGTTTTGCCCTGTGGGTTTTTATTACGGAGGCTGCTCAGCTTCGGCTGATGCATGTTTGGCTTCCCGACTCTTCGTTTTATCTTCTCGCGTGGCCTGTTCGGCTCCTGCTCTGTGCCTATAAAACCAGAGGTCGCTCCTCTCCAGAGATACACACAACAGATACACTGCCTTCTCGTTTCCAGATCCTTGCGCCATCGCTCAAGTCTTCCCCATCCTGGCCTGGGGCGTGCACCGCCGGTCGGGACAGTAGGCCTCCGAAACTGCGCTATTTCGAGTCCTGTACGGGAGAAGGGCGATAAGATTTTTGGGGAGCGCTCTGCGCGACTACTGGCTTCTTCATCACGGACGACAACGACATCTTCCCGAACGACGACTTCTTCCTTGAAGTCGACGATCTCTTCGACGATATGGGCGACAACGTCAACAACGGCCCCGCTGCTGCCCCAGTTCCTGGCCAGTATGTGCTTATGTCTTCTCTGTTCATTCTCATGTTTCAGATCCTACTAGAGTTCCTAGTTCTAGCATTTGGAGTAGATTTGTTTTCCCCAGATTCTAGACTATGCATGCCTTTTGCCTACTCTCCGGAAATTCAGATGATTAAACTATGCATGCCTTTTGTCTACTCTCTGAAAATTCAAATGACTACTTTGACTATTGCAATTGTAGTTTTGCTTTACCTACTGTTTCTATTAATTAAATTAAGTGGTAAATTGCTCATATTTCCAACAGCCGCTGCCGAAGCAGGGGCCAAACCTGAAACACATAAGTGTCTTGCGTTGCTTGTGCCGGATGGGCACACACACAGATACAGCCTAAGATGTTGATGCTGTGAACTGAGATGACAGGGTTGGAGAGCAAGATACATATACCCCTCAGATCCAAGCTGGAGCTGCGCAATTTTTCCACGTGTCTATGCCTCTATGGTTCTCAATGGCTTGACTTGACTTGACTTCTTGCCGCGTAATTTTTCCACGTGCTCATTCACACTAGTAACAAAAACTATGGATTCTCCTAGCTTGTACTATGATTTTAGAATGGAGGACACATCACAACCCAAATCAGCCATGTCCTTTTTTTTTAATCAGAGGCAGAAGATTTGACCCATTCCATTTATTAATATGAAGAGTTAACAGAGGTTCGAAAGGAAATGACGAAGGCCAAAGTGGCTGAACCAAATACATCACTTTGATTTATTTATATTCGATAAAGGGGCATTTTATTACCCATATTATCTACGAGACGAAGATGCAAAAGTAGTACACACGGTGCATAGTAACAGTGCACGCACCAAAACGGTCCAACCAATAAAGTAAAATCAGACGGCCCTTAAAACGCCTATGTGGTAGCTGGTGGTCCATTCCGAAGATTATGCAGCCATCTATGTGAGAGAAAAAAATATCTCGCTGTGTCTTCCAACCGAGCAGACACCTCGGTAGACATAGCACGATATTCCTTGAAAGTGCTCTTATGGCACGACAAAACTCAAATGTTTCAAACCAGCAGCGGCCCAATTTCTTTCATTGGATTTCATCTCGGACACCAAGGAATAACGTGGATGCTTCCTTTTGTAAGACCCGTGCCTTTTCGCTCATTTCAAACCATTCAAGTGTTAGAATATGTAATAGGGTCATTTTCTATTTTTGATAACCCAATACATGTGTGTATTGGAGTTCCTCTCGTGTACTCTTGGCCCATGTTTTGGCCCCCATATATTAACACGTAACCGAGGGGAGACGACCCACTCGTTAAACCCTAAAAATCAGCATGGTATCAGTGCAGCTCTTCCTCGACCCCTAGCTGCTGCGCACGGATTACCACCTTCTCAACATTTAACACGAGGAAATTTCCTCCTATGGATGGCACTGGTACTCCCAGCTTTCCGAGGTGCCAATGTCATCGCGCTGTTCGACGGCACCGACATCGCCCCTGCCAAGACCATCGAGATTGAAGATGCAGCCAACAAAAAATCTCATGTAGACAACCCTGCGTACCTCACGTGGATTGCTCGTGATCAGCAGGTTCTTCGTTTTCTCCTCAACACGTTATCACCTGACATTCTCTCGTATCTCCTAGATGTGAATTCTACTGCTGAAGCTTGGATATCCATCAATGCTATGTTCCAATCTGCGTCTCGTACCAAGGAGCAACACCTCCGTGGTCAACTGAATGATACAAAAAAACTATCCATGACAGCTGATGCTTACTTCACCAAGATGAGGGGGATTGCATCGGAACTCTCTGCCCTTGGCAAACCCGTTCCAGAGGATAAGATGCTTGGATATTTGTTGCATGGCCTTGACAAAGTGGAGTACAACGCCTTGATCACCTCTGTCAACGGAAACCCTAGTACTACCCTTGATGGTTTTTATGAGCAGCTATGCTCGTACGATATGCGTAATGGAGTGGAAGAAAACGTTACTTTTGTTTCTTCTGCCAACTTGGCCCGTCGTGATGCTGAGCGCCTGTACTGCCCACGTGGCCGTACCCCACCTCCTCGTGGTCGCAGCCCGGACAACGGTCCTTACCGTGGAGGTGCTACTGGTGTCTATCGCAACAGGGATGATGACCGTGGCCGCATCAGGGATGATGATCGTGGACGCAACAGAGATGACGACCGTGGCACCTGGCGCCGTGGTGATCGGTATGATAACCGTGATAATCGCAACAGAGATGGTGGAAGTGAAACAGAGATGGCGGAGGTGACCACTACCTTCGCTCAGATGGTGGTGGACGTCGTTTTGATCGTACTCCCACTCCGTATGTCGACACCGACTGTCAGATATGCAAGAAACACGGTCACCCTGCAAATGAGTGTTGGTGGCGCTATGATGATGACAAGAAAAATAAAGATGGTGGTGAGAAGGGGGAAAATCTTGCCTCCTATGGTGTAGATACAAACTGGTATAATTACACGGGGGCAACAGATCACATCACCAGTGAGCTGAACAAGCTTCTCATTGCCAACAAATATTATGGGCAAGATAGGGTCCGCACTGCTGAAGGAACATGTATGAACATTAGTCACATTGGTAATTCAATTTTGCGCACTCCTCATGGTTCTTTTGACCTCAATAATATCCTCCATGTTTCTAGTGCATCCAAAAATCTATTATCTGTTCATCGTTTCACACTTGATAATGATGTCTTTATTGAGTTTCATCCTTTCTTTTTTAATCAAGGACCAAGCAACACGAAGAGTTCTGTTTAGAGGCCCTTGCTGGGGTGGTCTCTATCCTTTGGTGCCCATGTTTCATCAGACTGCCAAGCATGCTTTTCTTACAATAAAGCCATTATCCTCTACATGGCATCGTCGTTTAGGACATCCTTCTTCTTTTGTGGTTCAGCAAGTTCTTATAAGAAATAAAATAGCTTACACCCCAGAGAGTACCCCATATGTGTGCGATTCTTGTCAGTTGGCCAAGAGCCACCAGTTGCCATATCCCATATCCTCTAGTGTTTCCACTTCTCCTTTGGAGCAAGTCTTTTCTGATGTATGGGATCCTGCACCCCTCTCTGTGGGAAAACATGCATATTATGTAAGCTTTATTGATGATTTTAGCAAGTTCACCTGGATTTATTTGCTTAAAAAGCGTTCTGATGTTTATCAAGCCTTTCTCAACTTTCAGCACTATGTTGAACGCAAGTTTGATAGGAAAATTGTCACTATGCAAACTGATTGGGGGGGGGGGTGAGTATGAAAAGTTAAATGGTTTCTTTCAAACAGTTGGAATCACTCATCATGTGTCTTGCCCTCATGCTCACCAACAAAATGGCTCTGCTGAAAGAAAACATCGTCATATAGTTGAAGTTGGTCTAGCATTGCTTGCAAATGCATCCATGCCTCTCAAGTTTTGGGATGAAGCATTCATCACAGCCACCTTTCTCATTAATCTGCTTCCTAGCAAGGTTCTAAATTTTGAAACCCCTACTGAGCGTCTCCTTCATATAACTCCCAACTATGATGCTCTTAGGACTTTTGGTTGCGCGTGTTGGCCTTACCTTCGTCCTTATAACAAACGGAAACTTGCTTTCCGATCAACACGGTGTGTGTTCCTTGGATATAGTCCCCTCCACAAAGGTGTCAAATGCCTAGACATATCAACATGACGTGTGTATATTTCTCGTGATGTTGTGTTTGATGAAAATGTTTTTCCTTTTTCATCTCTACATCCCAATGTCGGTGCACTTCTTAAGAAAGAAATTCTGCTTCTTCCAACTTCCACAATCAATTCTCATGAGAGTGCACATAATTGTAATGACCATATTGTGCCTATTGTTTCTATTTCTAATGTGCAACAGGAAGGTATAGCCCCTGAAGAAAATCCCATCGAAAATGATGAAGAAAACAGTGCAGAAACTAACATTGAAGAGGAGGCAGAAAATGACGAAAACGGTGCTGATTACGATGATGATTCGTTAGAAATATCCTCTTATCCAGTGGACTCCGAGGCGCAGCGATCCGAGGCAGATTCCCCTGCTGTCTCGCCTCGAACCGCATGCAGTCAGGCCCCGTCAGCTGCTGCCTCCCCTGCTGTCTCACCTCGAACGGAACGCAGCCAGATTCCGCCCGCTGCTGCGTGCACGCGCACTGGACACACGTGCGACGGGGACAATATGCATGCACCAACGCTACTTGGCCGTCACGGACGCGCGGGCTCGCCCAGGACAACTTCTGATCATCTGTCGTTGTCCCCTGCTACACGGGATTCCACTTCTTCACGGGATCCCGCGGGAGGATCTTCTGCGGCAAGAAGTGGTGGAAGCAAACATGCAAGTACAAATTCTGATGATGGAAACAATTCCGCAAATTCTGATGATGGAAACAATTCCGAAAATTCAAACTCCAGTGCTCAAAATCTTCATGTTCCAGTACAATCAGGTGTTCAGACTCGGCTACAGAAAGGTATACGTAATCCGAAAAAGTATACTGATGGCACTGTTAGATATGGCATGCTTTCCTCTACAGGTGAACCATACATAATTACAGAAGCTCTTAATGATCCTAATTGGCATCAAGCTATGAAGGAGGAATACAATGCACTCATTGAAAACAAGACATGGACACTTGTTCCTCCAAGCAGTAACAAAAACTTAATTGACTACAAATGGGTTTATCACATAAAGAAGAAGGCAGATGGTTCCATAGATAGATACAAAGCACGGTTAGTTGCAAAAGGATTCAAGCAAAGGTATGGAATTGATTATGAGGACACTTTCAGTCCAGTGGTGAAAATTGCTACTATAAGAATTGTTTTATCTCTCTCTGGTTCTCGTGGATGGAGTTTACGGCAGCTAGATGTCAAGAACGCGTTTTTACATGGTGTTCTGCAAGAGGAGGTCTATATGAAACAACCCCCAGGTTTTGAAGACTCTCATGTGCCACATTATATTTGCAAACTTGACTAGGCTCTGTATGGATTAAAACAAGCACCTTGAGCTTGGTATTCAAAGTTGAGTTCAAAGTTGTGTGAGCTTGGATTTATACTATCAAATGCTGATACCTCATTATTTCTTTTCAACAAGTCAGGTATCACTATGTTTGTCCTGATTTATGTTGATGATATCATAGTCACTGGCTCTTCTGATCATGCTATTACTGCACTTCTTCGAGACTTAAATAAGAATTTTGCCATAAAGGATCTTGGTGATTTGCATTATTTTCATGGCATTGAAGTAAAAAAGAACACATAATGGCTTGCTTCTGACACAGGAAAAGTATGCTATGGATATACTTGACAGGGTTGGTATGCGTGACTGTAAGTCTTATCCCACACCTCTGTCTTCTACAGAATAGTTGTCTCTTACAGGTGGTACACCTCTTGGTCCTGAAGATAGTACCCAATACAGAAGTCTTGTTGGAGCATTACAGTACTTAACCTTGACACCGGCCTGATTTATCTTTCTCAGTTAACAAGGTCTGTCAGTATCTTCATGCTCCAACTACAGAACACTGGACAACTGCAAAACGTATTCTCAGATATGTAAAAGATACACTTAATCTTGGAATAACCTTTACAAAGTCCTCATCAACCCTGTTGAGTTCCCTTTCAGATGCAGATTGGGCTGGTTGCTTAGAGGACAGACGTTTCATAGGTGGTTTTGCTATATTTGTTGGGCCAAATTTAGTTTTCTCGAGTGCTAGAAAACAGGCCACAGTGTCTCGATCAAGCACTGAAGCTGAGTATAAAGCCTTAGCAAATGCTACAACTGAATTGATTTGGGTTGAAGCTCTTCTCATTGAACTTGGAGTTAAATTGCAGGAAAAACCAAGATTGTGGTGTGACAATTTAGGTGCTACCTATTTATCTGCAAATCCAGTGTTCCATGCTCGTACCAAACACATTGAGATTGATTTTCATTTTGTTAGAGAGAGAGTTGCTAATACCAGTTTGGCAATACAGTTTATATCAAGTGAAGATCAAGTTGCAGATGGTTTTACCAAGGTTCTTCCTGTCAAGAAACTAAATGAGTTTAAACGTAATCTCAACCTTTCAAAAGGTTTAAATTAAGGGAGGGTGTTAGAATATGTAATAGGGTCCTTTTCTATTTTCGATAACCCAATACGTGTGTGTATTGGAGTTCCTCTCGTGTACTCTTGGCCCATGTTTTGGCCTCCATATATTAACACGTAACCGAGGGGAGATTACCCACGCGTTAAACCGTAAAAATCAACATCAAGGAGTGAGCATAATGAGAGAGCATGTCGTTTCACGATATAGGCTAGGGATTAAAGAAACTTGAGACCATTAATCCTTGACTAAGTCAAAACCATCCCAAGAAGAGGAAGGAAGTGCATGCAAATCAATGGACTCGTTGATCGAAACCAAAATTCAATACACTTGAAGAAAAGATGTTCTACAATTTGGGCCAACCACGCCTCTCAAGTGGATCCGCAAAATCCAAATCAAGTCAATGGTACTACACTTTGCTAAGTAGCTACCTTTGTGCAAGAAATAAAAGAGTTAATCGCTAGTATATCCGAAGTGGGTTTTTTTTTTTACTTAGAAATCGGCAGGAGGATCACATTTTCGTTAAGAAAGAAATAGTAAAAAACCAATAGTTATGGACCTCTTTGGATTGTAAAATTTCATAGAAAGTTTGGGGGTTAATTACTTTTTCCCCCCTACGGAAGCTCTTTGGATCATGAGATTCAGGCTACCAAGTTCCTATGGAATCCATTCCTATGCCTCCCATCCCATAGGACTCTTTACAATTCAGTTCACGGGCAAAACACACAAACATGTCCCCAATTACTGGATTTATTCCCCAATCTTGGACTGATTCCAAGCTGGGAAGGAAAAAGTGATCATCAAGGATCGAGTCCTTAGTTGTTAAGAGCAAAAGCAACTGGGCCACTAGCGCTGGGATCTCCACTTTATACCATGAGTGCAACTGCAGTCTCTTATATCATCCTCTCTGATGTGTTGATCTTGTCGAGAAGTGTTTTTCTAAGATGTCGTACGCCCACCAAAAAAAAGTTTTATGCCATTTTAATTTAGCATTCCTGGCATCCTAGGTAGATCTGCATGATTAGCCAGAAAACAGCAACGCGATATTTTCTTGTGAATCAGTAGTAATGCCGAACGTGAAGCATGACTAGCACTTTGAACAACATTAAATTGACGGTTGAGGGACATGGTGTCAGGCGATTGCGGAGGCGATTCCGCGCCGCCTCCGGCCCGGTCGCCCTCCCCGCCGGCGCTGGGTCTCCCTTTCCTCTTCGGGACCCTTGCCTTCCCTCCCCTCCCGCCCCCCGACCTCTCTGCCACTTGCTTGGGGGCTGCTCGTCATGGTGCGGCCGTTCGGCCTGAGGATGATTCTTCGTCGGAGCTCGGTGTGGACTCGGCGGAGCTCCTCGCTCCCGCTACCTCCTCGCCCGCTATCGGAATTCAAGCCCTCGTCCCTCGCGCGGCGACTCGCGGCGCAGCTCCTGCACGCCGGGCGCTCGCTCGGCTCCCCGGGAAGCTCCGAAACTCCCCAGGTGCGGCATTTCTCCTCTCAATTTTTCGCGTTCATCACACCCTGGTTGCTTTCTCCCCAATTCCTCTTCGGCTACGCCCGGCTAGCCGATTTTGGATTACTCCAGCCTCCCCCACCACGAGATGCAATGGATTCCTGGTGAAGAACGCGTTGAATTTCGAATTCACCGATCTGCGCGATTCGTTCTCCGTCTGGCATGTTAGCCCGTACATTTTCTCTTCTGTCGCGGCGTCGGAGGCCATCGCCCAAAGCATCGTTGCCAAAGGGGCCTTTTCCGTGGGCGCCTCCTCCTTCCTTCTTCACCCCTCCCGCGCCTGCGCCATGGAAGCGGAAGCCAAGCTCGTCTTGCTCCGTGACCCCGCCTCTGCCTTGCCGGTCAACGCCTCCACGCATGCGGTCGATAGTTCCTCTCCGCACACGGGCCCAGTTGGTACCCAAAATTTCAGCGACGGTGAATCCCAGTGTACCGACCGGGCGGACTCCCCGAACGTGACAACTCCTTCCGCCTGTGGCGTGGCCGATCCCCAACCGCTCCCACCCTCACCCACCGAGCTTTCGCCTGGAATCTTGCGCGAGGAAGAAAATATCACCGCGTCCCCCTTGCTCCATCTCCCTCCTTCTGAAGATGAGCATGCTTGCTCGCTGCTGTCTGTCATGTCGACAATCCTCGAGCCCCGGGAACCTGCCTCCCCTCGCCCTATCTCTGCACCCGCCGAGCTACTTCACCTCACCGCTAACACCCCTACCCCCCCTCCGAGTCCCATCGGCGCCGCGCGGATTCCCGCCGGGCCTGTCGACATGGCGTGCTCCGTCCCGTCCCCCCACTCCTTGCCGCACCGTCCGGGACTCGACGCCCCCGTGACCCCCCGCTCCTATTTAGAGGCCGCCCAAACCCCTTCTCCTCCTCCACCTCCGCGTCGCCGCACCACCGTCTTCCAACCAGCTCCCAATCGAAGGCACTGCTTCCGCTGCCTCTGCGCCGCTCACCCCGTTAGCGACTGCCGCGACCCCGTTCGGTGCAAGTGCGGCCGCAACGGACACCGGCGCCCCTCATGTAAGCTCTCGCCGGTCAAGTTCACTTCGTTTTCGGATTCGCCGGCGACGGACTCTGCTCTTAACCCTTGCCCCCAATCCCCTTCCAGGACGTCGTCGTTCATCGATTTGGGGAGCTCGAGCTCGTCTTCCACGACCAAGGAACGGACGCCATCGCCTCCCCGCTCCCCGCAGGTGACCTGGCTGTCGCGGTTCCGGGAAGAACAGGGCAAGCTCGGCCCCCCGATTTTTCGGGCGCGCCCCGCCACGCCGTTTCCGCGCGGTGTCGCCCTGCCCGCTTGGACGCCCTCCCCCACTGCTGCGAGCCCCAACGCTCAGACCAGTGCGTCTCCCTCCGGCTCTGCTACCCGCCGCGCTTCCTCGACCACCAACGACGAGGCGCCCCCGCATATCCACCTTCCCCGCGACGAAGTGGCCGCGCCGTGTCGCCCTGCCTACGCAGAGTGCTTTATGCCTCTGTCCGGGCTGGTCGCGGGTGCGCGCCGCTACGCGTTCGCCATGTTGTCGCCACCCTCCCCGAGCCCCGGCTTCGTCATTCGGCGCGCCCTCGAGGAGCTCGGCGGCAACCCCAACTTTGGCCTCGTTGCATCCTATTACAGAGCCATGCTCGTGGTGTTCCCTTCCGAGGAGGTCCACGAGCGCACCATCGCCCTCACGCCACTCTCCTTCCTCGGCCACTCCCTCTCCCTCGAGCGCCCGGAAAATGCTGAGACCAGGTTCGGCTGGCGTCAATCGTGCTTCGTGCAGATCACGGCGACCAGCTTCCCGCTTGAACACTGGACGGAAGAGGGGATCCGCGCCGCTTTCCGACCCATCGGAAGCGTGTGCTGCATAGACCCCCTATGCCTCAATGAGCTGGACTTCTCCGCCGTCCGCCTCGTTCTCCACCTCGAGGACGTCAACGACATCCCCCACGCCCTGATCTTGCGCGACTTCGAGGGCGAGACTTCCTCGGAGGTCAAGCTTTTCATCATCCATTCATGGTCTGCTAGCGAGAGCGGCGACTCCCATGTGGGACACTACGCAGGTGGCGGCGGGGATACGCCGCGCCGGGGCCCTAGCCGCCTGGATGATATCGACTCCGACTCACTTGGGCCGCTGGGCGGACCTGCTGCTCCCCCGGCCACGAGAGCCCAAACCGTGCCTGAACCTGCGCCGGGAGGTGGCGCAGCGGTGATGGAGCTTTGGAGTCGCGTCCTCTCGAGGAAACAGAAGACTCCGGTGGATGCGTCCTCCTCGCCGGTGGTGATGTGGGATCGTATCCTTGGTTACGGAGGTGTAATTTAATATGAAAATCACCATCCGACCTTGCTAACACATCAAAGGAGTCAGTTTTAACGCCTAGTAAAATGCCACCCGATCTACCGCGTGGAGGAATAGAATGCCAAGTGAAGTCTAAACCCCCTGAGAGGCGGTTCAGAACACTCGCTTGAAAATCTCTCCTTCCAGACTCGGAGATCGCCACAAACTCCAAATTGTGATCCCTGACGTATTGTGCAATATTCAAATGTTTAGCCAAGTCACCAAGAGCTCTGCTATTACTGAATAAGCCATTCATCAGGAAACAATTGGGTTTTAGGCGTTCTCTCGGAATATCGCGGTGAGTGTTTCCGTTTATGTTTGGCGGTTTTGTATTTCCGGCCGGAAGCATAGAGATCAAATAAAGATCCTAGATCGTCCTCATCATCCATCCCCACCTCAGTCACTTCCCCCACAAGATGTGATAAAAGTTGTCCATCCGAAGAGGCATATACGCTGAATCATCATCCATATGAGGTATATCCATCCTAGCGGAAGAGTTCGGTTTGACCGTTAAACGGTCAAATTCCATGTGTTTCAACGCATTAGTGGATATCGTGACTTCCGAATCATTCTTCCCTAATGAAACACCGACATCGCCTAAACTAGATGATATCTTTGTATTGGAAAAAGAAAGAAATGATTTCTGAGCTGAACACGTACCCAAAGTCGAAGACGAAAGCAATGCCGCTTTCCGCCGCATGGCCTTGGACATAGCATCCTCGTCAGTCGGTGTAGCCCCGTCCGCTGCGACGAGATGGCGAGCACTACGCCTCAGCCCCTTCTTTGGCTGCCCATGATCCGCAGAGGGAGGCGCCACGACGGAGGGGGCAATAGCGAAGAAGACACCCCCCGACCACCATGTCCTCAGCCATCGTGCCACAACCTGCGCGTGGTGGCGACATCAACGACGCCGTCACGATCCCCTGCGCGGCGGATAGCTGCGAGTCGCACCACGCAGGCGACTCCTGCCCCGCGCAGACAGCGGACGCTGTCCCTGGCGGTGTGGACCGCGGCCAGGGACCACCTGGCTCCCCGCCGCTGCTGGATTCCGCCTGGGCGGCGGGTAGCGACGCCCCGCCCAGCCCAGCGTTGGCCGGCCCAGCCGGCGAGCTTGCTTCCTCCAACGGCCCAGTAGCAGCAGGTGCACGCCCGCAGCTCGCCGTCGCCTGGGCGGCTGGTAGCTGCGTGCCACCAAGCCCAGTCGCTGCAGACCTGGATGGCGAGCGGGCCTCATCGAACCGCGCGGCAAAGGCGCAGGATGCAGCCGCCCGAGCGACAGCTAGTCGCTGTGCGCCTACATACGGTAGCAAGCCGTCGCCAACGACGGGTGTCGCGCCTCCCGTCCGAGTCGCCTGAGAAGCGGATAGCGGGGTTCCGCCTGCACCCTGCAATCCACCAGAAGGCGTCGCGCTCCTCCCGTCGACTGCCATCGAGAGCCCGGCAATAAAGCCACTAGAGGAATGCATCGACCGCACAATTTCCTTGCCCCTAGGAGTAGTAGGAGATAAATTAATCGGCGTTAATGCATAATTCAGCAGTATCTCCATCGCCTGTGAATGAACATGATCACCGCCATCCGCAGCGGGCGTATCGATAGCCATACTCGCCGCCCCACCCGCGTCTCCGTCGGGGATAGTAGCAGAGCCAAGCATATCAGTATCGTGCACACCTCGAGAAGAGGACTCCGACGGCACTGTCAAGTCCCACACATAAGATATGAAATCAGGCTCTGCCACATAATCCTCAGGCTCTGGGCGGAAAGTGAAACCATAGCCTTTCAGTCGAAGCACACCATCTGTGTTTGTGTATGGACCTATCTCATCCACCTTATTGAACACCTCATCGTCAGACAGCGCCATCCTCAAACGAACGATACCTCTACGACGTAGAGCCAACAGGTCCACATCCAATGTAATGCCGATGAGAGAGCCCACCGCCCACATGCCTAGGAAGTGCCGCAAAGGATTTGGAACCCCCTCCACATGAACCCAAGACTGCTCGAACTCAAGTTTTGGCTCAACGTCTTCTGGCTCCCACTTGCGGAACAGAAGCCTAGTAGACTGTGTTGGAACCCCAAAATCCATCCCATCGAATCTCTCCAACTCAGCCAGCAACGTGAACACCTCCTTGTACCGGTTCTCACCAGCAGGCAGCGCCTCCCACTTCCATCTCGGAGTAGAGCACATACGAGCCACCGACACCTCAACCTGCTTTGCCGTAGCGGCGGTGCCCACCACCGTAACCAACGCGACAGGTCCACTGGAAGCATCCGTCTCCTGAAAGAGATCATCAGGGAACTGAGAGAACATCGTGTGCTTGCTGCCAACTCCCCCAATAAACACATCCGGCTTTGGAAGTCTGAGAGTGGGACACTTCTTCATGGGATGCTTCTTGGAATCACAGACGTAACAATAATGGTCCACTGGACAGTCTCTTGTTGCATGTGTATCCACTTCGCATTTCCAGCAGCGTGTCTTCCTAACAGGAGCCGCGGCAACGTGAACCCCTCCGGGTCCAACGGCGACTAGCACCTGCTGTTCAACCGTAGGGGTTGGTAATGCTACAGCCACCTCCTGCACAGACCCAATAGCCGCTGCGGCTAGAGCCACCTTCTTCTTCTTGCTCTTGCACTTCCCAGCTCCACCCGCTGCCACCGTGCCAACCGCAAAGCTCTGACCTGCAGGCACCGTCACCGCCGCCGGGACCCCCGGCGCCACAGCAGCAGTAGCTGCGCCCGCCACCGCCGTGGGCTGTCCCAGGGCCACCGGCGCCACGCCCTGCACCGTAGCGGCCACCGCCGCCTGAACCGTCCCCGGCTGCGGGAACAGCTGCCGCGGGGGGGCACCGCCTGGCTGCGCCGGCGCAAAGAACGGCGGCCCCGCCGTTGGTCTTGCCACCCCCGCCGGTGCACCACGCCCGACGCCATGCCCTCTACCCCCCGGAACCGGACCCGGGGGACGAGGACCCGCTTGTCCTCCCTGTCGCTGCGGCGCCGCCATCTCCGAGGCGGGCGAGAGCAAGGCTTGGAGGAAGGATCTCTGCCCGGGGATATGTCGAATCGGAGAGGACGAAGGCGGAGTAGCAGCGAACGTCGACGAGGGAGTAGCGAGCGGCGACGCAGCGATCGTAGACGCAGGCGAACCGTTCTGTTGCGATCGAACCCTAGTCCGATCACATTTGGCCCACATTTAATCAAACGCGTCCAGAAAGTAGGCCCAAGGTCGCGTCTTGGGCCCTCCGCTGGCCCCATTTGACATGCCGACATTTTGAACCGCGAACGTCGCTTGCAGATCCGCCGTCTGCGGATCGGAGTCCGCCTCAACTCCATCTTCGACCGACGCCGCGCCAGAGTCGACGGAAGCAGGGCTCGTCGCAGCACCATCGAAGCCAGCGGGGATGAAATCTCCAAGGCCCGGCGTGGGAGTAACCCTAGGACGCGGGATCGGACCCCGCCAACCGACACGAACCGGCGGCGACCTAATCCCGTGCCCTCCCGTCTTCTTGGACTGCGCAGGCTGTAAGCTAGGAGAGAACACCGGCGACACCGGTGCCTTCGATCCCAAGGGAGCAGACTCACCACCGCCATTGCCTTCCCAAAAACGAGACTCCTTCGTAGGAAACCCCGCGCGCGCCCAGAAAGTCGACGCGAGCTGCTCCTCGGAGATTTCCGGCCGGCTCACCTCCGGCGAAGAGATAGGCCAAGCCTCCTCCAGCACCTCCTTGGCCGCAGCCCTAGCCGTAGACCTCGCCTCGCCAAGCTCCCCTGCGAGCACGACCCCCTCCTCCTCGACTGCGAGCGCGACGAACCGAGACCCGCCGGCGACATGGTTGGCCGAGAGCGAGATCGAGAGCGCACCTGGGGCTAGGGTTAGCCGCCGACGGTGAACGCCACCGGGCGGATCGCCCGTGGACTCCTCCCCCATCGCCTCCGTTCGCCCGTGCCTAATTGGATAGCTACACAACTATTACTGAGGCTTGTACATAAACTCTCTTTTTCTATCAATGCATCGAAACGCAATGCTTTTGCGTTTTCGCGAAAAAAAAATCCAATTGTTTGATCTCCCTGTAGATGATTCTTGTTCGATCTACACGTAGATGATCTTGTCTACATCAGATTTTCCATGGTCGAGATCTGGAGCTAGTGAATTGAAAATAACTTCCAATACTACATAATCCGTGTTGGTGGAATCAATCTCCAATAATTTGGACTCTCGGTGGATAATAACCTTCATAGACTGAAATCTTGTTAAAATTTACGGAGCATATCCATGTGAATCCTTGCTGTCGGCCTGCAATTTGTCCCCTCTTTTCTGCCAAGAATGTTCTCTCGCTTCTTGTTTAAGCACATTTGTGGTGCGGGTGATCCATGACTTCTCCATATATACATATGATGACAGAAAGTAGTATATTCCACTAAGCTTGTAGGGGAACAAAGGCAGCAACGTACAGCAAAAGATGCATATGGGCGGTTTATCCATTTACTTTTCTCTTGGAGTGGATATGTTTTCTTTTCTATCTCCTGCCAAGTGGCCGGCCCATATGTTTATGACGTCATTATCCCTTGGCTGTTAGAATGGTGGAATTTAAAAAACTGAGAGGGATACCGATGGCCAGTTAGTGTGAATCAAGGTGCCTTTTAGGTTCAGCAGATGGGACTGACCAAAACCGAAAAAGAAAAAGAAAAAGAGAGGAGAAAGAAAAAGCTACCGAAGCAAAGTGAGTGGGAGGAATTGATCGATGAACTGAGATATATACTAGCTAATCAAATTATCTAGCTAGTACCTTACCATAGTGGTATTAGTATATTGGTGGTACTTTGCTGGGGCGTTCTCCCTATGATCAGCAGCAGCCTCGTGGGGGCGCGCCGTGTAGGTGTAGTTGTAGGTGTAGCCGGCGTCCTGGCTGACCTTGTTGTGCCATGCAGCCGGAAGCTTCGGCGTGTCACTGTGAGCTTGCTTGTCCTGCACGTAGGCAGCGTAACCGCCATGGCCATCGGCAGCGGCCGCGACATGGTGGTCATTCCGCTCAACGTCGTGGTAAGCCTTGTGCCCGGCTTCGTCGACGGCGGCGTGTGGCTTGTGGTTGTAGGCTGGCGCCGGCGCCTTATCGTCGGTGCCGCTGTAGTGGTTGTTCCGGTGGTCCACTCTACGCCGGCCGCCACGTGCCGTCTTGGGGGTCAACCGCTCGCCGCCGAAGTCTTCTCTCCTGCCTTTGCCGAAGCACGAACCGAGCTCGAAGCACATTTGTTGCTCGGGATCACTCGATTTGCTTGCTGGTTGACAAGCTGGATTGGAGATAAGCCTGATTACTGGACTAGTGGTGGTATTAATGCCTTGAAATGACAGTGTGGTGGGTAGGGTATATATACTCGGAAGGATGACGAGACGGGCCTGTGTTTTCACACGCGCAAACACACGTCTCCCCTCCTCAGTTGTTGTTTATGTCTCAATCAATCAGGTTCATCCAATTCACACGCGCTGAGCATCTCCGCCAGGTCAAGTCGAGCGCGATCAATCATGGCGGGCGGTGCCGCGGCAGCATCAGTCGATTCCGACGGCAACAAACTGAAAGGATGCCGCCAACGGACTGTGTGTGGGGTTGGCATGTTGGCCAGGATCGACCGTGTCCTAAGCCTGCGATGTTCAAGTTCTATTTGGCGAAATCGCTATTGTCCTGTCTATTTTGTTTGGCATCGGGCCACAGAATTTTCGGCTCCTAAATCGAGATGACCCACGTAATGATAGACCATGCCTGTAATGCCCTTTGAGCATGCCTTTTTAGGTAAGACCGCTTGACCACTGACTTTTGAGGCTATGACTAGTTGCTTTTCCTTAATTCACACTACAATTAGCCATCCTAATCCCTCTCAGCTTTTCTAACTTCCATCACACTAAAACCCATGGATGATGACGTCATCAACCGGCCAGAAAAAGTGCAAACATGACGTCATAAACATATGGGCCACTTGGCAAGAAATAGAAAAGCAAGCACATCTGTTCGAAGAACAAAATAAATGGATAACTCTCACATATGTTGCTGCCTTTTTAACCCTACAGGCTTGGTGGAATATGCCGCTTTCTGTCCAAACAGGTATATATAGAAGTGATGGATCACCCACACCATAGATGTGCTTAATCAAGAAGACACCAAAGCAAGGGAACATTCTTGGCAGAAAGGGGGGACAAATTGCAGGCCGCCAGCAATGATGGACATGGAGATGTACCGTACAATTTGACTAGACCTCAGTATGTGAATGTTATTGTCCACCGAAAGTTCTAATTATTGGAAATTGGTGCCACCCTTATGGATTATGTAGTATTAGAGGTTTTTTTTGGCTTATTTGCTCCAGATTTCGACCATGGAAATCTGACGAAGACAAGATCATCTACGTGGAGATCAAACAAGGATCGTCTATGGGAGAATCGAACAATTGGAATTCTCATGATGGAGATTTCTCTCTTTATACTCTGCGCATGAAGTAACTGATCACACTATAGTGGTCACCTGAGTAATAGCAGAAAAAAGTTGAATTTTCCAAAGAGGGAAGTTACCGGTTGTTTTAAATAATTGGTGTCCTTCGAGCTATTCTACCGTCAATAAATTATTGACATACTCTAGCAGATATATTTTTTAAAGTAATTTTGAGCTTCATTATAAAGCAATACATAAACCACCTAATTAAGGGTCGTAGTAAAGCATTAAGTATTTACCCACCATGGAGAGTGACAGTGAAATAGAGAAAAAACATTCTACTTGATGGGTAAATTTGTAATACTATGAGTGATGATGTTTAAATAAAAATAGTTATGTGCACCAATTGATGGAGATGTCAAGGTAATTCCCCCTTTCAAGAAAAATGACAAAGAAAAATCATTGTCTTGTAGACTCGGCTATCTAAGAACAAGCGTATATGATATATTATCTTGTTGTTTGTTCGGTTTACATTATAAATGATACAACTTTGATGGTTTAACAGACATGGATATTATTTTTCATGTTTTTTTTAAATGCTTGATAACTGTGCAACGTTTTCAACCATATAGCTTAAATATTATTCTCACAAATAAATATCATTAAATCTTATTCAAATGAAATTATACTATGTAGACACATGAAGAGATGAAAACTGCCGAAACCCTATGATAATATATATTTTATTATATTGTAATATTCCTTGCAGAAAGATTTTATTATCTCTAGAATTCTCTTGTTATTTTTATTACTAGTGGTAATTAATATAGATAGCTGTTTTTATTAATTTCATCATTCTAAACTCCAGTCAGCATCAGAAACAAATCAGCCACTTGGCTAGAAAAACAAAAGAAATCACATTAATATACAAAAATATTTGTGCCACCGACTTTTATCGAATTATGGATTCTTCTAAGCGAAATTGGTAGAAATCATTTCATTGGAACTAATTCTACTGATTTAGAAGATGGTACGATTTAAGTACAATACATAATGTGGTTGAGCTATTTAAAGCAGTAGATGAGTCATCAATCAACATGCAAAAAAGACATTCGCCACTCTTGTTAGAAGTTAAGGTTTCGGTGATTCAGAAAGATTGTGAGAGCAACAATAATGAACCGATATTCACCAGAGACAAGAAAAAAATTAACAGTTAACCTAATTGAGGTACAAATTCTCTGGCATCATCGGTGCCCAACACCAAACTTGACAGAGTTAGAAGTGAGCATTGAGAAGTGACCAAAAAAGGAGATAAAGAAACATCACACATGCACATAGCACGAGTATGGTGTCTCGTATTAGATTCCACAATGCTTTCTTTCACTTGATTTATAATATGATACAAGTTGCAAGAAGAAAGCACGTAAGACTAAATTACACAAATTAACATACTTGTAACAATATCTAGTAACACAAAACTTCCTTGAGCTGAACTTTCTACTAGCCGGACCCTGTACCTGCTGCACGTACATCTTTTTTATTTTATTTTAATAAAGGGCTTTATTACTCAAAAAGTTCAAGTATTACACCCGGCCTCTGCGCCGCACGTACATCTATAGCGGCAAATAATGGAGGCTCTGATCAAACTCTTCGAGCCTCCTATATCTCTCACAAAGTCACGCTCAATTCCAGGTGACTTTCGGCTTTTGCCGATGGTAGAACTCTTCGAGTCTCCTGTATCTCTCACAAACATGCAGGCTCTGTAGTAGCCGCTCCGGTGGTCCGCTCTCCATAGTCGTTCTCGGCCACCGCGTGCTGTTTTGGGGGTGGAGCGCTCCCTAGCTATAGCCGAAACATGAGCCTTTGTCTTTCTGAATGCTGTTGCCAAAGCACGGGGCGAACACGAAGCACATTCTTGGTGGTGACTGTGCGCTCCCTAGCTATCTGGTTGCCTAGCCTTTCTGTTTTGTCTCTCTTGACTAGACTATCTTAGTAGTAGGGGTGTTATTGATGGCCTTAAATGACACTATGGTGGGCAGGGCCCCCCATATATACCCTCTGGTACGATCGAGCTCATGCTGTAATGCAACACGAGCAAACACATGTCTCCTTCCACTTTCATAGTTGTTGTTTAGGTCCCGATCGTCTCAGAATAGTCTAACTCCTCCCGACGCCAAGGGTGTGCAGGTCAAGTCAAGTTGAGTACTGCGGCACATCATCGCAGGCGGTGCCGCTGCGGCATTAATCCATTCTGGAAGTATTCAACTAGGCAAAGAAGGATACCACAGGAGGACTGTGATGAGTGGGTTAAACATTTCATCGCTAAATATTAAAAAACTAGCAAAACAATGGCCAAGATGGGATTTAAAGATATCGTCACCAAAAATTTCAATTTTTCTTTTGAAATATTTATCTATTTTTAGCTCATGGTTTTCGTATCTTGTTCTTGCTGCTTTGCGGATGCCAAGACCAACTGTTGGCGATGTTCATGACTTTTTCATCGATCCTCACTACTTGTCGGAACACAACTTTTATTCAGTGAAACTAAAATTTAGTTATGGTTTCTTTCGTGAGTTCTTCTATTGAATCTAGTCCAACGATAAGTTTTTTAGTACCACAAATTTTGGCAGCTAATTTTTTGTTTGTTTTTCGTACAATTGAGCTAAACCAGGTAATGATAGACCGTATAGTGAGTTTTCTCCAATCAGTTGTTAATTGTTGCAATAATCATCGTGTTCACCCAGTAATTCTAGATACTTGTTTGAATTTTTGGGTATTTTTTTGTTTAAACCATCTATCTCCTTCGCTTGTAGTCATTTATCATTCAATTAGTGAAGTATAAATTCATTCAATTTCCTGATATTAATAAAATTAGCATCTTTCTTTAGAAAGCCCTTTTTCCATTTTAGCAAAATTCTTTCTATTTCTACCTGCTTAAGGTATTCATCATTCCAATACAACTGTTGTAGTAGAATGACAACACACTCGTGTATAGGGAACTAAATTAAATTAGCTACCTATCTAATTTATTGTAGAAATTCAGGGATCTGCGATTGGACATGGAAAATAGAAATGGGGAATATATTCCAGTCTTCCGAATAATCTGTCAGTTCAATGGACTAAGTCATGACGACCCATGCAGTCCAAGATTTTAAGTATCTGCACTTCATTCATTTGAACATGCTTTCTTCTCCTTTAAGGCTGGCACGGACAGTGTGGGTGGCTTGCCTCCGCGAATGGGGCAAGGAGGGGTGGATCCCCGACCTTGCTGCGTCACTAGTTGAGTGGGTTAGTTCGAGGCAGGGGGGGAGGCATGACAGACGGGAACTCTGGACGGCCGTGACGCTCGTCTGCTGGACCCTGTGGTGCCACCGGAACGACGTTGTCTTCAACAACGCCACACCTTCGCCGGCGGTGGTGCTTCGGGCAATCAGTGCTGAGGCGGAGACCTGGAGATCTGCTGGGCTGTTTAGGGGTTGCCTTTCAGAGGCGGAGCGGTGGAGGTTTCGCGAGTAGTAGGCTTTGAGTTGTAGCTGCTAGGCAGCGTGGGTGCGCGCTCGGCGTCTGTGCCAGCCCGCAATGTAATTCTGGCCGCTTGGTCTTTCTTCTATGATTCTGATATGCCTCCCAGGGCATATCCTTGAAAAAAAGAAAGCACATCACGCATGGGCCCTACATATTTTATGCAAGAACAAGTCAGTTGATAAATCACACGTCCTTCCTTATGTTGCTGCCTTTATTCTCCTACAAGCTCAGTGGAATATGTTGCTTTCTCTTCTCACTGGTATGCAGAAATGATTAATCAACCACACCACAGTGTGCTTAAAGGAGAAGAAACCAAAGGCTGGTAACATACTCGGCAGAAAGAGGGGAACCAGAATTGGATTGGGACGAACCGCAGGCCGCCAACAAGGATGGACATGGATATACACCAGGAAGTTTAATTAGATCTCAATATTGAAGGTATCTATCCGCCGAAAGTCTTAATTATTGGAGATTGATGCCACTGTTTTGTAGTATATGCTTAAATTTTTTGGTTGAGTTGTGCTAGATCTCGATCATGGAAATGTAATGAAAATACGATCGTTTACATGGAGATCGAACAATTGGATTGCTCATGATGGAGATTTCTCTTGTATATACTACACATGATGGATAGGCTTGAACTTCATGCAATGGTTTTCCCGGATCAAATAGAAAATAATTGTAATATTCCCACAAGTTGTCCGTTCTTCTAACTAGTTTGTGCTCTCCGGTTGTTCTCCGGTTAATCAGTTATTCCATGCCTAGCCAAATTAATGTTCATCATTAAGCGAGGGAAAAATATTTAGATATTCTACCCCTTTACAATGGTCTGTACAACTAAAGCATGTGTGTACTAATAAAACCATGGAACCTCAGGTTAGATACAGAGGATCTATGTTCTAACCGAGAATCAATGCTTCGCTCTTATGATACGATAGTTAGTTATGCGAAATCATGTTATGTACTCCCAAACTTTTGTCAGCACACCTGACTAAAGGAATAAATTTCATACACAAGAACTTGGAATTGTGTACATGATCTAAAGACTATTGTTATTGGCGTAAGTGCTCACATGATACACCTTTTTCTCAAGAGAAGGTCTTCTATGAATTTTCAAGAAATCCTCCCTCCGTTCCTAAATATAAGATGTTTTAATGAAATGCCCGTAGATAAAAGAATGCACTAGTGGAAAATACCCTAACATTACCGGTTCCAGATGGCCATTAGTACCAGTTGGACAACCGATACTAATTAATCAGCACTAATGACCCACACATTTAGTACTGGTTCCTTATGGACCGGTATTAAAAGCGCCTCCATGTAACCCCGGAGGAGCCCACATGGCTGGATATATACCTTTGGTACTGGTTCAAAACACGAACCGGTACTAAATGTTAGCTTTTTTAATTCAATTTTTTTTAGAAAAAAATTAGTTTTTTTCATTTTTTTTTATTTCTATTGTTTAACCACTTAAACACACACATTTATCACTAAGCATTATTAATTTCAATCTAAATTACTCGCGTCTACTAACACTTCCCCACAAGTCACTCATCCTCAGACTACTCTAGCACTAGCACGCTTAACTTCTTTGTTACTTCCCTATGAGCTACCTACTAACAAGAGATACTTATATGACAATATTGTCCTATTAATCCTACTAACCCATGGACCATGATGTCACACACATTTATTTTATGAATAGAAATAATTATTTGACAAATCCGTAAATTGAAATTTGACAAATAATATGTCTAAGTCGATTAGAAAAATGAGAGAAATACAAATATGACATCCATAACCCAACTCTTGATAAATTTTCCTCATGTTTGTATGATCTAGTACTTTTAAACTATAAGTCATGAAACTCTCTAGAGAGAAGTTGATACCAGTGAAGTAGGTCACACCCCGAAATGCATTGTCTGTCATCCAAAATCCATAGCACACTTCTAAACACATTTTATGACACAACCTATCTTGTGGTGGGATCCCAACGCTCCGGAGTCCCTCTCCGATGAAACACTATCCCCGTTGGAGAAAAAGTAGACTTATACGAATAAAGCAGGTACCAGGCATCAAAATAGGGTAAAAAAATTCTAACTAGTTGTTTGGTTGTGTTAGGATAGTCCATAGGAAGTCACAAGACAAAGGTATGACCAAACTCTTGACAAGTTTCCCTCATGTTTGTCTGATCCAAGACTTTCAGGCTATAGGTCATGAAACTCCCTAGTGAAAAGTGGATGCCGGTGAAGCAGGTCACACCCGAAGTGCAATATTTGTCATCCAAAACCCATAGCACACTTGTACACACATTTTATGGCACCCCCAATCTTGTGATGAGATCCCAACGGTCCAGAGCCCCTCTCCGATGAAACCCTAGCCCGTTGGAGAAAAACCAGGCTTATACGAATAAAGCCGGTACCGACATCAAAATAGGGTAGAAAAGTGTAACTAGTTGCTTGGTTGTGTTTGTCTAGGCTCTAGGAAGTCACAAGACAAAGATATGACCCAACTCTTGACAAGTTTCCCTCATGTTTGTCTGATCCGAGACTTCTAGGGTATAAGTCATGAAACTCCCTAGAAAGAAGTGGATGCCGCAAAAGGAGGTTACACCCGAAGTGTAAACTTTGTCATCCAAAACCCATACCACATTTGTACACACATGTTATGACACTCTGTATCTTCTGTGAACACCTTTACAATCTAGATGTCATCCAGGAGTGGATGTCGGTGAAGCAGGTCACCCCCAGAGTTGAAAGTACTCGTCCATTACATAGATCACAATGAAATCTTGCTGACATCATACTTAAACATGAACATAAATAGAGATACATATAAAATTACTCTCCAGATCACAGGAGACCCGCACTAGCTACTACGTCATATATATATATATATATATATGTGTATATATATATGTATATATATATATGTATGTATATATATATAAGTACTTTCCGGATCACAGAAGACCCACACTACATCATAGAGATATATAAAGTACAACATCATAGAGATATATAAAGTACTACATAATAGAGATCACCGGATCTACCCCCAAGCACTACATCATAGAGATATATAAAAGTGTGTTCGCCCACGTAAACACTAGTCGTCTGAATCATCATCAACCGCTTGCCCCCAAGATATAGCTTCCGGTACAAGGTGACGCTGCCCATGGTTCACGATTCAAATAATGCGGTACAACTCGTATGCAACGTAAGCATCTATGGTTGCATACTCAATGGTGTTGCCGTGAAGTGGGGTCTTCATATCAGTGTAGTAGTCGTCGATCAAATCGATTGCCATATGAACCATTGAAGTCCTCTCATGCCGAGGCCTGAATATGTCCTGGATATCAATGTGGCATCAGCCGGTATCTCAATATTGAAGCTTTTCTTCATCTTTATCTTGTTGTTGTTTATATCAACGCTAGAAAAACGAATGCCACTGCAAAAGAAGTTCATGAGAGATGTCACTGGTAGAAAATAGGCATATAGTCCCGGTTCGCCAGGGCCAAAAGTCCCGGCCGCGCAACCGGGACTAGCTATGCGCGACTAAAGAGCCCCTCCTATAGTCCCGCCGCTTACGGACCGGGACTAAAGGCCCGTCCACGTGGGCGCCAGGAGTCCGTCGCGGCGGAGGACCTTTAGTCCCGGTTCTTGTGGCTAACCGGGACTGAAAACCTGCGCAGGTTTAGGGTTTTAGGCCCTCTAAACCTGGTTCCTTTTTAATTTGTTTTGTTTTATTTCTTTTATATTTTATTTTGTGTTTTATTTTAATTTTGATGAAGTTTCAGTACACACATATATATATATATATATATATATATATATATATATATATTTTACGATACTATATACATGCATATATATATATATATATGAAATTTCAAACAAGGAGAATTCAATAGGAATATATAATGTATATTCCATATCGGGTGACCATATATACAACCTCGAACAAGTTTCCATATTACACAATTAAGATGGATGACCATACAAAAATTCGAACAAGTTTCAAAGTACTCAGGGCTCATGCGTATAATAGTCATCGTCGGTGGACGCATGGTACTCTCATTTCCTATCGATGACATGCCTAAGGAAAAATCCTGCTATTTCCTCTTGAATTGGTCGGAAGCGAGCTTCTGGAGTAAGCGCCCTCCGCAAGTTATTGAGACCCCTCCGCGTGGTCTCGTCCTTCTTCCTCTCAGAGATTTCTTTCCGTATGTTCTCACAGACATAGTATCCACATAGACCGGTCCCCGGTGGCTGCTTATCCACACCTTTGACCATATTTTTAAATTGTAGCTGTTCTTTGAATCCACCGACATGTCCCTGTGAGAACCGTCTCCAAACTCTACATTGCAAATAAAATTAAATGAACAAGGGAGTTATTAGCTACTGCATATTAGGAAATGAATAAAAGATGAGACCGATCGATATAGAGCGAAAATGATTGAAGATAATTACCTTTGCATCATTTTTCTCATGTCGACCCAAAGATTTGTATCTGAATTCATAGAGTCAATGATAAAAACAGTGGAGGTGTCAAGTTCAATTTTTAGCAGAATCCAGTGAAACCTGCGGACACGTTACATGCACAGTCATGCATAACTTATCGATTAGACATACCATGCATAGAGTAAACAAAAGAGAATGAGAACATGAGAGAAACACTCACCCAAAATGGTAAGGAAATAGAATATAACTTTTGGATTCATGCTTTTTAAGAAATTTGTACAAGTCTTTCTCCACGTCTTTGGAGTGACGTTGTAACATAGTTCCATTAATGATTTGTGGGTCAATGAACCCAACATCATGGATGAGTCTTATTCTGCATTCCCAAATCTTCAATCTGCATAATAGCGTACGCAACAATATAGTTAATTAGGACAATATATATATATATATATGAAGAACGAGATGAGGTAGAAATAAATCACTTACAGAACGTAGCAACTCAGGATAGATTTGTCGAGATCGCGCAGATTGAACAGCTGGAACAATTCACTCATCTCAACTGTTATAGAGTACTTTTTGGTGTGATGCTCCTCTATATAATCCACATACACAAATTCTTTGTCGGTCCATGATATGAAATGTTTGTACCAACGTAGCAGACTTTGCATTAGTGGTGGTAGATCCTTTTCCTTCGTAGGCTCGACGAGAGGCCCTTTCTTCTCATATTGTAATGCTACCTCAGCCATTGGCGCATCGTCTAGGCCTAAAAAGAGACGAAGAGACATACCGGCCTCGGACGCATTTTCCATGGCAGTAGCTACAGTCAATCCCATTGCTGCCACAGCTTTTATGACCTCGGGGTCCTGTTCCGGAGAGGCTTTCACTATGAGCGGGGGGATCGATTGTTTACTCTGCATCCCGAGCTGGTCAACTTGTTTCCCGCTTTTTTTTCTTTTTCCTTTTCCTTTCTCCTCCTCCAATATTTTTGCTTTCTCCTCCTCCAATATTTTTGCTTGCTTACGAAGTTCAATATCATAGTCTTTAGGCAAATTCTTCTCGGCTTGGGACGGTGTCGACAAAAGACCCGTAGCCCACTTGTCTACAATCGGAGCGAATACTTCCTTGGGCTCAGGCTCCTTTAGCGCCTTCTGACGGGCAAGCCATTTTGTCAACGTCAGCCTTCACGGCCAATTTGGTTTCAACATCACTAAGTTCCCAAGCCCTTCGGGGGAGAGGCTTCAGTGATGGCTCCGGTACCCGTGTGGTCTTAGGTACATAAGGCTCCGGGTTAATAGACCCAGAGCAGGTTCCCTTGCTGTCCGCCTGCTTCTGTTTCTTCGCTGCAGGAGGAATGGGGGGAGACGTCTGCTTTTCCTCCGGAGGAGGAATGGGGGGCGATGGCTGCTTTACCGCCGGAGGAGGAATCGGGGGCGATGTCGAATGGCGTGAAGGAGGCGTAGGTGAACCAGCACCAGCAGCACCACCACCACCACCAGCACCTGCACCATCGGGGGGGGGGGGTGGACTTGTTAGCCTTGGCGTCTCGCCTGGAAACACTATGTACTTTTTTTTCCATAGAATGAACTGGCGCTTGACATCTCCAAGTCTTCTCTCCCCTTCGGGTGTAGCTATGTCAATCTCCAGGTCCTCAAACCCTTGGACTATGTCTTCCACCGTGACACGAGCATAGCCATATGGAATGGGGTTGTTGTGATGGAGTGCTCCAGGTGTATAGGGTAAAGCACTGCCTATAGCTACCTTCATGGAAATGTTCCCCACGGGATAATGCAGATCACATTCTTTCATCTCCTTTACATCATCCACGGGGTAGTGAGGCTCCGGTGCATGACTCTCGGTCATCGGTGCATTAGTACCTGCAGGCGGGGCCTCCGTGGAAGCCACGATGCTTCTCCGCTGATCCGCTGCATGTTCTTCATGCGGCCCTGCAGCCGCCGCTATTTCTTTCTCAACTATTCCCGCCACGGTCTGCTTCAACTCACTAACTTCCGTTGCAAGCTTCGACAGAAGATCTGCAACTTTGACAGCAGCCCGGTCCACATTTCTCTTACGGTTTCTGTAACAGTACGGGTCACCCTCCTGGGGAAACCCTACTTTCCACGACAATCTGCCTTTGCCTCGTATATGTCTTCCGTGTTCAGGATTCCCGGGGGCATGGGTCAGTTGGTCTCTCTCTCTGTTGAACCTGAGAATGCCCTTTTGAGCTTTGGTCATTGCGTCAACAAGGTCTTTTGTGGGAGCAAACGTTGTCTGCCGATGAACACACGCCCCTCACTGGTAGAAAAAAGGCCTTCGGTATGCCAGCATCAGTCCCCAAGCGTTGCGCACCGTGACCAATGAGTCTTTAGTCCCGGGTAGGGAGGAGACCCGCGACAGAAGGTCAGACGTCGCGGGTTGGGAAGCGCGTTGCGACGCGTGGCGGGAATTAATTCCGGTTGACATGGCCGCCCGGGACTATTGGTCCTTTATTCCCCGTTCCCGTGGCCAACCGGGACCAATGGCCCTTTATTCCCCGTGCCCGTGGCCAACCGGGACTAAACATCAAGCGTCTCGCCTCCCCCGCGGCGGTTTTTATTTCGCGAGCGAGGCAGAGGGTGCCATTCCACTGCTTTGCTCTCTGTTCTTCCTCTCGCTCTCTGTTCTTCCTCTCTCTCGCTCTCTTTCGATCCAAGCACACGCACGCAAAATGGCTGAATGGACGGAATACAATGGGAAGACACCATGCGGCAAGGATTTGGACGTGCTCTTCACCAACAACTGCGCGAGGCTGCCTGAAGCTCTCGGTCATTTGGCCGATCTCTATTTTGATGCTCCCGAAGAACACCGGTTCTTTGGTCTCGATCTGGAGTACACGGCGAATCAGAAGGATGTAGCCCTCATCCAGATATCGTTCAAGCATTCGGTGTTGGTCTTCCAATGGTCAAGGTAAGCTATATATATATAGCACACGTGTACAATCTTGCATTCCATCTTCGAGTTTTTTTGTTGCATGTGAACAATACGTGTGTTGCAACATATCTAACACATATCCTATTTTTGTTGTTACAGTAGTTCGAGGCATTGCCCGGACCTTGTTGATTTTCTTGTCAACTCGGGGTTTGACTTTTGTAGCGTGGACATCACGCAAGACCGTGTGAAGTTTATGCGCATCGGTATTATGATACCGGAAGATCACTACGTTGATCTTCAGACTCTTATCCAGTTGACCGGGCCAAAGACCGGGATGGCTGTCATGGCAACCACCTTCATCCACCAGGCCTATGAAAGGATGAAGACTGATTTCCCCCGGCAGAATCACAACTATTGGGAGGAGACCCCATTGCGCCCGACGAACCTCAAGTATGCGGCCGTAGATGCATATGTCGCGTACGAGTTGTTCCGCATCTACTCGGCGGGGCCATAGATGATGTATGCATGCGTTCGATATCTATGCATGTGCATGTAATGGGTATCTAATTAGTAGTATATATATGTAATGGATATCTTTTGTGATCGACTCTCTATATATAATATGTTAATTATGAAATGTGATCAACTCTATGTTTGTGTTATGTGTGATCGACTCTATTGTGTTATGTGTGATCGACTCTATGCATGTAATGAATATTGTTTGTATTATTGTTCTTTATTTTTGATATATTTTTTCATTTTAAGATTTTCAAATGAAATAGTATTATTTTTCTTCATTTTTTGATATATTATTTGTATTTTTAAGATTTTAAAATGAATTAGTATTATTGTTCTTAATTTTTGATATATATTTTGTATTTTAAGATTTTAAAATGAATTAGTATTATTGTTCTTCATTTTTGATATATTATTTGTATTTTTAAGATTTTAAAATGAATTAGTTCTATTTTTCTCAATTTTTGGATATATTATTGGTATTTTTAGAAATAATACAAATTAAAAGTGAATGTTTAGTTATTTATTCAAAATTATTAATTACATCTTTACTTTTGTTTATTAAAAGATTTATTTGAAATTCAAACAATAAAGAAATATGGCTTCGGCCAACATGTTAATAAGATTGATATGATACAACTATCATATACATGCGTGAGAAACACTTGGATTCGGGACGGGATGGAACTCGGAAGTTAAGCGTGCTAGTGCTAGAGCAGTGGGAGGATGGGTGACCGAGCGGGAAGTTTGACCATGAGTAACTAATTGGACTAGAGATAATCTTAGTTAGACACTAAGCAAATAATACAAATTGTGAGAATAAAAGGGAGTGAAAAAAAGGGAGTGAAAAAAGGAGTGAAAAAAAGGGAGTGAAAAAAGGTGAGAAAAATAATTAGAAACCAAATGAATTAAAAAAATTACGAAATAAATCTAGTCCCGGTTCATGTGGCCAACCGGGACTAAATGTCCTCCGACCCCAGGCTCCGCCACCCGCCCACGTGGACAGGCCTTTACTCCCGGTCCGTAAGAGATGGGACTATAGGGGGGGGCCTTTAGTCGCGCGTAGCTAGTCCCGGTTGCCCGGACGGGATTAATGGGCCTGGCGAACCGGGACTGTAGGCCTGTTTTCTACCAGTGCCTGTCTCCGGGTCTAGCGATCCCCCATGCCCGTACCACCACATTTTGGCTCTTTCGTCCCATCTCTCTGTACCTAGAGGGATTCCTCTTGCCCTCAGGCCGTCCTCCATCGCCTGCCACTTAGGCGCCGAAACGCGGTATCCTCCTGGCCCCATAACATGATGGTATTGTTTCTTATCCGCATTAGCCTTATTTGTTTTCGACATTTCCTGGAAATGCTCCGATTTCTTCTGCGTCACAAATTCTGTCCAATCATCTCTCAGTTTCTCATGTTGTCCAGTGAAAAGCGGAGTCTTGCCCTTGCTGACATATTCACGGAACAATTTTTTCTTGAAGTTCCGGAATGCTTCGGCCATCTTCTGAAGAGCGAACTCTTTGACTAGCCTCCTCCTCTGACGTCCACCCGGAACCTCCTCACCGAATTCATCTTTTTTGTGGTATTTCGGAGGTAGAATGAAATGTACCATAAGCTTTCTGAACATCTCCTTTTTCGTTCTCTTGTGGACATAACTGAAACCAAGACGTGCTTTCTTTGGCTCCTTCCATTCCTGGACGGTGATCGGGACAGTGTCTCTAACAATGACTCCGCATTGGTTGATAAACTTTGTGGTGTGGTGTAGGGGCTTGCCGGTTACACCGACTGATTCGATGGTATATATTTCGGAACCTTTCATCGCCTTGGATTTGCCACGCGTTGTCGTACTCGATCCGGCCGAGGGCTAAATTAAGAAAGAGAGTCGCGCGCGTTAGTGCATATGTATTCACATTTTAGTAAGTTTGTATCACGAGAGGCTCAATGTATATATATATATATATATATATATATATATATATATATATATATATATATATATATATATATATATATATATACCTCGCCGGAGGTGGTTGTTCTTTGCAATTGGAGATCGTCGTTTGTCGACGGTTGACCTCCGTCATCAATGTCCATTCCTTCACCTCCTTGATCATCCACAATGTCTGTTTCTTCTTCACCTCCTTGATCATCGACAATGTCCATTCCTTCATCTTCTTGATCCTCAAGGTTCAGATAAGAAGAGATTACATCATGTTCTCCGGCTATGATATCTAATATAAAACCTTCAGCCTCTTGTTCCGCCGTCAGGTCTCTATTGTCCGCCATATGTCACTCCTGCAGACATGCATGTAGTAAAAATTAATTAAGTATATAGGAGACTTAGCAAATATTGTCGTAGAAGGAGGGAAAACAGATTGCTAGTGTTTTGGGTGGAAGAACGATAACCACCGGAGGGGGAAAACCATACTTTAGAGATGTGTCCAAGATTAGTTTCTCAAATGACTTGGAGAACCCCATAGCTAGGTTGCATTTGCTTTCCTGGTCATTTTGGTATATTACACTTAATATTCTGAATTTATTGAATTAAAACTTATTTTCATCATTATTTTAATGAATTTAATACAAATTCAACTATGGTCTCATTTTGAACTTTGTCAAACATGATTGAAAATGATATAAACAGATAGCTTACATTTTTCTGAACATTTTGCATATTTTTCCATAATTTTTGAAATTATTAATTAAAAGTTATTTTATTTAGAAGATTAATTATGTTATGTAATTCCATATAAAGTGGGCCCCACGTGTCACGATGACGTCATCCAAAAAAAAATTTTCTCGCCAACAGTGGCCAGGTGACGTCATCATGACGTCACCCCCTGGCGTCACACGGTGGCCGGCGGTTGCAGTTTAGCCTCTCGGGTCTCCGGCGATTCCGGCAACGGGGGAGGGAACGGAGATGGGGAGGAGGCCACGGCCACTGTTCGATGGCGCCGT
Organism: Alopecurus myosuroides; assembly: GCA_028641055.1. Classification (NCBI taxonomy): domain Eukaryota; kingdom Viridiplantae; phylum Streptophyta; class Magnoliopsida; order Poales; family Poaceae; genus Alopecurus; species Alopecurus myosuroides. Next base: position 528,158,239 of record CM054058.1, read on the forward strand.
TCGATGGCGTTGGTTCGAGGGCGACGGCGACGGCCCGCCGGGAACCTACCGGAGAGACGGCGACGGGGCGGGGACGGAGCAGGGTGGAGGCGGTGGAGAGAAGGGCGCGCCGACGGCGACGGCGACGGCGCGGTCCTCTGCGCGGGCGACGGCGACGGCGATGAGGCAGAAGACGAGCGCGACGGCGACGGCGACGAGGCAGAAGACGAGCGGGCGCCGGCGCGAGGGTTTGGGACTTAGAATTTTGGGGCAGGAAGGCACCGCGCATATATAGGTCCAGCCTTTAGTCCCGGTTCGTGACAGCAACCGGGACTAAAGGTCCCCAGGGGTACCCTCCGCGGGCCTTTAGTCCCGGTTGGTGTCACGAACCGGGACTAAAGGTGAAATTTTTCGCGGCGTTTTCGTTCCCGCGCAGAACGAGCCTTTAGTCCCGATTCGTGACACGAACCGCGACTAAAGGTGGTTATTCAAATACTTTTCCTTTTCCCAAACTTAAAAATACAAATAATATATCAGAAAATTCAGAAAAATAAAACTAATTCTTTTTAAAATCTTAAAAATACAAATAATATATCAGAAAATTCAGAAAAATAAAACTAATCATAAAGATCCACACACATCTTGAATATATATATATATATAGATAAAAAAGGCAGTACATAATGGCTAGAGTGGATCTAAACCTAAACGGAGATCATAGATGCATGATCTGATATCTGCTAGTCATACTCCTGCCTAGGCCTATAGTACATGTACTCGTAGTCATCGTAGTCGCCGCCGCCGTCGTCGTCACTATCGTCTGATGGTGCTCTGCACTCCCTCGGAGGATCACGACTCCAGAACTGGGCCTGAGGCGGGTAGCGCAGGCGGGGGATATCGCCGGCCCTGATGTAGTCCATGATGCTCTGTAGAGTCCGGCCGGACCACCATAGCCGACGACCGGCCTCGTGAAAGTTCCCAGGAGGCAGGCCGTCCTCCTCATACCTGGCGAGCGCCCTCTCACGCCGATTGATGAAGAAGGCATCCCAAGTATGCTGGTTATCGGGATGCCAACTGGGATTCCTCCGCTGCTCCGGCGTGAGCTCGTGATAGTAGTGGTTCGTGATGGCCGCCAGACGCGCCACACCTTGAGGAAGAGGAGGGACCGGCACTCCTCCGGCGCTCAGCATCCAACCGGCGGGAAGGTTGTAGCCGCACGGGCAGGGGTAGTTCGAGGCGGAAAGTGCCTCCACCTGGATGAATGTTAGAGTGGGTACGGTAGAAGCCATGAGAGAGTGGTGAGTTTGTATGTGTTTATGCCAAGGGTGTGGCAATGAATACATATATATAGCGAGAAGAAAACATCCCTTTAGTCCCGGTTGGGGACACCAACCGGGACTAAATGGGTTAGGGTTTCGTTTGGACCAATCAGATAGAATCACACGGATCGTGTGTTTCTTTAAAGCGCTTGTGAGTCGTTGGATCCGGGGTGTGTTTCTTTCGAGCTGTTGTGAGCCGTTCGATCAGGGCTACGGTGTGTTTCTTTCGAGCTGTTGTGAGCCGTTGGATGAGGTGGTTTCCTAACCGTTGGATCAAAACCCTAGCACAACACTTTGTGAGCCAGAGGACCCTATATATAGCCCACCTTCATACACCGGTCAGTTCATCGAGCAAATACAAAACATCCGGATTCGCCATCATACGTCCTGCCGTGCATTTGGTATGCATATTGCACCCAGTAGCCACGGTGGGGCTGTATGATGGCGATACCGATTGTTTTGTTCTACATCCCCCTTTAAGGTTTGATACATCATATATTCAGTTTATCGAGCAAATACAAAACATCCGGATTCGCCATCATACGTCCTACCGTGCATTTGGTATGCATATTGCACCGAGTAGCCACGGTAGGGCTGTATGATGGTGATACCGATTGTTTTGTTCTACACCCTCCCCCCCTTTTAACACATCCATCCATGCTTGGGTCAGTGTTCACTTTGAGCTCGGGTAGTAATGTGCAACTATTTGCTTGGTTGTGTTAGGGTGGCGCGTGGCGCGGGAGTTGTGACGCGTGGCGCGGGAGTTGCGACGCGTGGCGCGGTATAAACTGTCGCGCCTCGAGCGCGTCTTCTCCTCTCCACGCACCGTCGTGCTTCCACCATGCCTCCGAGGAGGAACAGCACCACCGGCTTCCGCGGCGTCCGATCATGGCAGAACGGAATGTTCAGCGCAGATATCCGCTGGGGGGACGACCGCATCCCCCTCGGCTCCTTTGCGACGGCGGCGGAGGCCGCCCGCGCCTGGGACGCGGCGGCCTGGCGCCTCAACCGCCCGCGGCCGCTGATGAACTTCAACGACTGCCACACCGTCTGGGAAGCGGAGGCCAGGGCGCCGAAGCCGCAGATCGTCACTGCCGCCGACCACCTCCACCTTCGTCACCGCGCGTTTCAGGGCCTAGTCGACGCCAGGGAAGAACGCGTCGTCCGCGAGTATTACCGGAACAACCCGGGGGAGGAGAGTGCCGACGAGGAGCTCTGGCAGACCCGCGCGGCTGAGCGGGCGGAGCGCCGCCTCGAACGCCACCTCGCGTTAGATGCCGCTCGAGAGGCGAGGACGAGGGCGCTGCAAGAGCTTCGTCGGGCCGACCGCGCCGGCGAAGTCTGGGCCTCCGACGATCCGAGGTGGGGGCCTATCTCGGACATACCATCATGCACCTCCGACGACGACGAGGAGGTCACCGACGAGTTCGCCGACGACGATGACACGGAGGAGGTCACGGACGAGTTCCCCGACGACGACGACGAGGAGTAGTGTTTGTATGTTTTCTGTTTTTAATAAAAGTTATGAAATCAGATATTTTATCTCACAAGGTTTTGAGACATTTAAGTAACCTTTTGTTTTCCATGCTTTCCACTCGTTTTTCCAAATATTTTGCATACGAGTTAGTCTTAAACACACCAGAGATAATATAATTCACATGATCCATTCAAAAAAGTTTGGTACACAATAAATTATTACACATCAATTCTTCCCTTGTGTCCCTGCTTTCTTACGATTTGGCCGTATCCATGGAGCATCCTCATCATTTAACTTAATGCTTGGGTCAGTGTTGACTTTGAAGGGCGGAATTTCACCAAACATATTATAATCTTCTGACATGTCTGTCTTGTCCTCCACTCCCACGATGTTTCTTTTCCCTGAAAGAACAATGTGGCGCTTTGGATCATCGCATGATGTACTGATCGGTTTCTTATCTTTCCGTTTCCTCGGTTTGCTACTCATGTCCTTCAAATAGAAAATCTGAGCGACATCTTTGGCTAGGACGAATGGTTCGTCAAGGTAACCAAGATTGTCGAAATCCACCATTGTCATTCCGTATTGCTCGTCCACCTTTACCCCACCTCCTGTTAGCTTGAACCATTTGCACCGAAACAAAGGGACCTTAAAGGAGGAACCATTCCGTATTGCTCGTCCACCTTTACCACACCTCCTATTATCAAATATCTCACCTCCAGTACGTTCCGCAGGCTTCGGCCGGTGATCTGCCTTGCCGTTGAAATGCTTGCCTTTCTTTCTTACGTTATGATTTCGGGGAAGAAATCGACGATGACCCAGGTACACGTTCTTCCTACAATTATCCAAAAATACACTTTCAGTCTCATGTAAGCAGTGCGTGCATGCTTTGTATCCCTTATTTGACTGTCCCGAAAGGTTACTGAGAGCAGGCCAATCGTTGATGGTTACAAAAAGCAACGCTCGTAGGTTAAATTCCTCTTCTTTGTGCTCATCCCACACAGGTACACGAGGTCTGCCCCACAATTGTAAAAGTTCATCAACTAATGGCCTTAGGTACACATCGATGTCGTTGCCGGGTTGGTTCGGACCTTGGATGAGCACTGGCATCATAATGAACTTCCGTTTCATGCACAACCAAGGAGGAAGGTTGTAGATGCATAGAGTCACGGGCCAGGTGCTATGGCTGGAGCTCTGCTCGCCAAAAGGATTCATGCCATCAGTACTTAGACCAAATCTTATGTTCCTTGCGTCAGCTGCAAAATCTTTGAACTCTCTGTCGATCTTTCTCCATTGCGTTCCATCAGCGGGGTGTCTCAACTCCCCGTCGGACTTACGGTCCTCTTTGTGCCATCGCAACAACTTGGCATGCTCTTTGTTCCTGAACAGGCGTTTCAGCCGAGGTATTATAGGAGCATACCATATCACCTTGGCGGGAACCCTCTTCCTGGGTTTCTCGCCCTCAACATCGTCACCAGGGTCATCGCCTCTGATCTTATAACGCAATGCAGTGCATACAGGGCATTCATTCAAATCCTCGTATGCACCGCGGTAGAGGATGCAGTCGTTAATGCATGCATGTATCTTCAGAATCTCTAAACCTAGAGGGCACACAACCTTCTTTGCTTCGTACGTACTGGCGGGCAACTCCTTATTCTTCGGAAACATATTCTTCAACATTTTCAGCAAATTTTCAAATGATGAGTCAGCTACACCTTCCCGTGCCTTCCATTTCAGCAAATCCAGTGTGCAGCCCAGCTTTTTCAGACTATTGTCGCATCCTGGGTACAGCGACTTCGTGTGATCCTCTAACATGCGATCCAAATTCTCCCTCTCCTTGTCAGTTTCGCAGCGTCTCCGTGCATCAGCAATGGTCCGACCAAGATCATCAGCGGGCTCATCATGTGCCTCTTCTTCAACTTCACCAAACCCTTCCCCACCTTCAGCATCATCCTCCATGAAAGTATCACCGAAAGCGTCATGATAGTTGAAATCGATATCATCCTCTTCTTCATCTTCTTCCATTCTAACCCCTCTTTCTCCATGCTTGGTCCAACAATTATAGCTTGGCATGAAACCGTGCCGAAGCAGGTGCATGTGAACGACTCTTGAGGAGGAGTGACCCTTCTCATTCTTACATTCAGCACATGGACAGATAATAAAACCTCGCTGCTTGTTCGCATTTGCCACTACGAGGAAATCTTTCAAACCCGTAGTGAACTCGCCGGAGAGTCGGTTACCGTACATCCATTGCCGATTCATCTGCATTAACCATCATGCATTTGTTAAACTAACTAGCTGGAAATAATACAAATCATGAAAGGTTCAAGTTGCTAACTGCGATCGCGGAGGTAAAATAAATGAAAACGCTCAAGTGCGGCTCGGACACTTCATATCATGTGTGTTTCATGCTATCGGGCATTTCATCGAACACCTGTGTGCATAGTAGGAACCAAAAGCATACCCACCACCCCTTGTGAATGTTGTGAGCAGAAGTGACACCAAATGTGGCTAAGTGCAGCGAGCTGAGTCCCTATATAGGGATGGGCCTTTAGTCCCGGTTCACCTGGACAACCGCGGCTAAAGGCCTTGGGGACCTATTAGTCCCGGTTGGCCAGGCCAACCGGGACTAAAGCCCCTCCCGTCCGCCAGCTGTGGACCGAGCGCGCTGTGCCCAGACTGTTGGACGCGGGTCTCCTCCCGAACCGCGACTAGAGACCCCTATAGTCGCGGGTCGAAACTTTTGGGGACTAATGGGGGCGTATGGAAGGCCTATTTTCTACCAGTGTGTACACTTCTTGTCACTACTGCAACCACAAATTAGAATGGAAAAAATATAATTAAGAATCATAATAATAACCTACTAGATATATATGCCAATGTGCAACAAGGAAAATGAATTCACTACTAAATACAAATTGATCTATCACATAGAATTCAAATGGGAATCCTATGCAATTTGCATAACCTATATGAAGTGATATAAGAAACTCCTAAGTTTGTATTTAGTAGTAAATTAAGAATCATAACAATAACCTACTAGATATATATGCCAATATGCAACAAAGAAAATTAATTCACTACTAAATACAAAATGATCTATCACATAGAATTCAAATGAAAATCCTATGCAATTTGTATAACCTATATGAAGTGATATAAGAAACTCCTAAATTTAACTCAGTCATATGTTCTATCATGGATTTGCCAATTTGTAACAAGGAAAATTAATTCACTACTAAATATTATTGATCTTTCATATATAATTCAAATGGGAACAATTTGCTATCCTATGAAATTTGCCAATATGTCCTAAATTAACTATGTCATATGTTCTATCATGGATTTGCCAATATGCAGCAAGGAAAATTAATTCACTACTAAATAGTAATTGATCTTTCACATCGAATTCAAATGGGAACATTTTAATATCTTATGCAATTTGCCAATATGCATGTCGTAAATTAACTACGTCATTTTGCTATCCTATGCAATTTGCCAACATGCATGTTGTAAATTAACTATGTCATTTTGCTATCCTATGCAATTTGCCAATATGCATTTTGCTATATATGTTCTATCACGGATTTTCCAATATGCAACAAGGAAAATTATTTCACAATGAACTATGTCATATGTTCTATATATCACGCATATATGATTCAAATGGGGATCCGACATGTTGCTATCGTATGCAAGTTTCATCATAAACCTATAAATGGATCAAGAGCCCCAAAACGTACCTTGCCTATTGGAAGACTGATACGTCCATTTTGTATCACTATTTTATATCATTATTTTCTGTTATTCATCGATATATTTCATGTTATGATACATTACTTATGTTATTTCATCTTATTTTGCATGTTTAATAATTATGGGAGAAGAAACACCGGAACCAAAAATCTGATGGAAAAAGCACCGTCGAGATACCCTATTTAAGAAGATCAGAAGAAGAGGGGGAATACTGGAGAAGTCTTAGAAGTTCCGAGGAGGAATCCAGCCAGAAGAGCACCTGGAGGGGGGCGACCAGGGGCCCACAGCACTAGGCGGCGCGCCCCCTTCTAGTCGTGCCTAGGAGTGGTGTGGCCCCTGGACCACCTCTGGGCGCCCTCTTTCGCGTACTTGACCCCCAGGGAACTCTAAGCCCTAGGACATCGTCGAAGAATTATTCCGCCGCCGCCTCGGGGAGAAAAACAACAGACAGAGAAAAGCTCTCCAGCTGGAAGAAATCTGCCGGGGAAATTCCTCCTCGGAGAGGAGCAATCGTTGCATCATCACTCCGGGCTTCAACGAGATCATCATCATCCTGATCACCAGCACCATCACCATCATTGTCCACCTTCATCCCTCTGTAACAATTAGGGGTCCTTATCGTTGTTTTCCACTAGATCTCTCCCCCGGTGTGATTTACTTGTTAGTAGTTGATACTTGTGAGATTTATCGGTGTTCGCACTTTATGACCAGATTATTATTATCCATTATATATCCTCTGATTATGATCCATATGATGTCTCGTGAGTAGTTCGTTTAGTTCTTGAGGACATGGGAGAAGTCATGATGTTAGTAGTGAAGTTACGTTGAAGAAATATCTCGTGGTTCGGTATTTAAGTTGTGGTGCTATTCTTCTAGTGGTGTCATGTGAACGTCGACTACATGATACTTCACCTTTATGGGCCTAGGAGGATGCATTATGTGAAGGGGTCGTTGCATAGAAAACCAAAAAAATTCCTACGCGAGAGACACCCGAAAGGCCAAGATCTAATCTAGGAGATGAAGTGCAACGGGAAAAGAGAGGGTTAAGGACAACACATACCCTCGAAGACACAAAGCTGTACGAGATAAAATCTCGTTGTTGGCGTAGTCGTACTGACACCGATCCCGATAGCGAGAAGATGTGCACCGCAATCCGGCGGTGCCTCCGTGATCGGTCACACGTACGGTTGATGACGACCTCCGTTCCCTCGTTCCAGCGGGGTGCGGAAGTAGAGGATCCCTCGGAACTCCAGCAGCACGACGGCGTGGTGTGGTGGAGAAAAACATTGCTCAAGGCTTCGCCAAGCGCACGAACAAGTAGTGGAGCAGCGGCAGGAGGGAGGAAGAGATGACACAAGTGTGTGTGTGTGGGAGAGGGAGCTTCCACCCCTCCTTATATAGGAGGGGATGGCAGCCACGAATTTTTCGGGTGTCTACACCTCTCCCTCATCATGTGAGTGGAGTCTCCACTCAACCCACTAATTCTTCCATTAATTCCCACTCAAAATCCCAACGGTTTTCTTTAATAAATAAATAAAACAATTTTATTTCTTTATTTTAATATTTGTTAATTCCATTAACAAAAATTAACATATAACCCCTTGAGTTAGTTGTTAAATCTATTAACAAACATTTGATAATAATCCCCTTGAACTATTTCAAAATTACCCGAAACAATTCCGGTGACTATTTCAATATTACCCGAAACAATTTCGGTGCTGTCCAAACTATTCTCCGATATTCCATATCCTCTCAAACGCGTCATCAAACCTTAAGTGTGTCACCCTATGGTTCACTAATAAGATAGACATGATCGAGACTCCTCTCCGATCAATAATCAACAACGGGATCTGGAAATCCGTAATGACTCCTATATATTCAACGATGACTCTCGTGATCATGTGAACCATCAACGTCGTGAACTATTCCCTTTGTCTCGCGATATTTTACTTGTCCGAGATTCGATCATTGGTATCAACCATACCTTGTTCAATATCGTTACCGACAAGTACTCTTTTCTTGTTCCCCTGATATAACATCCTTGTGATCATATCACATGCTTGCAAGCGGTTTCGATGTGATATCACCGAGAGGGCCCAGAGTATATCTCTCCGTCATTTTGGATGGACAAATCCCACTCTTGATCCATGAGCCTCAACTAATACTTTCCGAATACCTAACGGCACATTTATAGTCACCCTGTTATGGTGGGACGTTTGATGACATCAAAGAACCCTTCCGGTATCAGTGATTGACATGATCTCATGGTCTAAGGAATAAGTTACTTCGTACACAAGATATAACAATATAAACTAAATGACTTGATCGTATTGTTATCTTGATATTGGGTCTATGTTCATCACATCATTCTACCAATGACATGACCCCGTTATTAACAACATCCAATGTTCATGATCAGGAAACCTTGATCATCTATTAATCAACGAGCTAGTTAAAAGAGAGGCTTCACTAGGAACGATTGTTTGTTTATTAAACACACATGTATCCACGTTTCCGGTTAATACAATTCTAGCATGATAAATAAACATTTATCATAAACAAGGAATAAAATAATAACCACTTTATTATTGTCTCTCGGGCATATTCCCTTCAGTCTCCCACTTGCACTAGAGTCAATAACTTAGTCCGTAAGCACTTAACACATATGGCGTTCCAGTGTTATTACCATGCTTTGCTTGTGGTAAACATCATCAAAAAGATCGTAATTGTTAAGGTCCTAATGTATTTACATGTTCTTTGCGTCTACACGCATCAGTCGTTCTCTAATGAGATGGCTTTGTATGTATTTGGTCAACCGGTAAAACCTTAATTCCTCAGCTTAAACCAATGTTACTAACATTGTGAAAATGTAGCTTCATAGTGTCAGCATTCTTGGAAATTCACCAAGTTCAATAAAGAACTCCTTGACACAAAATACCTATATTATTTGTTGTCGATACAACAATATACTTAGCCTTTGTTGTAGTATCCGTCATAATACTTTAATTTTGAAACGCTTTCAAATCTAGCATGGAACTTTCTTCCAGTCTATTGTGTTACCCTTCATCACATATTTTAATTGAGATAAAATTACTTGAATAAATGACAAGACTATTAGTGTAACATATTAAAACTAATATTTTGTCATTAATACATGGGAAAACATATCCTTAGCATTTCTAAAATGACACTAGGATCTCTCCCACTGTTGTCTAATCATCATATGGATTATCCTGCTATAAAATTTTATAGCATAGGACTCATCTGGTTGTGTACATAGCATGGAAACATGACTTAGAAATCTCAATTTCAATGATGCTCATCATGTGTCAAAACACTTGAATCTTGCTCAAATATTTTCCATGTGACAAGAACTCCTTCTTGTCATTTCGATATTGACTTACTTCAATATTTCATCTATGTAATTTGGCTTCAATCATATCAGGCTCTTCAATCCATCTCTTATAGATATCGATGCCCAATATCTTCTAAGCCTTTGATCAATATGAATTTCTTAACCGTGTTCATTTAAAATACATATTTTCCAATCAACCATATGTCATCTACATAAAGTATTGGAATATGTCATAGCGCTCCCACTTAATTTCTTGTAACTCTACAAGCTTCTTTATCGTTCATGATGGAATCAAACTCTTTTTATAACTTCATTAAGGTAAAGATTTCAACTTCGTTATGCTCACTTCAACCATTGAAGTGTGCATACCTTTCTAGCAACCTTTTGAATTTTACAAAACTCTCAGACTGTGTCAAGTACACATCCTTGATCAAACTTCCTCGAGAGGAGAGTTGGTTTTGTTATTCAACATCCATATCATAATATGTAACTTTGCTAGAACTATCCGTAAAGACTAAGCATCACTACGGAAGATCAAAATCTTGTAGTAGTCAACTCTTTGAACTTCGTCAAAAACAACTTTTCGATAAGTACAACTTTCAAAGGATGTAAAATCCATGTCTTTGTCGCTATATAGACCCTTTTGCTATCGTTAGGCATCAAGCCTATCGAAAGGACTACCAAGTCACATACTTGATATTCGTACAAGGATATTATGGCGGATATAATGACTCATAGTAAATTTAACGAAGTCAGGGCCCATCATTTGCTTCCTTTATAAGGTCCAGGTCCTTTTGTTGTCAAAACAACACTTTACTCTTAAACCACAAGTTGGTCTAAGTACAAAGTTTTAGGACTTTTGTGGTTCAGTACGCAAACTCATCCGAAGTATCTACAACATATGTAGTGTCTTCTGCTTTGTCAAAATAGCAATCCCCAGAACAACTTCCAGTGCTGCGCTACTCTTGACATGATAACAAAGATTCTCTAATCTCATTCGGTTTGTACTGTGCTCCCACTCACTTATTTCGCAAGAACTACTTTCTCGAGAAATCAACCCTTTCGGACAAACAACATTTGTCTTTTGGTTTGGTGATAGGAGAAATACTCAATGTTTTATTTGGGATAACCTTATAAACATATATTTATCCTATTTTGGTTGTAAACATTTTACACATGCTACGCATACCAAAACTTAAGAAAATGACAATTCGGGTCACTACCCAAACCATATCTTATATGTTGTCAATTTCAACGGATCATGATGGTGCTCTTTTCAGTGGAAAAGCGGTTGTCCTTAATGTATAAACTACAAAAATTATAATGGTAATTTTATTAATCTTATCATGTCAAACAAGGTTTGATTTTTTCTCTCGAACACTCCAAACTAATGTGGGGTAATTCGAGTAATATAAGTTGTAGAACAATTCTGCAACTTCTCAGATGTTTTGCTAAACTTGTAACTCAAACTGTATCCTTTATGATCCAATCATAAATACTTGATTATCTTGTTACAATGATTTTTACATCATATTAACAACCATTTGAACCCATTCAAAATGTCAAACTCTCTTCTCTGTAAATAGATGTACTCACATATCTACTCAAATCATCGACATAATTTTATGAAGGAAAAATTTATCCACCATATATAACTACACATAATGGACTATATACATCAATATGTATAATCTCCACTAAATTAGTCGTCCATTCTACTTTGGCCTAAGAACGGAATTCTAGTCATCTTTTGGAAGAGGTCTCACAAGTGTCAATTTATTCAAAATAAAATGACTCCGAAAGTCCATTAATATGGAGTTCCTTCATGTTTTACTTTCCGATATGAACTAAAATGGTGGTGTCACAATTTAAGTGAAACTCTTTTACGTCTTGCAACGTTTAGCATTCAGTCTTATAGATGTTTACTTTACCAACATGATTTATATTAACATATCCATCAATTATGAAATATGGTCATAGTTTGAACAATCTCATTTGTTCTCAACAAATACTAGAACCTAATAACAATTTATTAAGTTCTTAAAATAAATCCCGAGTGTTTGGTTCGATACGACAATGAACGCAATAACACTTTATTTATGTTCTTGTCATAATCGATTGCACATCTATTACTAGTTTCTTTTAGGCCCTTGTATTTCTTGCATTGTGTTGCTTCGTATGACAACTCATACAAACCAATGTGGTATCAAAAATACCCAAAAATACTTTGTTAACTAGTAATACATCTATAACTTGTATATCAAGCATATACTCCTGAGCTGGACTTTTCTAGTTATCTTCTTTTTCTGCCATACACCTTTTTTGTAATTCTATTTTCAATATTCCCTTTCCTTTATAGAAGAATCATTCAACATCAAACAATGCTAGTCGTACTAGCTCGTTTTCTTTGGCGTGTTAGTCATATACTATCACCCATTGAGTCATACATTGAGTTTGATTGTTCTACTAATATCACCATATTAATAGTATTCTTCTAGATTCCACTCTTAGCAATCTCCAAGTAAGGTAAACGACTTTACCCATACTTTTAATCCATCACATCATAACAATTTTATGATTAAACTATTATAGCTTGAAGGAAGGAATTTAGAGGATAATTTTTAGCACCCAACTTCTTGGAATGTTCAAACGCCTAGCGTCTTCAATCATTGCATATATTTAGATAATATAAGCAAACATTGTCACACTAAATTATACTCAGTCATGTTGCCACAAATAAGTTTCTAGATATCAATATATCTTTCACTTGATTGTTTCTGAAAACGAATCTTTTCAGTTCCTAAATCACCTTGATCAACAAAACATTCTTTTGAAGATAAAGTAATATGGAAGCAACCATGACTCTGGATTCTAAGTAGGAACTATTTGCTCTCTAGATCAATCAATCATTAATCGTATGGAGCTAGGTAGGAAATACCAAAAATCTACAATAGGACTCAATTTTAAATTTCACTAATACGGTACCAATCTTAAATGATTTTTACCAGATCATAACAGTTATATCTCAATTAACAATCTAAGTGTAAGGTATTTTGTGTATGCCAATGAATACTAAAATTTGTGCAAATTCACTTTGATTGGTTGTTCATGATAAATAAGTTCAAGTTAATTCAAAATTAAACCATGAACTCCCACTCAAAAACAACATCCCTCTTAGTCGTCTTTAGTGATTACACGAACCAAATTCACTACACCAAAACCGATCATCACGTGAGATGATGTAGGTTCAAAGGCGAACATCGACATGTTCATCATATCATCCAGATGACTCATGCTTTACCTTTCGGTTACATGTTCCGAGGCCATGTCTCTACATGCTAGGCTCGCCAAGTAGAGCCTTAGTATTGCGTGTGTTTCAAGGCCATGTCTGTACATGCTAGGCTTGAAAACACCCGTTGTATGCGAACGTTGAGTCTGTCACACCCGATCATCACGTGGTGTCTCGAAACGACGAACTTTCTTAACGGTGCATACTTAAGGAAGAACACACTATTATCTTGATATTAAGTGAGAGGGATCATATTATAATGCTACCGTCGCTCTCTAAGAAAAACAAGATGCATAAAAGGATTAACATCACAGACATCACATCTAAGGATAACGTGATATGATATGGTCCTCCTTGCACTTGATCTCCATCATGTGCATCATGGTATGATCTCCATCATTCCACCGGCGCGGTACCTAGTACCATGGTATCCCAATCTTGATTGTCCATCAATAATAAGACAATCATATGGATACCTTTCGGTATATCAATAATATACCAAATAGATCATCTCATAATCAAATTTGTAACATTGACCATATCACATCACATGCCCAGCAAAAACTAGTTAGACGATTCTAATTTATTTTTGTATATTTTACGTGGCTTAGGGTTTTCGACGAAAAAACCGTTCATACCTACGAATATCAACCACAACGTTGATAAACACATTTTTAACAACCCTTCGTAGATTATATCTTAACTATAGTAGGAGAAACAGACACCCGCAAGCCACTTATGCAATACAAGTTGCATGTCAGTTGTGGAACAAGTCTCATGTACGTGGACATGTAAGGTTAGTCCGGGCCGCTTCATCCCACTATGCCACTAAGATCATAAAATAATCAAGGAGGTAATAACATGATCATCAACGACCACATATACCTATGTGTTCTACCCATACAAAACATCTACGCATAGATCCGGCTCTGATACCACTGAAGAGGTCGTTGCATAGAAAACAAAAAATTTCCTACGCGAGAGACACCCGAAAGGCCAAGATCTAATCTAGGAGACGAAGTGCAACAGGAAAAGAGAGGGTTAAGCAGAACACATACTCTCGAAGACACAAAGCGTTACGAGATCAAATCTCATTGTTGGCGTAGTCGTACTGACACCGATCCCGATAGCGAGAAGATGTGCACCGCAATCCGGCGGTGCCTCCGTGATCGGTCACACGTATGGTTGATGACGACCTCCATTCCCTCGTTCCAGCGGGGTGCGGAAGTAGAGGATCCCTCGGAACTCCAGCAGCACGACGGCGTGGTGTGGTGGAGAAAAACATTGCTCAGGGCTTCGCCAAGCGCACAAACAAGTAGTGGAGCAGCGGCATGAGGGAGGAAGAGATGATACAAGTGTGTGTGTGTGTGTGGGAGAGGGAGCTTCCACCCCTCCTTATATAGGAGGGGATGGCAGCCATGAATTGTTTGGGTGTCTCCACCTCTCCCTCATCATGTGAGTGGAGTCTCCACTCAATCCACTCATTCTTCCATTAATTCCCACTCAAAATCCCAAGGGTTTTCTTTAATAAATAAATAAAACAATTTTATTTCTTTATTTTAATATTTGTTAATTCCATTAAAAACATTAACATATAACCCCTTGAGTTAGTTGTTAAATCTATTAATAACCACTTGATAAGAATCCCCTTGAACTATTTCAAAATTACCCAAAACAATTCCGGTGACTATTTCAATATTCCCCGAAACAATTTCGGTGCTGTCCAAAATATTCTCCGATATTCCGTATCCTCTCAAACGCGTCATCAAACCTTAAGTGTGTCACCCTACTGTTCGCGAATAAGATAGACGTGATCGAGACTCCTCTCCGATCAATAATCAACAGCGGGATCTGGAAATCCGTGATGACTCCTATATATTCAACGATGACTCTCGTGATCGTGTGAACCATCAACGTCGTGAACTATTCCCTTTGTCTCGCGATATTTTACTTGTCCGAGATTCGATCATTGTTATCAACCATACCTTGTTCAATATCGTTACCGAAAAGTACTCTTTTCTCGTTGCCGTGATATAACATCCTTGTGATCATATCACGTGCTTGCAAGCGGTTTCGATGTGATATCACCGAGAGGGCCCAGAGTATATCTCTCCGTCATTTTGGATGGACAAATCCCACTCTTGATCTATGAGCCTCAACTAATACTTTCCGAATACCTAACGACACCTTTATAGTCACCCTGTTACGGTGTGACGTTTGATGACATCAAAGCACCCTTCCGGTATTAGTGATTGACATGATCTCATGGTCTAAGGAATAAGTTACTTCGTACGCACGATATAACAATATAAACTAAATGACTTGATCGTATTGTTATCTTGATATTGGGTCTATGTTCATCACATCATTCTACCAATGACATCACCCCGTTATTAACAACATCCAATGTTCATGAACAGGAAACCTTGATCATCTATTAATCAACGAGCTAGTTAAAAGAGAGGCTTCACTAGGAATGATTGTTTGTTTATTAAACACACATGTATCAACGTTTCCGGCTAATACAATTCTAGCATGAGAAATAAACATTTATCATAAACAAGGAATAAGATAATAACCACTTTATTATTGCCTCTCGGGCATATTCCCTTCATTATGTGTTTGGTTACTAATTCTGGGGTTGTCAGAGTGACAGAAATCTAAACCCACGTTCGTAAACTAATGCACGAGGGAGTGTAGGATCCCGGAGTTTAAGGCTGTGGTTAGATTTATCTTAATTACTTTCTTGTATTTGCTGATACTTTTGAGGGGTATAATCACAAGTATGTATTAGTCCTAGTTGGGAGGTGCATTAGCATAAGGTTCACCCACATAGCACTTAACGAACCAATAAATATTAATCAACTAATATGAAGCAAAAGCACTTGACGAAATTCCCATGTGTCCTCGAGAATGTTTAGTCACCATAAGTAAAACAACCGGCTTGTACTTTGCTCTCAAAAGGATTGAGCCATTTGCTGCAATTATTATTACTGTTATTTATTTACTCGCACTTTATTTATCTGATATATCAAAAACCTCCAAAAACCCGATTGTTAGTGTTTACAGTGAATCCTGTATCTAACCTGCTTGTCAACACCTTCTGCTCCTCATTGGGTTCGACACTCTTATTTGTCGAAAGTACTACGATACACCATCTATACTTGTGGGTCGTAAAAGACCAACACATTCTTTTGAAGCATAGTTGGATGACGGCAACATCCTTTTGATTGCGTGTGTACTCAAGATCAAGCCCTATGAACCTCTCTTTTTTACTTTGCCCTTTCAAGCCATCCGTGCAATTAGGCAAGATAACCCGGTATTAAGGCGCAGTCGTTGGTGTAGATAACACTAAGCACGTTCGTGTCATGTATGTGAACAGGCGCCATGCTAGTGATTCGTTCATCCATGGTGGATATGGGAAGAAGAGAGGGAGAAGAGAGAGGAGGAGGGAGACGAACAGGGAAGAAATGGTGTGCACTCTAGCATATCGCGACATTCATACGCGCGGGAGGCAAACCGTTCGACTAAAGGGGCCCTTTGGTACCGTTTCTAGCCACCAACCAGTACCAAAGGTGCTCGCACCAGGAGAACGATTGCCGCACCCCTTTAGTACGGGTTCGTAATATGCACCGATACCAAAGGTCAGGTTCAAACCGGTATTAGCCATGCCCGGTGCCCTGCATGTTCGAACCGGTACCAGAGCCCCATTGGTACCGGTTGTAAGCAAACCGGTACAAAAGGTCAAGACCGATGGTGCATTTTCTACTAGTGATGGGACCCGAGTCAAATAGTAACCGAGCATGTTCCAATAATGATTACACACGTTCAAAAGCATCAACAAATACCAAAGGGCAGATGATATATAAGCTCGCATGTGAAGCTTCTCAAAAGCTATTCATCCAAGTGAATTTGCGGCCTTACATTACGAGACCTCCGTTAAGTCCAATTTGCCAATGATTTTTTTTGTTTTGAAATACTAATTTGTCAATGATAATACTGAAGAGAAAGGGCCGTAGAGCCTAAGACCCATTGTTATGCTTCTCCATGGATAAAGAAGGATACTAAAATACGCAGAAATCAATATTGGAGGAATTTGCCATTTCGTTAAGAAAGGCTGATTTGAGATAATCTTGTGTTGTGCCATAAACCGCAACTAACTCCATCTAAAATGTATAGACTTTATTTTATAGGTGAAATTTAATATGAAAATAACCTTCATGGATAATGAATAGCAAACTAGTCGATGTATATCACATGGATGTCAAGCTAAATACCTCCGAACCTTCACCAACCGTAGATGTGTTGCCAATATTAAAACATGTTTCCTGATTTTTAATAGCATTCCGGTTTGAGTGATTCAGAAAGGTTGTGAGAGCAACCAAAATAAATTTCCTCGCATCATCGGTGCCAACGCCAAGCTAGCCTGGTGAGTGGGAAGTGCGCATCGAACAGAGTGAATGAAAGGGAGACAGAGAAACCACCCACATCCACATAGCAAGACCCTAGATTCCACAATGCTTCTTCTACTAGATTTAATATATGATACAGGTTCCAAGAGGAAATCGGCTACAACTATATAATGTACAAGCACAAGACAAGAAGGCTGGAGTAAACATCAGCTGACACAAAGCTTTAATGGAAGAGTTGAGCCTTATGTCCGCTATAGATAGAAAATAGAAGCTCTGATCAAACTCTGAGCCTCGACGCACAGTTCCAGGCGCCTTTCAGTTTTAGAAGATGGTAGAAGAACTGAAAAGAACACGGATAGGAGGAGAGACAGAGGAGAAAAGCAGAGCTATAACCAGCTAGTACCTCACATGGAGTGGTATTTGTAGTGGATTTTGGGTAGTGGTGGTAATCCACTGCTCCGTTCTCCTACTATCAGCAGCTGTTTCATGCGGGTGTGCCGTGTACATGTAGCCGGTGTTGTCGCCCACCTTGTTGTGCCATGAGCCGGAAGCTTCAGGGTGTCATAACTACCGTGACCACCAGTGTCAATATGCGGTTCTTCATTATTATACAAGTGAATAAATCCAAGCTTCCACACTTAATTCGCTCTCAGCTTGGAACATGCCTAAAATGGTACTCTAACATGTGGTGAAGAGTTGTCAATTATGACTTGCAGCTGCACTGACATAAACAAACAACATTGTACCGCGACACGAAATAGTAATAGTCCACAAAGAAAGATTATATGAAAGACTTTATGTTGTTATACAGAGAAGGTACTTTAAGATATGTGTAAAAGCCTGATCATCTATTACACTCTGGTATGACAGGGATATGTGAATGCAAAAATTTCTACCTATGGCGGTCACTGGTGGTAGCCTCTCTTACCAACATGGAGTTCACAATGCTGAGTTGTCTGACAGACATGTCAGATATGTACTAAATATGAGCCTTGGTAAAATGGTGTGATTAATCTTTTGGCCTCTGGTACATCCCGAATGCTGAGTTCCCAAGAACCCCGACTTGTACACCCCGAACGTTGTGTTCCTAGGCAATGAATTTGGCCTCTGCTATGGTTATCGTATTTTTATGCATCAAAGACATTCTTTGTCCTGGAAAAGCATCGTCACGTCCTTTTGTCCTTGGTGAATGAGTCTGTCACTTCCGATGATACTTACGTAAAGGGTGGTATGCACAAATGAGGGCGAGGTGGGCGTGGCGGGGGGGGGGGGGGGGGGGGGCAGCGGCCCCCGTCCCGCCTCCGGCCTAAATTTTTTATGTTTACTAACCTATATATTATAGGTTGAAATAGCGAAAATGGGTAATTGGCCCCACTAGCCAGCCGGTTTTATACATGCAGAAGGATCAGCCGCCTAGGGATTCTCTCATCTAGCTCCTCCATTGCTACTTATGAACACACATGAATGCATGGTTAACCAACATATAATTAAGTCTTCTAACAATGTTCCCGTTGTCTGATGTGGAGGTAGTTTCAGTAATCAAGAACCATGGCGAGGCAGAGTGGTTTGACCCACTGTGGAAAGCATATGCGTAAGGGCTATGCAAAATGCTGGGAATGTCGGTACATCAAGCAAGGAGTAGGCCGTTTGAACTATGGACACATGCCTCCAGCAACCTCAGGGAAGGGACAACAACCATCTTCATTTTATTCTGGACAGACAATGAAAGTAGTCATGTGATCGTCATGTGCATCCTAGAAGTCGCGTGTCTGTTAAATTGCTAAAAAAACTAGTTGTACCACATGTAATATTATCCTTTCCTTCTTGCCAAAGTAGCCTACACATTGTTGTTGGAAAGGCAGATAAATAGTCATACGATTAGAGCAAAAGTTGGATGCCATCATAATACATATGACAAATTTCACAGGTTTAGCTCATTTTTTATATACAAACAATGTTGATCTGGTGATAATATCTATTATATGTCCTAAACATGACACAAAATGCTAATATAGAATGTGGTGGATCTTCTCAGAAAAATTCTATACTCGCGTAGACTTCTACCAAAGAACGTAGATTTTGTTGCTGACATTCCTTCACAGGCGCACACACACATCACCCTTCCCCAGTTGTTTCCTATATATTGATCGATCAGGCTCGTCCAATTCATGTGCAGCGCGTCCCATAATGGAGGGAAGTGTTGTTGCATGAACCTAGGGCCAAAGCGAACTTTGTGTGGGGTTGGCATTTTGGAGCCGATGTGGATGCCTCTTGTTGGGGTTGATCGTGTCCTAAGCCTGCCTCCTCACAGATGACAAGACAGACTGTGGCCAATGTTCCTCCATGTTATCTTTGACAAAGTCAGTGTCATTCTTCTAAATTCTGGCCAGACAAAAAAAAAAGGTAACAAACCGGAATCGGTTTTCTCTGTCGAATATTTTTATAGTGAAACAGTCAATGCCGAAGATTTTTTGGCTCGTAAATATTTTTTGGTTAGTGATACCTTCGATCCGGATTATCATATGTACTATTGTGAGATTTTCCTCATGAGACACAAGGTTTTATTGAACCGGGAAGTTTGTTCTTGATGAGACAAGTGTGAATCCACATAATACTTGTTAATTCCTGTTTTAAACCGGTCGAATTCTTGTGTTGCAAAAGAGGTTGTTATCAATAATAAGAATTTGCATGGGTATAATGTTTCACCTGCAGTAGTGCATTAGTAGTATGGGATAAATAAGAAAAAGTTAAAGCAATTTAGTATAATTAATACATATGCTATTTAGTTGTGTGTAGGCAATGCATCTGTAGTCCACTATGCCTCGAGCAACGGTTAACATAGAGTAATTAGTCCAACTTTGGCCCTGTATATATTCCGTCTTGCCGGGTTGTCTCGGTTTTTAGTTCTAAAAAGTAATGCGAAAGCACTAAGCACAGTGATGTCGTAGTTAGTTCCTAAGAGATCCGCTTCCAGCAGTCTTACAGATCCTCCTCTCACAGACGTTCCAGATCAACATTTCACTTCACTCTCACTGTACGTTTACCCTGATCACTCTTAAGGGTTTTGGGTACCTGACAAGTCCTAGGAGCGAGGCAAAAATAGTAGAACACGCACAAATAACATAGATTAACTTATTAGACTAATGATCTCATTTAGATCAAACACTTAGCTGCAAGGTTAGGCCTCAGCCCATAGCCCGAGAGAGACTACTCACACATCACGATCATATCAACAATAAGAAGCATTGAAACAAAAATAGTATTTGGATTGAATAGATTGATAGTTGTTACAATGTTGCCAAGCGCGATGGGATCTAGATTACAAACTAGAAGTATGTCTATTACTATGGTAGTGGTGGAGATGATATGGGGGAGATGCGGTGGAGATGCAGTGGAGATGAGGAAGGACTTCATGGTCATGCGTGGAGAGGACGGCGGTGGAGAGGGAATGATGCGTGTCTCTCTTCTGAGGGTGGTTTCTTCTCCTCCTTATAAGAGGCTCCAGCGAATGGACTAGGGTCTCAGGCGACTTCCTTCGCGAATTAGCTTTGGGTCCTATTGCGTTTTCGGTCAGTTTGACCTGGCAAATCTTTCTAATTGTGGTACGGTGGGTAGTACTGACGGCACTAACCGTACTGAGGTCGTTAAGTGTGCTGCAAGGGTATACTTCAATGCTTTTCTTATCTTTATATTTTGCTTCGTTTTAGCCCTGATTTTCCTTGATTTCACTTCCAATATCTGCAATAAAAATAATGACATGGATATATGCAAATAATTTTGACATTAGTGATTAGTGGCAGGTATACATAGATATCTCTATCATTTTCATGACAAAGATACGGTTTAAACAGAGATAAAGATGTGTCATTTTTGGAAGCATCAACGTCCCCAAGCTTAAACCTTGATCGTCCTGAACAAGTAAAAATGTCATAAGGAACTCGATGTTTAAACCGAAATAACGAGAATTTTAGTTCTCTTACAATTGGTTATCTTGTGGCTCACACTTACTTCAGCTGGAGGCTTAAGATAAATAATGTAACAACAAAGTATCATAACTGTTTTGGTAAGCCAAGGCAAATAAAATAAAGATCATACTAATAGGGCCATTTTTAGTAAAGCAACAATTATTCTACTTCTTGTAGAAAACACAAGTCTGCAGAGGAAAATTTAGAAGGATTAAATTACCATTATAAGAGTGTGAGAGCAATGTTCGAATAAGCATAACTTGAGAGTAGTTCGTTGACTCCCACTGAGATAAAGTAAATGGCTCTATAATGCACTTTTTCTTTTCGTTGGCTCTCAAGAACAGTAGCTTAATAGTATTGAGACCATGCCAAAATGATTGTATATGTTTGATCAACTGTATGAACGCAAAGCTGGGCTGGAACAAATTGTCACAACTAAATACACTCATGACTTGTGTATTAGAGGTTTCAATCAGAGGAATGTCCAGCTGCATAAGTGCAGGATTCCCACAGGAGTAATGATAATTTTACCCACTATAACATTTGTGTTAAAGTGTTTAAACCAACTCATAGCTGATATCCGAGATTAACTCTGGTAGATCGGTCATAGTCCAGCGGAGTTGTCAGCATCCCATGGGTGGAACAAGGTGTAGACACACGCATAAAGCAATATCTACTACGATGATTAACACGCCAATTTATTTGCAGGATTCTAACCTACTGCTAGCCATAAATTCTATCACACAAATCTCTTCAAAGGATATATTCGAGACAATTAACATTAGGTACTATGGGATTGAGTTCTTCTCGCATTCGTCTCTTCAAACAATTTTTTCTATGTCATCCAAGTCTAAGAGAGTTTTTCTTGTTCATTTTAATTTTATAATTTGGTATTTTGGCAATACATGGTTCACTATAGGAAAATAGAGTGAAAACAACAACACTAAATAACCACGTGAATAAGATTCTTAAGGAACTGCTAGTTCCATACAAAGTGTCTCTTTTCTAACGAAGTATCTCACTATTATGATGCGGTTGTTAGTTATATAAAATAAGTTATATACTCACAAACTTTGCAAGCACACGTGGCAAAAGGAAAACCTTCTTAAACAATCAGTCATCGAAGCACTTTGTATTGCCTAAACCTCTATTATGATTTCTTTAACCAACATTTTTGTTCACTGATGCAAGATATAGATTAAAAACACCGAGTGTCACGATCAAGAGAAAGTTATAATAGTATGCAAAAACAAAAGTTGTTTCTTAAGTACTTAAATTTATTTTTGCGCTCTTGTTCAGTTGAATAAAGGGTACTTTGCTAAGGAGCTTAGTGTTAGCATAAAGGCTACTTTGTGAAAAGGTACATCATGCGATTGAATATTTTAAATAAGGGAATAATATTGACCTTTTTTTAGCATATATAAGGATCTGCACTATAACGGCATGTGGTCACTAAAATTATGAAAGGATGACTATTTAGATGGAATATCTATGTTTTGTCGTATGATATGATATATAGTTAGTGATACAAAATGCAACTATACACTTCGACATAGACAAACACACATAACAAAACAACTATCAAGGACAGTCGTACGGGATATTTTCAACTAGTGAATGTTGGTCCAGGCTACATGTTCTTTCTATTTCACGGTCTATTTTGGTATTCACTCTCCATGCCGCATGAGATGCTAATGAGATGGGTGACGGTGTTGCAACAAAAATATTTTTGTGCATCAATTCATGGAGAGGCTATGGTAATTCCCATTTTCGAGAAAAACAAAAGAGAAACTTTGATGGTTTGTTTACATGATTATTCTTTTTAACTGTTCGGCTTACATGATTAATCATGAAACTTCCATGGTTCAACTTACATGAATATCACTTTTCATTTTCGTTTTGTTTTTTTAATGCTAGATAAACGTGAAACATTTTTTGCCGTATCTTAAAGATATTATCACTCATACTCGATAATGTTATGTTATCTAAATGAGAGTTACAACATTTTGACCATATAGACACTTAAATAGGTGCCAACAACCTAAACCCTACAATAACATATATTTTCATATTGGAAAATTCCTTGTAGATATCTTTATGTCAATATTCTCTTCTTATTTTCATTACTAGTGGTAATTTATGTAAATAGACTTCTTTAATTTAATTATTCTAAACTCGAGTGGAAGTGGCATTAGAAGTACATCACTTGGATGGAAAAATAAAATAAACCACATCAATATATGGACATATGGGGCACTTGTGCAAATGCAGGGCCACTCCACGGGAAAGGCTGCTCCTCACCTCCATTCCGATGCGCCAAGCTTGCCGCCAGGGCCGCATCTCGCCACTGCCGAATAGGGCCAAAATTTCACACCGCCGCCACAGGAAAGTGGGAACATGCCCAAGGAGAGAGGGCACATGGCCGCTGTCGGCGCCCAGGCTTCGCTCGGCGGAATTTTTGGCAAAAGGGACCACCCCAAAAAACGAATTGGCAAAAAGGACCACCTGCGAGTGCTATTGGCAAAAATGCCGTGGCGGCAGGCTGGCCAGCCGACACATGGCACATGCCGCCACGGTCGGAGGCGGCAGGACCTGCCGCCACGGCCACAGGCGGCACGCTGTGCTCCTCTGCACGGCCTGGCCAGTGGTGGGCCATGCCGCCTCTGCGTGTGGCGGCACCCTGTGCAGGGGACAGCACCCAGCGCTGATTCCGTGGCTCTGCAGGGGACAGCGCCCAGCGCTGATTTCGTGGTTCTGCGCAGTGGTGGGCGCGGCACTGATTTCGTCGGTGTGATCTGATCGCCGTTTGTTATTTTATGCGCCGAAAGCAGTTCAATCGGTTCTATAAATACCCGCAGAACGCCCGTGTAATGCACATCGTCCGCTTAGTGCAGCTCTCTCGCTCCCGCTGGTGCTCTGCCAAATACTCTCGCTGCTCTCATTGCTCCGTGCATTTTGTGTGTTAGAGAGTAGAGCCATTAGGGAGATGGCAGGTAGTGGTAGTGGTGGTCTCGATCCAGTTAGCTCATGGTGTATTCTATATCATGCGGCAATAGGTTCTTGCGCCAATAAGAGTGAGGGTAGAGCGGCAGTTAGTTTTTGGGATATAATGAGTGAGCGGTACCACGTTGATGCTCTGGGGGAAAATTTAGCCAAATATCAGCTGCCGCCTAGATCCACCAATGAAATTAGGGACGAACTAAAGAGGTGGCGTCATAAATGGCAGAGAATATGTGAGCTAAAAGCGATTGAGTCGGGGCTTTGGGGTTTGCCTATGTCAACTACTAACGATCTGATACGATTTTCAGACGAGGCTTATGCACTTCACGTTGGGGTAATTGATTTACGAGTTTACATAATCTTAAAATTAATTTGCATCGTTATAATTTCTGTATGTCTTTTATTCTAAATATGCAGCTCTGGCCATCGGACGGAGAGTTTGTGAACAAAAAGATTGAGCACTATGAGTGGTTGAGCATATTGTTTGGGCCACCTGCTAGGGGGTTTCCGGAGAGCAACTTGCACGCTGAGTGGATGTTGAGGACAATATCCGAGGGAAAGATTGATGCCGTATTAAAGGGGAGCGTTGAGCGTCCATCAATAGGGAAGAGTGGCAGCGCATCAAAGGGCAAGACTTCTTCTGCATCGAAGGGGAAGAGTGGTGGCGCATCAAAGCCAGTTGTCGATGAGAACAGTGACGATGATTTACGCCGAGAAGTTTAGCCAGGTGCAAAAGTATGTGGAAGAGTGCAGGTTCATCAAAAAATGTCGCTGATGAAGATAGTGATGACGACTTCATGCCTCCATCACGAACACGTGGGAGAGCGAAGTGAAGTCGTGGAGTTTAATTAGTTATTTCTATTCGTGTTTTATTATTTCAAGTTGTACTTGTTTTTTTGTTGTGAGTTGTATGTTCAATAAATTTCGTCTTAGCAAAATTATTAAAATGAGTGCGTCCAAAACTCATAATAGGAGCATGTCCCGTAGAAGAAAAATTAGGAATATTTCAGGTACATATGTAGTAATATGTCTGTCGCGAAAATAAAAAATTACATGTGTCACGGACGGCGTATTCGGCCTCGCCGGGGAGCTCGTGGAGGAGGCGTCGATCGGCCGTACCTGCGGGGTGCCTGAGCATTGCGGGGAGGAATGATGGACTCTTCATCATGTTGTTCTGATGGTTCGGGAGACGGGGTACGTATGACTGGCTCATACTCTGAATAGCCTGGAATTAAACTTGAAGTGGTGCCCGATGGGTCATAACCAAAGAATTCAGTAAGTATTCCAGGGACAGTGTTGGTGTGCGATGGTCCAGCGATTTCTGATTCATGCATGTGTTGACGACCCTGTAATGGGGGCATAGTGAAACCATAACCGGCCGCCATCTCGTCCCATGTAGACTGTACAGTTTCCTGATTATGAAAACAATTCGTAAATAACAGGCATGACATGTAGGATATTTATTAATGTCTCCTCGTACGCAATGATTTGTTTGAGATTAGAAAAAAAAATCTACATACTTGTGTCGTGTTGAACCGCTCCGAACGACACTCGGGTCGATCCATATTTTGCCCTAAACCAGCTCCCGCCCCCTCCCATGTAGTTTCCTGTTAACGTAAAAAAATTATAAGTAATGGATGGCACGATATTATGACTTAGTACATATTTAGTAAAAAAAAACACCTGTGTCGTGTTGCGCATATGCGAACTCTCGCCTTCAGTATAGGAGTACCGTCCTCCGTACGGGCTAGCCCGTGGAAAAGGATTCTCCTCCTATTGTAAGCATCGTCATACGTGAACAAAATATTGCATATGTATAAAAATAAAAAAATAGAGATTATTGAAAAAGTATATTTGTTTACTGTAAGATAAGACCTGTGTGCCTTCTTGAAGAAGAGACGAGTCCTGCCTGGGAAATGTTGGCGCGGTATTCCTAACCGACATGGTACGGCGCGGATGGATCGTGCGTCGCTGGCTAGTGCCCACCTCACTCGGTCTGGATGATGGCGCGTCCGGCATGTCGTAAGCTTGCGGGATAACGTCACCATCTCTCGTGCAACCAAATCTTCTAAGACCGGTCATGGCTCTATTAAAAATGCGTCTAGCTAAGGACTTGCTTGTAGAATCCACATTAGGTAGTCCTAAAATTTGTTGCGAATCCCGGGCGAATTCGCGATAGTCGGCAACCTGAACAAAATAAAATTGGTATAACATAAAATTTGTTAATTCGAAGCGGTAGCAATTAACAAAATAAATATAATTAGTTAACATTAGAAGTACATATTTATATAAATGTATATACCGTGGTTTCACGGTCGTAAGCTGATGACCGTTGAATCCCTCGAACCAACTGGTCCTCTCGTGTGAGCTCTTCTGTCCTTGGTGGTGGAGCGGCCGTAAGCAGAGTACGCGTGCTATTGTAATACCACCGATTGTATATTGGGGTTGTATGATGGTCGTACGGCCTGCATAATTTTTGAAAGGTCAATCTTAACTTAATTAGCACATTTGTCTGAAGAATAAATAGAAATACTAAAGTACCTATTTTCTGGAACAAAATTTGTCGACGCTTCATTGTTCCATATCTGTATCCAGGACATATTTCGAGGACTCCAGTCACAACAATTTTGGCCTTTATTGTCTTGCCTAAAATCAAATGTAGATAATTTTATTTATTAAAATGACCAAGCATAATATTGATAAAATAACATGAGGCCTTAAACTTACGTGTGTATATCCTCGGCCACTCGTCTCGGTGGTGGTGGAGGGACAGCTTGATAGAGACCAAACTGCCGCATGACACGCTCGGGATTATATGGCTCAACCATCCACATAAATAGTAGCGTGCAGCGTGTCATCCACAAGTGAGTATCTCGCAAGCAATCAGGTGTCACCGGCTGATCACCCCATATAGCATATAGATCAGCATTGGTCCACGGGTTCCATGTGACGCTCGTCTCCTCCAGACGCTCGAACTCTTCGTGGTATTCGGGATAGCTCTCCTTGCAATCAGTACCAAATATCAATCACAACAGTGACATAATTTGCCCCGGTCGGAAGGAATCTGGCCACTTTCCTTCATTTTCGCGTGGCACAGCGAGCCACCTAAAAATCAGCGCCCAATAGTGTTCCCCGGAATCAGCGCCTCCTGCCTCTGTCGGATGCAGAGCATACAGCCGCCTGGTAATCACGCCCGTGTGCGGAAAAGCCTCGGCCGCCACACTCTCTCTCGCCCCCGTGCCGAATAAATCCAGCCATCGTAATCAGCGCCGAATAAAGCAAATCCGGGCGGAAGATGCTGTCGGGTGCGCAGGGGTGCCGCCTCGGCCAGTGGCGGCATGGCCCACCGTGCACTAGTCCGCAATCGCCGCATGCAGCGTGCCGCCTCCGCCCGTGGCGGCAGGGCCTGCCGCCTCCGACCGTGGCGGCATGTGCCACGCGTCGGCTGGCCACCCTGCCGCCACGGGATTTTTGCCAATTGCACTCGTACGTGGTCCTTTCTGCCATTTCGTTTTTTGTAGTGGTCTCTTCTGCCAAAAATTCCGCTCGGCGGGTCTTCCGGCGGGGGAGAGGGGAGTGGGGGAGGGTTTCTCAGCCCGACAACACAGACTCCTCCGTTTCTATGAAGAAAGCAGCTACAAAAGTACCCACTGTACACAAACGTACTTGTAACAACGTCTGGGAACACAAAACTTCCTGGAACTGACTTCCTATTAACTTTGCCGACATGAAGGAGAAAAACATGGCGGCAATACATCTTGGAGCCTCCTGTTCCTGTAGCTTTCACAGACTAACGTAAAATGTCAGGTGCCTTCCAGTTTGAGCAGATGGTAGGACGACTGACCGAAATATAGGGCGAAAACAAAAGCAGAGGCAGTGATGAGGGAGATTTCACAATGCTTTTCTTTCACTTGATTGATTTTATGGTAGTACAAGTTGCAATAAGAAAGTAGCTACAGCTAGAGTACAGACACTACACAAAGATAGTTGTAGCAATATCTGCCGACACAAAACATGCAGGGAGGCTATCTGGGTAAACTCTTGGAGCCTCCTGTATCTCTCATGGACTACGCACAACTAATTCCAGGGAGGAAAACACGGTGACAACAAACGATCAGGGTTGGATTGCTAAAGTGCCACGCTACAAATGTAACAAATCTGACTAGCTAGCTAGTACCTTGCGAGAGCAGTATCGGTAGCCGCAGTTGGGTAGTGGTGGTAACCCACTGCTCCGTTCTCCCTACGGTCAGCAGCTGCTTCGTGGAGGCGCACCGTGTAGGCGTAGCCGGCGTCGTCGCTGACCTTGTTGTGCCAGGCCGGCACCTTCACCCCCGTCTCGTCGGCGGCCGCTGCGGGGTACGCATAGGCTGGGTATCCGTGGTCAGCTTTCCGCGCGCCGTCGTGGTAGGCGTCGGCGGCCAGGGCTTGCGGCTGGCTGTAGCTGGCCGCTGGCGCCTGCCTGTCGTCGGTCCCACTGTAGTAGCCGTTCCGGCGGTCCCCTCTGCGTCCGCGGCCTCGGCCTCCACGTGCTGTGCTGGGGGTGGACCGCTCGCCGCCGTAGTCCTCCCGTATGCTGTTGCCGAAGCAGGAGCCGAACTGGAAGCACATTCTTGGTGGTGATGATCCTAGCTATCTGGTCACCGTGGATTATACTACTATCTTCGTAGTTGTCTCGATGGACTGAAATGACTGTGTGGTGAGCAGGGTCATATATACTCCGGGCAGCAAGGAGAGAGGAGTGTGCGGTTCAGACGAGCAAACACATGTCTCCCTCCCCTGCCCTCGTTTTTGTTGAGGTCCCGATCGATCAGATTAGTCAAGTCAAGTCGAGTCGAGCGCGGGACATCATGGCGGGCGGTGCCCATCGATTCCGGCCGGAGGCAGTCAACCAGGAGAGAAAGGATACCACGGGCGGAGTCTGAGTGGGTTTGGAAATGCGTGGCTCCCATGTGCATGCCCTGTTGCTCTGACGGCAGGACACGGATGCTCCCTCTATGTCTAAAAATACTCTCTCCGTATCAAAATTCAAGATTTTTTTTTTCCATACGGACCCACAAGGGGTCGGGTTCCACTGTCAAGAGATAACAGAACAAAGGACTTTTAACGGAATTTAAAAAAGAAAGAAAAAGATGTAGCTGCCCCACACAGGGGGATAAACGATAAGCAAAAAAAAAAAAAAACGACTGGAGGTAAGAGACAGCCACCACGAGCGACAGCACCAGGTAAGGTACTACAGTTTTCAAAACATCTAACAACTCAATAGAAAGTGGAGAGGCTCGACGAGCTTGACAACGAAAACAAGAAGTGTATCAGTCTTCTATAGCGGTTTCATCCTGGACATCCTCAATCCTGTCTCTGGTAGCTTGGTCACGATCATGGATCGCCAGCGCCACTTCCTGGATTCTTGCAGCCCCTTCCTGACGCACAGCTTTGTCCCCTTCATTTTGTAGGCATGTCCAATAACGAAGGAAAACACACATGTAACACACAAGTTCGACAGGAGATGAAATGAGCTTCTTCTCGAAACAAGCTTTATTCCTTGTTTTCCAGATCGTCCAACAAAAGGCAGCGATCCCAACGATATGAAGATTAGTGTTCCCAGGGAAAATTTTAAAAATCCACCAAAAATACTGGGTAAAACACATAGGTCTTGAAAAAGCACCAAGGACCGAACAAACAACACTCCCCATGTACCCTGAAACAGGGCAATGGAATAACAAGTGGGAAATAGATTCATTAGCAAAACAAAAACGACAAGAGAAATCTCCAACCCATTTTTTCTTTCTCATATTGTCCTTAGTTGCACTAGAACTGTGCCAGATCAACCAAAGCCGGACTTTAATTTTCAAGGGAAAAGTTTTGTCTTCCACATCTTATTAAAAGATCTATCCACGGAAGAGGAGGATAGTTTTGAATACATGGACTTTACTGTAAAGATTCCATACTTGGTGAGTTTCCACTTAAGTCTATCAGGACCCACTCCAATGGCCACAGTTATTAGTGTGCTTCTCAACACACCAGCCTGCTCATGTAACAGGGGGTCAAGACACCTCCTAAACTCTAGATGCTAGTTTTTTCCCACATTTCTTTGACAGAAATCACCTGCTCAATGCATACCTCATATAGTCGTGGGAATTGCTCACAGAAGGGAGCAAGACCACACCACTGATCATGCCAAAAGTCTGTCTCGTTACCACCATGAACCACCATAACCCTCCCTTGCAAATAGAAATGCTGGATCTTAAGAAGATCCTTCCACATTGGGGAGTCACTCTTCCTCTGTTTCAATCTCCAAATACCTTTGCAAATTTCATATTTAGCTTTTACAATGTTCTGCCAGGCACCACCTTCAGATTCCAGCCTCCACCACCATTTACTCATCAAGCTAATGTTGAATAACTTCATGTCTTTGATTCCCAGCCCCCCTTTAGATCTGGGCTTGTTAACAATAGGCCATCTCACCAAGTAATACTTCTTCTTGGTTGCATTCCCCTGCCAGAAGAATTTCCTGATAATGGAAGTCCACTCTTTGATATTTGTTTCAGGAATCAGACACATCGACATGACATATGTTAACACACTGCTGAGAGAAGATTGGATCACACTAGTAGGAAACAGCTTATAGCCACCCCTATACTACTAGCGAACAAGATTAACGATTCGCCTTCGCTATTACCGCTGGCGAACAACATTTTCAGTTCGCCAGCGCTTTTGCTACTACCGCCGGGGAACAAGCCAGTGCATTCGCTAGCGCTAAGGGTGGGACCCTCCTGTGCGTGCACCCGCCGCTCCCTGGAACTACCGCTGGCGAACAGACTCCTTTGTTCGCCAGCGATACGTGGGCTACCGTTGGCGAACAGCTCTGCCGGTTCGCCAGCGCCAACATGTGGGCCCAGGGCGCATGTTAGCGCTGGCGAACAGGTAGAGCTGTTCGCCAGCGGTAACCCACAGATCTGCCATAAAAGTGACCCCCCCTCCACCCACTTTCCCCTCCTCCCCACTCTCTTCTCAACCTTGTCCCCTAGCTTCTCTCTCTAGCTCGAATTAATGCCAATTTCCCCATCCTCCTACTCTCTTTTGAACCAACAAAAATTATTTTAGTTGGTATATCTAGGTTTATCTCCCTCCCAACACCCGTTCTACCCAAAGTTTTCCCTTCCTAGTCATCTAGATCTAGAATTACCCCCTCTCTCTCCAAAGCTCCAAAATTCTCCGGATATCATCTCGTGTAGCCATCTAATCAATCATTTGAGATGGGATGAATGATAATATATAATTAAATGAGTTTGTATATGAATTTTGTCTGGATACACGCGATATACAATATGTGTGAAATTTCACCGTATTCAAATATGGTCGAGTGATGGAGACGTTAAATGTGTGCAATTTGTTGTGGAATGAAATTGAGAAGCCAACTATTGCCGGAATGTTGATTCATTTCCGTCTCGGCATAGTTTGGCACTCCCTAATAACCTCCTATTTGTAGGAAGGTCATGCCGAATTTTTTCATGAATACGACATGAAGTGAAATTTTGGATATGAAAATGAGTTGCCACTTTGCCGGAATGTTGATTCATTTCCGTCTCGGCAAAGTTTGGCACTCCTCTAACCTCCAATTTGTAGGAAGGTCATGCCGATTTTTTTTCGTGAGTATCGATATATATATATATATATATTATGTTTGGTTCTAATATTATATTGGCGCGCTCTTCTAACCTCCAACTAGAGGGCTTGCTCAACCCCTTTACCAGAGACTTGCTCAGTCACCTCCTCATGTATGGTTTCATGGATGGGTATAACAGTCAGTGGATAAGTGATGATGAAGATGATGAAGTCCATGGGGCTGCAGTGGTAGGAAATGATGTGCAACAGGAGAATATCAACGATCGACAAGAACTACAACAGGACCAAGATCAGGGTCATGATCCTACACATGATCATGGAGAAGATGCTGAACAAGACGTGGAAGAAGACGAGGACACAGGGACACCCCTAACGGAAGGTGTGCGTGACCCTCATCTGAAAGAACGGCTTTTGAGAAAGACGACTAAATCGAGATCTGATGCTAGAGAGCAATCTAAGCTGGCGCAACTAGAGATAGACTCGAAGACACCATTGTATGCAGGCTGCGGTCCGGGAGAGTACCGCCTGAGAGTGGCGCTCGATGTTCTGCAGATGAAGGCGAGATACAAATGGAGCCACATAAACGTCGATGCAAGCCTGCAATACTGGCACGATATCCTTCCAGAGGGCAACACCTGTCCTAAAAGTTGCGACGAGGCCAAGAAAGTTGTGTGCCCCTTTGATTTACCGCACGAAAAATACCATGTGTGCATCAACGATTGCTACATTTATCAGAAAAAGGACGCGAACAAGACCATTTGTCCAGTTTGCAACGCCGCTCCATACAAGAAAGAGAACAAGAAAGCTCCTCGAAAAGTTGTGTGGTACTTTCCGCTCATTCCCCGTATTCAATGGTATTTCGCGGACCGCAAGGAAGCAGAGATCCACGCAAAAAGGAGGAATAAAGTTTTGAAAGATCCAAAGTGGAGTGAAAAAGTAAATCTGACACATCCTTCGGATGCAAGTCAATGGAAAGCAATTGACTCTAAATATGCAACATTCGGGCGGAGGAACATAAGGTTGGGTGTGAGCACCGACGTACTCAATCCGTTTGGCAACCAGAGCAACACCCATAGCACCTGGCCCGTGTTTGTATGGATGTA
Organism: Alopecurus myosuroides; assembly: GCA_028641055.1. NCBI lineage: Eukaryota > Viridiplantae > Streptophyta > Magnoliopsida > Poales > Poaceae > Alopecurus > Alopecurus myosuroides. The sequence continues at coordinate 528,191,514 of CM054058.1, forward strand.
CAACATCCCCCCTAGTTGTGCATGACGAGGAAGCATATTCACATGAGTATGCTAATTCAAGGGCCGAAACAACCAGGCAACGACATCAATCTATACCTGAAGCTGCGTAAAGATGAGCTGGACACGCTATGGGCCGAGGAAGGGGTGAACACATGGGACGCCTTCGGTGAACAATATTTCCCAATGAGAGATGTCTTATTCTGTACGGTTCACGACCTACTCGGTTACGGATATGTGGCGGGCCAGGTGTGCCACAGACATAACGGTTGCGTGAGGTGCATGGATGACCCCACGTTTATGCAACTTCTGAAAGATCCTGGGTCTTCGAAAACAGTTTTTGTTGGCCATCGAAGGTGGCTACCCAACAAAGACCCGTTGAGAAGGCGAGGAGACCTTTTTAACGGTGAATATGAGCTCCGGGGACCTCCACGTAAGAGGTCCAGCAAAGAAATCTAGAAGTTGCTGAATGATTGGAAGGAATGCCCAGAGCCGGGAAAGAAGCAAAAAGCGCCAAAACCGTTGCTGGATGTATGGAAGACGAGGTCGGTGTTTTGGCACTTGCCATACTGGCCCATTCTCCATACGCCTCACTGCCTTGATCTGATGCATATCACGAAGAATGTGTTTGAAAGTTTGTTTGGCACGCTGCTCAACATGCCAGAGAGGACCAAAGACGGGGTGAAAGCAATAAACGACCTGAAATATTTTGGTATTAGGGTAGATCTTCAGGGGGACGCCCGGATGATGACGACGACGATCAATCGTGTGATGAGGAGACGGAGGGTCGCAAGGCCAAAAGGGTTAAGAGGAATGACTATTACTGCCCCCCTCCTGCTTCACTCTTAGTCCGGACGAGATCACAAAATTGATGATGTGCCTTCTCGGAGTCAAAGTCCCTAGCGGTTACTCAGGGCTAATAAGCAGATTCCTAGACGCGTAGAAACAAAAGGTTAGCGGGATGAAGTCTCATGACTGTTACGTGATGATGATGCAGATACTTCTAGTTGCGATCCGCGGGATAATGGACAAGCACGTCCGGGAAACCCTGTTTGGCCTGTGTAACTTCTTCGACGTGATCCCTCGAAAGTCGATCACGGGGAAGCAAATCTCAAGGCTGCAGGAAGAGATTGTCGTGATACTATGCGAGCTTGAGATGTATTTTCCACCATCATTCTTTGACATATGTGTTCATCTGTTGGTTCATATCGTGGACTATATCATCCATCTCGGGCCGTTGTTCCTCCGTAACATGATGCCATTTGAAAGGATGAATGGGGTCATCAAAGGATTTGTTCGCAACAGAGCCCGTCCAGATGGAAGCATCGTTTAGGGCTTTCTCACCGAAGAGTGCATCTCTTTCTGCACGAATCATATTGGCAAGCACATTGGCAAGCTCGATGGAGTAGGTCACAAAAATGGACGTAGAGAAGTGCATGTGGATCAGGCTTGTCGACGCACCGACTTTAACAGGGCAAACTTAGTAGCTCTCCAACACATTGACATGGTCGATACATGGGTGGAGAAACACAAGAGCTCGATTAAGAAAAAGTACAATGAACAAGGCAAGAGGAGGACCGAAGGAGAAATAATGAGAGAGCGTAACTCCACTTTCTTGCGTTGGTTTAAAGATGAGATCGTCGCTAATCCACCGCCAAGGGATTGTGCGAAAAACAAACTATTGTACGCCTTGGCACATGGCCCCGCTCCCAACCTAGCGATGTTTCAAGCATATGATATCAACGGGTTCACTTTCTACACGGAGGAGAAAGACAAAACTTCCGATTATCAAAACACAGGGGTAACGATGGAATCCTACACCGGTGACAAAAAGTTAAGATACTACAGAAGGATCGAGGAGATATGGGAGCTTAACTACTCTGGAGAAAAGGTGCGTATGTTCCGCGTCAGATGGGCTAGGATGTCGATCGTCAGAAAAGAAAACCAATACTTTACAACCATGGTTATTCCCGAGGCCGGAACTTCATCAAGCGTAAATGTCACAGCGCAAAATGAGCCATGGGTATTGGCTAAGCATGTGTCCTAATGCTTCTTCATAACAGACCCCGCAAGGACTAGCCGCGTTGTCGTGAGGAGAGGGAAAAGAAATATCATCGGAATGGATGGAGTCGTTGACGAGGACGAGTTCGATACGTTCGGCGACCCAAATATTGACGATGATGAAGAAGATGATGATGATAGTCATGCAACATACACCACAAGAAGAAGCAGAACAACGCTACCTAGGCATGGTCTTCCATTCAAAAGAAGAAGTCATGACGTGGGGCTAAATTATGCAACTACGACCAAAAAAGGCAAAAAGATCAAACGCTCAGGAACTATGCATGTATATATCTGTCTGCCTTGTATGCGACGAAACTATGTATATATGCATGGATCAACTGGTCTGATGTGCACTTATTATAAATTTAATGTACCTTGTTCTATATTTAAAATGTGGACTTATTATTTGAAACATAAAGGAAATAATGGAAAACAAAATAAAACATGAAGGAAAACAACTAAAAATAGTAGAAAACAAAAATAAAACAAGAGAAAACATGAAGGAAATATTAGAAAACATAAAGGAAAACAAAATTTAACAATAGAAAACAAAAAGAAAACAAGAGAAATCATGAATGAAATAATGGAAAACAATAGAAAACATAAAGAAAAACAATAGAAAACATGAAGGAAATAATGGAAACAAAATAAAACATGAAGGAAAACAACTGAAAACAATAGAAAACAAAAATAAAACAAGAGAAAACATGAAGGAAATATTAGAAAACATAAAGGAAAACAAAATTTAACAATAAAAAACAAAAAAGAAAACAAGAGAAAACAAGGGAAATAATGCATGTAAAACAATAATAAACAAAAAGAAATCAATTCAAAGAAATAAAGAAAAAATAAAACAGTAATGTTTCTCAAAGAAATGTGTTTGAATCAATTTAAAGAAATAAAAAAATAAAACAATAATGTGTGTCTCAATTATTATAAACATAAATCAATTCAAAGAAAAAAAAGAAAAAAAAAGTTAGCGCTGGCAAACAAACCTGCCGCTTCGCCAGCGCTACGTTACCGTTGGCGAACAAGCGCTCGTTCGCCAACGGTAACTTAGCGCTGGCGAAGCGGCAGGTATGTTCGCCAGCGCTACGCGTCGCCTGTGTGTCGCTTACATGTGGGGCCTCTCCTCTTCCCTACAGAGCACAGAGGGCGAGACTTAGACGTTTTTTCGGCGCCACATCGGCCACCGTCCACCGCGCAGCCCCTCCCTCTGCTCACCTCCCCCGCGCCGCACCCCTCCCCTCTCCTCTCTTGCTCTGCTCGCGCGCCCCTCCCTCTGCTCATCTCCCCCACGCCGCACTGCCACGGCCACACCCACCTGCGCCCCGCCGCCGCATCGACGCCGGCGGCCCCCCTCCGCATCGACGCCGGCGGCCCCCTCCGCTCCCGAACGCCTCCTGGCGCTCCCGCGCACAACCCCCTTCTCCTACTGCTCCGCTGCTGCTCTCAGCACCGCCACGCCCTGAAGGTGTTCGACTGAAGGTCTGAAAGAAGAAAAAAATTGGTTACTGTTTTTTTTACTATTTTTGCTACTGTTTTTGGTACTGTTTTTGGTATTGTTTTTGGTCGTGGATAGTTTCGTGGATGTGCTGTGTATGTGGATGGTGGTGGTGGATGATGGTGGCGGTGTGTGGATGTCGTAAGGGGTATGGTGGTGGTGGCTGATGGTGGATGTGGTGGAATGATCGATGATCAACGATGGTGGGTGTGTGGATGTGTGTATGGCAGTGAGATGGTGTGGTGATGGAGGTGTGGATGTCGTGGGTGTGTGGTGATGGTGGTGTGTGTATGCCGGTGATGGTGCGGCGGTGTGGATGTCGTGGATGCTGGTGATGGTGTGGTGATGCCAGTGATGGTGTGGTGATGGTATATATGCATGTGTGGGCCCACCTTCGTGTGGATGTCGAAATTTGGGATGAAATTTGGGGTGGGATTTTATGTGCAGGTACCCCGTGAGGCCCTATTTGCCGCAATGTTGATTAATTTCTGTTCCGGCAAATTTGAGTACTCCATTTGTGATATATTTAGCAAAGGTCATGCCGAAATTTTCCGTGAATTTTGGCATGATCTTTGCTAAAAATATCACATATTAGAGTGCCCGAGAAATTTGGACTCATATGGGGTATATATTGTTTAAATTGCAGGATTTGTTGAACTAATTTCGGCTTTTATCTCCTTAATTAGATATGGCTCACAACGACGAGGTGGGTGGTTCTAGGATCAGACGCGGGGACGACGATGCGTGGCTTTCTATGCTTAGCGCCGGAGGAGGACCCATAGATCTGCGACCGGAGCTAGAGACGTAGGGTGATGCAGACGCGAGATGGAGGAAACCATTCGTCAGGAGGCGTCGCACACCGATACATCGGGCGGAGAAGGTCAAACCGGTAGTGGCACCGGGGATTCCACCTCCGGTAGCGAGGCGTCGCGTAAGCGCAAAGAAAGGCGGCACAACATGCTCTCCACCATCCGGCAAGAGTTCACGGAAGTGGACCCCAAAAGCGGTGCTCCTATCGAGCCGGGGATTTACGCTAAGGGGTATGGAAACCAGATAGGCTGCATAGCTCGAGACTTTGGCAACGTTAATACGGCCCAGCTCAGAGATAAAGAAAACAAGGCTATGGCCGCCCTGCTGATTGAGAAGCTGCACACGAGGTACAAGTTCCCGGATCCTTACGACAACCAGGACCTGAAGAGCAATCTAGTCAACTCATTAGCACTCGGGAAGTTCACCAAGGCGTTTACGACTTGGAGATCCAGCTTGCGGGAGATGATTGCGAAGGGTAAGGGTTTCGATGAGATCCATAAAATGTGGCCCTCCATTTCCGAGGAAGACTTGGACCAATTCAAACTCGACGAACTCAAACCGGAAAGGATGGCGCTGAGTAAATGGGGAAAATATTTCAGAGCAAAGAACATTGGCCCTCACAATATCGGAAGCCGGGGTTACCTTGGGAAGCAGAAAGTTTCGGCTAAGGAGGATGCGGAGATAAAAGGGCCGAACCCGTATGACAAGATCCCCGACCCGCATGTGAGAAATTTTGTCAGGGCCCATTATAGGGAAGATCCCCAAAAGCCCATCGATCTTATGTTGAACGAGAAGGTCAAAGAGATCGAGAAGACATATCTCGAGGAAGAAGAAAAAGAACGTCTATCTCAGTCTGACGGGGGGTCCTCGGCGACGATGAACAAGGACCCGTATGACACCCCTTTTATTAGGGCGCTTAACGCGACGAAGGGAGTGGCCATTGACAAGAAGCTGCATCGTGGCCATGTGCATGGCCTCGGAAAGGGTCATCGGCATGTTCTCTACTACCCGGACACTAAGGAGAAGAGAAAGGAGCAGAACAAGGTGCCACAGAAGACGGTCGACGAGCTAGTGAACGAGAGGGTCAACGCGCTCCTCCCTAGCATCTGTGCATCCGTCGCTCAGTCTTTAGCGCCGTGGATGGCAGGTGGAGGACAAGGGCCTCCCCCCGTGATCAATATAGCCCCCATCATGGCATCTGCTGCGCAGAACGTGGCCCCCATCGTGGCGCCTGCTGCGCATAACATGGCCCCCATTGTGGCGCCTATTGCGCAGAACAAGGCGGCCGCCAACCCTGAGTCGCAAGGTCGCAAAGATTCGTCGCCGCCCCGCCACATCTCTGCAACGCCGCCGCCGACACTTAGCGGTCCATCGCCCTTGTCCGAGCGTAATGCCCTCGCGTTAATTCAACGTCCACAGCTTAATTGTACATTATGACTTGATTCGTGACGGCCTCAGTATCTAACGACGATCGCGCGACGTTTCGCAGGCCGACGAGACAGGATGCACATTGCTCCTTAGTGTGAATGGCGAGTTTAAGGACGTGGCTAAAGGAAAGATCATAACACCTCTCAACCGCGTGTCCCACGGCGTCCGTATGCCCGACGACGTGTTCAGGGTGACATTAAGTCGGGTGCTGCCTGGTTGCGATGCTCTCTATCCTCCGAACCAACCCCCCGCAGCCGACAGCGAGTTAAACCTGCAGCAGTGCTTGGTTTGGCCATTGACATGGCCAAAATCACTAATTTGTTTGGATACTACTCCTATCAACACTCCAACACCGGTCCAGGGGTCGGGGCACCCAAGCCAACACAAGGATTTTTCACCTGCAAAGTCCGTGCGACACGACGGCGACGATGCTGAAGATGAGAACCCCAATGACTACTTGTCGACGATCCTTACGAGGGGGACGACCTGGATGATCTTGATGAACTTCTCTTGCCAGCGGCGTAAACGGATAAATATCGATGCACAAAGCGTCTTTTCTCTTCTCAAGAAACGGCAGCCCCCGAGCAAGAAGTCATCAGCCAGGACGCCCTCAAAGAGGCGGTAGCAGATGTATTTCAGAATCATCCTAAGAATACGGCACGGAAAAAACTAAGAAGAGTTCTGCTGTTGCATCCATGAGCCAACTGGTGGAGGGGACCAAGTCTAAGCCGCCGGCACAACGGGTATTGGACAGAATACCCATACACGACTGGCATCAGATCCATGAGTTGGGCAAACCGATGCTTCCGCCGAGGTTGGCCTCCTTGTTGACAGGTGATATGCTTAGGTGATATGACGGTGTTCAAATTATGGAGACGATGCTTCTCAAAGAGAAAAATCCAACGCTACCGGTATTGGTCGCAAAGGTGCCATCTACGGTGGGATTTGTCACTGAAGGCAACGCAAGCAAGATCATCGTGAGATTTGACGAAATTTTTCGGATGTTCCACATGAAATCCCTCCACTCATCAATCGTCCGTCTGTTTACGCTCAGTTTGGCGTATCAACAATCCATAGAGAATACCAAAAGCATCGCGCTAGCAGACCCCTACTACATGCACGACATGTACTTGAACAACCCCAAGTGTAGGGCAAAAGCGCCAAAGTACATCGAACAAGTGTTGCTCCATAATTATATGCACAAGAGGATCACCCTCCTGCCTTACTTTTCTGAGTAAATTATTTCCCATCTTTACTTAAGTTTGCGCATATACAATTAATAGTGGTTACAATTTTTGAGGATTATATATATGGACTCCTGTTTTGCGCAGAAATAAATACGGCACCCTCATCATGCTCTACCCGAGAGACATGCACGCCGTATATCTTGACTCCGGGAGTAGGCTGAAGGAGAAGAACTACTCCCTCGTCAAGTCTGTTCTCAATGATGCTATGAACGGCTACATCAGGGCGGAAGGATTCTGCGACAGAATAAAACAAAGTCAAGGCAAATATGTGTTCAGACACAAAACAGAGTTCCCCTGCCCCAAGCAGGTGTCAGGCGGCCATATGGAGGCATGGTACCTCATCCAACACATGATGGAGATCGTGAAGGAGCAACAGGGTCTATAATTCATGTCTACTGTGGACAAATGGTCTCGCAGCATCGTCGAATGGTCTGATGCTGAATTCAGACAGAACTTTGATCGCATCTAGGCAAGCTCTGCACGATCATCGATAGGGATGTAGTAACTGCAGACGGGGTCTTCCACTGGCGGTACCCACCATCTAACGATGAGTTGCGACAATGTGTACTAGAGCAGACTGACGAGAGACCATTCAACTCGTTAGAAGGTGCTCTTCCGTTCCCGCAAGAAACAAAAGATCAAAACAACAAGGAAGAAATGGTCGACGGTATGTATTATGTTCGGTATGAATTGCTCCTAATAAGAACTTGTGATTTTATTTGCCGTCCTAATGCTTTTATCTTTGTCTACAAAGAGATGAAGAAGTGGACGGCGCGCTGGCCTAGCGAAATATCGCAAGCGGAGGCGGAAGCTAAAGCATATGTGTTATACTTTTGTAATCGTCGATGTGTTGTTTGCGATTCATCTATATCGCGTGTTGTGTCATACTTTTGTAATCGTTAAACTAATTAGATGGCTATACTTTTGGTTTGAAATCTTCTGACATAAACATGTTATTGAGATCGATGTGTATTCATGAATTAATGCATGTATATATTAATATTTATGAAACTTATTTTCGTTATCGATGGATCTCGGTTTGTGTATTGCATATACATATATATGCATATGTATCTAAGAGTGATTTGTATGTGTGAATTATAGAAATTACATAAAATACATGTATTTGCACCTGTATAGTATAATACCAGGAAATAGAACACTGTTATACGAAAATAACAAAAAAAATAAAAACCTGGGAGCCATAGCGCTGGCGAACCTACCGCTGGCAAACAGCTGTACCGCTGGCGAACACGACCTGGTTTGCCAGCGGTAACATATACTACCGTTGGCGAAGCGCTGTTCGCCAGCGGTAACCCGCTACCACTGGCGAGCTAGCGCTGGCGAACAGCGCTTCGCTAGCGGTAGGCCATTTTTTTTCGTCACTTGTAGGGTTTCTCCTACTAGTGTCAGAATAAGTCTTCCCCCAATAGAAGAGTCATAGCCAACCCAACCATCCAACTTTTTCTTAAACTTTTTGTTGAGTAGTCTTAGATCAGCCACCCTAAGCCTAGATCCACTAACAACAACTCCCAAATATTTCATAGGCCAACTTCCCAATTGGCAATTCAAAAGGTCAGAGTAAAACAGCCCTTTATCAGCATCTTCCAGAACCATCAACACCTCACTCTTGTTAAAGTTGATCTTCAGCCCAGACATGGCTACAAACAAATAAAGGATCAATTTCAGCTGACGGACTTGTTTAAGATCATCCTGAACCATAAGAGGAGTATCATCTGCATACTGAAAGATGGCTACCCCATTGGGTACCATATGAGGAACAAGACCAACCACATCCCCATTAACTTGGGCGGTATGGATAAGTTTGGTGAGCCCCTGAGCAGCGAGATTGAAGAGGAAAGTGGAGAAAGGGTCCCCTTGCCTAGCCCCTCTATGACTACCGAAGTCCATCCCTCTGGAACTGTTGATCTTAACACACAAAGTACCATCCCTAACAATATCTTTAATCAACATGATCCACAACATGCTGAATCCCTTGAGAGAGAGGCAATGGAAAATATAATCCCAGTCAACTTTATCATAAGCTTTCTCAAATCTATTTTAAACACTACCCCCTGTTGTTTTCTACTTCTGGATTCGTGAAGAATTTCATGAAGAGACATGACCCCATCCATGATGCATCTGCCTTTGATAAAATTTGTCTGACAAGATAAAATAAGCTTACCCATGACATGTTCCACTTTGAGGGTGGCCACCTTGGTAATTATTTTATAAGTCACCTGGAGTAAGCAAATTGGCATGTACTTCTGAATGCAATCAGCCTCTTGATATTTCTGGAGCAAAATGATCATCCCAAAGTTGAACTTGTAGAGCCCCAACTTCCCTAGATGCCAGTCATTGAAAAGGGCCATAATATCACTTTTGAGAGTGAGCCAGCTAGCCTGAAAGAACTCAATAGGAATCCCATCAGGGCAGGGGATTTGTTCTTAACCATTGAATCAATAGCAAATTTGACTTCAGATTCAGAAAAAAAGGCTTATCCTGCTCAATATTATCAGCAACACACAGCATTTCACTCTCAACCCAAGTTCCAACACCAAATCTTATTAGGTTACCCTCACCAGGACCAAATAACTTCTTGTAATACTCAGTAGCCAGGATCAAAAGATCATTAGTCCCCTTAACCTCTAGGTCACCATCCATCAAGGATTACATTGTGTTTTTCTCTTCCTGCCATTAGCCACCTGTAGAATTGGAATCCTCCATGAGTAGCCAACTTGAGCTTGATCTATCAAACCAGTATTTCTCCTCTTCTTCATACAGTCTCATAAGTTTCTCCTTGATCACACCTCTTCTGGTCTGTTGAGAGCCAGAAAGGGAACCCTCCTCTTCACACTGTTCAATCATACCCAGTTCATCTGACAATTCTTTTTTCATCTTGACATTGTCCCCTCTGATGTTTGTCCCCCAACCTTTGAGACTATTCTTGACCATTTTTATCTTGGCTTTGAAGATGCTAACACTATCTAAATTAGTACCAGGAGAAGACCAAGCCTTCTCAACTCTATCCATGAACTCAGGATGATCAATCCAAGATTTTGCAAATCTAAACTCTTTAGTGATAGGTTGAACCATCTCACCAGTGTCCACAATCAAAGGATTGTGATTAGAAAAAAGTCTAGGAATCTTCCTGAGTGAAGTGAGGGGAAAAACCTTTTCCCAATCAGGATTCATCAAAACTCTATCCAATATCTCAAGAATAGGAATGTCGTGATTATTAGTCCAAGTGAACTTCCCACCAGAGAGGTGCACTTCCCTCGAAGCATTAACATGAATAACAGAGTTAAACACGGAAGAAAAATTAGATACCCCGCTAGGTTTGTTTTTCTCATCGTCAAATCTTAGAATATTAAAATCCCCCCAACAAAGTAGGATGAGAAAGCTTGGAACATAAGTTGGCAAAAGCACAAAGAAAATCATTTTTATCCCTGTTTTGTGCAGCACCATAAACCACCACCAGAGTCAAGATCTTCTTATCCTTCTTATCTAACACCACAACGTTGACAAAAAACCTATCAGTGGTGGCATTAATGATATCAAATCTAGAGGATTTGATACCACAGAGGATGCCTCCAGATTTACCAATTGTAGGAGACCAATGCTAGAAGTAAAGATTATTAGAATCAAAGCCCCTCCAAACTAAGGGTTTAACCTCTTTCATCATAGTCTCTTGGATGCCAATGAAATCAAAGTCAAATTCATAAATAAGATATTTCAACCAGAACGCAAAACCCTTCTTGCCCCTCCTCTGCTATTAAGATAAAGGCCTATCATAATAATTTGTTGGGTTTATTCCTAATCCTTGGGCCAACCACAATACCACTCGAAGGGTGGTTTGCTTGCACACTACTCAAGGAACATGTGCCACCAAGGGACATCCCAGGATTTTTCTTAGACTTAGAGAGAGACAGCTTTTTAAAACATTTTGAGTGCGTTTAGATATGACAAGAGTAAAAGGGGAAGACTCAAGCTCAGAATCAGAGGAGCTATCATAATCCACTTTTTCAACAATGGATGAAAGCTGAATAGACTGACCAACATTAGAAATATGATCTACACCCTGATGCTCCACAGGAACATCAACAACAACAACTTTCTGTGTTAGTAAAGACCTAAATATTTCCAAATCCTAGAGCAAATCAATGATTTGCATAGAAATGGAAGTGGGATCAATCCCCAGTTCCAAACCTTTATCAAGAACATTATTATCGGATAGAACTGAAAAAGAATTATTAGAAGCAACCGTACCTTGACCATCCCTGCGTGCAACATTAGAAGTAGCCCTCTGATTCACCCTGACGTTGGCAGTACCAGTAACCCTATTCATGAGGCTAGCCCTAGAAGGGGCTGGCTGTGAGAGAGTAACAGACACAGGAGGAGCAGGCATAGGTGGCCCAGTTTCTATAGCACCAAAAGAACGAATATGACTGGGGGATAGTTCTGTAATTCTGACAGATGACATCACCTGCTGAGTACCAGTTTCATTCTCATATTTGTTAGAAGATAAACTGTCCTCTTCCCCAACAAACAGATGCTGTGAAGATAGAGGTGATTCCACAATAGGGCCAAGATCTGCACCAGGAATTTGGCGCAGCAAACCACTCCACATCTGAACTTTTTCACTCCTAGAGGTAAGCAGCTGCTTCAGGAATTCTTCATAAGTGAGTTCATTTTGTACAGGTTCATTGGGATGCTCAACCACCCCTGCCTCAAGAAGCTTGGGCTTAGCTAGGAGCTGCAAGTACTAAGAATAATAGTCCACCAAAGGAGCCATCATAGAAGAACTACAGCCAGCACCATTAGTTGGAATTAATTGCAGCTTGTCCTGAGGAGGTCTGTACCCCAATCTGTGGACTTTAGAGCAGTAAGAGTCCTCATCAATGTCCACCTCCAAGCTATGAGTGGGTTCAGGAGCCTTTATCTTGCCATGATCATCAGCCAAGGACAGCTTTTCAGAGGCATGGGATCCCCCAGCTACAACATACGTCCTTCTTGCATCACACATAAAACCTCCAGGGGTGTAATTGCGGCTTCCCCCACCTCTACCATTCTGCTCAGTCCTGGTCCTTTTTGGAGTCTGATTGTACTGCTCGAGGTCCTTCTGGTAAGTTCAACTTCTGAGTTTTCAACTTTTCCTTGTTCTGTTTAGAGATATGGATCTCCCTGTTAAACTCAATGTCATAGAAGTTGTCCCCAATGTTCACATTAGAAACCACTGGGGGGACAAGAGAAACATCATTATTTCCTATGCAGATCCTGACATAGTCCATGTTGTTAAGGCTGTGTCTGTCCACAGTCATAGTCCTGCCAACCAAGCAGCCAGCAAAGGTAGCAGCCGGGAAGTTTCTATTATCCAGAGGGATGCCCCTCACCTGAAACCAGGCCACATCCAACTCACCAGTGCCACCAAATGCAGGAGACCAATGTTCCACAGTAATAACCACATTGGGTTTGGTTCTCATATTAGTTCTTCCAAAATGAGCCCAGGCATCAATGTCCCTGGAGCTAGGAAACCGCATCAAAAATTTCGTGGCTGCAAGAGGTTTTGCATACCACCTCCAGGTGCACCTGGAGCTAGCTCACTAAGTGAATTCATTCTCCACTTCTCTGCTTGAGGGATCAACTTCAACAACTTGTATCACAACCTGGTAAATCTCCCTAGCAGGAGGTGCATTTTGGATGTTAGGGATAACAAAGAACCCTCCGCTTGGAACAGAAGCACCCACAAAGGGAGTTGCCACCTCCCAAGGATTAATATCATTAGATGAATTTATCAACATGTTCATCTCCACACATCAAACATACGTTATCAGATCGCAACACAATATTCCTGTCTTTCTGAAATGAAACATTCTTGGGAGAGGCAGGATCATTCCTGCCCCCCTCAGACTCCCTATCACTCTCATTGTTATTCATAGCAACAAAGCCACCATCCCTAGTGACCAAGATAGTACCACCAACTGAAGAGGAATTTCTGGTTTGATCTAGGTTACGAGTATACTGAGATGAGGCTCTCCTCTCCCCTTTGGAATTATCAGACTCTTCTTCACGCATATCCGCCCGATGGTTCCATCTATACCTAGATGCAGCAGCAGAAGAGGCCCCTACAGAAGAAGAAAACCAACCAGTCGCCCCCAACCCGTTCGAGGAGTACCTTCTACCAGCATAACCAGGACTATCATCCCTACTGCGGGATCTAGAAGAAGCACGGGTAGATTCTCTGCTGGATTTTCTACCCCTCAGATCTAAAGAGAACTGGCGATTCGAACTGACCTGTTGACGAGTTTTTTGTGGAAACTGATGTGTTTGTTGTTGTTTCCTCTGCGGAAAGGGAGTTCCCGCTGCATATCCTCCTGAAGGCCTGCTCGGAGGAAAATTGACCCGCAGAGGATGTCCATTGTTATTCCCCTACCTCGCGCAACGCCATAGAGCTTCTTGAAGCAAGGACCTCCGAGAACCTTCTGCGATCTCCCCCAACCCTGCCTTTCCAGGGAGGAATCGAAGAACCCACCCTCAAGATCGATTTAGGTTGTGGAGAAGAAAACGAAGATCACCCTAGGTCTCCCCGCAGCCTTCCCTCGCTCCCAAATGTGGCCAAATCTAGATCTGAGAAATGAAGGACCAGGACGGTGCAGGGGGGAGGATAAGGCCGCGGACTTGGTGGGTGACCGCAAAGGGGTCCCACCCGGGACACGCTTCACAGAGGGACCGTCTCCAACGTCAGTATGAATTAGAGCACGAGGGCCTAGTGTATTGCACGGTCGCAGAGGGACCCGTGCACCCTGCCTCCGAACCGTGACCGTGCGACAGAACAGAACCAACCAAAACATGTACGAAGGGGAACGAAATTAATTCACCAACTACAACAGCCTCATCTACGGGAGGCAACCTGACATCGACGGTGATCCAGCCGGAATCTACCAGCACTAAACGGCGCTCCTCAACACGGAGAATCAGCACGCCGGTAAGGAAAGGCTTCGTCCCTAGTTGAGCAAAAGTAGCTGCCCAACGCAGCGACTCCGACGATTTTGGCCACCGAGGGACCTTGACCACCTTCACGGAGGTATCAAGACGCGGTGGTTCGCCATTGTTCCGCCTAGAAAGCTGCACCGGCAGCGGAGACCCCATAGGGGAAAGCACCTCCAAGTTTGAGATGATTTTCCCCACCGAAACACCATAAAAAGGAAAATGAATCTCTGAGCCCTCATCGATGGATTCAACAGACTCGCTAACTTTCCAATCGATGATCGAACCAGCAGCGTCATACAGGAAAGCCCTGCCACTGGAATAAAGAACGATCTCACCTTGCAACTCCGCTGAATCCGCACCTCACACAACGAAACTCGCCCTCCACCTGGCTATCACTCTGGATCCTTGATCCAACTCAGATTGGTGGAGGAACAGAGTTCCTGCGCACACGACCCGATCCAGATCTCCGTCGGACATCGCCGCGAGTTCCAGGCTCCAACCACCGTCCACCTCTGACGAGATCTCATCGAGAGCGAAGCCCCAATCTCCTAGATATGCCTCCAAACGATCTGCGACCACCTCCGCATCGCCACCGCCGGCGGTCGCGCACTCCGCGCTAACGAGAAACGGTGAGGGTGGAGGCCTAGGCGGCGGTGAATGGCGGGGAGGGGAGGGGAATGGCGGGGAGGATGTGGGGGAGGAGGTGGGAAGGAGAGAGACGACATCCGCCTGCGGGTCGAAGGAGGTGACCTGTTATGTCCGATGTGGGGGAGGATGTGGCGCTCCTTGTCAAAATTCAAGATGTTTTAACTTTTCCTAGAAAAAATGTATTTAGATATATTTATTGTGTAGATTCATATTTAACTTGCACTAAAACATGTCTTGGTACATGTTGTCTAGTAAACGGTAAAACAACATTTATTTCGATACGGAGTGAGTAGTAGTATTTTATTTTATTTTTGGAAAAAGATAAAAGGTCTCGTAAGTTCACCATGGCTTCCGAGATCCTATACACTTTCCTGACAAAACTTGACACGTATTTTGTTTGACATATTTTGTTTCATCACGAAACTTAACATACATCTGTGGTCTTCAAATTTTTTCAGATATATTTGCAATATTGAACAATCTTTTTCATTTTTTTTATTCGGGCAGGAGCAAGTGAGCCTCGAGACAAAACACCACTGCTGAAAAATTTGCCATATCATTGATTACCAAAAACAGAATTGAGCAGATGATAAGGAAAATTTTGGCCTTAAGTAGTAAAACTAAAATTTAGGCATGACAAATATGTTGTTCTTCTATCGACTCTTGTGCAGACGGCGAGTTTTTGGATACACAAATTGTTGGGCGCTAATCGTTAGTTTCACATATAATCGAGCTAAACCAGGTAATGGTGAGCGGTAATTGTAGAACGTGTAGTGCTTTTTTTCTATTAGTTGTTTACTGTTTCAATAATCATTGTATGTTTCCATGACCAGTGTTCCGAATAATCAGTCACTTCAATGGACTAGTTCATTATTCCTGAAGTCCAAAATTTTAAGCATGTAAACTTCATCCATGTGAACATGCTTTATAGGTAAGACCGTTTAGACTTTAGACTATTGACCTGTGACTAGTTTCTTTTCCTTAGTTCACACTATAATTCACGAGCACATCCCTCTCAGGTTTTTTAAACTAACATCGATCTACTAACATCCAAGAGATTATGACGTCATCAAACTTCTAGAAAAAGTATGAAGTGGACGTCATAAACATGTGTGCCACTTGTCAGGATATAGAAAATTAAGAAAGCACATCATTAGGAACGAGGCCATACATATGTTATGCAAGATCAAATCAATCGATAAATCGCCCCGACCACTGCCATATGTTGCTACCTTTATTCCTCTACAAGGTTGGTGGAATATGATGCTTTTTCTCCTCGCCGGTATGGCGAAATAATTGATCTGTCACACCACAATATTCTTAAACACGAAGAAACCAAAGTCAGGAAAAATTCTCGGCAGAAATAGGGGAACCAGAATTGGATTGGGGACAAATTATAGGCCTGCCAACAAGGATGGACATGGATATGCACCGGGAAAACTTTAACCAGATCTCACCATTTGAGGGCGTCTGTCCGCCGAAAGTCCTAACTATTGGAGATTGATGCCACCATTATGTATTATCTAATTATAATTGTTGGTTACTTGCGCTAGATCTTGACCACAGAAATCTAATGAAAATACGATCATCTATAGGGAGATCGAATAGCTGAATTGGTCATGATGGAGATTTCTCTTGTATATTCTGCACATGAGGGGTCGGCTTGAAGTGCATGCAATGATCATCCGGGGTAAAATAGAAAACAGTTCTAATAATTCCACCAACTGTCCCTTCTTTTAACTAGTTAGTGTTCTCGAGTTGTTCTAATCCGTTATACACATATTCTAGCAGTTATTGTTCAAAACAGATTCGATGCCTCACCTAGCTAAGGTTCATCAATTAAAGATAGACAAATATTGAGATATTCTGCGCTTTTACAATGATCTGTACTAATATGTGTGTAGTAGTACTATTAAAAAAAGTAGAGGGCTGTGTGCATCACTCGATGCAGAGGCCGGGGTTATCCCCATTTCTAAAAAAAGTAGTACTATTAAAATGATGGAACCGCTAGCTGGATGGATACGGAGAGGTTCTTTGTTGTAATAGAGTACCTATGTTTTACTCTTATGATATGGCGGTTAGTGTGGTGAAATCAGGTTACGTGCTCTCAAACTTTTGAATGCACACATGACAAAAGCTGGTATACATTTCATGCACACGCACTTGGCATTATGTATATATATCTAGTAAAAGCTGTTGTTATTGGCACCATTTTCACCTACGGAGAAGCTCTATTATATATGAATTTTCAACCAATCTTTTTTGCTTTGCTAGCACAAGACTTAGTGATACTTTTTAAAAAAATTAATAAAAAAAGAAAAGGCTGGGTGCATCGCTTTGATGCAGGGTTTGGAGTCTCGCTCACATTTCGAAAAAACAAGACTTAGGTGGGAAATATTACAAAAAGGAATCTTAGTTAGATTTATAGTTATAAGGATTTATTTTGTAAATTTTGCATAGGGAAATTGGATTGAGCTCTGCCTAATGATCCCACGCACATGCAGATCTAGAAAGTTGTTTCTTGAATGTAGTTAAGTTCCTTTCGAGCTATTTTTTGGTTAAATAATTATTCATATTTAGGCGGGTATGGTCGAGAAGAAACTATCTAATGTCAGCATAAATATTACTTCGTGAAAATGTGCACCCACCAATGTAACTCCACTTTCAATAATTTTTCAAGGTTGTTAATTATGAGATAAAGATTTCTTTTATCAGTCTTTAAAACGAAACTTTTATGTGTCGAAGGAATTTACACAATCGGTGAATTTTATAGTTCCACCGCTAAATAGGTGTGCAAACTTTCAATACCCTTGTATGTACTTCTCGGACTCTTTACGAAAAACCATCATGATTGATCCAACCTAATTGAAATTTCAATTTGAAGAGCCTATCACTAAAGGCTACATTACCCTAGTCAAGTAGTAACGATGATGAACCGATAAGGGTTCTAGACGTTCCAAAGCATGAACAAATACCTGACTGATATAGGCCATTATGACGACTCTATGGAGCTTCTCAAAAGCAATTCCTCCAAGTGAATTGGAAGTCTTACAATGCGACATCCCTCAAGTCAAAATTATCAATGATAATACTGAACAAAAAGGGCCATAGAGAATTAGAGCCATTGTTATGCTTCTCCTGTCAATAATGTGGGTCGTGAGCATTGTTTTACCCACAAGCACACACAATTATAAATCATTCCGTCGTTGATGACCCACAAGTATAGGGGATGTATATATCGTAGTGCTTTCGATAAATAAGAGTGTGAAACCCAACGAGGAGTAGAATGTGTTGACAAGAAGGTTGGATAGAGGATTCGCTATAAACACTAGCAAACAGGTTTTTGGAAGTTTTGATATAGCAGATAAATAAAGTGCGAGTAAATAAAGTGCAGTAAATAATATTGCAGCGAGTGCCCCAATCCTTTTGAGAGCAAAGGACAAGCCGGTTGTATTACTTATGACTACCAAACGTTCTCGAGGACACATGGGAATTTCGTCAACTGCTTTTGCTTCGTTACGGTTGATTAATATCCATTGGTCCGTGAAGTATTGTGTAGGTGAACCTATGCTAATGCACCGCCCAACTGGCACTAATACATACTTGTGATTATACCCCTCGTAAGCATCCGCAAATACAAGAAAGTAATTACGATAAATCTAACTGCGGTCTTAAAACTCCGGGATTCTAAACTCCCTCGTGCATTGGTTTGCAAACGGGGGTTTAGGGTTCTGTCACTCCGGAAACCCCACAATTAGTAGCCAAATACACAATGCATCCTCCTAGGCCCATAAAGGTGAAGTATCATATAGTCGACGTTCACATGACACCACTAGAAGAATATCACCACAACTTAAATACCGAATGATGCATGTAAAATGCATACATGAACTTTGCATGTTATTACTTGTTTTTACTACATATTAGCAACTTATATTCATGTTTTATAATGATTTGGGGGATTTTCTGAACAATCCCCCTTCTTTTGGTTCTAACCCTGTTTTTCCAAAAAACGTACTTTTTAGTGTTTCAGACTTTCCGGGAGCTTCGGGACTCCAAAAAGGGCAAGGCCAAAGAGAACGGTTCAGAATTTTCGAGACGAAGACCATGGGCCAAAGTAGAGGTCCAAAAGGCCAACCAGGTGGAAAACAAGACCCTCCACGCGGCCAGATTCCTTGGCCGCGTGTGGGGCCCCCTTTTTGCCCCCGTGGCTCCGATGCCGTCGATCTTTCTTCTCCCGAGTGTCTCGTGACCTAAAAACGACTATATAAAGGGTCCCCTGGACTTTTCGAGAAGGAGGCGGAGCCGAGAGACGAAACCATGAAACAGAGAGACAGAAGGCTGCCGCCGGAGAAGATCGGAGGGGGGAAACGCCGCCGGGATAACCCCCGGAGGGCTCCACCCCCCTCCGGCGTGTTCATCATCAACATCTACATCAAGATCAACTCCAACTCTCCACTGTAATCTCTTGGCAAAAACGATGTATGATGCAATACTATATTCCCTTGATGTATTGTGTCTCCCCGTCTATGTTTGAGTAGTGAATTGTTCTTGGCAATGGTGAAATAGTTCGTTGATTGGTTGCATACAAGTTTGTTATCTTCTATGATTGTCTTTATGTACAATATATGAGTGCACGCATATGTTGGGGAATGCATGTAAGGTGATCACCGGTAGCATAATAGAGTGGTGGTGACTTGGGAGTGACAGTAACCTGAGACAGAGCCACAAAGTTAAGTTATTGGGGGATATATATAGGGGACCTTAGAACGTAAGGCTATGGTGGGACTTTATGTCTTAATCAATCTTGTGCAGTCATTTACTTGGCCACATGATCCATCATAAGGGGTTGTAAATCATTTACTTGACTATACCTATTCATGGCTCCTTCCTAGAAGAAACAACTAAGACAAAAACATGTGCTTCACTAATTGTGACAACCAAACGAACGAAACACCTATTGCTAGAACACTTGCTCCCTTGAGATACTTGAGATATTTGCTGCTTGCTACTTGTGAAACTTGCTTAGAAACTTGCATTTTAAACTTGCTTCACTAGTTACTAGACAAACCACACTCCACGTCACTTGCTTTTAATTAGTTAGTTCCTTTTAGTCAAACTTATTGCTTTGCATAAACAGACATATAAGAGGGTTATAGGGCTTTAGAGAATAGATAGTTTACCTTCAGCTCCTCGTGGGTTTGACACTCAAATACTTATCGAAAGGTACTACAATTGATCTCCTGCACTTGGGAGTCATCAAGCACTTTTCTGGCGCCGTTGCCGGGGAGCGTTGTGCTAAGCTTTTATTCTTGTTTGCATTGCATACTAACATATAAACCTAAAACACACAAAAAATTATAAAATGGAAAACAACCAAACAATTTTAGAACTGTATAATATCTACCTTGAATTACGACATGAAGTGTTTGAGGAGATATTGAAAAATTATTTGCACAACAATCATATTTGTGGTAGTACTAATTTTTTGAACACCTTTATTGCTAAGGAAAACCTTGAGCTTGGGGAAGTTTGTCTTGATGAATATGATATTTTTAGTCCCCCTACTATTGAGGATAAAAATGATATACTTGCTGATTCTATGGAAAGTTTTAAGCTTGGGGAAGTTGGTTTTGATGAGCATGATATTTCTAGTTCCCCAAGCTTGGAGGAGAAAATTCACTTTGATGATATTATGCCTCCTATATATGATGATTGCAATGAAAATTATGAATGTTTAACTCCCACTATCACTATCAGGATTTTACTTATGTGGAGAGTAGTGATTCTTTTATGCATGTGGCTCATGATAAGAATGTTTTATGTGATATTCATATTGTTGAATCTATTCATGATGCTACTGAAAATTATTATGAGAGAGGGAAACATGGTTACACATATTTCAACAATATTAAGTTTCCCCTCTTTATGCTGAAAGTATTGAAGTTGCACTTGATCTACCTTTCTATGCTTGCTATTATGTGCTTCTTTTATTTGTTTCATTACAAAATGCCAATGCATAGGAAATGGGTTAGACTTAAAAATAAATTGTTTAATATTTTTTGGTGTGTTCCTTATGCTTTAATTTCCTATTCGGTTTGAGCACACATTTATGTCTTTACAACATGTAAAATGCCTTTACCTACTGTTATGTATCATTTAGTTTAAGATTTTCATTTTATAAAAAAATTGGGAAAGTAAATGAGAAGGATTAGTAATGGAGAAGTTGGGGTCGACCTTGAACATGTGTTGTTCATGCCAATGAAACCATTGCAAAGTCTCTATCATTAAAACTTTTTCCAAAGCTAAAAACAATAAAAATATTAGTTCACTACTGTAACATCACATTTCTGTCTTATTTCTCATCTTAAATGGCAAGAATAATCTTATATGAGAGATAGGATTAAACAATAGTAATTTGCTGTCAAGAAAACAGATTCCTGAACTTCACTGCGAAAAATGTTTAAAATCACAGAAGTGGAATTTTGACCTGGTAATTTACGACAGCAATATTTAGTTATCACTACATATTTCATTAGTTTTAAGTTTTCTGATTTGAGCAACTTAAGTGCCTCTAAAAATTCACTCTTTACGGGCTGTTCAGTTTTTGGCAGATTATGTCTTTATTTTGCATTGCTCTCATTACTTGTGTTTTGTGTGGTTCTTTTGATCAAGGAGCAATGCACAACTGTAGTAACAGTAGTTAATATTTAGAATCAACTCATGATGTGTATTTTCTGTACCTATGTGGATTTTATTTATGGAGGCACTAACCCCTCTAATCAAGTTTTATGTTGAGATTTGTGTAAGAAGAATTTTTCAGGAGGAAGAGTTGAGCGAGATGAACAAAGATCAAGAGGGACAACCAATTAAGATTGGGGATGTACCCCTGGGATCACCCTACATGTATCAAATAAGTACAAAAATCCAAGCTTGGGGATGCCGAGCCACCTCACTCCAACCATCATGATGTTAAGTAAGTAAAGCCTAGCTATATGGCTATAAAGAAAGCGCTTTACGGGAGGCAACCCGGTTGTTTTTGTTTGGATTTTTCTAGTGTCCTATTGATGTCTCAAGATATTAGTTTTTGTTGTTTTAATTCTGCAGTTTTCAATAAAGAGTCAAGTCAAATCCATTTGGATTTATAAATTGCTATCCTAGTGCATGAAATTTCTGTTTCAGCACGAGTCTTCTCACCGTATGATTTTACATTTTTTATTGGTATGTCGGATTGCGCTAATTTTTTAGTATGTTCGGCAACTTTGTGTCCTCTGTAAGAACAAAAATTGGCTTAATTTTTTGACGAGTCTAGCTTAGGGTAAAACGTTCGTTTTGCTGCTGTTGCTTTTCTAGACAGATTCGGCCTTCTTTTGTTTTATGCACTCTTTGGGCTTGGGAATCGAATTTCCATGATTCTTTCAAGCAAGAGAGTGAACATACAACATAATGAACCGTATCTATCTACTGGAGCATTTGATTTGTAATTTTGCACAGCAAGCATGTGATTTGTTTGTCCTTGCTAATCTCACCCCACAGAAAAAGAATGGGAGAAACATGTTTTGTGAAATTTTTTCACAGGGAATAGAGGAGCTGCGCCTCAAGACATCCAAGAATGGTGAAAGCCATAATATTGGGGATGTGATGAACACCCAACTGGAGCTACACTCTTTTGGTTAGCACACTTCTACTTTCTGTTTTTCTAAACAAAGCATTTATCGTAGAGACTTGAAGCGTCTAGTTTTTGTTTTTATTTTTGTTTTGATAAGACCACACCCATCATTTTATATGAGATTGAGCTACTGGAGTTTGGGGTTGGAATGTATTGTATGCATGTATTATGACTTGGAATAGGGATGCCATGGTTGATTTGAAGAGCTACATATGTTTGCATGATTTATAGACTTTTTATGTGTAGAAATTTGCAATAATGTTGTCTTGAGCTATCTCTTATTCATGTCCTTGATGTTAATTGCTGGTTTATTTAGTTTGTCATGAAATGAGTAGTTCTATGGACATATGCATGCATAGTAGCTGGTCAACTATCTCCCTCTTGCTAGCCAAAAATTTAAAAATTCCAACAAGTAAAAACTTGTTTCCAACACTCCTTAGCCAAGTATTTTCAGTGAGTCCACCATATCTTCCCATTAGCTTCATTGCTATTCCGAATATGTTCAACATGTTATTGTGTTATTTATGTTTTAAATTAAGATATTCACTTTATTAATTGTCATGGGTTGAACTTGGGATAGGACTCTCACGAACTTTTGAAGGCACACTTCACTTTTTATGCATCTAATAAACATGACGCAATAATGGGAGCCACAAGTTTTGCGTTTGACAAGTGCGTGGTTGGGAGCTAGCTATAAACGTGTATCACCGGAAAGCTTTCAACATTGCACAAAAATTTACATTTGGTTGATATCATGTACTTTTGTTTTTGGACTCCTGCCATGCCGAAATGAAATAGAGGAATAGTAAGTTTTGATGAGTAAGTATCTATATGACTAGAGAAACGCATTGGGCCGCTAACCCAAGCCATGCTTTATCATGGTGGAAATTTACTTACAGCTTGAGTGACTCTACAACACATCCTACAATAAAATAAGAAGCTATGCATAATAGTGAATGAAAATAAAAAGGATGATGAGTCTACTCCGTTTGTTTGTCTTGTCATTGTGACATGGGCTTGTTTCCATGTCATGGGGCAAGAGGTACCTCTTTGCGGTTCTCTGTGATGTCATTAATACTTATTATGATTGTACAAAGCTTATTAGGAATATTAAGTTGAGTAATCATGGAGTAGGTTTTCACACTCACGGGGCATGAGGCTTTCAACCACCTTGTCATTCACATTACTTCAACATTCACCATTTATGATGCTAGTGATAAAGGGGCAATGAGAGTCCTAGATCAATGGATACCACATTTCAATTAGTAATTTTAGTTGAATAATTTAGAGGCTAAATAAGACTTGATCATGTTTTACCTCTACTCAATTTTCTCCAAAGTGTCCACCATATTTTCTATTTTCCATTATGCTATTCTTTGACCAATATAGGATTTTATTTTTCATTTTGTGTATGCATTTGGTCCATAGTGCTTTTATTTCATTATACACTTTGTGAACTTTCATGAAGCATCTTTGCTTGCATATTTGATATTTCTTACAACATGAATTGTATATTGCTACTCATTTCTAGTATTAATAATTTGATTATATGTAGCATGAATAATCCTCCTTGATATCCCATGATTGTTTCAATATGCAAAGTCCATGTTAGTTTTATCACCTTCATACTCGAGGACGAGCATGGGTTAAGCTTGGGGATGTTGATGCATGGAAAATGCATACATGAACTTTGCATGTTATTACTTGTTTTTCCTACATATTAGCAACTTATATTCATGTTTTATAATGATTTGGGGGATTTTCTGAACAATCCCCCTTCTTTTGGTTCTAACCCTGTTTTTCCAGAAAACGTACTTTTTAGTGTTTCAGACTTTCCGGGAGCTTCGGGACTCCAAAAAGGGCAAGGACGAAGAGCACGGTTCAGAATTTTCGAGACGAAGACCATGGGACAAAGTAGAGCCCCAAAAGGACAACCAGGTGTAAAAGAGGACCCTCCACGCGGCCAGATTCCTTGGCCGCGTGTGGGGCCCCCTTTTTTCCCCCGTGGCTCCGATGCCGTCGATCTTTCTTCTCCCGAGTGTCTCGTGACCTAAAAACGACTATATAAAGGTTCCCCTGGCCTTTTCGAGAAGGACGCGGCGCCGAGAGACGAAACCACGAAACAGAGAGACAGAAGGCTGCCGCCGGAGAAGATCGGAGGGGGGAAACGCCGTCGGGATCACCCCCGGAGGGCTCCACCCCCCTCCGGCGTGTTCATCATCAACATCTACAGCAAGATCAGCTCCATCTCTCCACTGTAATCTCTTGGCAGACACGATGTATGATGCAATACTATATTCCCTTGATGTATTGTGTCTCCCCGTCTATGTTTGAGTAGTGAATTGTTCTTGGCAATGGTGAAATAGTTCGTTGATTGGTTGCATACAAGTTTGTTATCTTCTATGATTGTCTTTATGTATAATATATGAGTGCACGCATATGTTGGGGAATGCATGTAAGGTGATCACCGGTAGCATAATGGAGTGGTGGTGACTTGGGAGTGACAGTAACCTGAGACCGAGCCACAAAGTTAAGTTATTGGGGGATATATATAGGGGACCTTAGAACGTAAGGCTATGGTGGGGCATTATGTCTTAATCAATCTTGTGAAGTCATTTACTTGGCCACATGATCCATCATAAGGGGCTGTAGATCATTTACTTGACTATGCCTATTCATGGCTCCTTCCTAGAAGAAACAACTAAGACTAAAATATGTGCTTCACTAATTGTGACAACCAAACTAACGAAACACCTATTGCTAGAACACTTGCTCCCTTGAGATACTTGAGATATTTGTTGTTTGCTACTTGTGAAACTTGCTTAGAAACTTGCATTTTAAACTTGCTTCACTAGTTACTAGACAAACCACACTCCACGTCACTTGCTTTTAATTAGTTAGTTCCTTTTAGTCAAACTTATTGCTTTGCATAAACAGCCATATAAGAGGGTTATAGGGCTTTAGGGAATAGATAGCTTACCTTCAGCTCCTCGTGGGTTCGACACTCAAATACTTATCGAAAGGTACTACAATTGATCTCCTGCACTTGGGAGTCATCACCAAACCACGAGATATTACTACAACATAACTTCACTACTAACATCATGACTTCTCCCATGTCCTCAAGAACTAAACGAACTACTCACAAAAAATCATATGGATCATAATCAGAGGTGATATAATGGATAATAACAATCTGGTCATAAAGTGCTAACACCGATAAATCTCACAAGCATCAACTACTAACAAGTAATCCACACCGGGAGAGAGATCTAATGTAAAACAACGATAGAGGCCCCTAATTGTTACAGCAGAATGACGGTGGATAATGAGGGTGATGGTGCTGGTGGTGATGATGATGACGATGACGATCTTGATGATGCCCGGAGCAATGACGGTGACGATGGCGATGATTTCCCCTCTGCGGAGAGGAATTTCCCCGACAGATTTCTCCCTGCTAGAGAGCTTTTCTCTCTCAGGTGTTTTCCGCCCCGAGGCAGCAGCGGAATAATTCTTTGATGATGGTCTGGGGCTTAGGGTTCTCTGAGGTTCAAGTACGCGAAAAATATCGACCATAGGTGGGCCAGGGTGGCCACACCACATGGAGGCGTGGTCAAGGGGGGCGCCACCCCATGGTGTGGCCCCTGGTGGCCCCCCTCTGGCTCTCCTCGTGGCTGGCTCCCTCTTCTGGACTTCTAAGACATCTCTGGTGTCCCCCCTCTTCTTCTGATCTTCTAAAATAGGATATCCTGACGGTGCTTTTTCCATCAGATTTCTGGTCCCGCTGTTTATTCTCTAAAAATTATGAAACATGAAAAATAAGATAAAAAATAACATAAGGGATGCATCATAACATAAAATATATCGATGAATAACAGAAATAACAATATAAGACGGTGATGCAAAATGGACGTGTCAACTCTCTCCCCCCCCCCCCCCAAGCTTAGACCTCGCTTGTCCCCAAGCGAAACTTAACTTAGTAAACATGTCCACAACTTTATGGAGTGAGGTGTTGATAAATAAAATATGGACAAAAGGCATAACATCTACAAAGAACAAGTCATTTTAGATAGCAACTTCCTCTCGTATAATTAACTTGAAACAAGCAGAGGAACAATAAAGGTGCAAAAATTAAATCAAATTTGGTAAAGGCAAACTTCGTTCTTGGTCAGAGAACAATTAACAGTGTACTTATCTTTCGATCAGAGTCTTTATACTAGAGCTATATTTCAGAGTTTATCATGCTCAATTATAACGGTCTCTTTGCAAACATTGGTAACTTTCAAAGTGGTATTCAAACAGGTAAAAGCATTTGCAGAAACAAGGAAAAATAAAGAACATGATTGAGTAAATCAACATGTAGCTGGATGAATCACAACAACTCAAATGCTTGCTTAAGACAGAAGGAAGTAGGTTTACTGACTTAACATAAATGTAAAAGATAGGCCCTTTGTAGAGGGAAGCATTGATCACTGATGTTCTAGAGCTTTTATTTTGTTAAACATAGGTATAAAACGGTTGACACCCCTCCCAACCTTTCTTACACAAACCATGGCTAACCAATTCCTTGGGTGCCCGCAAACAATCACAAACCATGGAGGAGTGTCTAAATTTTGGGAGATGTATGTTTATGTCAACGAATGGCAAACAGAAAATACAGTATGTCACAAGCCAACTAGACTTCACAAGAGCGGCTCCCATAGATGGACCCAACTGGTATAAAAGGTCATTCCTTTTTCTCTTTTGTTTAAACAATTATGCTTTGACTGACAAATCAGGGGCAAAAATAGTGAAGAGAATTCGTACTATTATTTGGGGCTAGGAACCCCGCTGCCAGCTCTTCTAGAATTTCGATAAGCGGATGAAGCCACTAGTCCAGGGTGTGAAATCCAACCAACAAGTGAGATAAAAACTCTCTAGTTGCGTCCTCATGAGTTAAAACAAGTGTAATTTTGAAGGTTTAAAGGTAGAATCAAAGCAATTTACTTGGAGTGGCGGTGAAATGCCACATATAGGTAGGCATGGTGGACACAAATGGCAAGGTTTTGGGGTTCAAGGTTTGGATGCACGAGAAGCATTCCCTCTCTGTACAGGTTTTTGGGTAGCAAGGTTGGGTAGCAAGCATAAGAATTGAAGTAAAACAAGCAAAAACATATATGATAAAGCCAATCATGCAATCTTCGTTGAAGGTGCAAACAAACTTATTTGAGAATACTAAGCTTATGGGCTAACAAGAAAGAAAGATCATGGAATAATATATCTACATGCAACTCCCTCTTTTCTACTTAAGTCTCAACGAATTGTTGCTACTGACCAATGCTAAGTTTGCCAAAACCAACTAGATTATCTTGAAGCTCCAAAATTGATACCAATACTAATAAAAAGATCAACCACATAACAAAAATTGCAAACTAAAATAAAGTAGAACAAGTAGATGATGAAACTTCTCATTAATATTTCATTACGGCAACTCAAACCAAGGGATACAACGATAACCAACTAAGCAGCAACACTTCCATACTGCAAACCATACATGATATTTTCTCCACTCACGATATGACTATATTAAAAGGTAAAGGGGGTGAAAGATAAAGGTGATACCGCGACACTCCCCCAAGGTTGGAACAAGCCAAGGGGATGCCAATACCATTGGCGAATAAATTCTTCGGTGGTGGTGGTGAATCCTTCTCGATGAGCTTATCAATTAATTTCTTCAGATCTTCAATTGCAAACATAAGCAACACACCACCTCCATATTGTGATTAATACGGTTTGCATGCTTGTCAGACATTGAATTCCAGCCATCAAGATTCTTCTCCCACACTTCCTTAGGTTTAGAGATTTCTTTATCTGCACAGTTAGAACAATCCATATCCCAACAAGAAGGCAACCTTGACTCGGGTACCCTCATATATTTATATTCATGAATTAAAGTATGGAAAGGTCTCTTAATACTTGAAAGTGGAATATCTGGGATAAAAACTTACATCGGGATCTCCATCCAGTGTTCTTCCACGCCGTTTCCTTCGAAGGATTTGCACCCACTCCAATTAATGCTTGCAATGGTGGCTGATACGTCTCAAACATATCTATAATTTCTGATGTTCCATGTTGATATTATGCCAATTGCTACATGTTTTATATATGTTTTCCGGGACTAACCTATTGACAAGATGCCACAGAGCAAGTTCCATGTTTTCTGCTGTTTTCAGTTTCAAAAAAGTTGTTCTAGAAATATTCTCGGAATTGGAAAATTCGAAAGCCAGAAGTTCTAAAAGTCCCGGAAGCATCCAGAAGTCCCAAGGAGCCCCGAAGGAGGGCCACGGGGTGGCCACACCATGGGGTGGCGCGGGTCCCCCTGGCCGCGCCACCAAGGGATGTGGGCCCCCTGGCCACCTCCCGGCATCGCCCTTTCGCCCATATATACTCCCCGAGGCATAAACCCTAGAAGAATCGACCTTTTCCGCAAAATAGATCCGTAGCTCCGCCGCCGCCGACGACAAGTTTCGGGGGACAAATCTCTGTTCTGGCACCCTGCCGGGACGGGGAAGTGCCCCCGGAAGCCATCTCCATCGACTCCACCGCCATCTCCATCGCTGTTGTTGTCTCCTATGATGAGGAGGGAGTAGTTCTCCCCCGGTGCTGAGGGCTCTACCGGTAGCTATGTGGTTCATCCCTGTCTCTCCCATGGTGTGATCTATATGTGAGCATGAGCTTTGTAATCTAGTTGAATAAGTAGATGTTACTCTTCATCTTGTGATACTCAAGTGTTTTATTAATATGAACTTTGGAGTCACCTTGTCCCACGGTGTGAAGGTGACAGTGTGCACATCTGTGTGTATCCTCTATGAATTGTGGTGTTTCTCTAGTACCTTCTAGGGCGCTCATAGTGATAGCGTGGGGTTAACTAGACATGGGAATGCTTACTTTAAGGAATTATTTTTGCAGCCCTACACAATGATTAGTGTTTGTTATTCGACCGGAGAGTGGTTCGGATTAGCACAGTGAAGATATGATATTTATGCATTCAATTATGTGAGCATTGTTGAGAGTGTCCACTAGTGAAAGTAGGAGCCCTAGGACTTATTTCCAAGCATTGAAACACCGTTTTCCGCCTGTTCTGCTACATGTTTGCTTGCTGCCATTTTTTTCGGATTGCTATTATCACATATTATCATCCATATTACTTGCATTTTACTCCCCCTTTGCCGAACTAGTGCACCTATATACCTCACAAGTATATTGGGTGTGTTGGGGACACAAGAGACTTCTTGTATCTTGATTGCAGGGTTGCTTGAGAGGGATATCTTTGACCCCTACCTCCCTGAGTTCGATAAACCTTGGGTGATCCACTTAAGGGAAACTTTTTGCTGTTGTACAAACCTCTGCACTTGGAGGCCCAACACTGTCTACAAGAATAGAAGCATGCGTAGACATCAAGCTCTTTTCTGGCGCCGCTGCTGGGGAGGTAAGGTAAAAGGTACTCACATCCTCGGGTGTGAGTGCTCGAAGTTATTTCCTTTAGATTCTGCAATTATATCTTTTTGTTTCTTGTTTTTATTTTTACTTGTTACTTGTTTTTATCTTTATGCTTAAATGTACAACAATAAAAAATATGAGAGAGCTTTATAATATTTGTCTTGAGTTAGGACATGAAGTGTTTGAAGAGAAAATTTAAAAACCTATGGAGCTTTATTTGCATGCTAGTGGCAATGTTATTAGTATGAATTCTTTGAACACCATTATTGCTAAATCTATGGAAAATTCTAAGCTTGGGGAAGCTAGTTTTGATGAATATGATATTTTTAGTTCCCCAAGTTTTGAGGAGGAAATTTTCTTTGATGATACCTTGCCTCCAATATATGATGATTATAATGACTGTGGTATTCTAGTTCCACCTGTTTACAATGATGAATATGATATTTTTACTACACCTACTATTGAGGAGAAAATTTATTTTGATGATACTATGCCTCCTATATTTGATGATTATGGTGATGAGAATAATAATGATAGCTATTTTGTTGAATTTGCTCCAACTACTATTAATAAGAATGACTATGCTTATGTGGAGAGTATTAATTCTTTTATTCATGTGGCTCATGATAAGAATGTTTTATGTGATAGCTATAATGTTAATTTTATTCATGATGCTACTGAAAGTTATTATGAGAGAGGGAAACATGGTTTTATGTATCTCAACAATATTAAGTCTTCCCTCTTTATGTTGAAATTTTTTAAGTTGCACTTATTTTGTCTTCCTATGTTAGTCACTTTGTGCTTCGTTAACTTGTTTTCCTACAAGATTCTTTTTCATAGGAAGTGGGTTAGACTTAAATGTGTTTTATATTTGCTTCTTGATGCTCTCTTATTGTGCTTCAAATCTTATTCTTATGTGAGCATCTTTTAAAAAAAATCACTATGCCTAGCTAAAATGCTTCAAAGAAAAGCGCTACCGGGAGACAACCCGTTTTATTTCGCTGTTTTCAACCCATTTTACTTCGTTTTCTTTGGTGTGCTTTGCACCTGGGTGTTGTATATTTCCTTAGAAACCCCTCTGTATCTATTCTTTTGTGTTTTTTTTATCCAAGTAAAGCCTCTAGTGGAAAGTTGAGCATATATTTCGGATTTCTGCGCAGGAAACAGATTTCTGCTGTCCACTGTTTATTCCGTAAAATAACACAGAAAATTCAAAATGACCTGAAATTTTTTGTTCTTAATACTGAGTTAAATACTCAACATTTCTTAGAAGACTACTTTTTGATTTGAGCAACATAAGATATTTTAAAAATCGATCTTTACCTACTGTTCTGTTTTGACAGATTTCTGCCATTTATCGCATTTGCATCTTAATCTCTTTCTTTTGGTGTTCTTTAGAGAAAAAGATTTTGAAAAGAAGTTGTGACAGTAGCTAATGTGTTTTTGAGTGTTAGACTTGTGTTGAAACTGAACCATGTGAATTTATTATTTCAATTGCACTAACGTTGCTAATGAAGATTGTGAGAATTTTGATGTGAAGGAAGTTTTCAAGGGTCAAGAGAAGAGGATGATATGATGTGATCAAGAAGAGTGAAAAGCCTAATATTGGGGAAGCCCCGTTCGTACATCCATGAAAATTCCAAGAAGACTCAAGCTTCTAAGATTGGGGATGCCCAAAGCATCTCCTTCTTTATCAACAAATTATCAGGTCACTTCTAGTGAAACTATATTTTTATTCAGTCACATCTTATGTGCTTTACTTGGAGCGTCTTTTATTTTTGATTTCAGTTTGTTTAGTTTTCTTTACTGTAGTTTATGGTTGTATCTTATCATACTTGTGTGGGAGAGATACACGCTCCATTTTCATTGCTTAGAACACTATAGTTTTCATTCTTATTGTTCTGTGAGTGTTCACTTTTTGCTAGTACTGCGTTTAGCCTTTGTTTTCATGCATCTCTTATTCATAAATGTTAGATTTTGTAGTTAAGTGGTTCTCATATATGTGCTTGGTTGATAATAGAAATGCTTATGTGCTAGTTGGTATGATGGAAAAATTCGCATGGTCTTGTAGATCACTAAACTGCTTCACATGAATCACTTCTGTCGTTTTGAGATATTAATTTGCTTAATGGATAAACGGGAAGGACTAGTAAGTATAAAATTTTAATCGTTGGTCTAACAAACTTGAAACTCTGCACACTTAAATTACCAGCTGATAGAAACAATGGTATATGATTGATACGAGTGATACATTTCTGATCGGCCTTTTGTTACGCGCTACGGTCGGGGTAGCTAACAGTGACTTGTCACTGCCACAGACCCTCTTGGAGTGATTTTCACTTTGCCTTGTAAGATGATTTTCTTGCTGCAATCTTTTAACTCGTGAGCCTATGTTGCGGTTTCCTGGCACTTCCACCATCCATATTTGCTAGCCTCTTCGATACTGTGCATTTCCCTTTCTCACATTGAGAGTTGGTGCAAACTTCGCCAGTGCATCCAAATCCCGTGGGAGGACTTTGTTCTCCTACACATAAGCCCATATATTCTTCCTCAAAACAGCCACCATACCTACCTATCATGGCATTTCCATAGCCATTCCGAGATATATTGTTGCAGAACATCCACCTCCATTATGTTACTTGATGATGAGCTTCATGGTTATTTATGCATACTGCTACACTGGCAGGAGCATGAAGTTAGAGACATCATAGATATTTATTTACGAGTTATGAGTACTAAAAGTGTGATGATTCATTGTAATATAGGATGTTGCCCCTACCGGTGAGGATATATAAAAAATGAAAAATCCCAAAATTAAAAAAAGGGGGCAAGGAGAGAATAAAGAGAGAGGGGGCACATCACTATCCTTTATAACACACTTGTGCTTCATGTTTAGCACCAATACTTCAGTTTGGAGAGAGTTTTCATATTATTATCATTCATAACTATGTGGGGAACTTTACATCATAGAACTTGGCTTGTATATTCCAATGATGATCATCCTCAAATGAGCTCTAGGTCTTCGTGAGCAAGCAAGTTGGATGCACCCCCACTAGGTCCATTGGAGAGCTTTCATACACTTATATCTCTATGTGCATCTGTTGTGTGGCAATCCCTACTCCTTGCATAGCTTTGGTTGTAAGACTTCCTCTTGTCTAATGACCACTTTCAGCTTTGTGAGCCTTTCTTCCATTGACCTTCCAAACCCCCCCCCCCCATAATGTTCTCTTAGCCATAACATCCCGGTGCCAGGGACCAACGCAGAACACTTGCTTGTTTTTAGTGTGCAAATAGTTTAAGATTCAAGCATTGTATCGTGTGGAAAGCTTGACTTGATCCTAACAGGGGTTGTGAAGATAGTTTGACGTGCATGATATTGTTGTTCTTGAAAGCTTAAATCGTCTCTAATATACTTTGCAAAGTGGATAGTCTTTTAGTATTGATTCATTAAAAGTTTTACTTCTTTCTTCTTTGTTTATGCATTACTTGTTGATATCAAATATAGATCACAACTTTAGTTCATTTGATCCTAGTTTACATGCTCTACTTTACATATTATGATCAAGATTGTGTGGTAGCATGTCACCTCAGAAATTATTTTGTTTTATCGTTTACCTACTCGAGGACGAGTAGGAACTAACCTTGGGGCTGCTTGATACGTCTCAAACGTATCTATAATTTCTGATGTTCCATGTTGATATTATGCCAATTGCTACATGTTTTCTGTATGTTTTCCTATGTTTTCTTATGTTTTCCGGGACTAACCTATTAACAAGATGCCACACAGTCAGTTCCATGTTTTCTGCTGTTTTTAGTTTCAGAAAAGTTGTTCTGGAAATATTCTCAGAATTGGAAAATTTGAAAGCCAGAAGTCCTAAAAGTCCCGGAAGCATCCAGAAGTCCCGAAGAGCTCCGGAGGGGGGCCATAGGGTGGCCACACCATGGGGTGGCGCGGGTCCCCCTGGCCGCGTCACCTAGGGGTGTGGGCCCCCTAGCCACCTCCCGGCATCGCCCTTTCGCCCATATATACTCCCCGAGGCATAAACCCTAGAAGAATCGACCTTTTGCACAAAATACATCTGTAGCTCCGCCACCGCCGCCGACAAGTTCCGGGGACAGATCTCTGTTCTGGCACCCTGCCGGGACGGGGAAGTGCCCTCGGGAGCCATCTCCATCGAGTCCACCGCCATCTCCATCGTTGTTGCTGTCTCCTATGATGTGGAGGGAGTAGTTCTTCCCCGGGGCTGTGGGCTCTACCGGTATCTATGTGGTTCATCTCTCTCTCCCATGGTGTGATCTATATGTGATCGTGAGCTTTGTAATCTAGTTGAATAAGTAGATGTTACTCTTCATCTTGTGCTACTCAAGTGTTCTATTAATATGAACTTTGGAGTCACCTTGTCCCGCGGTGCGAAGGTGACAGTGTGCACATCGTGTGTGTCTCCTCTATGAATTGTGGTGTTTGTCTAGTACCTTCTAGGGCGCTCATAGTGACATCGTGGGGTTAACTAGACATGGGAATGCTTATTTTAAGGAATGCTTTTTCCAGCCCTACGCAATGATTAGTGTTCGTTATTCGACCGGAGTGTGGTTCGGAGTAGCACAGTCAAGAGATGATATTTATGCATTCAATTATGTGAGAATTGTTGGGAGTGTCCACTAGTGAAAGTAGGAGCCCTAGGCCTTATTTCCAAGCATTGAAACATCGTTTTCCTCCTGTTCTTCTACATGTTTGCTTGCTGCCATTGTTATTTCAGATTGCTATTATCACTTATTATCATCCATATTACTTGCATTTTACTCTATCTTCGCCGAACTAGTGCACCTATATACCTGACAAGTATATTGGGTGTGTTGGGGACACAAGATACTTCTTGTATCTTGATTGCAGGGTTGCTTGAGAGGGATATCTTGGACCTCTACCTCCCTGAGTTTGATAAACCTTGGGTGATCCACTTAAGGGAAACTTGATGTTGTTCTACAAACCTCTACAATTGGAGGCCCAACATTGTCTACAAGAATAGAAGTGTGCGTAGACATCAGTGGCGCGTGGATGCACTCGTGGGTTTTCTTCTACATCTCTGATGACCCACAAGTATAGGGGGTGTATCGTAGTAGTTTCGATAAATAAGAGTGTCGAACCCAACGACGAGCAGAAGGTGTTGACAAGCAGTTTCGATGAAGGAATAACTGTAAATACTGAAAGATAAATTTGCAGGGGTTCTTGATATTGCAGATAAATAAAGTGCGTGTAAATAAAATGCAGTAATAATAATTGCAGAAAGTGTCCCAATCCTTTCTTTAGAAAAGGACAAGACGGTGGGTTTACTTATGATTAACAAACGTTCTTGAGGACACACGGGAGGTTTCTGTCAAGTGCTTTTGTATCATGCCGCTGAATAATCTTTAGTGTTTTGATAATGTTGTGTGGGTGAACCTATGCTAATGTACCGTCCCATCCAAGACTAATAGATACTTGTGATTATACCCCTTGCAAGAATCCGCAAGTACAAGAAGTAATTAAGAAATAAATCTAACCACAGCTTTAAACTCCGGGATCCTACCTCGTGTGATGGTTTCCTAACGGGGGTTTAGCTTTCTGTCACTCCAGCAACCCCACAATTACTAGCCAGATACACGATGCATTCCCCTAAGCCCATAAATGGTGAAGTATCATGTAGTCGATGTTCACATGACACCACTAGAAGAATAACACCACAACTTAAATATCAAATCATTAAATATTACTCAACATTACTTCACTACTAACAACTTGACTTCTCCCATGTCCTCAAGAACAACACGAACTACTCCCAAGACATCATATGGATCATAATCACAGGTGATATAATGGATGATAACAATCTGGTCATAAAGTGCAAACACGGATAAATCTCACAAGCATCTACTACTAACAAGTAATCCACACCGGGAGAGAGATCTAATGTAAAACAACGATAGAGCCCCTGATTGTTACAGCGGGATGACGGTGGATGATGAGGGTGATGGTGCTGGTGGTGGTGATGATGGTGATGATGATCTGGATGATGCCCGAAGTGATGACGGTGACGATGGTGATGATTTCCCCTCTACGGAGAGGAATTTCCCGGCATATTTCTCCCTGCAAGAGAGCTTTTCTCTCTCGGGTGTTTTCCGCCCCGAGGCGGCGGCAGAATAATTCTTCGATGATGGTATGGGGCTTAGGGTTCCCTGGGTTCCAAGTACGCGAAATATATACCCCAGAGGTGGGCCAGGGTGGCCACACCACCTGGTGGCACGGCCAGGAGGGGGCGCGCCACCTCATAATGTAGGCCCCTGGTGGCCCCCCTCTGGCTCCCCTTCTGGCTGGACTCCTCGTGTGAACTTCTAAGACACCCCCGGTGTCCCCCTTCTTCTTCAGATCCTCTGAAATATGGTATCTTGACGGTGCTTTTTTCCATCAGATTTCTGGTCACGGTGTTTATTCTCCAAAAATTATGAAACATGCAAAATAAGATAAAATAACATCAAGGATGCATCATAATATGAAATATATCAATGAATAACAGCAAATTATGATAATAAATAGTGATGCAAAATGGACGTATCAACTGCCCCCAAGCTTAGACCTCGCTTGTCCCCAAGAGAAACTGAACTCAGTAAACATGACCACAGGTTTATGGAGTGAAGAGTTGATAAATAAAATACGGACAAGAAGCATCACATTTGTCTATGCACCAATCATTATAGACAACAAATTTCTCTCATATGACCTAACTTGAAACGAGTAATGGGCGTCACAAACAAAGATGCAAAAGAGAGAATCAAAATTGGCGATGGAAAACTTCGTTCTTGGTCAGAGAACATTTAATGATATCATACTTATCTTAGTCGAAGTCTTTATAACACGACTTATATTGTAGAGCTCAACATGTTTAATTATAACAATCCTTTTACAGTGATTCATAGCTTTCAAAGTAATATTCATTCAGATAATAAAGCATGTGCTAAACAAAGAAGGATAGAAAACATGATTGAGTAAATCAA
The DNA here is from genome assembly GCA_028641055.1 of Alopecurus myosuroides. Taxonomy (NCBI): domain Eukaryota; kingdom Viridiplantae; phylum Streptophyta; class Magnoliopsida; order Poales; family Poaceae; genus Alopecurus; species Alopecurus myosuroides. The sequence goes on from CM054058.1 coordinate 528,228,376, forward strand.
CATATAGATGGTGAGATCACAACAAATCAAATGCTTGCTGGACACAGAAAAGAATGGGTTTACTGACTCAACATAAAAGTAAAGGATAGGCCCTTCGCTGAGGGAAGCATGGATCACTCATGTGCTAGAGCTTTTATTTTGTAAAACAAAGGTATAAAATGGTTGACACTCCTCCCAACCTTTCTTACACAAACCATGGCTAACCGAATCCTCGGGTGCCTGCCAACAATCACATACCATGGAGGAGTGTCTAAATTTTGAGAGAGGTGTATGTTTATGTCGACGAATGGCAAATAGAAAATACAGTATGTCACAAGCCAACTAGACTTCACAAGAGCGTCTCCCATTGAAGGACGCAACTGGTATAAAAGGTCATCCCTCTTTCTCTTTTGTTTACACAATTATGCTTTGACTGATAAATCAGGGGCAAAAAGAGTGAAGATAATTTGTATTATTATTTGGGGCTGGGAACCCTGCTGCCAACTCTTCTAGCATTAGTATAAGAGGATGAAGCCACTAGTCTAGGTGTGTGAGTCCAATCAACAAGTGAGATAAAGATTCTCTATTTGCGTCCTCATGAGCTAAAACAAGAACACAAAACGGAATAATTTTGAAGGTTTTAAAGGTAACACATGAGCAATTTACTTGGAGTGGCGGTGAAATACCACATGTAGGAAGGTTTTATGGACACAAATGGCAAAATTTTGGGGCTCAAGGTTTGGATGCACGAGAAGCATTCCCTCTCAGTACAAGATTTTTGGCTAGCAACGTTGGGTAGCAAGCATAAGAGTTGAGGGAAAACAAACAAATATACATATGATGAAACCAATCATGCAATCTTCATAAAAATCCCAAGCGATCTTAACTTGTGAATTCTAAGTTTATGAGCTAATAGGAAAATTCCTCTTTCTTATACTAGCATCTCAAAATATTATTTCTACTGGCCCAAGCTAAGTTTGCCAAAACCAACTAGATTAACTTGATTTACTACAGAGTGACACCAAATACTAACAACAAGCTCATCCATATGACATAAATTGTGCAGAAAGTAAATGATGAAACTTCTCATTAATATGTCAAACCGGCAACTCACACCAACGGCTACAACGATAACCAACTAAGGAGAGATACTTCCACGCTGCAAACCATCCTATATGATAACTTCTCTACTGATGATATGACTCTACTAAAAAGGTAAAAAGATGAAAGATAGTGATGTGATACCGCGGCACTCCCCCCAAGCTTGGAACAAGCCGAGGGGATGCCAAAACCAATGACGAATCAATTGTTTGGTGGTGGTGGTGAATCCTTCTCGATGAGCTTATCAATATATTTCTTCAGATCTTCAATTGCAAACATAAGCATACGCATCACCTCCGTATCGTGATCAAAACGGTTTGCATCCCTGTCAGACTGTGAATCCCAACCACCAAGATTTTTCCCCCACTCTACCTTAGGTTGAGAGCTTCCTTCATCTGCACGGCTAGAACGATCCATATCCCAGCAAGAAGGCAAATTTGCCTCGGGTACCCTCCTAGATTGATACTCATGAATTAAAGTACGGAAAGGTTTCTTTATGCCTGAAAGGGGTGTCCTTGAAGCTAAGCAGTGACATGGGGCCTTCCCTCCGGTGCTCATCCTTGCCGTTTGCTTGCGAGGTTTTGCAACCACTCCAATGCTTGCGATGGTGGCACGGTGATGCATCGTGGGTTTTCTTCTACATCTCCTTCAGTTCCACTCTCGATCTCCTCATCCGGCTCCGAGTCTTGGAGATCATCTTCCTTTGATCCCTTCTCCTTGTTTTTGTTGGAGGATACCATGATGCTTCTAAAAATGAAAACAGATCCTGGCAGGAACAGCTCGAAACAGAAACACAACGAGAAAATGATATACGGACCTCGGGGGGTCTGGGGTATTATATAGCAAAAAGTTTCATAACGAAAGGAAAGTCCAGGTAAAAAACGAGTCGGAGAGGGGCTCTAGGGCGCCCACACCATAGGCTGGCGCGGCCAAGAGTGGGCCCGCGCCACCTCATGGTGTGGTGCCTCCGGGCACCTTCTCCAACTCCTCTTCGGCTCGGTATTTTTCATATTTTCCAAAAACAGTAAAAATAAAAGTTGGAAGATGTTTCGCGAATGTTTTCTTACCAAAACTGATACCTATTCGAAAACAGACTTTGCAGTTTCTGAAATATGCTTCTTAAAAAATTCCTCTGGGATCATGGCTCGAATACAATCAACATTTTCAGTATAAGGATCTCCAGAAATATAATGCTTGAGTCTTTGGCCATTCACCACTTGTGAAGTGTTGTCTTGAAGGGAAACAATTTTAATTGCCCCAGAACGGTATACCCCTTCGATAACAAAAGGTCCTTCCCATCTCAAGAGTAATTTTCCTACAAAAAATCTAAGACGAGACCTATACAATATCACTTTCTCACCAACATGAAACTCTCTTTTAATAATTCTCTTATCGTGCCACCTTTTAACTTTCTCTTTAAAGATCTTAGCATTTTCATATGCTTCACTCCTCCATTCATCTAAAGAACTTAAGTCAAGCAACCTTTTCTCACCAGCAAGTTTAAAATCTCTATTAATGTCTCTCACTACCCAATAAGCTTTGTGTTCTAATTCTAGGGGCAAGTGACAAGATTTTCCATAAACCATTTTATAAGGAGACATGCCCATGGGATTTTTATAAGCAGTTCTATAAACCCACAGAGCATCATTTAACTTCTTAGCCCAATTTTTTCTAGATTTGTTAACAGTCTTTTGCAAGATAGATTTGATTTCTCTATTTGATAATTCTACTTGCCCACTAGTTTGAGGATGATAGGGTGAGGCAATTCTATGATTAACATCATATTTAGCAAGAGTCTTTCTAAAACCACCATGAATAAAATGAGAACCCCCACTCATAAGATATCTAGGCACACCAAACCTAGGGAAAATATTGTCTTTAAGCATTTTTAATGAGGTTTCACCATCAGCACTTTTAGTAGCTATATGTTCTACCCATTTAGTAACATAATCAACAACAACAGGAATATGAGTGTAGCCTTGTGAAGGAGGGAAAGGACCCATAAAGTCAAAAGCCCAACAATCAAACGGTTCAATAACAAGAGAATAATTCATAGGCATTTCATTACGTCTAGAAATATTTCCAACCCTTTTACATTTATCACAAGATAAAATAAACTTTCTAGCATCATTAAAGAGAGTAGGCGAATAGTGCAGTTCTATCTCCAGCGTGATGTCCTGCATAAGCACTACTATGACATTTTCTCAATATCTATTGTTGTTCATTTTCAGGAACACATCTTCGCATAATACCATCAAAACCTTCTTTATATAGGTGTGGGTCATCCCAAAAATAATGCCTCAAATCATAGAAGAATTTTCTTCTTTCTGAGCTGTAAAGGTAGGCGGCAAATACTTGGAAACAATAAAGTTAGCATAATCAGCATACCATGGACTCTCTTGAGAGCTCACTTTTATTGCAGCCAACTGTTCATTAGGAAAACTATCATTAACAGGAATAGGATCATCGAAGATATTTTCTAATCTAGACAAATTATCAGCAACAGGATTTTCAGCACCATTCCTATCCACAATATGTAAATCAAACTCTTGTAAGAGAAGCACCCATCTAATAAGCTTAGGCTTAGCATCTTTCATTTCCATAAGGTACTTAATAGCAGCATGATCTATATGAATAGTAACTTTAGAATCAACAATATACTGCCTAAATTTATCACAAGCAAAAACTAAAGCTAGGAACTCTTTCTCAGTGGTAGCATAATTCTTTTGAGCAGCATCAAGAGTTTTACTAGCATAATGATTAACATTTAACTTATTATCTACCCATTGTCCAAGAACAACACCTACAGCATAATCACTAGCATCACACATAATTTCAAACGGTAAATTCTAATTAGGGGGTTGAACAATAGGGGCAGATATTAAAGACTTCTTTAAAATTTCAAAAGCTTATTGACAATCTTCATCAAAAACAAAAGGTACATCCTTTTGAAGAAGATTAGTAAGAGGCTTTGATACACATGTTAGGGAGGTTGTCTAAGAAACCGTATTAACATTCCTAAAATCAATACACATCCTATAACCAACCACTACTCTTTGAGGAATTAGTTCATTATTTTCATTTGGCACAACATTCATCCCTCCTTTCTTAGGGACACAATGCAAAGGACGATCCCATATACTATCAGCAATAGGATAAATAATACTAGCATCTAGGAGTTTTAATACGTCATTTCTTACCACATCCTTCATCTTAGGATTTAAACGGCGTTGATGTTCAACAACTGGCTTTGCATCAGGTTCAATATTAATAGCATGCTAACATATAGTACGAGAAATCCCTTTCAAATCATCAAGAGTATAACCAATAGCACCTCTGTGTTTCCTCAATATTACCAATAATCTCTCCTCTTCTTTACCAGAAAGTTTAGAACTAATAATAACAAGATATAATTTCTTATCATCAATATGAGCATATTTAAGATTGTTAGTCAAAGGCTTTAAATCCAAAACAGGATCCTCCTTGGGTGGTAATGTGGTACTCAAGTCTTCCACCGGTAAATTATGTTTCAGCATCGCTGGCTGATGTAGGAAAATCTCATCAATTTCATTTCTTTCTTCCATAAAGACATCACTTTCGTGATCTTCCATGTATTGCTGCAAAGGATTGTTAGGAGCAAGAGCAATAGCAGCCAATTGTTCAACTCTATAATTCTCATTAGGTAATTCAGCTTCATAAGATGCTTTAGAAAATTTGGAGAAATTAAATTCATAAGACTCTCCATCAAACATTGCAAGGATTTTCTCCTTTTTACAATCTATAACAGCACCACAAGTGTTTAAGAAAGGTCTACCAAATATAATAGGACAAGTATCACTAGCAGAAGTGCCTAGTACTAGAAAATCAGCAGGATATTTAGTTTGACCACATAAGACCTCTACATCTCTAACAATACCAATTGGAGAAATAGTTTCCCTATTAGAAAGTTGAATAATCACATCAATGTCTTCAAGTTCACAACAACCAATTTCATGCATGAATTCTTTATAAAGCTCATAAAGAATAGCACTAGAACTAGCACCAATATCACACAAACCATAATAGCAATGGTCACCTATCCTAACAGATAGCAGAGGAACACTAGGTTTCCTAGATTTACTAGGATGAGAGACAATATTAGAAGCATCTTCACAAAATATAATGTGTCCCTCTTCTACATTTTTAGAAACAAGGTCCTTTACTATTTCTACTGTAGGTTCTATAGTTATTTGTTCCTCGGGTTCTACAGGTTTCCTTGCACTTTTATTAACCACACTAGCTAACATAGAATGTTCTTTTACCTTAGGAGGGAAAGGCATTTTCTCAATATAAGGTTCATGCACAATAGAATCAACGGTAGGAACTTCTATATCTCTAGCAAGAACACAATTAACAGTATCTTTATAAGGTGCATGGTACTTAACCAATTCCTTTTTGGGAATATAAATATAAAAAGCAAAAGCCTTATATAAGTTTGCATCAACTTGAGAATCAAGACCATAAACAATACTAGCATTATGAAAATCATCGGATGACATAATTTTTTTAATGCATTCATAATGATAGTGTTTTCTTGAATACGGTCAAGAAGATCCCATTAAGTTTCATCCTTCATACGTGTAAATGATCCAGAACAAGAAGCATCCAATAAATCCTTATCATGAAGAGAAAGCCTTGCATAGAAATTATTAATAACAATATTACTGGGGAGCTCATGAATGGGGCATTTGAGCATTAGTAACTTCAATCTCCCCCGTGCTTGGGCAATACTCTCTCCGTCATGAGGCCAGAAATTATATATATAATTCCGATATCTATGAATTTCACTAGGAGGATAGAATTTAGAATAAACGTGAGGTACAATTTCCTCCCATCCAATAGTCTGGCTATTTTTCAGCAGTTTGAACCATTCAGCGGCTCGGCCTGCCAATGATATAGAGAATAATTTCCTCTTCACTTGGCCCATTGTAATATCTGCACACTTGAACAACTCGCATAATTCATGTAAAAAGAGAAAATGATCACCAGGATGGACAGTTCCATCACCTGAATAGCAGTTCTTCATAACATGTTTAACAATATTTATAGGTATTTTATAAGGATACAAATCATCAGGCGGTGGGTCACTTACTACCCTAGCAGTGGCAGCACTGTCCGCAAATAAGGACTCAAAAGGAGATCCAAACATAGTGTAATAAAGCAGTAGACAGTAATAAAAACAACACTTATAGCAGAAGTTTCCTTTATCAATTCCACTTCCCAATAACGCTTCACTCCCCAGCAACAGCGGCAGAAAATAGTCTTGATGACCCACAAGTATAGTGGGTGTATCGTAGTACTTTCGATAAATAAGAGTGTTGAACCCAACAAGGAGAAGAAGGTGTTGACAAGCAGTTTCGATGAAGGAATAACTGTAAATACTGAAAGGTAAATTTGTGGGGATTTTTGATATTGCATATAAATAAAGTGCGAGTAAATAAAATGCAGTAATAATAATTGCAGCAAGTGGCCCAATCCTTTCTTCAACAAAGGACAATACGGTGGGTTTACTTATGATTAACAAACGTTCTCGAGGACACGCGGGAGGTTTCTGTCAAGTGCTTTTGTTTCATGCCGCTGAATAATCTTTAGTGTTTTGATAAGTGTTGTGTGGGTGAACCTATGCTAATGTACTGTACCATCCAAGACTAATACATACTTGTGATTATACCCCTTGCAAGCATCCGCAACTACAATAAAGTAATTAAGAAATAAATCTAACCACAGCTTTAAACTCTGGGATCCTACGCTCCCTCGTGTAATAGTTTCCTAACGGGGATTTAGGTTTCTGTCACTCCGGCAACCCCGCAATTAGTAGCTAAATACACGATGCATTCCCCTAGGCCCATAAATGGTGAAGTATCATGTAGTCTACGTTCACATGACACCACTAGAAGAATAACACCACAACTTAAATATCAAACCATTAAATATTACTCAACATTACTTCACTACTAACAACTTGACTTCTCCCATGTCCTAAATATAAACACGAACTACTCACAAGACATCATATCGGTCATAATCAGAGGTGATATAATGGATGATAACAATCTGGTCATAAAGTGCAAACACCGATCAATCTCACAAGTATCAACTACTAACAAGTAATCCACACCAAGAGATATATCTAATGTAAAACAATGATAGAGGCCCCTAATTGTTACAGAGGGATGACGGTGGATGATGAGGGTGCTGGTGCTGGTGGTGGTGATGATGATGATGACGATCTTGATGATGCCCAGAGTGATGACGGTGACGATGGCGATGATTTCCCATCTCCGGAGAGGAATTTCCTTGGCAGATTTCTCCCTGCCAGAGAGCTTTTCTCTCTCGGGTGTTTTCCGTCCCGAGGCGGTAGCAGAATAATTATTCGATGATGGTATCGGGCTTAGGGTTCCCCGGGGGCCAAGTACGCGAAAGATATCCCCCAGAGGTGGGCCAGGATGGCCACACCACCTGGTGGCGCGGCCAGGAGGGGGCGCCACATCATGGTGTGGGCCCCTGGTGGGCCCCCTCTGGATCCCCTTCTGGCTGGACTCCTCCTCTGAACTTCTAAGACATCCCCGGTGTCCCCCTTCTTCCTCGGATCTTCTGGAATATGGTATCTCGACGGTGCTTTTTCCAACAGATTTCTGGTCCCGGTGTTTATTCTCCAAAAAATATTAAGCATGCAAAATAACATAACGGATGCATCATAACATGAAATATATCGATGCATAACAGCAAATTATGATATAAAATAGTGATGCAAAATGGACGTATCAATCTCCTTCAGCTCCACTCTCGATCTCCTCCTATGTATTCTGGTCTTGGAGATCATCCTCCATCGGTCCCTTCCCCTTGTTGTTGTTGGCGGAGACCATGATGCTTTTAAAACTAAAAACAGATCCTGGCAAAAACAGCTCGAAATAGAAACACGACGAGAAAAAGATATACGGACCTCGGGGGGTCCGAGGGGTTATATAGCAAAAATATGCGTAACGGAAGGAAAGTACAGGTCGAAAACGAGTCGGAGAGGGGCTCCGGGGCTCCCACACCATAGGGTGGCGCGGCCAAAGGTGGGCCCGCGCCCCCTCATGGTGTCGTGCCTCCGGGCACCTTCTCCAACTCCTCTTCGGCTCGGTTTTTTTATATTGTCTAAAAACTAATAATTTATAACTTAAAAGGTAAGTCGCGAACTTTTTCTTAACAGAACTGTTACCTATTCCAATACAGATTCTGGAATCTTCCCTCTAATGAACTTCTCTGGAGTCATTACTTGAATAACATCAACATCTTCATCATAGGAATCCCCAAAAATATAATGTTTGAGTCTTTGCCCATTTACCACTTGTGTTGTGTTATCTTTGAGGGAAGCAATTTTGATTGCACCCGAACGATACACTTCTTCAATAATATAAGGTCCTTCCCATCTAGAGAGTAATTTTCCTGCAAAAAATCTGAGCCGAGGCCGACACAATAGAACTTTCTCACCAACATGAAACTCTCTTTTAAGGATTCTTTTATCATGCCATTTTTTAACTTTTTCTTTAAAGAGCTTGGCATTTTCATAAGCTTCACATCTACATTCATCTAGATGATTCGAATCAAACATTATTTTCTTACCAAGAAGTTTAAAATCTTTATTTAATTCTTTCACTGCCCAATAAGATTTGTGTTCTAATTCTAAAGGCAAGTGATGTCTACGCACAATTCTATTGTTGTAGACAGTGTTGGGCCTCCAAGTGCAGAGGTTTGTAGAACAGCAGCAAGTTTCCCTTAAGTGGATCACCCAAGGTTTATCGAACTCACGGAGATAGAGGTCAAAGATATCCCTCTCAAGCAACCCTGCAATTAAGATACAAGAAGTCTCTTGTGTCCCCAACACACCCAATATACTTGTCAGGCATATAGGTGCACTAGTTTGGCGAAGAGATAGTGAAATGCGAGTAATATGGATGGTTATAAGTAATCATAGCATTCTGAAATAAATATGGCAGCAAGCAAACATATAGCACAACAGGCGGAAAACGGTGTTTCAATGCTTGGAAACAAAGCCTACGGATCCTACTTTCACTAGTGGACACTCTCAACAATGATCACATAATTGAATGCATAAATATCATTTCTTCACTATGCTACTCCGAACCACTCTCCAGTCGAATAACGAACATTAATAATTGTGTAAGGCTTTAACAGCACTCCTCAAGTCTATATTCGCTCTCTAGGGCACCCCAATGTCACTACGAGCGCCATAAATTAGTACTAAACAAACGCCACAATTTCATAGGTTCACCTTCCAAGACAAGATATAAATATCATGCTAAATCACACGGAGCACACACTGTCACCTTTACCCCGTGATCAAAGTGTTTACGGAGATAACAAAACCACTTGAGTAGCATAACAGATGAAGATCAATCTACATATTCAACTAGATTACAAAGCTCATGATCACATATAGATCACACCATGGGAGAGAGAGATGAACCACATAGCTACCGGTAGAGCCCTCAGCCTCGGGGGAGAAGTACTCCCTCCTCATCATAGGAGATAGCAACGGCGATGGAGATGGCGGTGGAGTCAATGGAGATGGCTTCCGGGGGCACTTCCCCATCCCGGCACGGTGCCAGAACAGAGATATGTCCCCTGAAACTTGTCGGCGGCGGCGGAGCTACGGATGTATTTTGTGGAAAAAGGTTGACTCCCCTAGGGTTTATGCATCGGGGAGTATATATGGGCGAAAGGGTGATGTCGGGAGGTGGCCAGGGGGGCCACACCCCTAGGTGGGGCAGCCAGGGGGACCCGCGCCACCCCATGGGGTGGCCACCCTGTGGCCCCCCTCCAGGGCTCTTCGGGACTTCTAGATGCTTCCGGGACTTTTACGACTTCTGGCTTTCGAATTTTTCAATTCCGAGAATATTTACAGAACAACTTTTCTGAATCTAAAAACAACAGAAAACAGGGAACTGTCTCTATGGCATCTTGTTAATAGGTTAGTTCGGGAAAACATAAGAAAAAGTAGGAACACAAGCGGAGAACATGTAGCAATCGGCATAATATCAACATGGAACATACGTTTATGACGTATCAAGCATCCCCAAGCTTAGTTCCTACTCGTCCTCGAGTAGCTAAACGATAAAACAAAATAATTTCTGAGGTGACATGCTACCACACAATCTTGATCATAATATGTAAAGTAGAGGATGTAAACAAGGATCAAATGAACTAAAGCTGTGATCTATATTTGATATTAACAAGTAATGCATACACAAATAAGAAGAAAGAAGAAAAACTTTTAATGAATCAATACTAAAAGACTATCAACCGTGCAAAGTTTATTAGGGATGATTTAAGCTTTCAAGAACAACAATATCATGCACGTCAAATGATCTTCACAACCCCTGTTAGGATCAAGTCAAGCTTTCCACACGATGCAATGCTTGAATCTTAAACTATTTGCGCACTGAAAATAAGCAAGTGTTCTGCGTTGGTCCCTGGCACCGGGATGTTATGGCAAAGATAACATTATGGGGGGTTTGGAAGGTCAATGGAAGAAATGCTCACAAAGCTGAAAGTGGTCATTAGACAAGAGAAAGTCTTACAACCGAAGCTATGCAAGGAGTAGGGATTTCCACACAAGAGAACTAGTGGGGGTGCATCCAACTTGCTTGCTCACGAAGACCTAGAGCTCATTTGAGGAGTCTCATCATTGGAATATACAAGCCAAGTTCTATAATGTAAAGTTCCCCACATAGTTATGAATGAATGATAATATCAAAAATCTCTCCAAACTGCAGTATTGGTGCTAAACATGAAGCACAAGTGTGCTATAAAGGATAGTGATGCGCCCCCTCTCTCTTTATTCTCTCTTTGGCCCTTTCTTTTTTCTTTTCTTTTTGGGCTTTTTCATCTTTTTTATTTTTTATTTATATATATCCTCACCGGCTGGAGAAACATCCTATATTACAATGAATCATCACACTTTTAGTACTCATAACTCATAAAGAAATATCTCTGATGTCTCTAACTGCATGCTCCTGCCAGTGTAGCAGTATGCATAAATAACCATGAAGCTCATCATCAAATAACATAATAGAGGTGGATGTTGTGCAGCAATATATCTCAGAATGGCTACGGAAATGCCATGATAGGTAGGTATGGTGGCTGTTTTAAGGAAGAATATATGGGCTTATGTGTAGGAGAACAAAGTCCTCCCACGGGATTTGGATGCACTGGCGAAGTTTAAACCAACTCTCAATGTGAGAAAGGGCAATGCACAGTACCGAAGAGGCTAGCAAATATGGATGGTGGAAGTGCCAGGAACCGCAACATAGACTCACAAGTTAAAAGATTACAACAAGCAAATCATCTTACAAGACAAAGTGCAAATCACTCCAAGAGGGTCCGTGGCAGTGACAAGTCACTGTTAGCTACCCCGACCGTAGCGCGTAACAAAAGGCCGATCAGAAATGTATCACTCGTAGCAATCATATACCAATGTTTCTATCAGCTGGTAATTTAAGTGTGGCACAGCTTCAAGTTTCTTAGACCAACCATTAAAAGTTTATATTTACTAGTTCTTCCCGTTCATCCATTAAGCAAATTAATATCTCAAAACAATACAATGAGAATTTTTACTAGTGATTCAAGTGAAGCAGTTTAGTGATCTACAAGACCATGAGAATTTTTCTACTATACCAACTATCACATAATAATTTCTATTCCCAACCAAGCACATATATGAGAACCACGTAACTACAAAAGCTAACAACTCTGAATAAGAGATGCATGAAAACAAAGGCTAAACGCAGTACTAGCAAAAAGTGAACACTCACAGAACAATAAGAATGAAAACTATAGTGTTCTAAGCAATGTAAACGGAGCGTGTCTCTCTCCCACACAAGTATGATAAGAACCAACCATTTATTACAGAAAATAAAACCAAACAAACTGAAAACAAAAATAAAAGATGTTCCAAATGAAGCACATAAGATGCGACCAAATAAAAATATAGTTTCACTAGAAGTGACCAGATAATTTGTCGATAAAGAAGGGGATGCCTTGGGCATCCCCAAGCTTAGATGCTTGAATATTCTTGGAATTTTCTTAGATGTACCACCGGGGCATCCCCAAGCTTAGGCTTTTGTCTCTTCTTGATCACATCATATCATCCTCTTCTCTTGACCCTTGAAAACTTCCTTCACAACAAAATTCTCACAATCTTCGTTAGCAACGTTAGTGCAATTGAAATAATAAATTCACATGGTTCAGTTTCAACACAAGTATAAAACTCAAAAACACATTAGCTACTGTCACAACTTCTTTCAAAACTCTTTTTCTCAAAAGAACACCAAAAGAAAGAGATTAAGATGCAAATGCGATAAATAGCAGAAATCTGTCAAAACAGAATAGCAGGGAAAGATCGATTTTTTAAAAAATCTTCTGTTGCTCAAATCAAAAATTGGTTTTCTAAGAAAAGTTGCGTAAATAGCTCAGAATTAAGCAAAAAAAATCTCAGGTCATGTTGAATTTTCTGTGATTTTTAACGGAATTAACAGTGGACAGCGGAAATCTGTTTCCTGCGCAGAAATCCGAAATATAGGCTCAACTTTCCACTAGTCTTTACTTGGCTTAACAAAAACTCAAAAGAAAAGATATAGAGGGGTTTCTAAGGAAATAGAAAACACCCATGTGCAAAGCACACCAAATAAAACGGGTTGAAAACAGCGAAATGAAACGGGTTATCTCCCGGTAGCGTTTTTCTTTAACGCCTTTCAGCTAGGCACAATGATTTTTAAAAGATGCTCACATAAGAATAAGAGTTAAAGCACAATAAGAGAACATCAAGAAGCAAATATAAAACATGTTTAAGTATAACCGACTTCCTATGAAAAAGAATCTTGTAGAAAAACAAGTCAACGAAGCACAAAGTGACTAGCATAGGAAGACAAAATAAGTGCAACTTCAAAATTTTCAACATAAAGAGGGGAAACTTAATATTGTTGAGATGCATAAAACTATGTTTCCCTCTCTCATAATAACTTTCAGTAGCATCATGAATAAAATGAAAAATATAACTATCACATAAAACATTCTTATCATGAGTCACATTCACAAAAGAATTAATATTTTCCACATAAGCATAGTCATTCTTATTAATAATAGTGGGAGAAAATTAAACAAAATAGCTATCATTATTATTATCATCACCATAATCATTAAATATAGGAGGCATATTGTAATCATAATTAATTTTCTCCTTAATAGTAGGTGGACTAAAAATATCATAATCATCATAAAGAACTCCAACATGATAGACAAGTTGTATATTAGGGAGATGGTTTTGGGTAATTGATGACTCCCAAGTGCAGGAGATCAATTGTAGTACCTTTCGATAAGTATTTGAGTGTTAAACCCACGAGGATCTGAAGGTAAGCTATCTATTCTCTAAAGCCCTATAACCCTCTTATATGGCTATTTATGCAAAGCAATAAGTTTGACTAGAAGGAACTAACTAATTAAAAGCAAGTGAAGTGGAGTGTGGTTTGTCTAGTAACTAGTGAAGCAAGTTTAAAATGCAAGTTTCTAAGCAAGTTTCACAAGTAGCAAGCAGCAAATATCTCAAGGGAGCAAGTGTTCTAGCAATAGGTGTTTCGTTCGTGTGGTTGTCACAATTAGTGAAGCACATGTTTTAGTCTTAGTTGTTTCTTCTAGGAAAGAGCCATGAATAGGTATAGTAAAGTAAATGATCTACAACCCCTTATGATGGATCATGTGGCCAAGTAAATGACTGCACAAGATTGATTAATACATAAAGTCCCACCATAGCCTTACGTTTTAAGGTCCCCTATATATATCCCCCAATAACTTAACTTTGTGGCTCGGTCTCAGGTTACTGTCACTCCCAAGTCACCACCACTCCATTATGCTACCGGTGATCACCTTGCATGCATTCCCCAACATATGCGTGCACTCATATATTGTACATAAAGACAATCATAGAAGAAAACAAACTTGTATGCAACCAATCAACGAACTATTTCACCATTGCCAAGAACAATTCACTACTCAAACATAGACGGGGAGACACAATACATCAAGGGAATATAGTATTGCATCATACATCGTGTTTGACAAGAGATTACAGTGGAGAGATGGAGCTGATCTTGCTGTAGATGTTGATGATGAACACGCCGGAGGGGGATGGAGCCCTCCGGGGGTGATCCCGGCGGCGTTTCCCCCCTCCGATCTTCTCCGGCGGCAGCCTTCTGTCCCTCTGTTTCGTGGTCTCGTCTCTCGGCGCCGCCTCCTTCTCGAAAAGGCCAGGGGACCCTTTATATAGTCGTTTTTAGGTCACGAGACACTCGGGAGAAGAAAGATCGACGGCATCGGAGCCACGGGGGCCCCACACGCGGCCAAGGAATCTGGCGGCATGGAGGGTCCTCTTTTACACCTGGTTGCCCTTTTGGCGCTCTACTTTGGCCCATGGTCTTCTTCTCGAAAATTCTGAACCGTGCTCTTTGGCCTTGCCCTTTTTGGAGTCCCGAAGCTCCCGGAAAGTCTGAAACACTAAAAAGTACGTTTTCTGGAAAAACAGGGTTAGAACCAAAAGAAGGGGGATTGTTCAGAAAATCCCCCAAATCATTATAAAACATGAATATAAGTTGCTAATATATAGGAAAAACAAGTAATAACATGCAAAGTTCATGTATGCATTTTACATGCATCAGTAATCCCTCCATAACTATAACAAGTTTCATAAGGATAATTGTAATCATAGCCTATGTTATAGCATTTTTTATAATAGTTATCAAAGACTTGAGGCATAGTATCATCATAGACAATAGAATAGTTATCTTTCAAAGTGCATTAATTTGTAAACATATCATCATTTTTACTAGAAAGAGATGTATCAAGCATATCATAAATAGCAAAAGGATTTTCAAACACATCAACCACAAGCTCAGAGCTTTCTATATCATCATTTTAAGGGACATGGATGGTAATAATAGTAAAACAATTATCACCATTTTTTAGAATTGGTACCAAAGAGATTTTCAATATCAAAAGTAGTGTGTTTCTCCCAATCATGGTCACTTTCATAAATAACAGGCATAGGAAAATCATCGAGTTCAGACTCATCAGCAAAAGCTGTAATATGAGCAACATGCTTAGGGAGAGATACCGTTACCTCTCTCCTTTTACTCCTCCTCTTCTTCTTCTTACTCTCTATATGAGGGAGAGGCTTGAAAGGAAGCTTCTCCACATACCCTGGTTTATTGTCAGAAACAATAGAACAAACCTTGGAGGATTTCTCCTCTTCATTAATAAGATGAAAACAAATATTGGCCCTGTCATATTTTGGTAAAGTGTCCTCTTTTAGAATATTTTGTATGTAAGTATTTGCATGGCAATTTTCAACACAATAAAGATGGCATTCATGCAAGACACTATGCATATCAAAAGCACTCATATCAATCTAAGAAGTTTTTCTTAATAAATCTTCACACCCCAAAAATAATGTAAGTTCATCATGGTCATTAGGGGTGATCATATCAGCACAATACAAACTTGCAGTACTCATAGGATTCGAAAGGCTACTATCATGGCTTGAGCACTGAAAATTAAAATGACCCACTTTACAACAAAGTTCACAAATAAAAGGATAGAGGGCACACACTTTTTCACCAAGATCATTTAGAGCCCTATCCCACTTTCTAGTTTTTTCATTCCTATGATGGATACAATATTCTTCTTCGATTTGATTCTTTTCACAAGGTCTAAGCGCTCCACAGAAATTAACATGCTTATAAGAAATAGTACTTTCAGAAGTTTGAGCATGTTTATTCCAATCATCAATAACAATTTCATTTTTCATGCAAGTTTCTTTAAAAGGTTCGTGATATATGTCCCCATTTTTAGGAAGATTAATATAAGAAGCAAAGGATCTATACCAACCAACACCTATTTGAGGATCAAGACCATATTTAGCATTAAGCTCATGAAAATTAGCAGTTTCAGCAAAAGTCTTAATGCAATCATACTCATAGTTTATACATGATTGGTTTCAATTGTTTCAACAAGATCCCATTTAGCTTCAAACTTCTTACTTGGGAAATAACCCTCTGAACATGCATCTAGATAATCCCTGTAATGTCCTGAAAGCCTTGCATAAAAATTAGTAACAATTGTTTCCTTAGGAAGATCATGGTTAGGACATTTAAGTATTAATGTTTTCAGTCTTCCCCAAGCTTGAGCAATGCTTTCTCCATCATGAGGACAAAAATTATAAATGTAATTCCTATCTAAATACAGTTGATGAGAGGAATAAAATTTAGAGTAAAATAGAGATTCAAGCTCCTTCCACTCCAAATGATGAGGATCATCTAGCAACTCATACCACTCCCTTGCTTTGTCCTTAAGTGACAAAGAGAATAGCCTCTTCTTAACTTCGTCCATTGAAATACCTCCACACTTGAACAACCCGCATAATTCATGCATAAAGTGTAAATGATCACTAGGATGGACAGTTCCATCTCCAAAATAACGGTTATCCATGACAAGTTAAACAATTTTCTTGGGTATTTTAAAAGAAATGCTTTCAGTAGGAGGATTTAAAATATCACAAGCATCATTAGGTTTATCACATATGGGAGATAAAGTATCATCAGAGCAAATTTTCTCCTCTAAAGCTGGGGAACTAAAAAGTTTAGAAAAACTAGCTTCCCCAAGCTTAAACTTTTCCATAGTACTAGAAATAATGGTATCCAAATAATTAATTCTAATAATATTGCTACTAGAATGCAAATAAAGCTCTCTCATATTTTTGTTGTTTTCCATTAAGACTAACTAGTAAAATAAAAACAAGCAACAAGTGAAAATAAGCCTAACTAGTGAAAACAAGAAACAAAAAGATATAATTGCAGAATCTAAAGTAAATAACTTCGAGCACTCACACCCGGGGATGTGAGAACCTTTTACCTTACCTCCCCGGCAACGGCGCGAGAAAAGAGCTTGATGTCTACGCACGCTTATATTCTTGTAGACAGTGTTGGTCCTCCAAGTGCAGAGATTTGTAGAACAGCAGCAAGTTTCCCTTAAGTGGATCACCCCAAGGTTATTCGAACTCAGGGAGATAGAGGTCAAGGATATCCCTCTCAAGCAACCCTGCAATTAACTCAGGGAGATAGAAGTCTCTTGTGTCCCCAACACACCCAATATACTTGTCAGGTATATAGGTGCACTAGTTCGGCAAAGAGATAGTGAAATGCGAGTAATATGGATGGTTATAAGTAATAATAGCAATCTGAAATAAATATGGAAGCAAGCAAACATGTAGCACAACAGGCGGAAAACGGTGTTTCAATGCTTGGAAACAAAGCCTAGGGCTCCTACTTTCACTAGTGGACACTCTCAACAATGATCACATAATTGAATGCATAAATATCATTTCTTCACTATGCTACTCCGAACCACTTTCCGGTCGAATAACGAACACTAATCGTTGAGTAGGGCTTTAACAGCACTCCTCAAGTCTATATTACCTCTCTAGGGCACCCCCAATGTCACTACGAGCGCCATAAATTAGTACTAAACAAACACTACCATTTCATAGGTTCACCTTCCAACACAAGATATAAATATCATGCTAAACCACACGGAGCATGTAGGGCCCGCCCTTCAAACCACTGTTCAAGGACGCCCTCGATATGCATACATTCACGATCCCAGGAAATTCCGTCATGAACAACATATCAAGCTGGTACACAGATACAATATCCATTACACGGTTGCACAAACACTTACAAGGACACATGGTCACATGACCAAGACTACACGGTTGTCACGCAGGACAACACACAACACACACAGCGGAAGACTAAACACACACAAAATGCGGTAGAGCCCAAGTCACGCCTTAACCTACAGGCTGCTGACCCGGAGACGATCCTAGTTCGCAAAGCCATCAGCTCCGTTCTCCTCTTCGTTGACCTTCTTCTGAGACTGCTTCTCAAAATCTGGCAAGTTGATACCAGGGACGAAACCAATATGAGTACATTTGAATGTACTCAGCAAGACATCCATCATGTAACTTACCAAAATGCAAGTATGCTTATATGGTGTAATAGGTAGGCTATAAATAGGGTTCACTATCAATGGTGTGCATATAGGATGACACCATAGTTGCAGTCAGGTTAATATGTATCTTCTTTGAAGAAGATACTTCAGAAGAAAATAATATAGTTTTATTTCTCTTGTAGATATCACATGTACAAGAGGTTTTGTAAAGCTTTGTTAAAATAATATTTTCTCTTTGCAAAACTTCTTGGAATCGGTTTCCAGAATTCTTGCTTAGAGTAGAAAGGTTTTTATTTGCAAAACCTTTTGTTTTGTAAAACAACTTGTGGCTTTCCATCATTGGTGTCTCCATGGTACAAAGTTTCCTTCCTTTCCGAACTTCCCAAGTTCAACACCTTTTTGAAAACTCCTTTTTGAAAACATTGACACAATGCTAGATACATGGACATTCAACTGTCCATATCCGAGGACGCGGCTTCTTTGAAAAAGTTGTACTCTGAAGAGGTGTACACATCCACTAGATACAATTTACCTGCCGTGAACAACCACGGACTGTAACAACAGTATGTAGAACATCAGATAACTGATCCTAACCTTCCACTATGTTCAAGCTAGAATGTGTCTATCTCTTCAGTTGAGTATAATATCCCCGTCTCCCTGCCTAGACAGGAGACTCAACCGTCGCAACCGGGGGGTAACTTAATCCCTCACTTTGTATGCCCCGTATCTTCCACCTAGTGACAATCGGTTCGAGGGCTCGACGACCCTTATAGCAATTGAGATAGAACACACACTAACAAGAAAAAACTTCCAGTTAAGCCCCGTGCTCATGTTGGGGTAGGGTGGCAGTACGGTAAAGGTTGTCCGGTGAAGACTAGGTTATGTGTCATTTTTGAAAACACGTTTTTCCCAAAAATGACCACTTCCACATTCCTCCGGAGAATAAGGATCCGCCTTTTCCCCGGGTTTTCCATAAAGCCTTTGTTTGTAAAAACACAATTTTAAGGTGTCCACTTAGGGACTAATATTTGTGATGGTAATAAATACCATTTGGTGGCTTAGGAGCTTGGTAACACCAAGTATTAACTAATGGCATAGTAATAGTATAAAAATAATAGTAGTAGTAGTATTCACTCAAAAATAGTTTTTTTGCAAATCAAAGTTTTTAAAACTTTTCAAAAGTAAAACATGCATGATAGATAATGATAAGTGTATTATAACAGCAAGCATCAGGATGGCTTGCCTTAAATCTCTTAATGTCCCTGGCCTTGAAGTAACTTGAACTTGACGCACAGCTCCACAACTGCTTCTTCCTCTTCTTCGTTTTCTAGCGTCGTAAAAGAATAAAAGACACACTCTCAGGTCTAAAGACCAAACAACTAAGCTAAAACAACACATACAACAAGCAAAAGCATAATAGCGCAAACTCACAAACGTTATCGAGAAAAACTGCCTCATATAACTCTCAGGGTACAAAACTATCGTCAGACAAACATATGGTTGAGAAAACCATATCCCACATCTTACATACCACATATGGATTGGTGTACCACTCTCATAATAAGATATCTAAGAAGCTAAAAATATAGCTTGTGGGTGCAAAGGGTTAGGTTACTAAGGTAAAAACAAACAGACAGAACAATACCCATGGCAGTGGGTATTAGCAACACACAAACAATAGTTACTTAATAAGTTTATGATTTAAGTTGGATTCTTAGTTCACAAGATACTCCTAAGCACAACGACAATACTAGCACAACAAATAACACAAGTATGATCCTCATGCTAAGGTACACACTCAGACAATTTCCAAACAACAGGTAAACACACCACAAATGAATAGACTATTTATTTACTAGGTTATTGTTTACTAGAGGTTTTGGAATCCATCAATCATGAAGATTTAGCAAACAACCAGTAGCTAATAACCAATGAACCAAGTCATAAAAATAATCTAAAACACAATCTTCACTCAAGATAATACTCCTATTAAATAGGCATAAAAACAGGACTGCACTAATAGCATACTAGTATGGAAAAATCTACACAAGCATGCTATAAGAAGTACTTACAATCTACAACTATAGCACATGCAACTAAATAATTCATGGCATCATAACAAAAGTAATAACTTCCTAAATAATCTATAATAAACTTATACAATTATAAAATAAAAGATGACAATACTAGAGCAATAATCACCATTTTCCAGTGGTGACACTAGTTCATCACTAGAGAAGCAAACAATGCTACCATGATGCTTAAATCTAAACAAGCAAGTCATGATCATAAAATGAACCTAATAACAGTACACAACTCCTACTCACGCTAGTAAGCACAAACATCAAAATAATTTCATGGAACAACTATTAAGCATGCATAAATTAATTCTAGCAATTTCTGTTTCCTTTAATCAACTACTAGCAATCAAGCAAGGTATAATCTACACAACCAGTAGCTATGCACTCAATGAAAAGTTATCTAAAAATTTTCAAAAATCCAAACACTCAATTTAAAACATTCACAAACAATCTATGAATCAAAGGAATTTATTTCATTTGCAAATAATTTAATTTAGCCCTCACTAGTGAATCATTGCTTAACATGATACTCCTAAGGGATAGTATGCTAACAAAAGGTTCACATCTAACATACTAGTATCTTCGGATAAGAAATAAACTTCTCACTTGCATAAGTGGAAACAAACAAATATATTTTCCATGGTGGAAAATAACAATCAATCACATAATTAAAACATGTCAATTTCTCACATGTGCAAGGTTGGGGATTTTCATCCTCAACCAAAATGCAATGGGACCAGTGGGTTATGGGCCCACTAATACCAAGGCAAAAGAGGTACTAAGCCTCTGGTTACTAATGACAAAAATTAGCATACAAGATAAATAATACAAAGCTATTGATTCTAGTGAAAACAATACTAGTGCATAAGAATAACAAAACCTACACATGCTTCACTATAAAAAGACATGCAAGCTAACAGAGGTATTTAACTTCAGAATAACAGTACCAAAATGGTACTGGATCCAAAGCAATCATAGCACCAAATTTATCAAAGCATTCACACAAAGATCTAGCTCTCACAATAATTCCAAATAATAAAACTAGAAGGTAACAAATGCTATTTCATTTTTTTATTTCAGTTTCCAAACATTTCCACACTTTCTAAGGTAGACGTACTGTAAGAAAACAACATAATAAAAAGTCCTAACAACTTTATACAAGCTAGGAAGAAAGGTTAAATCAACCACACAATTTATTTCAAACAAGAACACATTCCAAAACAAAAACAGAAAAGCTGCTGTTTCTAGATCTGTCTACCAAAAATAATCTAGAGCTCCAAAAATTAATCTAAGCTAGGATAAGATAGATTTAGTCAATACCAAACTCATCCAATTGGATTTTCTCCAAAAATTATTTTTAAACTCATTCTAAAAATCATACAAGAGCCTACTGGTCTTTTAGTAATCTGGATGGCGTTTTCATTCTATAACTCACCTTGATGTGAGGTTAGGTGCATTGGATAGATCTTTTCAACATCTATCCAGAACATTTTAGTTTGTTCCATTTGGTTATATATTTTAAAAGTTATGGTCAAAACATTCTCATAGATAGTCTGTGCCAAAACAGTTCTTGTGCCCAAAATATTGGTCCAAAAGTAGATCTGCAAATTTTATATAGTTTAGATTTCATCCCTTTAGGCCCATGAATTTTATCATATTTTATTTTGCAGTTTTTACATTTTTGCAACGTCCAAAGCAAAAAATCAGTTTCTGTTGAATTTTTAAACGAAATAACCAAACGCAGCGCAGGCTGGATCTGCGAGGCCGCGGCCCACTAGGCGCGAGCGCGGCCCGTATGCGCTGGATGTGAAAGTGCGGGCGCGGGAAAAGCCGGGTTCAACGGGAGCCGTTGATCTGCGGATCAACGCTCCCGGCGTCGTCGTAGACCTCTCTCTCCTCTCTCTCACACGCACGGGCACGGGAAGGAGGGGGACGGCGAGGGGCTCACCGTGGGGGCACGGCGGGGACGGCGCGGGGTTGGGGAGGGGTACCAGAGCTCGGGGCGGTGGAGAGGCGCGGTCTAGGTCATCGGAGATGGCGTGCAGCGGCGGCGCCGAGTGGGGCGTTCGGGGCGGCGAGTCGGACGGCGGCGGCGAGCTGCAGATCAATAGGCCACGGGAGGTTGTCAGGAAGACTCAGGGGGGTTAGGGGAACACATCTAGGGCAGTGGGAGGGGAAGAGGGAGCTCGGGCAGGGCTGCACCTTGTCGTACCCGTGGTGGTCACGCTGGCGTGGGCACGGCCCGTGCGCGCTCCCAAGGCAAGGGCTTGGCTTTCTATTGGTTTGGGGAGGCTCTAGGGAGTGAGAGGAGGTGCAGGGCATAAGGAGGTACCCTCTGGATCTTTATAGCAGAGGGAGTGAGGAGAGGGGCAAGGTGGTCACCTCGGGTGGATGCCACCCATTGGCATTGAGGTGCTCTGGAGTTTTTGGTCCTTTCCTAAGGTGAGCACTGGTGCCCTAGGTCAAACCCACGAGGGATGCAAGCCAGGAATGGCCCTTGGAGGCAAGTGGGCAAGTGGCAAGGTCAATAATGTCAAAGACTAGATTGCCCAAACCTGTCCTAGTCACCATCTCTCTCCTCTCTTAACTTCATCCACAAGGCTTCTAGAAGGTAGATAAAACATGCAGGCTCGAGTAGATACTATGGTTAACAAGTTAGTGCATGCCATGCTTCCAAAATATCAAGGAAACATCAAAAAAACAAGGGTGCAAAACTGTATCTCCTACTGTTCACAGAAAAATTCAGAAAATTTAGTCTTGTGACTTAGAAATTTTCTAAGTGTTGAAAACAGATTAAAAGTTGCAAAAGTTGAGTTGGTTTTCAGGGTTCAAATGATTCCCAAAATTTGTTTTCAAAGCATGGACTTGTTAACCATGTTATATACTTTCAGAAACAACTTTCGAAAACAAATTTGAAATAATTTAAGGCCATGAAAACAATGTGGAAAAAGGTATACTTTCTGTTTTTATCTGTTTCTCAAAACTGCCTTTTTCCTGCCTTAATTTTATACCACAAAAACAACAAGCAAAAGATAGTTATTATTTATCAAAAAGTAAAAGTGAGCTTATGGATTTGTAGTACATATATCAAGGATTAATTGGAAGTCAAGAAACCATAAAATACCAATTTATAGCTTAGTGAAAACAAGGGTAGAAAACAGGTACGTGACTTTATTTTCAGGAATTGTTTTCCATAGAAAACTTAAAAGAAAACTTTCATAGCTCATTTTGAAAACTTGTTTTCTTGGACCCAACAAAGTTAAAAGTTTGTTTTAAGATGCAAACAAGAATGATCCAAGTATTTGAATAAAAATCCACTTAAGTAATAATAGGAAAACATTAGGGAAAAAAATTCAGGAAAAATAATAGGAATGTTTTTCAGAAACATCTGGTATTGGTTTTATAAAGAAACAAAACTTGTGTTGAAAATATGATTAAGATCATAAACATATGTTAGTTCAAACAATCATGTTGTTATAAAAAAAAATGTTGGGCCTAATTTTTGTCTTCTTGAGCACAGTCCAAGAATCCAAAAACTGGGGTGTGACAGAGCACACACTGTCACCTTTACCCCGTGATCAAAGTGTGTACGGAGATAACAAAACCACTTGTTTAGCATAACAGATGAAGATCAATCTGCATATTCAACTAGATTACTGTCGCACCCGGACTTCTAGAGGATACTCACCGTACGAACTGAACAATAGTTGATTGGATTACGGGGCTTACCGGCACCCGCACCTCTTACGAGTAGGCCAACACTTATGTGTGACAATCAATCTTTACTATTCACCGTCGGTGTAAACTATCCCGTAGAAGTCAGGACACTACCATTGACGTACTTCATACCATACACACATGGTACGTCAACGGCGTTGAACAAGATGATAACACAACATATCTCTAAGACACGAAAGATTGAAATAAGTTGCAACTGGCCCTCACTAGGGCAGAGAATAGCAAATACAATCATCCAGAGGACACATGTCCCAACATAACATCATTACATCTCAGCGGAAGCAGTCAAAGGGGTCTGAGTACAGACAAATCCAAATAGGCTTAAGAAGCCGGGAACTGAAATAAGACGGAGCCCATCCACGTAGTCTCGGATCCTGCCCGGGTCCGCTAACTACTCGTCAGCAGCCTCGTCAAACTCCACGTAGTAGCCGTCAGCTGGATCCTCGTAAGCGTAGTCTGCGGAAACCACAGCCCCAAAGGGGTCAGTACATAGACGTACTGGCAAGCAAGACTCACAGTTCACCAAAGTGTAACCCGTCAACACCAAGCACAGATGCCTTTGGTTCAACGGAAGAAAGGGGATATAAAGATGCTGCAACTGGCTGCGCTAACCAACTACAGAGATTCTACCACTTCCGGCTAACAGAAAGAAGATAAGATCGAGTATTGTAACCAACTGGAAGATAACTTCAAACAAACCCATCCTGGACCTCGCCCCTTATCCAAAGAAGCAATCCGAGGATAACTCACACAGTTGGATTAAAGATGAATCAAGTTATTGTGTTAATAATTCTATTACTAGTCAAGTTGTTAATCATTGGGTGTGACATTGTGAATCATTAGGTTTAAGTTGTCCTGAGTACTTGTTAGCCAGTACTTTCACCAAGTTAACCATAACCGCGGAAAACACGGCTTCTCGAGAAGATTATCCCTGCAGGGTTGCACCAATTTGGCCGTACACGTATGAATAACCCGCCAGATGGGATGCCTCCCACCAAGCGGGGCACTCCACAAAACTCAACTCTTCTTCGCATCAAGCCCAAAGCACCTTGGGCGCACGGCTAATCGAGCCCAGAAGAAAATGGACCCTCATAGCACTCTAAGAACGTGTCCCCCTATATGCCGACTACGAAAGTTCCACCCTGCGCTGGGCTCGCAAAAACATGCATGCGGCAAATGGAAAACACGAACTAAATGAGGCGATTTGGACGAGATGCGAATCGAATCAAATTGAGGGGGCCGCCCATACTCGCTTCCCACATGCGGGTAGTGCGCTCATCATGGATCAGTAGACAAGACCCTTTTCCTATTAGGGTCAACACTAGCAGGCCTCAAAACCACAAAGGGCCTCCTGCCGGTGCCTTATCAGCAAATTATTATTACCATTAGCATTAACAGGATTGATTGATTAACATCGAGCCCCCAGATCATAATGAAATAGTAACAGAAAGTAACGGGTAACAGACTCGAGCAAAACAACCTAAGCATGCTAGTAAGACACTGGCTCAAGCAATAGGGTTGTAGGAGTGGTGGTGAGGCAATATCAGGGTTGAGGGATTCATGTGATAGGTTCGTAACAGAAACAACTACTACTAAGGCTAGCAGAAATAGACAACGGAAAGTATCGGTAACCAAGGTTGAAAGGAACACAATGGTTCATGTGAGTGATAACTTGCCTGCAAACTCAGCAGCCGGGTACTGAGCTAGATCCTCAGAAGGGGTGTTGTAAAGATCGTCTGTCTCAACGTCGTCGTCTATTCGAGAAGAAGCAAACAAACAAGACAGAAATAAAAACAATCAATATCATGGCATAGTGCACAGTCATGGAATGATGCATGTCAATTTAATAGATGCATCAAAATAAACTAATTGACATGGTAACCCAATTTAAATGGACACATATGCAATTTTGAGTTGCATATGAAAAGCCCATGATTAAGGTGGAAACAATTGTTCTATAATTAACTACCAGGTGAAAGTTGCTTAGTCTGATGCATGGCATGAGGAAAACAACAAAATAACAACAATAGAACCAAGTGGAAATAGGGTTTAATAAGTTTGAAATTAATTTATTAAATTAGGGAATTTTTGGTTCCTTAAAGGGCTTACACAAATAGTTGTTGTTTTCACCAATTTAAATTGTGCAAAATAAATAACAAAATTCATATTTGAAAAGAATACAAAATTTTAGTTGGATTACATGTTTCAAATATTGAAATAGGAGTTAGGATGAATTTATTATGACTTAAACAATATTAAACAAGTTTTAATTGAATTTAAAACAAGCATGAATTTTATTTGAATTTTATTTGTTCCAATCATAAATTCAAACTCACATTTGAAAAGTTCATACTTTTCTAGTTTGAAAACATATTTTGCATGTTCAAAAATAATTTATTTTGAGCAAGTTATGATTTTAGCAAAATTTAA
Organism: Alopecurus myosuroides; assembly: GCA_028641055.1. Taxonomy (NCBI): domain Eukaryota; kingdom Viridiplantae; phylum Streptophyta; class Magnoliopsida; order Poales; family Poaceae; genus Alopecurus; species Alopecurus myosuroides. The sequence goes on from CM054058.1 coordinate 528,254,808, forward strand.
ATGAATTAAACAAGGATTAAATTATTTAGGCAATTTAAAATTATTCAAAACAGTAAACAAAATTTATATTTGAAAAGGTTATTTGAAATAGCATGGAAAACATATTTTATTTGCATTTATTGGATTAAGAATGAAATAGTTATGGATTTTAGCAAATTGCAACTGAATTATTTGAATTCAAATTTGAATTGCATTTTGAAAATTCAAAACAGAAAACAAATGGTACCAAAAGATAGATGATTGAATTTAGATCAGCACACATATTTTATTTTTGTTATTTGGAGTTATAAAATAAAAGTTATAAGCTTTTTAAGTTTAGGGACTAATCTGTTAAAAAAAGGACTTGTTTTCAACACAGAAAAGTTTTAAAAAACTTTTTTTACCGCATAGGGGCCTACCCTGGCCACTGCCAGTGGGCCACTGGACCACTGGACGCTTGCGTGGACACGGTGTGGCTGACAGGGGGCCCTCCCTGTCAGCGCTGCGGGCAAAAAAGTGGGATTTTATCCCGTGGGAGAGCCAAGGCTCGAACCCTGGATCTCTCCCGTGCGCGCAACGCACTGAACCAGTGCGGTGAGTTTCAGTTCGTTGTCAGATACAGATGCGCGGTGAGGTTGAGGTGTTGCTCGTTAACTGAAACCTTAACTGACGAAAACATGACTGAATCTCTGACAGAGATACTGCCGGCGGCAATCACCGTCGTGCTCGTGGCTGCTGTGCGCGATGCAGTGCGTGGGTGAGTGCACGGAAGTGTTGCGGGTGTGTGCGTGCACAGAAAGGACAGGGAGGAGGAGGAGGTGGACACGGTGGCGCTCACCGGGAGGTTGCCGTGGTGGAACTCGACGGCGAGGCGACAGCGGCGTGGACGGCGGCGCTGCTACAGGGGATCTCCGGGCTCGTGCGGGTGTCCAAAAGGTTGAGGAAGAAGTGGCGAGTCGATTCCAGCAGTTGGATCACGACGAGGGGTACGGCAGCGACGACGGCGAGCAAGTATTCAGAGATGGCGCCACGGTGGCCGGAGACGTCGAGGACCGCGGCGACGATACAGAGGGTAACAGCGGCCGATTAGGTGTCGTCGAGGTAGAGGAAGGAGAGGTGGACGGATTTTGGTGGCTAGGTGGGGTGGTGGTGCGACGAGGTGGCGGTGGTCGACATGAATTCAGGCGCGGAGCTCCGGTGAGATACAGAGGAAGGTGGAAGAGGGGCAGAGATGGAGGAGACGGCGGCGATCGCGAGGGGAATGGAGGCAGCTAGGGTTAGGGCACAGCTGCGCAGGGCTAGGGGGTAGATATAGGGCCGTGGGAGCCTTCCTGGCCGTCTGCTCCGCCGTACGCCGACGTGGCGGCGGCGGATGCGCACCGTACATAAGAAAGGAGACGGGGGCGCGCTGCGAACCGGTACCAGGCCGGGAAAAAGGTAAACGGGCTGGGCTGGGTAGGCTAGCTGCTGCGCGCGCGTTTTTTTTTTTCCTTTTTCTTATTTCTGCTTTTCTGTTTTTTTTTGTAGCAAATAGAAATGGAAGAAATAGATAGGTTTTGGAGTTGATAAAATTTTGGAAAAATTCATGTGAGCTTGTTAGTTGAACCTCTACCATTTGCCAACTTAGGTTTTTGAAAATTCAAATTTATTTGCTGTTTGTTAATTAAATCAAATTTAGATGATTTTGAGTATTTAAATGACTATTAAAACCAAAATTTTCAATAGGGTGACCCAAATAACTTTAATTGGAAACAATGAGTATAAAATGTTTTGATTATTTTTATAATTTCAAATTGGTGTGTTGTTTGAATGTTTTTGGTTTGAATTTGAATAATTTGATATTTAATTGATTAATATTGGAAACAATGTTTTTATTAGGGTGACCCCTATTGATTAAATAGAACAAATGTGATTATGATTTGTTTGGTATTTTTATAATTTTCAAATGAGATGCTGTTTGAAGATGCTTTGAATTTGAAAGCAATTTGGGATTACTTAATAAAAGCACCATTTTATTAGTTGATCAAATATGGAATAATTGGAAGCAAAAGTTTGTTTGAGTTGAGCTTTTATTTGAAAAAAATGTTGTAACATGACAAGTATGAAACACATCATTTGTTTGAAATTCAATTATGAAAACAGAATAAAAACAGATGCAAAACAAATAGTAACAAATGCAAACAAGGGAATAAACATGATGACATGATGCAATACTTTAATTAAACATGAAATCAAACATTCTAGGGGTATTTTCATACTTGGGATGTTACAAAACGCCCCCCCCCCCCCCTTGAAGGAATCGCGCCCCGAGATTCCTTACTGAGAAACGAAAAGGTCCGGATACTTCTTGCGAAGATCCTCTTCGGTCTCCCACGTTGCCTCTTTATCGGAATGATGAGACCACTGCACTTTCAAGAACTTGGTGCTCTTGTTGCGAGTCTTACACTCGGTCTCATCGAGAATACGAACAGGGTGCTCCTCATAAGATAGATCATCTTGCAGTTCAATGGAATCATGATCAACTGCACGATCTGGATCTTTGAAACACTTCTTGAGCTGTGACACGTGGAACACATCGTGCACCTTGGATAGTTTTTCTGGAAGTTCAAGACGATAGGCATTTTCTGCACGCCTTGAGAGGATGTTGAAAGGACCAATGTATCTTGGTGCAAGCTTTCCTTTCACACCAAAACGATGAGTGCCTCTGAGGGGAGTTACACGGAGATATGCCTTGTCACCAGGTGCATAGATCATATCCATGTGCTTGCTGTCATAGTAGCTTTTCTGACGAGACTGAGCAATCTTGAGATTGTCACGAATGATACGAACTTTCTCCTCGGCTTCCTTAACAATGTCAGGGCCTAAGAGTGAACGTTCACCAGCTCCAGACCAATTGATTGGACTCCTGCATCTGCGGCCATAGAGTGCTTCAAATGGTGCCATGCCTAGGCTTGCCTGGTAGCTGTTGTTGTAGGAGAATTCAGCATATGGAAGGCAATCCTCCCATTTCATGCCAAAGGAGAGACCACATGCTCTGAGCATATCCTCGAGAATCTGATTGACTCTTTCGACTTGCCCCTGAGACTGAGGGTGATAAGCTGTGCTGAACATAAGTTTAGTGCCCAATGCTTCTTGAAAACTCTTCCAGAAATGTGACGTGAATATGCTTCCACGGTCTGAGCTTATTTCCAAAGGAACACCATGGAGAGGAACAATCTTTGCTGTGTAGAGCTCTGCTAACTGGCTAGCTGAGATTGTTTCTTTGACGGCAAAGAAGTGAGCTACCTTAGTGAGACGATCAATAACAACGAAGATTGCATCGTTGCCCTTCTTGGACTTTGGAAAACCAGTAACGAAGTCCATTTCAATCATGTCCCACTTCCACTCAGGAATTTTCAGAGGTTGGAGTAGACATGCTTTTTTCTGATGGACTGCCTTAACACGTTGACAAACGTCGCATTCAGAAACGTATTGAGCAATTTCACGTTTCATGCCAGGCCACCAATACAGAGTCTTGAGATCCTGGTACATCTTTGTACTTCCAGGGTGGATGGAGAGAGGAGTTTCATGAGCCTCCTTGAGAATGATATCTTTGAGACTTTGAATCTGAGGAACTGCAATGCTTCCTTCGAAGAACACAGTTCCCTTGTCATCAATTGAGAAGGACTTGAATTTATCATTGCCTTCTTTGATGTGCTCTATAATCTTCTTGATTTCAGTATCACGAAGTTGTTCAGAACGAATCTTGTCCTCGAGAGTTGGACTGGCTGTCAAGCTAGCAAGATATCCTTGATGGACAAGACCAAGGTTCATCTTCTGGAATTCTTCATGAAGTGGAGGTTGGCTTTCCATGATCATGAGATTATTGCAATATGACTTGCGACTGAGAGCATCGGCCATAACATTAGCCTTGCCTGGAGTGTAAGAAATGGTGAGATCAAAGTCTTTAATCTTTTCAATCCATCTCCTTTGCCTGAGGTTTAGATCTGGTTGAGTGAAGATGTATTTTAGACTCTTATGATCGTAAAAGATTTCAGTGCGGTTACCCAACAAGTATTGTCTCCATTTCTTGAGGGCAAACACAACTGCTGCAAGTTCTAGGTCATGAGTGGGATAGTTTTGCTCATGTGGGTTCAACTGACGTGAAGCATAATCCACAACTTGACTTTCTTGCATAAGAACTGCACCTAGACCTTGGAGAGATGCATCGCAGAATATCTGGAAAGGTTTGGTAGTATCTGGGCCAACCAGAACTGGAGTAGAAGTGAGTTTAGTCTTCAGGAGATTGAAACTCTCATCACACTGTGGAGTCCAAACGAACTTCTTGTCCTTCTTTGTGAGATCAGTTAGAGGTTTGGCAATCTTGGAAAAGTTTTGGACGAAACGACGGCAATAGCTAGCCAAGCCAAGAAAACTTCTGACTTGCTTCACCGTCTTAGGAGGTTTCCAATCAACAATTGCCTTAACCTTTTCTGGGTCAATGGCTATGCCTTTGGCAGAGATGATATGACCAAGGTAAGCAACTTCTGGAATCCAGATATCACACTTGGAGAATTTGGCATACAGACGATGCTCGCGAAGTTTCATGAGAGTGAGACGAAGGTGTTCTCGATGCTCTTCCTCAGATTTTGAGTAGACCAGAATGTCATCGAGATATACCACAACGAACTTGTCGAGGTATTCATGGAAGACAGAATTCATGAGCCTTGAGAACGTTGCCGGTGCATTGGTGAGACCAAAAGACATGACGGTGTATTCATATAGACCGTACCGAGTGGTGAAGGCTGTTTTAGGAATATCTTCCTTTCTGATCTTTATTTGATGGTAACCCATCCTCAAGTCCAACTTTGAGAATATTGAGGTTCCAGCAAGCTGATCAAAAAGATCATCGATACGAGGAATTGGATACTTGTTTTTGATGGTTTTCTCGTTGAGAGGACGATAGTCAACCACGAGTCTCTTTGTTTGATCCTTCTTGGCAACAAACAGAGTTGGGCAACCCCAAGCCGAAGAACTAGGCTGAATGTAACCTTTCTCCATGTACATATCGATTTGCTCCTTCAACAATTTCAGTTCAGGAGGAGCTATCTTGTATGGATGCTTAGAGATTGGAGCAGTACCTGGCTCAAGCTCGATCACGAACTCAACTGCTCTGTCCGGAGGCATCCCTGGCAACTCTTCTGGAAAGACGTCAGGGAATTCACAAACCACCGGAACATTTTCAATTGCAGGAAGGGGTTTTGCATCGAGGTTGAACAGCTTAACAGAACTTGATCCATATGGAGAATAGACTATCTGGCCAGAAGGGTGAGAGAGAGTTATTGACTTTTGAGCATAGTCAATTTTAGCTTCGTTGGTCTTCAACCAATCCATGCCCAGAATGACATCAATGTCAGAATTTCCCAGCAACATGAGTGAAGCAAGGAATATGCGGCCTCCAATTAGGATCTGATTGTCCTTACTTATCTTGGAAGTCAACATTTGCGGTCCCGGAGAGTGAACAGTGATTTGATTGCTTAGCGGAACCAGAACTAGGTTGTATGCTTTTGCAAAGATCTTTGACACAAAAGAATGCGATGCTCCGGTATCAAACAACACTTTAGCTGGAATAGAGTTTACGGGTAATATACCGAGAACGACGTCAGCAGCTTCCTCAGCTTTCTCGGCCTTGATATGATTCACCCTCGCGATCCTCCCGACAGGTCTGTTGTTGGAGTTGAAGGCTTTAGCCGGGGGAGCACGAACCATTGCCTGGTTGGTGTTGGGGCGAGGAGGTGGAGGTAGCTGCCTCTGAGTGCACTTATCAGCGTAGTGTCCAGTCTCCTTGCACTTGTAGCAAGTGACGACACGAGGAGGACCTGGCCTTGGCTGCCCCATTGGAACCCTCTGACTCTGCATCTGAGATGGGTTGGGTGGGCGGGGAGCAAAGCCTGGAGAAGTTTGGGCATATGGAGCCCGAGTGACAGCACCATTTGGCACCCAGATACGGCGCTTCTGCGGAGGGGTGGTCATGTTGGAGGAGGAACCACCCTCACGTGAGTGCTTGCGGGACTCCTCGAACGCCTTGCGCCCATTTTCCTCATTGAGCGCGGTGTTCACAAGCTCCTCGAAGTCCTTGCACTTGATGTTGGTGAGAGCGTACTTCAGTTACGGGTTAAAACCTCGGCGGAACCTTGCCATCTTCTTAGCCTCAGTGGACACCTCATCACCAGCGTATCGAGCGAGACGATTGAACTCTTTCTGATAGCCAATGACGTCCAGCTTGCCCTGCTTGAGAGAGCAAAACTCCTCACGCATCCTTTCCATGAGACCATCTGGGATGTGGTGCTTCAGGAAGGCATCCTTGAAACATCCCCTGGTGATAGGATAGCCAGCTCTCATGGTCTGGTAGTTCTCCCACCAGGTAGCTGCCTGACCCTTCAGTAGGTAGGTGGCATACTTGACTTTGTCCTCCTCAGCAACGTGAGCAATGTCCATGGCCCTGGCCATCTCCCTGATCCATTCATCAGCATCCAGAGGCTCCCGTGTTGCCACGAAAGCTCTCGGCCCCAGACTCAGAAACTCCTTGATGCTGACTCGCGGAGCATTCTGGTTGTTGTGCTGGTTAGCCTGGATCTGGGCCATCTGAGTCAACAGCTCCGTGAGCGGAGGTGGTTCAGGCGGGTTGCTCCTTGTTGGCGGCATCCTGAATAGACATGCATTTTAGCACAACAACAGAAAAGGATAGACTTGGTAACCGAAAGAGAGATTATTCCGACGCATGAATAGATAACCAACAGGTACATCATCACATGTTCAAATACATCAGAATATCCAACACACCAATACATGGTTCGAAAGACAAAGGATAACTAAACATAGCTAGGAATGGATACATCGGTACTCCCATGCTCATCACGCAGGACGGCGGTGAGTAGTACGACGAGAGATACGGTGAGGAGGAATCCCACGAAAGTAGGTAGAACGACGATGCACGTAGATCGGGACTGCTCTGAGAGCAACTCTCGGTGTGGTGAAGTAGAAAGCGTCGTCTCCCTATGCTCCAAAGCGTGGAATCCCAGTGTAACCAGCTCCGAGGTTGAGGAGTGGACCTCTGATCGGCTCGTAACCTCCAGCATCTGGCAAACTACGTCCAACTGTCTGATGGAAACGTGCTAAGCGCTCATCTCCAACAAAATCTGTGGTGTACGTAGCCAGACGAGTAAAAACAAGGTAGAGCTGCTCTCTGACTGAGGCCAACTCCTGAGAAAGTGTGGTGGCAACAGCGTCACTGTGCCTCACAAACTGAGCGGTGGTGTGCAGCCTGGTGTTATCGTGCTCGTAGACATCCAAGTTGTCGTAGAGAGTGAAGTGAGCTCCCTCCGAAGTGATGTAACCACGGGGGATGTGGCGATAGATAGAATCGTCAAATCCCCAGTAGTCAGCACGAAGGACGGTGAGACCCACATAAGCTGCCTGCTGCACAGCCATATCCAATGTGGAACCTACTGCCTCGTAGCGGTGGACAACGCTCATGCCATCATCTGACAGAATGTAGACGATAGCCTGGTAGTAGGTCTGGTCAAACTCTCGCTGTTGCTCGTAGACCTGGTACTCTGGTGCCCAACGGAACCCCAGATAAGTGACCATGTCTCTCAGCATCTCCGGATAACCGGCGGTGCTCTCACAACGAGTCATCCGAACCACCTGCGGGAAGAACCTGAGATCCATCTGCAGATGATTTGGGAGGTTTTGATTAGACGCCGGTAGAGAACTGAAGTGGAAAGCAACAACAAGATTTCAACGGACGATAAGGATGTTGAAAAGAACAGGATATTGAAGCAACATCGGGAAACACGAGACCAAAAACTCCTGAGGTACTACGGAGAACCCAAAACACGTGAAATCCTAACTTGAAAGTTTGGGTGAGAAGAGAAAACAACGTTGCACTTCCTTAACAGAAAATGGGTGGGTGGGTGGGGAAAGAAGAAAAATGGCAGAATTCCTACTCTCACGTTTCATTTTTTCCCTATATAGCTACAAAATAGTTTCTAGACTCAACTGCGACCAGTAAAAGGGATCCTACAGGCAGACAGGCTCTGATACCATTTGTCGCACCCGGACTTCTAGAGGATACTCACCGTACGAACTGAACAGTAGTTGATTGGATTACGGGGCTTACCGGCACCCGCACCTCTTACGAGTAGGCCAACACTTATGTGTGACAACCAATCTTTACTATTCACCGTCGGTGTCACTACTAGGAAAATGGCTATAGGAGTGATGATACCCGTGACGCACATCACATTTGGCGCGTCACGCCTATTACCCGCGGCGCACCACGATTCTGCGCGTCGCGCCTAAATGCATAGCCACGGCGCACCAAATAAAAGGCCCGTCACGCGTATGTGTGGGGCCGGGGAGGCGAGCCTCCGAGGCATACCCGCGACGCACCCTGCCAGTGGTGCGTCACGGATATGTTGGGTTCCCGCGGCGCACCTTACGGTGGTGCGTCACGGGTAACCTATGCACGGCGCATCTCGCTGCAGTGCGTCACGGCTATCCTCTGCTATAGGGCCACGCGCGCGGGACCGTTCCCCTCTTCTTCTCGTCGTCTTCCACATCTCGTCGTTGTACCGTTCCCCTAGCCGCCCACCGCCATCTCGATCTGAACCACCGCGCCGCTGCTGCTCGAGGAGGAGCACGACCCGGAGCAGGACTAGGAGCCAACGATGAGGGAGCCGGACCGGGCCAGCAAGGAGGGAGCGGCCGGATCGACCGTCAGCATCGCCTTGCCCACCTCTGTCATCGCGACCGCAAGGTACGTACCTACGGGGCCGACCTCCTCCTCCCCTTCCTCCTGCCTCCCTCCTGGTTCTGTGGTGCCTGCTACTAGATGATGCACTGTCGCTTGGACTGTAACCTGGAAATGATATGCCACTGAATGAGTCATGTTCTGTCTGGTTGAATTCCTATTCAGTTTTGGTTTGTTCCTGTGATCTGTCTTGGACCAAATTATGTTGGTGCTTTCCAGGTAACAAGAATAGCTCATGCAGAGGCTGTCTTGGGCTTTTGTACAATTTCATGCTCATTCTGGTGTATTGGCTGCCATCTTTGAGTGTGGCTATTTGGAGCTCGAGCTCGACAGCTACTGTATTTCGGAAATTTAAAAAGTGCATTTAGATATGAAAATTCTGCCCCCCACCCCCCCGGAACAACAAGTAGCAGATCTCTGTTCCTCGGTCTTCCTGTTGCAACTGCATAGTCATTTCGCCTCCTTGCAAAAATAATGCAGAAAGCACTGCTTTGCAGGACCAGTTTCATTGCAGTACAACTGATGCTATACAATATCCTTGTTCCTTCCCGATCTTGTGCCTTGATCCTTTCCTTTCCTAGAAAGTAGCAAGGCTAGGTTCAGGTACCTCGTTTGGGCCATACCTGATAGCTGACATGGGCAGACCTTGTTATTTGGTTGCATTGCCTCAGGCAAGAAAAAACAACAAAGGTGTTATCATCGCTGCAAATTACTCTTCAACCTGATCCCCTGATGGTGTATCACCAGCCTATCAAGCTCATCCATGTACGGCACTCGATCATCTGGGGCTTTTTCGTTTCTCTTGTTCTACCTGTAAAATGAGGAATTGAGTGCAACATTTTGGGCCATCATCAGAAAGTGGCCTAAGTAACAGAAAGATCATAGGGCTGCTACTGATACTGATATTATTATAGTCATGTTGTACTGCTACTGATTTAGTTTTAAAGTTGACTGATGCAAGTTTGCGTCCAATAGGAAATCGTCAAGAATGAATCAATTTTTGACTGATGCAAGTTTTCTGTTGATGCAATGTATAACAGCACAAGTGGCAAGCATTGTGTGCTCATGTGGGAATAGTAGATATGGGTGGCAAATTGCCAAGAACTGAAGTTGTAGAGCACATGGCCAGTGATAGTATTCATTTCTCTCGTAATGTTGTATGCTTTTTTAGCCTTGCTGATTAGAGGGTTTGTGTGAACTTGAGTAATGTAATATTTGAGCAATTGTGTCCACTGGGGATATGAATAATGTTCAATATATGTGTACACATTTGTGTCAGTGACTTCAGCAAAATATTCCCAAGTACTTGTCTGGTGCATTTTATGTCAGTGCTTTCAGGACAAATTATGTGCTGGAATGTGAGCGAAATATGCCATATGGAGCTATTTCTGGAACATCTTAAACATGCCCAAGTACCAAATGTACTGGAAAATAACATATGGCATCTTAAACATGTCATCTTTGCATAGTAACATCTAATATGTAGCAAAATATAACATCAGTTTGCCTTGTTTTTGCATCTGAAACATTTACACTCGGATGTGGTCATTCATTCATTCAGATCAGAAACAAAGCAGGGACCTCTTCCACATTCATTCAGATCAGAAACAAAGCAGAAGCTACGAAATTATCTAGCAAACAAAGAGGGAATCTGGATCCTAGTTTAACCATTTCATTAATAGCCTTTCTGCATTTGTTTTGTGATAGGTAGGTTCTGCCATTTGTCTTTGTTTTGTGATAGCTATGCTCCTCTAACCTCTATGTGTCATTTCTTAATTTAATAGAACATGGCTTGCGAAGTATGTCGGTCCCGATGTGCCGAAGGACGATTCACTGGGGCTTCTTTTATGCTTCAACTCCACGACGGTGACGTTGATTCGTTGGTAATTAACAATTCTTTTTATGTTAACTTGTTCTTTCGTTTTACTATCTAGCTTGAGACTTGTGTTTATTAACAAAATATTCTTTATATTTCTTTTTTAGATTCTACCATGCAATATTCGCGAAGAATTCAACGAGTTAGTTGGCAGTAACGTGGATTTCAATGTTCACGGGACCACCTACATTCTTCGAGTGAAAAAAGAAAGAACGAAGACCTACTTCTGCGGGCCACAATTGCAGGCTATCATCGCCACGTACAATTTAAGCGGAGGTGATTACATTCACTTCTCTATGGAAGGACCGCAACCTCGCATCAAAATTGTGTATATGGGCGGGATTGCGAGCGAGGATGGCCGGAGTGAGGAGGAAACTGAGAACACCGAGGATATGGACACTGAGGATGATATGGACGAGGAGGACCCATGGAAACATGTGGTGGTTGCTCAAAGAGCGAATCTTAGCGAGTTTGAGAAGGACCGTGTCCTTCAGAAACTTGCCCAGATAGATAGCTACATCGGGTCCCCTTTCGTGCATCGCATCACCAACACTAACATCTCCAATGGACATGTCATGGTATGTTTCTTAACACTTTCTTATTCGTATAGTTGCTTATGTTCTTAACACTTTCTTATCCAGTATTTGACATTGTGCTTTTATTCTTTCTTGGAATTGTGTGTTGTAGAAAATACCTTTGGCGGTAGCGGACAGAGCTGGCATGGAGCATATGGGTACCATTGGAGTACGCCGTGGAGAATCAGGACCTGTCACCGTAGTTCCGATCACCAGGGATAACGCTGATGGTCGGGTCATCCTCAACTCTCAAGCATGGAGGCAGTTCCATTCCGCAAGAGGTGGTATGGAGGTTGGCCGAGCTATTCTGATCACCATGAGGGATAGTGACATCGCCAACTTGGACATGATGATGGTCATCGACTACATCCGCGCCCGCTAGATAGATTATGTGGTGATGATCGAAAATATGTAATATGGTTGTTTTCGAGACTAACTCCTGGATTTATTAGTAGTATATATGTTTGTTTTCTAGACTATGTAATATTTCTGCTATGAAAATTTATTCTATCAATTGCATATCTGTGTTTGAGCTATTGATATTCTTCTGTATTTTGTGTACTGACATTCTTCTGTATTTGAGCTGTATATACCTGTATAAATACGGTACTGCCTTTTTAAAAAAAATACAGCATAGAATAGCCGTGACGCACCTAAATTACTAGCCGTGGCGCACCTTCGGAGTTAGGCGTGACGCGCCACGCAATAGCCGCGGCGCACCGTGCCCGTGTGTCACGGGTATAAATAGGCGCGGCGCACCTGCTAGGTGCGTCACGGCTAAACCCATAGGCGCGGCGTGATAGCCGTGACGAGCCCTGGTGCGTCACGGATAAGAAAAATGGTGCGTCACGGGTAAGCTTTTTCCTAGTAGTGTGTAAACTATCCCGTAGAAGTCAGGACACTACCATTGACGTACTTCATACCATACACACATGGTACGTCAACGGCGTTGAACAAGATGATAACACAACATATCTCTAAGACACGAAAGATTGAAATAAGTTGCAACTGGCCCTCACTAGGGCAGAGAATAGCAAATACAATAATCCAGAGGACACATGTCCCAACATAACATCATTACATCTCAGCGGAAGCAGTCAAAGGGGTCTGAGTACAGACAAATCCAAATAGGCTTAAGAAGCCGGGAACTGAAATAAGACGGAGCCCATCCACGTAGTCTCGGATCCTGCCCGGGTCCGCTAACTACTCGTCAGCAGCCTCGTCAAACTCCACGTAGTAGCCGTCAGCTGGATCCTCGTAAGCGTACTCTGCGGAAACCACAGCCCCAAAGGGGTCAGTACATAGACGTACTGGCAAGCAAGACTCACAGTTCACCAAAGTGTAACCCGTCAACACCAAGCACAGATGCCTTGGGTTCAACGGAAGAAAGGGGATATAAAGATGCTGCAACTGGCTGCGCTAAGCAACTACAGATATTCTACCACTTCCGGCTAACAGAAAGAAGATAAGATCGAGTATTGTAACCAACTGGAAGATAACTTCAAACAAACCCATCCTGGACCTCGCCCCTTATCCAAAGAAGCAATCCGAGGATAACTCACATAGTTGGATTAAAGATGAATCAAGTTATTGTGTTAATAATTCTATTACTAGTCAAGTTGTTAATCATTGGGTGTGACATTGTGAATCATTAGGTTTAAGTTGTCCTGAGTACTTGTTAGCCAGTACTTTCACCAAGTTAACCATAACCGCGGAAAACACGGCTTCTCGAGAAGATTATCCCTGCAGGGTTGCACCAATTTGGCCGTACACGTATGAATAACCCGCCAGATGGGATGCCTCCCACCAAGCGGGGCACTCAACACAACTCAACTCTTCTTCGCATCAAGCCCAAAGCACCTTGGGCGCACGGCTAATCGAGCCCAGAAGAAAATGGACCCTCATAGCACTCTAAGAGCGTGTCCCCCTATATGCCGACTACGAAAGTTCCACCCTGCGCTGGGCTCGCAAAAACATGCATGCGGCAAATGGAAAACATGAACTAAATGAGGCGATTTGGACGAGATGCGAATCGAATCAAATTGAGGGGGGCGCCCATACTCGCTTCCCACATGCGGGTAGTGCGCTCATCATGGATCAGTAGACAAGACCCTTTTCCTATTAGGGTCGACACTAGCAGGCCTCAAAACCACAAAGGGCCTCCTGCCGGTGCCTTATCAGCAAATTATTATTACCATTAGCATTAACAGGATTGATTGATTAACATCGAGCCCCCAGATCATAATGAAATAGTAACAGAAAGTAACGGGTAACAGACTCGAGCAAAACAACCTAAGCATGCTAGTAAGACACTGGCTCAAGCAATAGGGTTGTAGGAGTGGTGGTGAGGCAATATCAGGGTTGAGGGATTCATGTGATAGGTTCGTAACAGAAACAACTACTACTAAGGCTAGCAGAAATAGACAACGGAAAGTATCGGTAACCAAGGTTGAAAGGAACACAATGGTTCATGTGAGTGATAACTTGCCTACAAACTCAGCAGCCGGGTACTGAGCTAGATCCTCAGAAGGGGTGCTGTAAAGATCGTCTGTATCAACGTCGTCGTCTATTCGAGAAGAAGCAAACAAACAAGACAGAAATAAAAACAATCAATATCATGGCATAGTGCACTGTCATGGGATGATGCATGTCAATTTAATAGATGCATCAAAATAAACTAATTGACATGGTAACACAATTTAAATGGACACATGCAATTTTGAGTTGCATATGAAAAGCCCATGGATTTTGGTTGAAACAATTGTTTTCCAATTAACCAACAGGTGAAAGTTGTTTAGTATGATGCATGGATGAGGAAAACAACAAAATAACAACAATAGAACCAATTGGAAATAGGGTTTAATAATTTAGAAATTTATTTATTAAATTAGGGAATTTTTGGTTCCTTAAAGGGCTTACACAAATAGTTGTTGTTTTCACCAATTTAAATTGTGCAAAATAAATAACAAAATTCATATTTGAAAAGAATACAAAATTTTAGTTGGATTACATGTTTCAAATATTGAAATAGGAGTTAGGATGAATTTATTATGACTTAAACAATATTAAACAAGTTTTAATTGAATTTAAAACAAGCATGAATTTTATTTGAATTTTATTTGTTCCAAACATAAATTCAAACTCACATTTGAAAAGTTCATACTTTTCTAGTTTGAAAACATATTTTGCATGTTCAAAAATAATTTATTTTGAGCAAGTTATGATTTTAGCAAAATTTAAATGAATTAAACAAGGATTAAATTATTTAGGCAATTAAAAATTATTCAAAATAGTAAACAAAATTTATATTTGAAAAGGTTATTTGAAATAGCATGGAAAACATATTTTATTTGCATTTATTGGATTAAGAATGAAATAGTTATGGATTTTAGCAAATTGCAATTGAATTATTTGAATTCAAATTTGAATTGCATTTTGAAAATTCAAAACAGAAAACAAATGGTACCAAACGATAGATGATTGAATTTAGATCAGCACACATATTTTATTTTTGTTATTTGGAGTTATAAAATAAAAGTTATAAGCTTTTTAAGTTTAGGGACTAATCTGTTAAAAAAAGGACTTGTTTTCAACACAGAAAAGTTTTAAAAAACTTTTGTTACCGCACAGGGGCCTACCCTGGCCACTGCCAGTGGGCCACTGGGCGCTTGCGTGGACACGGTGTGGCTGACAGGGGGCCCTCCCTGTCAGCGCTGCGGGCAAAAAAGTGGGATTTTATCCCGTGGGAGAGCCAAGGCTCGAACCCTGGATCTCTCCCGTGCGCGCAACGCACTGAACCAGTGCGGTGAGTTTCAATTCGTTGTCAGATACAGATGCGCAGTGAGGTTGAGGTGTTGCTCGTTAACTGAAACCTTAACTGACGAAAACATGACTGAATCTCTGACAGAGATACTGCCGGCGGCGATCACCGTCGTGCTCGTGGCTGCTGTGCGCGATGCAGTGCGTGGGTGAGTGCACGGAAGTGTTGCGGGTGTGTGCGTGCACAGAAAGGACAGGGAGGAGGAGGAGGTGGACACGGTGGCGCTCACCGGGAGGTTGCCGTGGTGGAACTCGACGGCGAGGCGACAGCGGCGTGGACGGCGGCGCTGCTACAGGGGATCTCCGGGCTCGTGCGGGTGTCCAAAAGGTTGAGGAAGAAGTGGCGAGTCGATTCCAGCAGTTCGATCACGACGAGGGGTACGGCAGCGACGACGGCGAGCAAGTATTCAGAGATGGCGCCACGGTGGCCGGAGACGTCGAGGACCGCGGCGTCGATACAGAGGGTAACAGCGGCCGATTAGGTGTCGTCGAGGTAGAGGAAGGAGAGGTGGACGGATTTTGGTGGCTAGGTGGGGTGGTGGTGCGACGAGGTGGCGGTGGTCGACATGAATTCAGGCGCGGAGCTCCGGTGAGATACAGAGGAAGGTGGAAGAGGGGCAGAGATGGAGGAGACGGCGGCGATCGCGAGGGGAATGGAGGCAGCTAGGGTTAGGGCACAGCTGCGCAGGGCTAGGGGGTAGATATAGGGCCGCGGGAGCCCTCCTGGCCGTCTGCTCCACCGTACGCCGACGTGGCGGCGGCGGATGCGCGCCGTACAGAAGAAAGAAGACGGGGGCGCGCTGTGAACCGGTACCAGGCCGGGAAAAAGGTAAACGGGCTGGGCTGGGTAGGCTAGCTGCTGCGCGCGCGTTTTTTTTTTTTTCCTTTTTCTTATTTCTGCTTTTCTGTTTTTTTTTTGTAGCAAATAGAAATGGAAGAAATAGATAGGTTTTGGAGTTGATAAAATTTTGGAAAAATTCATGTGAGCTTGTTAATTCAACCTCTACCATTTGCCAACTTAGGTTTTTGAAAATTCAAATTTATTTGCTGTTTGTTAATTAAATCAAATTTAGATGATTTTGAGTATTTAAATGACTATTAAAACCAAAATTTTAAATAGGGTGACCCAAATAACTTTAATTGGAAACAATGAGTATAAAATGTTTTGATTATTTTTATAATTTCAAATTGGTGTGTTGTTTGAATGTTTTTGGTTTGAATTTGAATAATTGGATATTTAATTGATTAATATTGGAAACAATGTTTTTATTAGGGTGACCCCTATTGATTAAATAGAACAAAGGTGATTAGGATTTGTTTGGTATTTTAATAATTTTCAAATGAGATGCTGTTTGAAGATGCTTTGAATTTGAAAGCAATTTGGGATTACTTAATAAAAGCACCATTTTATTAGTTGATCAAATATGGAATAATTGGAAGCAAAAGTTTGTTTGAGTTGAGCTTTTATTTGAAAAAAATGTTGTAACATGACAAGTATGAAACTCATCATTTGAATTTGTTTGAAATTCAATTATGAAAACAGAATAAAAACAGATGCAAAACAAATAGTAACAAATGCAAACAAGGGAATAAACATGATGACATGATGCAATACTTTAATTAAACAGGAAATCAAACATTCTAGGGGTATTTTCATACTTGGGATGTTACAATTACAAAGCTCATGATCACACCATGGGAGAGAGAGATGAACCACATATCTTCCGGTAGAGCCCTCAGCCTCGGGGGAGAACTACTCCCTCCTCATCATAGGAGACAGCAACGGCGATGGAGATGGCGGTGGAGTCGATGGAGATGGCTTTCGGGGGCACTTCCCCGTCCCGCCAGGGTGCCAGAACAGAGATATGTCCCCTGAAGCTTGTCGGCGGCGGCGGCGGAGCTATGGATGCATTTTGTGGAAAACGTCTATTCTCATAGGGTTATGCATCGGGAAGTATATATGGGCGAAAGGGCGATGCCGGGAGGTGGCCAGTGGGCCCACATCCCTAGGTGGAGCGGCGAGAGGGACCCGCGCAACCCCATGGTGTGGCCACCCTGTGGCCCCCATCCGGTGCTCTTTGGGACTTCTGGATGCTTCCGGGACTTTTAGGACTTCTGGCTTTCGAATTTTCCAATTCCGAGAATATTTCCAGAACAACTTTTCTGAAACTAAAAACAGCAGAAAATAGGGAACTAGCTCTGTGGCATCTTGTTAATAGGTTAGTTCCGGAAAACATAATAAAACGTAGGAAAACAAGCGCAAAACATGTAGCAATCGACATAATATCAACATGGGACATCAAAAATTAGGGATACGTTTATGACGTATCAGCAAGTGACAAGATTTTTCATAAACCATTTTGTAAGGAGACATACCCATAGAATTATTATAAGCAGTTCTATAAGCCCATAAAGCATCATTCAACTTATCTGACCAATTCTTCCTAGATTTATTAACAGTCTTTTCCAAGAAAGATTTAATTTCTCTATTTGATAATTCTACTTGCCCACTGGTTTGAGGATGATAAGCTGAGACAATAGGTTAGTTCCGGAAAACATAATAAAACGTAGGAAAACAAGCGCAAAACATGTAGCAATCGACATAATATCAACATGGAACATCAAAAATTAGGGATACGTTTATGACGTATCAGCAAGTGACAAGATTTTTCATAAACCATTTTGTAAGGAGACATACCCATAGGATTTTTATAAGCAGTTCTATAAGCCCATAAAGCATCATTCAACTTATCTGACCAATTCTTCCTAGATTTATTAACAGTCTTTTGCAAGAAAGATTTAATTTCTCTATTTGATAATTCTACTTTCCCACTGGTTTGAGGATGATAAGCTGAGACAATTCTATGATTAACATCATATTTAGAAAGGGTTTTTCGAAAACCACCATGAATAAAATGAGAACCTCCATCAGTCATAAGATATCTAGGCACACCAAACCTAGGAAAACATAACATATTTAAGCATTTTTAAAGAGGTCTCACCATCAGCACTTTTTGTAGGTATAGCTTCTACCCACTTAGTAACATAATCAACGACAACAAGAATATGAGTATAACCATTCGAAGGAGGAAAATGACCCATAAAGTCAAATCCCCAACGATCAAAAGGTTCAATAACAAGATAATAACTCATAGGAATTTCATTACGTCTAGAAATATTTCCTACTCTTCGACATTCATCACAAGATAAAATACATTTACGTGCATCTTTAAAGAGAGTAGGCCAATAGAAACCTGATTGTAGAACCTTCTGTGCTGTTCTATCTCCAGCATGATGTCCTCCATAAGCACTACCATGGCATTTCTTCAATATTTCACGTTGTTCATGATCTAGAACACATATTCTCATAATACCATCTACTCCTTCTTTATATAAATGTGGGTCATCACAAAAATAATGCCTCAAATCATAGAATAATTTTCTTCTTTGTTGAGCTGTAATGTTGGAGGAAAATACTTTGAAACAATAAAGTTAGCATAATCAGCATACCATGGACTATCTTGGGATTTTACCTTTATTGCAGCCAACTGTTCATTTGGAAAACTATCATTAACAGGAATAGGATCAAAAGTAATGTTTTCCAACCTAAACAAGTTATCAACAACAGGATTTTCAGCACCCTTCCTATCCACAATATGCAAATCAAACTCTTGTAAAAGCAACACCCATCCAATAAGACTAGGCTTAGGATGTTTCTTTTCCATAAGGTATCTAATAGCAGCATGATCAGTATGAATAGTAGCATTTGAATCAACAATATAAGGCCTAAACTTATCACATGCAAAAACTATAGCTAATAACTCTTTTTCAGTGCTAGCATAATTCTTTAG
Organism: Alopecurus myosuroides; assembly: GCA_028641055.1. Lineage (NCBI taxonomy): Eukaryota > Viridiplantae > Streptophyta > Magnoliopsida > Poales > Poaceae > Alopecurus > Alopecurus myosuroides. Next base: position 528,273,702 of record CM054058.1, read on the forward strand.
AGCAGCATCAAGAGTCTTACTAGCATAATTAATAACATTCAACTTCTTATCTACGCGTTGTCCAAGAACAACACCTACAACATAATCACTAGCATCACACATAATTTCAAAAGGTAAATTCCAATCAGGCGGCTAAACAATCGGAGCAGTAGTTAAAGCCTTCTTTAAAGTTTCAATAGCCTCCTTACAATCATCATAAAAAAATAAATGGTACATCTTTTTGAAGAAGATTAGTAAGAAGCTTTGAAATTTTAGAGAAATCTTTAATAAACCTCCTATAAAAACCAACATGACCAAGAACACTATGAATACCTTTAACATCCCTAGGACAGGGCATTTTCTCTATGGCTTCCACTTTAGCTCTGTCAACTTCAATACCTCTTTCAGAAATTTTATGTCCAAGAACAATTCCTTCATTCACCATAAAGTGGCATTTCTCCCAACTAAGAACAAGATTAGTTTCCTCACATATCTGCAAAACTTTAACAAGGTTGTGCAAACAATTATCAAAAGAAGTTCCATAGACGGAATAATCATCCATGAATAATTACACAATTTCTTCACAAAAACCATGAAAAATCGCAGACACGCATCTTTGAAATGTAGCAGGAGCATTACACAATCCAAAAGGCATACGTCTATAAGCATAAGTACCATAAGTACAACTAAAGGTTGTTTTCTCTTGATCTTGCTTCCTAACAACAATTTGAGAAAACCCAAAATAACCATCAAGAAAGCAAAAATGGGTTTTGTTAGACAACCTCTCTAGCATTTGATCAATAAAGGGCAAAGGATAATGATCTTTCTTAGTAACTTTATTAACCTTTCTATAATCAATACACATTCTATAACCAACTACTACTCTTTGTGGAATGAGCTCATTTTTTCATTATGCACAAGAGTCATTCCTCCCGTCTTAGGGACACAATGCACAGGACTCACCCATCTTCTATCAGTAATAGGAAAAATAATACCAGCATCAAGGAGTTTTAATACCTCATTTCTTACCACTTCCTTCATCTTAGGAATTAAACGGCATTGATGATCAACTACTGGCTTTGCATCAGGTTCAATATTAATAGAAGGCTGACATATAGTAGGAGAAATTCCCTTCAAATCATCCAGAGTATATCCAATAGCTCCATGGTGTTTCTTCAGAATTCCCAATAATCCTTCCTCTTCTTCACCTGAAAGTTTAGCAGCAATAATACCAGGATATATTTTCTTATCATCAAGATAAGCATATTTAAGATCATCAGGCAAAGGTTTTAAATCAAAAACAGGATCCTCCTTGGGTGGTAATGTTGTACCCAAGTCTTCCACAAGCAAATTATGTTTCAGTATCACCGGTTGACGAAGAGGAATATCGTCAATCTGATTTCTCTCTTCCATAAAGACATCACTCTCATGGTCCTCCATATATTGTTGCAAAGCATTGTTAGGAGCAAGATCAATAGAAGAAAGTTGCTCAACTTTAAAATTCTCATCAGGCAATTTAGATTCAAGGTGCTCTAGCAAATTTGGAAAATTGAACTCATAAGTTTTTCCATCAAATTTAGTCAAAAACTTCTCTCTTTTACAATCTATAATAGAACTACAAGTGTTAAAGAAAGGTCTACCAAAAATAATAGGACAATTTTTACTAGGATCCATACCAAGTACTAGAAAATCAGTGGGATATTTAGTCTTACCACATAAAACTTCCACATCTCTAACAATACCAATCCGAAAAATAGTTTCTCTATTAGCAAGCTGAATAACCACATCAATATCTTCAAGCTCACAAGAACCAATTTCATGCATAATTTCTCTATAAAGCTCATAAGGTATAGCACTAGAACTAGCACCAATATCACACAAACCATAATAGCAATGATCACCAATCTTAACAGAAAGCACAGGAACACTATTTTTCTTAGGTCTATGAGGATGGAAAACAATATCAGAAGCATCCTCACAGAAGACAATGTGTTCATACTCCACATTTCCACAAACAAGATCTTTCACTATTGCTACAGCAGGTTCAACAGTTATTTGTTCATCAGGTTCAATAGATTTTTTATTACTCTTAATAACCACACTAGCCACCATAGAGTGTTCTTTCACCTTAGCAGGGAAAGACATTCTTTCAACATATGGCTCAGGAACGGCAGGATTAACAGCATGCACTTCTATGTTACTAGCAGGAACAATATCTTTATAAGGTACATGGTACTTGTGATAATTCTTTTTAGGAATATCAAGATAGGAGGCAAAATCTTTAAGACAATTTGCAAAGATTTGAGAATAAAGACCACAAACAACACTAACATCATAGAAATCATTGGTCCCCATAAAATATTTAATGCATTCATAATCATAGTTTATACCTGACTTTCTACCTTTGTCGTTCTCCCATCCTTCAGTGTTTTCTTGCATACGATCAAGAAGATTCCATTTAGCTTCTTCCTTCATACGTGTGAATGATCCAGAACAAGAAGCATCCAATAAATCCTTATCATGAAGAGAAAGTCTTGCATAAAAATTATTGATAACAATATTTCTCGGGAGTTCATGAACGGGACATTTAAGCATTAATAACTTCATTCTCCCCCATGATTGGGAAATACTCTCTCCATGATGAGGCCAGAAATTATAGATTTGATTCCGGTCTTTATGAATCTCACTAGGAGGATAAAATTTAGAATAAAAGAGAGGAATAATTTCCTCTCATCCAATAGATTCACCATTCTTCCGTAATTTGAACCATTCAGCGGCTCTTCCTTTCAGCGATAAAGAAAATACTTTCCTTTTAATTTGATCCATTGTAATACGTGCACGCCTGAATAACTCGCATAACTCATGTATAAAGAGAAAATGATCACCGGGATGGACAGTTCCATCACCGTAATAGCAGTTATCCATAACACGTGCAACAATTTTCATAGGTATTTTATAAGGATCCAATTCAGCAGATGACGGGTTACCTACTAACCTAGTAGCTACGGTAGAAGTACCCCTAAAAAGAGAACGAAAAGTATTCTACATAATCAAATAAAACACCAGGAAGAAATAAAAACACCACTCACAGTAAAAGTTTCACTTACCAATAGCGCTTCACTCCCCGGCAATGGCGCCAGAAAATAGTCTTGATGACCCACAAATATATGGGGTGTATCTTAGTACTTTTGATAAATAAGAGTGTCGAACCGAACGAGGAGCAGAAGGTGTTGACAAGCAGGTTGGATAGAGGATTCACTGTAAACATTAGCAAACGGGTTTTTGGAGGTTTTTGATATAGCAGATAAATAAAGTCCGAGTAAATAAAGTGCAGTAAATAATATTGCAGCGAGTGGACCAATCCTTTTGAGAGCAAAGGACAAGCTGGTTGTATTACTTATGACTACCAAACATTCTCGAGGACACATGGGAATTTCGTCAAGTCCTTTCGCTTCGTTACGGTTGATTAATATCCATTGTTTCGTGAAGTGTTGTGTGGGTGAACCTGTGCTAATGCACCGCCCAACTAGGACTAATAGATACTTGTGATTATAACCCTCGTAAGCATCATCAGATACAAGAAAGTAATTAAGATAAATCTAACCACGGCCTTAAAACTCCGGGATTCTACGCTCCCACAACGTCTGCATTGGTTTCCTAACGGAGTTTAGGTTTCTGTCACTCCGGCAACCCCATAATTAGTAGCCAAATACACAATGCATCCTCCTAGGCCCATAAAGGTGAAGTATCATGTAGTCGACGTTCACATGACACAAGTAGAAGAATAGAACCACAACTTAAATACCGAACCACGAGATATTACTTCAACATAACTTCACTACTAACATCATGATTTCTTCCATGTCCTCAAGAACTAAACAAACTACTCACAAGACATCCTAGGGATCAAAATCAGAGGTGATATAATGGATAATAACAATCTGGTCATAAAGTGCTAACACCGATAAATCTCACAAGCATCACCTACTAACAAGTAATCCACACCGGGAGAGAGATCTAATATAAAACAACGATAGAGTCCCCTAATTTTACAGCGGGATGATGGTGGATGATGACGTTGATGTTTCTGGTGGTGATGATGATGTCGATGACGATCTTGATGATGTCCGGAGCGATGACGGTGACGATGGTGATGATTTCCCCTCTTCGGAGAGGAATTTCCCCGGCAGATTTCTCTCTGGCAGAGAGCTTTTCTCTCTCGGGTGTTTTCCGCCCCGAGGCGGCGGCGGAATAATTCTTCGATGATGGTCTTGGGCTTAGGGTTCCCTGGGGGTCAAGTACGCGAAAAATATCGACCAGAGGTGGGCCAGGGTGGCTACACCACGTGGCGGCGCGACCAAGCGGGGGCTCGCCACCCCATGGTGTGGGCCCCTGGTGGCCCCCCTCTGGCTCTCCTCATGGCTGGTTCCCTCTTCTGAACTTCTAAGACAACTCAGGTGTCCCCACTCTTTTTCTGATCTTCTGAAATAGAGTATCTTGATGGTGCTTTTTCCATAATATTTATGGTCCAAGTGTTTATTCTCAAAAAATTATGAAACATGCAAAATAAGATAAAATGACATAAGGGATGCATCAAAACATGAAATATATCGATGAATAACAGAAAATAACAATATAAGACGGTGATGCAAAATGGAAGTATCAGTCGTCGGCAGTTCCGAGCAAATTCTGGTATACTGCATTTCAAATATTTTGATGCAAGTAAGTCTCACATTCCAAGTGTTCTAGTTTGTGTATACGAAATTTGTTGCTTAAAATAAGGTCAAGTAACTGGGTTTAAAAATGTATGGATGGATGGACAATGGATGCTAAGATGATGAAATTTTGACATTTCATAGTGTTTTGTTAACTATATTTTTTAAATAATTGAGTGGGCTAAAGGGAAGAAAATCAGTAAATTGCAGCATGTCAACAAGTTGATAAAAAAATTAACTCCGTCTTGCAATAATGCTATTGGTTCCTCGTATTTTAATTTCAAAACCAATCATTTCAACTTTACTTGCCAAAAAGAGGAGTTCAGTAATTTTTGTATTATTTTAACCACAAATTTACTATGAGATTGTGTAATCGGAAAATTAATTTACCTCCCAATAGCGGCCAAACCAAATAGCATAATAGATAGTGATTCAGTTTTGGGCTTTTCATGGGGTGTATCAACTCTCCTTCAGACATCTTTTGTCAAAAGAGAATGAAGGAACTTCGACAACAAAATCTATAAGCGTAGCTAGAAGTCTAAGCAAATATAACCTTTTCACTAGAATTTCTGCTGCACCATATACTGGATTTTTATATTTAGTTTGACGGCAGATAATAGATATTATCACCAGATCTATATGGTTTGTATATCAACATGAGCTAACATGTGCAATTCCGCATATTAATTATGAAGGCATCCAACTTCTATTCAACTATGTATGGGTGCTAAATATTGTTACATTTGGTACAGCTAGTTAGTACCAATTTCACAGAGAAACAGACATCGTAGGATCTGCGCACATGAGGATCGCATGACTACTTCCATCATTGGCCTTGAATAGCATGAAGAAGATAGTCGTCTGTTCCCTAAGGTCGATAGAGGCCAGCACTAGTGGCGGAACCAAGATTGAAGATTACGGGGAGCCCAACATGGTAATATTCAATTGGTGGTGGGGGGGGGGGCAAAGGCCCCTCCTGGTCCCGGTAGTTCCGCGAGTGGCCAGGGTCCACAATCCGAAGGGTCTTACCCCTGCCTCGACGCACGCGCCATTCCTTGCACATAGCCCTTGCATATCTATTTTCCACGCGGGGTTAAAATACTCTACCTCGCCAAAGGTTCGTGATTGTGATAATGACCTCCGCTTCAGACTACAATAATATTGTTAGCAGAGTTAATTAGACTATTCATTCATTTGTGTTCATCGATAATTACATTGTAATTGTATACCAACCTGTACATACTTAAAGCCTGTGACCTCGAAGTAGTTTCCTCCCTTGACAACCTTGGTGGTAAGGCAAAAGTTGAAAGTAGCGGGCTGTTGCATTTAGCCCCATCGATTTCAACAAGTACGAATGGCTATAATTGTGCTATAACCATATAGCCGTTTCGCTAAAAAACGAAATTTGAGTAGCATATAATTGTATATATATTATTATTCATTGTTAACACCGTAATAACATACTCCCTCTGATCCATAAAAAGTGTCGCATATTTTATAATAAGTTAGTACAAACTTTGTACTAAGTGGGCGACACTTCTTATGGATTGGAGGGAGTAGTCCGATAAGAGGAACAAGTAAATACACTACAAGAAATATGATATACCATGACCCTCTATATTGGTCACCGAAATGGTCAAGTTCATTCCTATGTGTCCTCTGTGTGGCCCACACAGTTGGTCAAAAGATGAGAATCACCAACTGTACACCGAGAACTTTTTTGAACTGCGAGGTCCAAAATTAAAGGTCACGAATTCTTTGACCAATTTGTTGGTCGATGTCAATTCAGGCAGGCCACGTCAGATCCAATATGGCAATACTGCAATGTGAAAATTGTGACAAAATAAAATAGTCATCAATTAGAATTAGTGCAGTCCAGTTGCCTGTCTATATGGCCGAGCCTAACAAGTCAGCCAGTTTATATTTTTCTGGCAATTTTGGGCAGCTCCATGAGCGGATACCAACTTTTTAGCCTTTTTATTTTCTGGGCCATGGCCTTTTTACAATTTATGTTTTTGGCCAAATTTGGTTGTTTTATTTTTAAAGTCTACATGGGCCAAGCCTGACAATGTGCCTCTTTTATTTTCTAGGCTATGGCCTCTTTCCATTCAGTTTTGGGCCAATCTTGGCAATTTTATTTTTGGGGAGGTGGCCTACTATAGCATAACTTTTTGGGCTCGGCCATTTTGTTAATTGTGTAGATGATTTGACTAGTCAGTTTTGTTTCTTTTCCTATTTAAAGATCCACTGGTCATCTCTTTATTCCTGCAATTACCAATAATTTGGTTCCAAACGAAGCCAATAACGCATAATATTTCATACAACAACCAAACAAAGTACATTACAATTGTGCACAATAAAAATATGGTATTAAGCTTAAAATACAACTAAATATACACATAACTAGCTGGTGTGAGCTAAAATATTACTCGGGTGCACGGTTGTTCTTCCTGCAGCACTTGTACACCGAACTACGGAAGAATGAAGTCTAGCATCTGCAAATAATAAGATAGGAACATATTCAAGTAAATTTGTGCATGTAACACTCATAGCAATAATAAATTGATGTGGAATTTAGCAATGATGAGTACCAGCCTGGTGCAAGATAACAGAGCAATCATGTCATTGCTAGTATGTGTTCGGATAAGATCACGAGAGGAGAAGAGGATCGGAGATGTGCTGCTACTTGCTCTGAGTGATGCAGATGGGGGGATGTGTGAAATATGGGAGTTATAAAGGGAAAGGGAGAGGGTGAGGCCATGGATACGAAAATATTTGTTGTGAAGTCCGACAAGATGGAGCATTATTGACGCTCTGCCGTGGGGGAGACCATTTAATTTCCACGAGACGGGACTGGGCATCGACGCTCAGCCGCGGCCTAGCTAGTGGCATAGCCCCAATTTACGACGCGACGTGGTTGGGCTCTGATGCTCTGCTGCGACGGAGCTAGTGTCACATCCCCAATTTTCACGCGGCTGTACGTGCACTATCCGCGTTTGATGGCACATCCATTATTATCGAGACGTGTCGCACGCCCGGACGTTGTACTGCATGGCCATGGCACAGGCAGAGGCACAGTCTTTGAGACTAGCGAGGTCCTCGTCGACGGTATCCAAGAGAGTATTGCTGGCGTGCTTCATACAATAATTTCGGTCCTCGTCTCATTTGGATGGTTCGAGTTTATATAGAGAAGTGCACATATTTTATAACTAATTGAAAAATATAAATAAATTGAAAAATTTGCTGAAAACCAAAAATAAATTGCCATGGTACCACTCATAGCAATAATAAATTGATGTGGAATTTAGCAATGATGAGTACCAGCCTGGTACAAGATAATAGAGCAATCATGTCATTGCTAGTATGTGTTCGGATAAGATCACGAGAGGAGAAGAGGATCGGAGATGTGCTGCTACTTGCTCTGAGTGATGCAGATGGGGGGGTGTGAAATATGGGAGCTATAAAGGGAAAGGGAGAGGGTGAGGCCATGGATACGAAAATATTTGTTATGAAGTCCGACAAGATGGAGCATTATTGACGCTCTGCCGTGGGGGAGACCATTTAATTTCCACGAGACGGGACTGGGCATCGACGCTCTGCCGCGGCCTAGCTAGTGGCATAGCCCCAATTTACGATGCGACGTGGTTGGGCTCTGATGCTCTGCTGCGACGGAGCTAGTGTCACATCCCCAATTTTCACGCGGCTGTACGTGCACTATCCGCGTTTGATGGCACATCCATTATTATCGAGACGTGTCGCACGCCCGGACGTTGTACCGCATGGCCATGGCACAGGCAGAGGCACAGTCTTTGAGACTAGCGAGGTCCTCGTCGACGGTATCCAAGAGAGTATTGCTGGCGTGCTTCATACAATAATTTCGGTCCTCGTCTCATTTGGATGGTACGAGTTTATATAGAGAAGTGCACATATTTTATAACTAATTGAAAAATATAAATAAATTGAAAATTTTGCTGAAAACCAAAAATAAAGTTGCCATGGTACCATACTTACTTCATGTAAGATTAGGTTTAATGATAAAACTGAATAAAAGAATTTGAAATTGTTGGTCAATCACATATAAGGGTTGTGTACCACTAGGTCTCTTGAATTGCCGCTGACAGCTTCGCTACGAAGTAGAGAAACGAAAACATTTTCTGTATTTCGACCTCATATATTGCTCATGTCTTGGTCTATCGGTTCGACCGGCTAACGTGAACAAAAAATATTTTTTCGTTACAACAATTTTTTACACGTTGTTTTTACATGTGTTCTATTCAAGCATTGTTTTTTGTGTTGGTTAAATAAGCATAACTCATTAAAATGGAAAATTATAAATTCAGCACACATTGTCTTTTTATGTGATATAGTTATGATACAAAAATATGAACTTGGTTTATCTTTTTTTTTGTAATAGGTGCTTAAAAATGGGGGTTGTTTACCGCAACCTTTTTTAATTTGGTGCTCATTTCAAGCACATTTTCCATAAATATCTCTTTCATAAAGTCAAAGAGGTCGGATTGATTACATATTCGTGTATATTGTGCTAACAGAACACTGCAACATCATATCAGAGAGCAATGAACTTCAAATATTGGTTAAAATTTGAATTTAACCTCCAATTTGAATTTTGCCTCAAATTGGACATGAAATCACAATACCATTTTACACCTTCGAGTTTCTCTAGCTCGGATATTTTGTGGTTTCACAAATGGCTTGTTTGTAAATAAGTCCGCACTATATCATTTCAGAGCACGCTCAGAGAGCGCACTTAAACTATTCAACAGAAGTACGACAAAACATACAATCCTATTTAGTCCCTGAACAAGAAAAATATACTACAAATAACAACGCCTAGCAATATTAATTACACACTCTCTTATTCATTCGCCTCGTTAACCTTTTTTTAATCTCCTCCTTGACCTCCTGTTTGACCTCTTCTTTTATCAGGGGGTCTGCCTGTTCTCAGATCTCCTTTTTGAACTCTAATTTTATCAAGGGGTACGCCTCTTCTTTGATCTCCTCTTTGACATGTAATTTTATAGGGGGGGGGCGCTTCTTCTTTAATCTCCTCTTGGACCTGCAATTCTATCTGGGGGTCTTCCTCTTTTTCACTGTACTCCACGTCCATGTCGCTGATATTATATTCTTCATTGGCCTCCTCGGTGATCAACTTCTCAAATCTAAGCTGGATGTACCGCGGCTTGATCTCTACCTTGACGGTGAAGAGATCATCTCTGCGCATATGCAAGAGACGGTAGAATGTAGGCCACTCCTCAGTCAACACGATGTAATCGCCTTCTAAGTAATATGTTCCGAGCATCGGGAAATCTCTCGTGCATAGATGTGAAATCCCATAACGTGCTAGTGTATACCCATCTGCTACCTGAATGTTCAGATGCTGACCTAAATAACATGAATATTGTATCAGAAAAGTATAAATGAATCATAAAAGTGTAAATGAATCATAAAATTAGTGTAAATGATACCAGTGTTTGCTCGTCTATATCACATTCCATCATGCGCACATAGAACCGAGAGATCTCAAAGAACTCGTCAGGATCCAATTCTCTTGTCGCATCCTTGAATAAAGCGAAACATATCACATTTATTTCTGAAAAACTGACATATGGCGGGTTGTGAAATAGGGTTTTCAGGAGAGCAGACTTGCACCATTTGTGGAATTGTACTAAATCTGATGAAAGAGATGAAGACAATCAGTTTGAAAAATATGAACTAATCAATATGTAAAAAAGTAACACAACATATACTAACATACCACAATTTTGAACCCGAGCTTTCGAAGCATTGCTTTGGTCAGTCACTTCAATAGGAAACAATTTATCCGTTTCATCATACGGGAACTTGACAATATCATGGACTGTGTTGCCATAGCATACACAAAATACTGTCCACTCCGGTCCACATATATTGACCCGAATATGGGTTGAATATACACACGAATTAAAAGAAAACAACTATATTCACTCGAACTGAAAGACATTACTTACCATCGTTCGGAATAAATGTGCCATCTAAATAGGGATATTAAAAGTGTTGCGACGATTGCTTCTAGTACAGGAATTAGTCTGGTAAATGCACACATCACAAAGCTCTTGTTGTATATAAGAGAAAAATTCTTTCGAATAGCTAAATTCATTTTTTTTATTTTGAAATAATAAAAGAAAATAAGACCCTCGTACACATGCATATCTGCAAAAATTGGGATTTTCCCCCATTTGGCAACTAAAATGGAAAGTCAAAATAACCGTCACATATTCCACCATTCGGAAGCTCTAAAACATGTAGAGAAGATATATAGAACTAAACTTACAAACTGATTTGTTAGATTGCTGCAGGAAGCAACGGCGACAGAAAGACCGTGACGACGACCGTACAATAACCATGCCCGGAAGCTCCAAAGGCCTTCTCGACTTCTCCTCCCTTCTCGACGGGCCACGGGAGATGCCAATGACAATGGAAATCCTTTGCGCCTCGAATCCTCCTCCTCCCCACCCCTTCAATCTCACTACTATTGCTCTGTGCTCTGTCCTTGGGCTTTCCTGGGGTTTTGTCCGGGGTTCTCTCGACGAAAAGCAGGGGAAAAAAGACCATGTGGGCCATTGGCGATATCCCCCAAGTAAACAAGTTCCCCTCCCGGCCCCACTCCATCCATGTGCAGTCTTGTTGGACGGTCCGAGTTTCTGTGGATAAGTCACATATTCTGTAACTAGTTAAAAAATTAAATTAAATGGAAAAATTGCTGAAAACCAAAATAAGTTGGCATGGTATCATATTTACGTAATGTAAGGTTCAGTTTAATAATAAAAATAAAGAAAAGAATATCAAATTGTTGGTGAATCCCATATAGGTTATGTACCAGAAAAGGTCTCTAGATTAAACAAACGCCCCTCCCGGTCCCACTCCGGCCCTAATACAGCACCTCCATAATTTGGTGGACGACCCGAGTGCGTGCAAACCCGGCCTGCTCATCGTTCTTTGAAATAAATCGTCACCAAAAACAATAACCTATGAGCCGGGCAGTTTTCTAGACCGACGTGCGAAAACTTTGAGGCCATCCGTAATACAGACCTGCTCCTATCATTTAGGTATTGCGTCGGTTATATTTGACAGTCATCTTACTGATTTTGGGAGGTGGGTTTAATTTCGGTCCGTGGCGGATCGCAACTTATTGGAGCCGGGTTTTTCATTAAAAGCGTCTTTTCTACACAAACCGCCTGAGGAGTCGCCTTTTCGAGGTTGTCCTTTCTTTGACGGGTAAAACCGTCTCTTCTATAAGTCTCTAATAATCAGTTTTCTACTAGTGTTAGCCTTGTTATAAGTATCACACTCAGGTGTATAATTTATCCAGCATAAGTTTCGTGAATTCATTCCGAATATTTTTCAACCGCACATATTTACCCTTGTCGTAACAAACTAGATCCTAGCCAAAACAAGGGCCTCGATACATCTTTGTCAACCCTCCGAGACACTACTAACCTTCGCCTGATCCACCGGGGGAAGTTTACACGGCGCTCCTACGCCCGTTGATCTCATCCACGACTATTATAGTTCCATTTCTCAATGTCTTTAATTACAAGAGCAAGATTATTTTTATCTGTGTTATAAATGGACCTTTTCTGTGCACCCAACTATCCAAGGAATTGACGGAATCGGCGTATATTATAGTTCCATTTCTGAATAGCCATTTAAACTTTCAATGTCCTTGCATGTACTTCTCGGACTCTTTCTGCAAAACCTTCATTATAGACCCTATCCTAATTCATATTTGAAATTTTCGACATTACCACTAAAGACTACACTACCCGAGTCAAGTAGTATCCGACCATGATGGGATAACGGTTCCAGACGGATTCTATACAATCGTAAGCATGACCAAACAACAAAGGATATCTAAGCTCCCAACATAGTTATGAGGACTCCGTGATGCTTCTCATAAGTCAGAACCTTCAAGCTATTTACCCAAATGAAGTGGAAGCCTCACAATGGGATCTCCCTGAAGTCAAAATTTTCAATGATAATACTGAACAGAGCATTCGACCCAATTGTTATGCTTCTCCTATCGACAAGCAAGGATACAAAAGTGCGCACAAATCAATATTTAAGGATGGTTCCTCAATAGGCCGAGGATTATCCTGTGCTGCAACATAAACCACAAAGTTCTGAACTTATGGACTTTACTTTTATAGGTGAATCTGTTATGAAAGTCACCTTCATGAATAGTTAACAAGTGGATGGATGTCACTTGATATCAATCTCAATACCTCACGACCTTCGCCAACAGTAGATGAGTTGCCAATTAACAAAGACGTTTGCTGATCTTGTCACACATTGCGGTTTCAGTGCTTCACATAGGTTGTGAGAGCAACCAAATTGAACCAATATTCATCATATTTAACACAAGAATTCAGTAATATAATTTAGGTACTAATTCCTGGCATCACCAGTACCAACTCCAAGCTGGCCTGCGTAGTGAGACGTGATTACCGAGCAGTGACTGAAAAAGAGACACATAAGCCACCCAAAAGCAGATAGCAAGAGCAGAGATTCCACGATGCTTTCTTTCACTTGATTTATTATATGATACAGGTTGGCTGTTTCAAGAAGAAAACAGATACAGCTACTGTACGAACACTAGACAAAGGGGCTGGAAAAACATCAGCCAACACAAAGCATACTAGAGGAGCTGAGCATTCTGCCCGGCATCGGTAGAAACATGGAGGCTCTGATCAAAATCTTTGAGCCTCGTGTATCTCTCAGAAATCACACACAATTCCAGGTGCATTTCAGTTTCAGATTTTCGGTAGATGGTAGAACGACAGACCAAAGACAGAGGGGAGGAAAGAGGAGAAAAGCAGAGCTACACAAGAAGCAGAGGAAGTGATCGGGATGGGTGAACTGCCATGCTAGGTAATCCAACTTGTTAGTACCTTACGAGAGTGGTATTAGTAGTAGTCGTTGGGTACTGGTGGTAATCCACGGTGGCGTTCTCCCTACGACCAGGAGCGGTTTCGTGGAGGCGGGCCATGTAGGTGGAGCCGGCTTCGTCTCCGACCTTGTTGTGCCACGGCGCCGGAAGCTTTGGGGTGTCGTAACCGCCGTGGCCACCAGCGCCGGCGACAACATAGTGGTCTTTCCGCGCACCGTCGTGGTAGGCCTTGTGCCCCTCCTCGCCCACAGCCGTGGCGTCCGGCTGGTGGTGGTAGGCCGGCGCCGGCACCGTGTAGTAGCCATTCCCGTGGTGCGCTCTGCGTCCACGGCCTCGGGCACCACGCATAATCTTGGGGGTCGATGGCTCACCGCCGTAGTCTTCCCGTCTGCCGCTGCCGAAGCAGGAGCCGAACTCGAAGCACATTCTTCTTTTCTGGTTGCCGCTTTTTGTGTGTACTGGAGAAGCTGGATATATTTGCACTACACCAAGGGAGGCTTAACTGGCTAGATTACTGTTGAATATATTAGCAATTTAGCACATGATTTAATTCGAAATATCAGTAGATGAATTGCGACAGTAGCAAATACAGTAATCATGCAAACGTCTAAATCTAGTACAGTAGACAGATTGATACAATCTATTGCAAGAACTAGACATATGAATTCCAGTAACATCTCATACAGATGAAAGAGAGATACGTACGATGGAGCGGTAGCGGCACCGCCGTTGTTGTTGTTCCCGGTGTCGGCCATGTCGTTGATGAAGAGGTTGCCGATGTCGGGGAAGAAATCGTCGTTGGGGAAGTGGTCGCCGTCAGCAGTCGCGCTCATGCGCTCCCCAAAAACCTGATCGCCCCTCTCCCGTACAGGATCACAAGAGGCGGGGTTCCGGAGGCCTGCTGTCCCTTCTCGCGGTGCACGCCGGAAGGAGGGATGGAGAAGACTTGAATTGGCGGCGCAGTGTTTTGGAACGGTATGACGAAGTGGTGGCTAGGGTTTACCGTATGCGCGTATTTATATGCGGGCTGGGAGAGACGTGAGAGAGACGTGAGCGTAACTCCACGTCTGAGTCGGTTCGGCTCCACGATCCAGAAAGGAAACGGAAACGGTTTTGGAATTAACGCGTCCGTTAATTACCAAATTAATGACTCATTAAGTTTTCCCAATCGACAAAATAAACGCTCTCGGCTCGGCTCATTCCCGCAACCCGCGGCGCGTCGTGACGTGACGTGTCGTGACGAGGCGAGGCGAGGCGTGGCGAGGCGGGCGGCGGAGGAGGAGGAGCGCGCGTGTGGCACACCTCTCCTCTTGCCTTGCCTACTCATACATGAGCTAGAATGGCTCACCTTATAAGGTGCTTCCACTCTCTTCAAACTAGCAATGTGGGACTAAACTTTAGTCCCACTCACTCCACTTATTATTCATGAATGGGCCATGACAATTTCAGGATTTTTAGTGGGCTTAATGGGCTAGCCAATTGAGCCCATATGATGGAGCCCATGTAAAAATTCCAACAATCCCCCACAAAGTGTCATTAGCACATTTCATAAACTCTGTTCCAAAACATTGTTTATATACCGGTGTTAGTGGAGACTGTTAAGTTGAACTTCCACTTAGAACATCATGCTACACTAGTTCACAACTTGAATAGTGGACTATACCTTGAACTACAAGTTTGCTGTGATACCAGTTTTACACAACGTCTGAACCGATACTAGGCTGCCGCAAGGCTTCCCCGCGGTTTGGAGCGTATGCGTCATACTCCGAAGGCCTTTCATGAGTTTATTAGAGAGCACCCGATTCTCATAGACTGCGACGTTTAACAGTCAGACTCATATAGGTGAGTTCCTCAGGAGATGTTCTGTAGGACACATCTCTGCTTATATAAATAAGCCACTTGGAACACATTAAGACAAATGTCAACCTACCGTACAGATCAGGAGAGTATTGCATCTTTTATGGAGTGGAATAAATATAAGGATACTCCCCTCTCAGCCGACCAACAGCTTGTCTCCCACTTCTAATTCACGGGATCTCCGATCACATAGAGTGGGTTACCACTGTGGGCAACTCATAACGTGGGTCTCAAACCCATCTCCCTCGATGCATTATCTATCACATTCCGTGATAAACCCTTTGTGAAAGGATCTGCCAAGTTCATAGACGTTTGGATATAATCCAACGCAATAACTCCGGAGTTCTTCAATTTCCTGACAGATTTTAATCTCCTCTTCACATGTCTTGATGACTTTGCATTATCCTTAGAACTGTTCACTTTGACGATCACAGTTTGATTATCACAGTTCATTAGGATTGCGGGTATTGGTTTTTCAACCATAGGCAAGTCCATCAAGAGCTCACGAAGCCACTCTGCCTCAACAGTGGCTGTGTCTAATGCTGCGAGTTCTGCTTCCATAGTTGACCTCGTTAAGATGGTCTGCTTGCAAGACTTCCAGGAAACAGCGCCACCACCAAGTGTAAAAACATAACCACTAGTGGCCTTAAGCTCATCAGCATCAGATATCCAATTAGAATCACTATATCCTTCCAGAACCCTCGGGTTTCCGGTATAGTGAATTCCATAGCTCGCAGTGCCTTTTAAATAGCGCATAACTCTCTCAAGCGCACGCCAATGATCATCTCCCGGATTGGAAACAAACCGGCTCAATTTGCTCACAGCAAAAGAGATGTCAGGCCTCGTGGCAATCGCCAAATACATAAGCGAGCCTATAATCTGAGAATATCTCAGTTGATCTCTAGTAATCCGTTGATTCTTTCGAAGCAACAAACTAGCATCATATGGAGTTGAAGAAGGCTTGCAGTCACTATACCCAAAGCGACTCAAGACCTTTTCCACATAGTGAGATTGAAGCAGTGTGATCCCACCATTATCATCTCTCAACAGCTTGATGTTCAAGATAACATCAGCTACTCCTAGATCCTTCATCTCAAAGCAGCGAGATAAGAAATCCTTAACTTCCTTGATTAAATCAAGATTGGTCCCAAAGATCAATATGTCATCAACGTATAGACATAGAATAACTCCCTCGCCCCCACCATGGCGATAGTACACACACTTGTCAGCTTCGTTTACAACAAAGCCTTCAGCAGTCAAAGTCCTTTCGAACTTTTCATGCCATTGCTTAGGTGCTTGCTTGAGGCCGTATAATGACTTCAATAACTTGCACACCTTGCCTTCCTGACCGGGTACTACGAAACCATCTGGCTGATCCATGTAAATTTCCTCGTCCAACTCTCCATTAAGGAAAGCCGTCTTAACGTCCATTTGATGAACGAGAAGACCGTGTGAGGCAGCCAGTGATAGTAGCACACGAATAGTGGTCAGTCTAGCAACAGGTGAGTAAGTATCAAAGAAGTCTTCGCCTTCTTTCTGGGTATAACCCTTGGCCACAAGCCTTGCCTTGTACTTTTCAATTGTACCATCAGGCCTAAGCTTTTTCTTGAACACCCACTTACATCCTACAGGTTTACACCCATAAGGACGATCAGTGATTTCCCAGGTTCCGTTAGCCAAGATGGAATCCATCTCGCAACGGACAGCCTCCTTCCAGTAGTCAGCATCAAGAGACGCATAGGCTTCTGAAATAGTCTTGGGTGTGTCATCCACGAGGTACACAATGAAATCATTACCAAAGGACTTTGCAGTCCTCTGTCTCTTGCTCCTTAAAGGAACTTCATTGTCATCCTCCTCGGGATTCTCAACGTGTTCTATTGGAATGGTGGATTCAGGAATCTCAGCTAATTCCTGACTAGATGAAACAGGTTTCTTCTGATTTGATGAGCTAGACATATCCTTCATAGGAAATATGTTCTCAAAGAAAGTCGCATCATTCGACTCCATAATCGTACCAACATGCATGTCGGATACCTCAGATTTTACTACCAAGAATCTATAACCAATGCTATTAAAAGCATAGCCCAGAAGAACACAATCTACGGTTTTAGGTCCAAGCTTGCGCTTCTTGGGAATTGGTATATTGACTTTCGCCAAACAACCCCAAGTACGTAGGTAGGAGAGTTTCAATCTTTTCCTTTCCCATTCCTCAAACGGAGTAATGGTTTTATTCTTTGTGGGAACTCGGTTTAGGACATGACATGCAGTCATTAGTGCCTCCCCCCACCATGCCTTGGAGAGACCCGAAGTGTCCAACATGGCGTTAACCAAATCAGACAACGTTCGGTTCTTTCTTTCAGCCACCCCATTTGACTGGGGTGAGTAGGGAGGCGTCCTCTCATGAATAATACCGTGTTCAGCACAAAAAGAATTAAACTCGTTGGAAAAATACTCTCCACCACGATCAGACCTAAGCCGTTTAATTTTACGATCAAGTTGGTTCTCAGCTTCGGCCTTATAGTTCTTGAAATAAGTTAAAGCTTCATCTTTAGATTTCAGAAGATACACATAACAATATCTAGTGGAGTCATCAATAAGTGTCATAAAATATTTCTTTCCACCTTTTGTCAATACGCCATTCATCTCACAAAGATCAGAATGTATAAGTTCTAGTGGTGCCAAGTCTCTCGCCTCCGCAGTCTTATGAGATTTGCGAGGTTGCTTAGCTTGAACACACACTTGACATTTGGAACCTTTAACAGTACTGAATTTCGGAATTAAACTCATATTTGCTAACCGCGTCATGCAACCAAAATTAATATGACATAGTCGTGAATGCCAAACATCACAATCATTATCGTGGCAAACATTATTAATAACTTTGGTGCAAATATCTGACAAGGATAAGCGGAACAAGCCTCCGCACTCATAGCCTTTACCAATAAATTGTCCATACTTGGAAATTACAACTTTATTAGACTCGAAAACCAACTTAAAACCATCTCGACATAAACGTGAGCCGCTGACGAGATTTTTATTGATGGAGGGCACATGATGAACGTTCTTCAGCCGCACGATCTTCCCCGAAGTAAACTTCAGATCGACCGTACCAACACCACGAACAGTAGCATGTGACCCGTTACCCATCAGCACGGGGGAAGTCCCTGTGACCTGATAAGAAGAGAACATGGAAGCATCAGCACAAACATGTATATTGGCACCTGTGTCAACTAACCATTCAGGTGAATGACAAACTGAAAGAATAGTGGGAACTATACCGTACCCAGAATCCTTCATCTCAGTGTCAGCCATGACAACATTAGCGGTCTTGCCGCTGTTCTCCTGCTGCTGCAGCTCATAACGCTTGGGGCACTTAGGAGCCCAATGGGTCAGTTCACCGCAAACGTGACATGACCCCTTTCTCTTCTTGAAGTTGGTAGAGTGCGACGGCTTAAACTTGCCATCGGGCTTGCCTTTACCCTCGGATTTCTTCTTGATATATTTAGGCTTGTTGGGAGGGTAATGTTTCTTCTGTACCACATGAGCAGAAGAACCTACCTCAACAACCCGAGCACGTGTATCCTTTGCTCTCGCCTTCTCTTCCACATCAAGAGATCCGATGAGGTCCATTACGGAAAACTCCTGTCTCTTGTGTTTTAGAGAAGTAGCAAAGGTGCTCCATGAAGATGGAAGCTTGGCAATAATGCCTCCGGCCACAAACTTGTCCGGTAACATACACTTAAAGTGCTCAAGTTCTTTAGCGAGTGACTGTATCTCATGAGCCTGTTGAACAACAGAGCGCTCATCAGTCATCCTGTAGTCATAGAATTGCTCCATGACATACAGCTCGCTTCCAGCATCCGAGGCCCCAAATTTGGCCTCGAGTGCAGCCCACATATCCTTGCCGTTATCAAACGACATATACGGATCCACGATGGAATCATCGATAATACCGAGGAGGGCACTTTTAAACATAGTGTCCATATCCTCAAAGGCCTCCAGCTGTGCTGGATTGAGATCGCCCTCAGGCTTGCCCTTGGTGGCCGCATAGCAGCGCAAGGTTTGAAACCATAGCACTGCTCTCGTGCGCCACCTCTTAAAGTCCACACCCTTGAAAGGGATTGGCCTTGTCGCCGCAATGACAGACGGCGCAGGTGCAAGAAATTGCCTATAATCAGGTTTTTGGATTGTTGAATATATTAGCAATTTAGCACATGATTTAATTCGAAATATCAGTAGATGAATTGCGACAGTAGCAAATACAGTAATCATGCAAACGTCTAAATCTAGTACAGTAGACAGATTGATACAATCTATTGCAAGAACTAGACATATGAATTCCAGTAACATCTCATACAGATGAAAGAGAGATACGTACGATGGAGCGGTAGCGGCACCGCCGTTGTTGTTGTTCCCGGTGTCGGCCATGTCGTTGATGAAGAGGTTGCCGATGTCGGGGAAGAAATCGTCGTTGGGGAAGTGGTCGCCGTCAGCAGTCGCGCTCATGCGCTCCCCAAAAACCTGATCGCCCCTCTCCCGTACAGGATCACAAGAGGCGGGGTTCCGGAGGCCTGCTGTCCCTTCTCGCGGTGCACGCCGGAAGGAGGGATGGAGAAGACTTGAATTGGCGGCGCAGTGTTTTGGAACGGTATGACGAAGTGGTGGCTAGGGTTTACCGTATGCGCGTATTTATATGCGGGCTGGGAGAGACGTGAGAGAGACGTGAGCGTAACTCCACGTCTGAGTCGGTTCGGCTCCACGATCCAGAAAGGAAACGGAAACGGTTTTGGAATTAACGCGTCCGTTAATTACCAAATTAATGACTCATTAAGTTTTCCCAATCGACAAAATAAACGCTCTCGGCTCATTCCCGCAACCCGCGGCGCGGCGCGTCGTGACGTGTCGTGACGAGGCGAGGCGAGGCGAGGCGTGGCGAGGCGGGCGGCGGAGGAGGAGGAGCGCGCGTGTGGCACACCTCTCCTCTTGCCTTGCCTACTCATACATGAGCTAGAATGGCTCACCTTATAAGGTGCTTCCACTCTCTTCAAACTAGCAATGTGGGACTAAACTTTAGTCCCACTCACTCCACTTATTATTCATGAATGGGCCATGACAATTTCAGGATTTTTAGTGGGCTTAATGGGCTAGCCAATTGAGCCCATATGATGGAGCCCATGTAAAAATTCCAACAATTACAAGACTAGTGTTGGTTTTGATGCCTTGAAATGGCGGTGAGATGTTGGTATATATACTCTGGCGACGCGTCGACGAGCTCGTGCTGGACGCAACGTGTACGCGAAGCTTAGGAGAAGAAGGTCCGGTTCACACGCGGAAACACACGCGTACCTTCTTGCCCAGTCGTTGTTGCTTAGCAAGGTTCATCCAACTGCTCCCTGGTCAACTGTGCGAATCGGAGGCGGGCACCCGGCGAGCGCGACGCGTCGTGGCGGACGGCGCCGCGGCAGAATCAATCCTACCGGAGGCAGGTAAGGTGGGACGCGCCTTGTTGGTGTCGTGTTGCCTTGCGGACGGCAGGGTCGACTGTTGGGGTTGTTCCCTTCATGTTCACTGATCCTCACTGATTGTTGGAAGTTGAAAGTTTGGAACACAACTGTTCTATCGAAATTGTAGTGCCTTTTTCGTATAAAGTAGGCAATGATAGATCGTGTAGTGCCTTTTCTTCTATCATTTTAGCAGTTGCTAATCAGGTGGACCCATAGGCCCCACGGAGCCACGCGTGCAAGCGGCCACACCGCGCCAGTCGAGGGACGAGGTGGGGGCGTTCGGCGGGATCTCGGAACCGGTGGCTGCGGGGCTGCGTTCAAGTGCTCGGCGGAGGGATAAACCGCATGTACTGATTTGCCTATTGCCAAGAGAGGATCTTTTCTCGCCGCTAAGAGGGATGCGCGTCTAGCAGGTTGTTCACCAAGCTCTACACTAGATTCATATGTGGTCTCTCCTGCTCACCGAAGACCAACATGGACATTTGGATGCAGGATGCTCTCGCGTGATGACGGCCGTTCAGGCTATCTTCAGCAGGGCTGGATGGTTGCATAGAAGACGGAAACAATGAGTAGTCGTCTAATCTTATTGGTGTTTAGGTAGTTGATATTTGTGGTCACTATCGCTGCTCGTTGAGCTTGTTTTTATTGGTTGGGTGCTTGGATAGATGTAAACTTGATGTTTTTTGCTTTAATATAAAAACCATGTGCGTCGTCCAGATATAGAGGCCGGGGGCTTTCCCATTTAAAAAAAAACATGTGCTTACCTTCCTTTGCCGTGTGCTTACCTGTGTTTGCCGTGTGCCTCCCGTAGTGACAGTACACTCCATGGAGGATTTATTCTAGTATCCTGAATAATCTGTAAGTTCAATGGATACTAAGTCATGATTCGGGAGTCCAAATTTTAATTATCTGCAATTTATTCATTTGAACATGCTTTATAGGTAATACCCTTTAGACCATGGACCTATGACTATGTTTCTTTTCCTTAGTTTACGCTATAATTCACGACCACATTCCTCTCAGGCTTTTGAAACTAGCATGGTTCTAACATCCAAGGTAACAATGACGTCATCAGTTTCCTATAAAAAGTATGAATTTGACGTCATAAACATATGGGCCACTTGGCAGGATATAGAAAATTAAGAAAGCACGTCATTAGGCACGAGGGCGTACATATATGTTATACAAGTACAAATCAGTGGATAAATCACTTTGTCTATTGCCATATGTTGCTACCTTTATTCTCCTACAAGCTTTTTCGAATATGCTGCTTTTCTCAGTGGTATGGAGAACTGATTGATCATCTACACCACAATGAGCTTAAACAAGAAGAAACCAAAGGCCGCTAGCATTCTCGCCATAAAGGGGGAACCAGAATCTGATTGGGGAAAAATTTATAGGCCCGCCGAGAAGGATGGACATGGATATGCACCGTAAAGTTTAACTAGATCTCAATGTTTGTAGGTGTCTGTCCACCGAAAGTCCTAATTATTGGGGATTGATGCCACCATAATGTAGTATCAGTTGATAATATTTGATTTACTTGCGCTAGATCCTGATCATGGAAAGCTAATGAAAATACGATCATCTAAGGGGAGATCGAACAATTGGATTACTCATGATGGAGATTTCTCTTGTATATTCCGCACATGTGGGATTAGCTTGAACTGCATGCAATGGTCATCCCGGATAATAAAATAGAATTTTTTTTGTAATATTCCCGCAAGTTGTCCCTTCTATTAACTAGTTAGTGCTCTCCAGTTGTTCTCCAGTTAACCCATTGTATACAGAATCTAGCAGTTATTCTTGAAAACAGATTTCATGCCTGACCTAATTAAGGTTCATAATTAAATATGGACAAATATTTAGACATTCTTTGCATTTAGAATGGTCTGTCCTACAAAAGCATGTGTGCACTATTAAAATCATGGAACTGATGGTTAGATACGGACGATCTCTGTTCTGATACGATAGTTCGTGATGCGAAATCATGTTATATACTCCCAAACTTTTGTCAGCACACATGAAAAAAGAAATACATTTCTTAGAGAAGCACTTGGCACTGTGAAGATGCTGTGAAAACTGTTGTTATTGGAACATATGCTCACAAGATTTGCCTTTTTCATCTAGAGAAGCTCTATTATGGTTTTTTAGGAAAAGTTTTTGCTTTGCTAGCACAAAAATTTAAATGGTAAACATTAGAAAAAACAATATCAATTGTATTTTTCATTATTAAAATTTATTTTGAAAATGAAACATGTATGTGTGCATCCCACAAACGAAGGTATTGACACAATAGGCACATTTTATAGTTCCATCACTGAATAGCTGTGCAAACTTTCACTGGCCTTGCATGTGCTTCTCGGACTCTGCCAGCCTAATTAAGATTTGAATTGGTGGAGCTTATCAGTGAAGGCTTGAGTGCCCGAGACAAATAGTAATGTAGCATGATTCGCTAAGGGCATCCGCAATGTGAGGAAAACAACACCTTAAGTCCTACATGGCATGTTGCAAAGTACACCTTATACATTGTGAAGAAAAATAAGGTCATCCATAAGCTTAAGGGCATCCGCAATGTGAGAAAAACCACACCTTAAGTCCTACGTGGCATGTTGCAAAATACACCTTATACATTGTGGAGAAAAATAAGGGCATCCATAAGCTTAAGGTGCACCTCAAGCTTGTGGTCTACCATAAGCAATAGAAAAATAAAATCCTCTCTTCTCTATCTCTCGCATGTAGTAGTATGATAAGACATGTGGGTCCCGGCTTATGGCTTAAATTCACCTTATACATTGTGAGGGCATCTCCAATGTAGAAATAAGAGTAGACCTTAAGCAAAAAAGTGGTCTTAAGACTCACCCTTATACATTGTGGCACTAGACCTTAAACTAAAAAATTTAAGACCCACCCATACCACTATGGCCTTGCCATAAGAAATTTAATAAAGAAAAGTAATATTTCTCTCACCTACTTTATACTGTTTACCTACTTTATACTGTTTGCATTTGTTCATTGGTCAAAAATTTCTGCTAAGTGGGATCCACCTTAAGATTCATCTGGACCTTAAGCATTGTGAGGTTTTTAGACTGCTATGGAACATATTGTGGGACCCAGCTTATGGCTTCTATCAGAAATAAGCATTGGAGACGCCCTGAGAGAATTCCATAAGCCAAGTGGGACCCAGCTTATGACAAAATCTCACCTTATACATTGCGGATACCCTAAGGTGCACGTCAAGCTTGTGGTCTACCATAAGCAATAGAAAAATAATATCCTACCTCCTCTATCTCTTGCATGTAGTAGTATGATAAGACATGTGGGTCCCGGCTTATGGGACCCAGCTTATGGCAAAACCTCACCTTATACATTGCGGATGCCCTAAGACTAGCCATAGTGGTGGTATCATAGCTAGTATCATGCAAATTGGACCCACAAAAAAGCTGATGTGGCAGGTAATTAATGAAGAGAGAGATGGTTAGAGTAACATAGGTAGATACCGTATCATGACACCTAAAACAAGAAAAATTAGTTGCATGTAAATCTTGTACACATATTTGTATTGAGATTCTACAAAACAATAAATAGAATGATATTATGTTACTACTATAAGATACTATGCATTATAGAGGTAATATCATGTACTAGTATCATATGCATGATACTTGTGTATGTTACTTCCCACTATGACTAGTCTAAGGATTCCAAAGCATGAACAGTGAGACCAGTGACCGAAAACCACACAGAAAACCCACCCACGTCCACATAGCAAGAGCAGAGATAGGGAATTGTGTGAGATTCCAGACTGGTTCTTCTCTCCACTTGATTTATTATATGATACAAGTTTCAAGAAGAAAGCAGATACAACTAGTGTACAAGCACTACTCAAAATGGCTGAAAAAACATGCGCAGACACAAGCATACCGGAGGAGCTGTGCCTTTCTGCCCGGCATCGGTATTTACATGGAGGCTCTGATCAAACTGTTGAGCTTCGTATATCTGTCACAAACTCACAAATAATTCCAGGCGCCTTTCAGTTTCGGCAGATGGTAATCCAACTAGCTAGTACCTTACGAGAGTGGTATTAGTAGTGGTTGTTGGGTAGTGGTGGTAATCCACGGCTCCGTTCTCCCTGCGATCCGCAGCTGCTTCGTCGAGTTCGATCGTCCTGGGCGCAGAAGCTTAGGAAAAGAGGATCCCGTTCACACGCGGAAACACACACGTACATCCTTGCCCAGTCGTTGTTGCTTAGCATGGTCTCGCTCGATCAGGTTCATCCAACTCCTCCCGACGCGCGTCTTCACCGAGCCCGCGTCGCGTGCCTGCACACTGCCAGTGATGGTGTGTCGGGGTCGTGCTCCCCGAGTCAACTGTGCGAATGGGAGGCGGGCACATCGCGACTGCGACGCGTCGTGGGCGGGCGGTGCCGCAGCAGAATCAATCCTACCGGAGGCAGGCAAGGTGAGATGCCGGTCAGGCGCTAGAGTGTTTGTGTGTTTGGGCAATGCGTGGCCCAGAAGTGGATGCCGCTTGCTGGTCTTGCGGACGGCAGGGGCGACTGTTGGGCATGTTCACTCCATGTTCTCACCCCTTAAATAGCGGGATATTGCATATAGCGGCACCCCTTAAAAACAGCTATAGCGGACATATAGCGGGATATAGCGGCGTTATAGCGGCAAGTTGTACACGGCATCATTTAGCGGCAACATGCTCAAACAGCTATATCGGAGCTATAGCGAGGATATATCGGGCTATTTAAAACTATGGTCTAGATACGTCTATACTTGGACAAATAAAAGTCATCTATTGATGAACGGAGGGAGTGTGTGTTCTATCAAAAGTAAAACTGAGCCATTGCATCTGTCGTTTGCTGAGCCTTGTCCACGCTGAGAAACTAGGTAACCAACCCGTTTGGTTTTTCTTGCTTGAAATTTTGATACAGGCCTAGTGAGTACAAAATAAAATAAAAAATGACAGCTCAAACTACGTTATTTACGGGTAATCTAGCTAACCCAGGTGATGCATGATAGACCGCATAAGCCTGTCTTGGATAATTGCTTCAGTAATCACATTGCCAGTGATTGGAATATGCATGTTTCAGTCCTCCGAACAATCTACCAGTTCAGTGCACTGGGTACTCATGCATGGAGATTGAAAATTACAGTGCCTACACATGGTTCGTTTCAACATGCTTTTAGGTAAGACCATTTGATCAGTGACCAATTTCTTTTCATTAGCTCGCACTTTAACTAACCATCATGATCCCTCTCAGTTAAGGAAAAAAATTGGCAGCATTCTAACCTCCGGATATTGGCGTCATTAACCTTGAAGAATAAGCACAAATTTGACGTCGTATATAGCAATTCAATATATGGGCCACTTAACAGGAAACAAAAACGAAAGAACATCATAATTAGCGAAGCAAGAACATGTTAATGGATAAATCAACCGTGACTTTTGCGAAATATTGCTGCCTTTATTCCCCTACAAAGTTTGGTAGAATATGCCACTCTCTCTTCTCACTGGTGTGAAGAAATGATTGATCAGCCCCACTACAGTGTGCTTAAGCAAGAAGAAACCAAAAGGCAGGGGACATTCTTGGTAGAAAGGGCTAGCCAGAATTGGATCGACGACGGATTGCACGGCACCAGTAAGAGATTTGGTACCAAATTTTGTAGTTACATCTCAGTCTATGAAGTGACTGCCCACCGAAAGACCTAATTATTCGAGATGGATGCCACCATTATACATTACGTGGTATCAGCGGTAACTTTTGGTTTACTTGCCCCGATCTCGGTTATGGAAGTCGGGTGAAAATAAGATCCGCTACAAGAGAGACGGAACAACTGGATTTCTTATGAGGAGATTTATATTGTACATTCTGCACTAGAGGAATTGGATTGTCATCCGCGCTAATCTAGAAAAAAATTGTCCCTTCATTTATAGTTAGTGCTTTTTTAGTTGCTCTCTAATTAATCACCTATACACCTACTCCAATAGTTTTTTATGAGAAATAATGAAAAGGCTTTCTATGGTACCACAAAATGAATAATAGCCATTCATTTTCATGCATCTGAAGGCTGATATCAATTCATAGTTTCATACTAGTGATAAGAAGGTGACGAGTTAAAATCGTACTACCGACCTATGGAGGCAAACTCGGTAGACGGTACATCAGAAAAAATACTATAACTGGGCTCAGACGCAGGACCTAGCTGGGCCCGGCCCAAGACTAATAATGTATGATGGTGTTTGCTATGTTCAGACTGACCAAACGGTAACCTATTCTAAGGGTGTGTTTGGTTGAGTGGCTATCCCCTGAGTGGCTAAGGAGTAAGGATAGCCACTTCTTTAGTGGTTGCCCCATGTTTGGTTTAGAGTGTTGGAGGGATAGGGATAGACAAATTTTGGGAATATGTTTCCAAAACGATGGTTGAGCTCGTCTGGCCAAAAGTGGCGAATGAGGCCAACCAGTTTTATTTAACGCGCTAGACTCGCCCCTAAACTCGATTTTCTCGCCAAAAGGAGAGTCTAAAGTATCTATTGCCGTTAATCTATTCCTCTCTCCTTGAAAACCAGGCGGCGGCGTCAAATCCGGTGACATCGAGCGCAGCAGCTGGACCTTGGACGACACGGGATTGATACCAGACTCCAACCGCGGCAGCTGCACAGTTCGTCTCCTCTCTGTCAATCTGGTTCGGCAGCGATGGCTCCTCTGTTTGTACGATTAAGGCGGAAGAGTGGGAGATGGCTGGTGGCGCAAACGGTGGCGGACGGGCTGGTCGTCTCTCCTGTCTCGCGTCCGCTCCGGTCATGTTCCTCCTCTCTCCAATCCTCTTATCTCTCTCGTCTCTTCTAGATCCATGGCCGATGGATACGAGAAGGATTCATCAACGATTAACATTATTTTATTTTATGTGAAAAGAGCGACTAGTACTCGTTAATTATTGATCCACGCACATGAGACAGCTAACTAGTAAATTGATTTATTCATAGCATGTACTGGCCGATTTCTTTTTGCACAGTAACAATATCCCAACCATATATTATCTCCAAACCGAACGGAAATCTGGCTCATCCTTCGCACTCAATAAAGCGTGAAAAATGGCTATCCCTAACTGTAAAACAATGCGTTTGGGGGGAACCGCCTCAACCTCAAAGGGTGGCCTATCTCGTATATATATATATGAGTGTACAATACACGTACAGGTACAGAAACTATACAGGACTATACAGTCTAACACCGTCCCTCAATCTTAGCCACTTCTTAAAGAATCGAGAAGGGTAAGTTTGCGTCTACACGCCTCAAACAGTGGTAGAGGCAATGGCTTGGTGAAGATGTCTGCAATTTGATCTTTGGAAGAGATAAACTTGATCTGTAGTAGCTTCTGTGAGACACGTTCCCTTACAAAATGATAGTGAACCTCGATGTGTTTTGTTTGGTCATGGAATACCGGATTTGTCGAGAGGTATGTACCACCGATGTTATCACACCAAAGGATAGGAGACTGTGATTGGGAAATTTCCAATTCCTGAAGCAAAGACTGTACCTAGATGAGCTCTGCAGTGGCATTGGCCACAGCCTTGTATTCAGATTCAGTACTGCTACGTGATACAGTAGCCTGTTTCCGAGCACTCCAGGCGATCAATTTGGAGCCAAAGAACACAGCATAGCCCCCCGTTGATCGCTTGTCATCCGGACTGCCAGCCCAATCCGCATCAGAATATGCCGAGAGAACCCCAGAGGGGTTTGGCCGAATGTGAAGCCCATAGGACACTGTGAGTCATACATAGCGCAAGATGCGCTTAACAACAGACCAATGAGTGTCGCGTGGTGTCTGTTGACAGCATAGGAAATATCTGGTCTCGTGATCATCAAATACTGGAGGCCACCAACAATACTCCTGTACTTTGTAGCATCCTCAGAGGACAGTAGATCTCCATCGACTGCAGTGACCTTGTCAGTGGTAGACATAGGAGTGGCAGCCGGGTTGCACTTAAGCATCCCTGCCCACTGCAATAAGTCTAAAGAATACTTCTTCTATGTCAGAACAAGACCATCAGAACGAGAAGAAACCTCCACACCAAGAAAATAGTGAAGATTCCCAAGATCTTTGACAGCAAAATCAAGCTTCTGTAGAAGAAATAGTGACGAATCGGCAGTGGATGGTGCAAAGCCATGAGCACGAAGAGCTGTCGCAAGACGAGCATGCCAGACACGAGGAGCTTGCTTCAGACCATAAAGTGCTTTGGTAAGACGACATATGTAGTCGGGACGACCAGGATCACTACAAGAAATGTGTTGATACATGACGTTCTCACAACGACGATGGACGAAATCGTCATAAAGTTATGACGATTTTGTGCCATATCGTCGTTAGCCGCTGGAGGGGTAAAAAACGCTGAATTTTTATGACGATTTGGCCAAAAAACGTCGTGATTTTGTAAAGTGATATCGTCATGAACGATCATGGCGTTGTTTTTAACCGATCACGACGAATTTAAATCGTCATGACATTCTAAATGTGGATATGTTGGTACGATTGAACGGACACATCATCAACTCCGCCTACGTGGCATGTCTGTTGGATAGACACGTCGTCAACTCCGCCCACGTGGCTTGTCTTTTGGATAGACACATCATCAACTCTGGCCTGCGTGGCACGTCTGTTGATAGACAGATCTAGGTCTACCACTTGGCAACACACTGCCATTGACATGTGGGGCCTGGGACTGCTGCCATGTGGCATAGGTAAATAGGACATACTGCCATTGACATGTGGGACCAGAGACAGATAATGCCACGCTATGCAGTCTCTGTGGAAAATACCACAAAAATTCGTCCCGAGTGGGGTTCGAACCGTGCACCTCGGGTAAACCCGCTGGCTCAGCTAGCCAATAGGCCAACGAACACATCTTGCTATAGGAACGTGTTCGCTCCTTTTATGCTTATTTAAGCGACTTTGGGCCAAAGCCCAATAAGACAACGAAACGAGAGGGAATACAGCTTGGGCCGAATTCGGCAGCACACAGGGCTGCTTGCGCGGGCAAGCTGACGTGCAGGTTGGGATGGGTCGTTGTGTTTTTTTTTTTTTTGTCTGTTTTCATTCTATAATTTGAATTTCACCTCCAAATTGACCATAACCAATTTAAAAAAAAATTGAAAAAATATTTGTAGTAATTATATATAATTTGAAACCATTTTTTAAACATAAAACAATCGTTCCCATGGTCATATATTTATTAAGACTTTAGGGGATTTTTGAATTACGGTTTTGGAGTAAAAAAGGCGGGCATGATTATTCTTATCTAATTGTGCAATTTTGTGAAACTCTTGGTGTATCTCTATTGAAATATGTACTTGTCCACCTAAAAATGATTTTTTCAAAAAATAAAGAGCAAACTACGAGGCACCTGTAGTTCAAATTTGGCCCGGTTTCAGCTGAATCGGCAGAAATTTGTCTTTTTCGAAAGAGGTGTATTTTGAGATATTGAGAGGTAGTAAGTTTGTTATTTGTAACTAAAATATGACATAATATATTTAGAATTTTACTTTGTACATTTTGGCAACATATTTTGTGTATGTGCTTCACAAAAAAAGCCGGTTTTGACACTCCGGAGATGGAAAATGGTATTTTTATTCAACGAAAAATAAAACTTTCTTCGTGAACATTGTTAGTTGTACCAATATGCATATTTGTGTGGAATATGGTAACATTTAAACAAACTATGCCATGGATGTGGCCAAAACATCCGTCATTTCGCCCGAAACCCAAGAATGTTCGGAGGAGATAGCTCATTTTTGTGAACACATTTTCAACCAAATTGTCGTATTCAAAGTTTATTATTTTTTGTGGATACTAGGACATATATAACAACACCACGCGAAGATCTTGCATAGTTTCGAGTTTTTTTGAATTTTCTGGAATTTTCAAAGCCGGTTTCGGAAAACGGTCAAAACGGGGGACATGACCGTTCGTACCTAGGTGTTGAATATTTATGAAATCTTGGTGTATCTATGTTGGAATAGGTACTTGGGTACCTAAAAATGATTTTTTTCAAAAAATAAAGAGCAAACTACGAGGCACCTGTAGTTCAAATTTGGCCCGGTTTCAGCTGAATCGGCAGAAATTTGTCTTTTTCGAAAGAGGTGTATTTTGAGATATTGAGAGGTAGTAAGTTTGTTATTTGTAGATAAAATATGACATAATATATTTAGAATTTTACTTTGTACATTTTGGCAACATAGTTTGTGTATGTGCTTCACAAAAAAAGCCGGTTTTGACACTCCGGAGATGGAAAATGGTATTTTTATTCAACGAAAAATAAAACTTTCTTCGTGAACATTGTTAGTTGTACCAATATGCATATTTGTGTGGAATATGGTAACATTTAAACAAACTATGCCATGGATGTGGCCAAAACATCCGTCATTTCGCCCGAAACCCAAGAATGTTCGGAGGAGATAGCTCATTTTTGTGAACACATTTTCCACCAAATTGTCTTATTCGATGTTTATTATTTTTGGTGGATACTAGGACATATATAACAACACCAAGCGAAGATCTTGCATCGTTTCGAGTTTTTTTGAATTTTCTGGAATTTTCAAAGCCGGTTTCGGAAAACGGTCAAAACGGGGAACATGACCGTTCGTACCTAGGTGTTGAATCTTTATGAACTCTTGGTGTATCTATGTTGGAATAGGTACTTGGGTACCTAAAAATGATTTTTTTTAAAAATAAAGAGAAAACTACGAGGCACCTGTAGTTCAAATTTGGCCCGGTTTGAGCTGAATCGGCAGAAATTTGTCTTTTTCGAAAGAGGTGTATTTTGAGATATTGAGAGGTAGTAAGTTTGTTATTTGTAGATAAAATATGACATAATATATTTATAATTTTACTTTGTATATTTTGGCAACATAGTTTGTGTATGTGCTTCACAAAAAAAGCCGGTTTTGACACTCCGGAGATGGAAAATGGTATTTTTATTCAACGAAAAATAAAACTTTCTTCGTGAACATTGTTAGTTGTACCAATATGCATATTTGTGTGTAATATGGTAACATTTAAACAAACTATGCCATGGATGTGGCCAAAACATCCGTCATTTCGCCCGAAACCCAAGAATGTTCGGAGGAGATAGCTCATTTTTGTGAACACATTTTCAACCAAATTGTCGTATTCAAAGTTTTTTATTTTTGGTGGATACTAGGACATATATAACAACACCACGCGAAGATCTTGCATCGTTTCGAGTTTTTTTGAATTTTCTGGAATTTTCAAAGTCGGTTTCGGAAAACGGTCAAAACGGGGGACATGACCGTTCGTACCTAGGTGTTGAATCTTTATGAACTCTTGGTGTATCTATGTTGGAATAGGTACTTGGGTACCTAAAAATGATTTTTTCAAAAAATCATGAGCAAACTACGAGGCACCTGTAGTTCAAATTTGGCCCGGTTTCAGCTGAATCGGCAGAAATTTGTCTTTTTCGAAAGAGGTGTATTTTGAGATATTGAGAGGTAGTAAGTTTGTTATTTGTAACTAAAATATGACATAATATATTTAGAATTTTACTTTGTACATTTTGGCAACATATTTTGTGTATGTGCTTCACAAAAAAAGCCGGTTTTGACACTCCGGAGATGGAAAATGGTATTTTTATTCAACGAAAAATAAAACTTTCTTCGTGAACATTGTTAGTTGTACCAATATGCATCTTTGTGTGGAATATGGTAACATTTAAACAAACTATGCCATGGATGTGGCCAAAACATCCGTCATTTCGCCCGAAACCCAAGAATGTTCGGAGGAGATAGCTCATTTTTGTGAACACATTTTCAACCAAATTGTCGTATTCAAAGTTTTTTATTTTTGGTGGATACTAGGACATATATAACAACACCACGCGAAGATCTTGCATCGTTTCGAGTTTTTTTGAATTTTCTGGAATTTTCAAAGCCGGTTTCGGAAAACGGTCAAAACGGGGGACATGACCGTTCGTACCTAGGTGTTGAATCTTTATGAACTCTTGGTGTATCTATGTTGGAATAGGTACTTGGGTACCTAAAAATGATTTTTTCAAAAAATCATGAGCAAACTACGAGGCACCTGTAGTTCAAATTTGGCCCGGTTTCAGCTGAATCGGCAGAAATTTGTCTTTTTCGAAAGAGGTGTATTTTGAGATATTGAGAGGTAGTAAGTTTGTTATTTGTAACTAAAATATGACATAATATATTTAGAATTTTACTTTGTACATTTTGGCAACATATTTTGTGTATGTGCTTCACAAAAAAAGCCGGTTTTGACACTCCGGAGATGGAAAATGGTATTTTTATTCAACGAAAAATAAAACTTTCTTCGTGAACATTGTTAGTTGTACCAATATGCATCTTTGTGTGGAATATGGTAACATTTAAACAAACTATGCCATGGATGTGGCCAAAACATCCGTCATTTCGCCCGAAACCCAAGAATGTTCGGAGGAGATAGCTCATTTTTGTGAACACATTTTCAACCAAATTGTCGTATTCAAAGTTTTTTATTTTTGGTGGATACTAGGACATATATAACAACACCACGCGAAGATCTTGCATCGTTTCGAGTTTTTTTGAATTTTCTGGAATTTTCAAAGCCGGTTTCGGAAAACGGTCAAAACGGGGGACATGACCGTTCGTACCTAGGTGTTGAATCTTTATGAACTCTTGGTGTATCTATGTTGGAATAGGTACTTGGGTACCTAAAAATGATTTTTTCAAAAAATCATGAGAAAACTACGAGGCACCTGTAGTTCAAATTTGGCCCGGTTTCAGCTGAATCGGCAGAAATTTGTCTTTTTCGAAAGAGGTGTATTTTGAGATATTGAGAGGTAGTAAGTTTGTTATTTGTAGACTAAAATATGACATAATATATTTAGAATTTTACTTTGTACATTTTGGCAACATATTTTGTGTATGTGCTTCACAAAAAAAGCCGGTTTTGACACTCCGGAGATGGAAAATGGTATTTTTATTCAACGAAAAATAAAACTTTCTTCGTGAACATTGTTAGTTGTACCAATATGCATCTTTGTGTGGAATATGGTAACATTTAAACAAACTATGCCATGGATGTGGCCAAAACATCCGTCATTTCGCCCGAAACCCAAGAATGTTCGGAGGAGATAGCTCATTTTTGTGAACACATTTTCAACCAAATTGTCGTATTCGAAGTTTTTTATTTTTGGTGGATACTAGGACATATATAACAACACCACGCGAAGATCTTGCATCGTTTCGAGTTTTTTTGAATTTTCTGGAATTTTCAAAGCCGGTTTCGGAAAACGGTCAAAACGGGGGACATGACCGTTCGTACCTAGGTGTTGAATCTTTATGAACTCTTGGTGTATCTATGTTGGAATAGGTACTTGGGTACCTAAAAATGATTTTTTCAAAAAATAAAGAGAAAACTACGAGGCACCTGTAGTTCAAATTTGGCCCGGTTTCAGCTGAATCGGCAGAAATTTGTCTTTTTCGAAAGAGGTGTATTTTGAGATATTGAGAGGTAGTAAGTTTGTTATTTGTAGACTAAAATATGACATAATATATTTAGAATTTTACTTTGTACATTTTGGCAACATATTTTGTGTATGTGCTTCACAAAAAAAGCCAGTTTTGACACTCCGGAGATGGAAAATGGTATTTTTATTCAACGAAAAATAAAACTTTCTTCGTGAACATTGTTAGTTGTACCAATATGCATCTTTGTGTGGAATATGGTAACATTTAAACAAACTATGCCATGGATGTGGCCAAAACATCCGTCATTTCGCCCGAAACCCAAGAATGTTCGGAGGAAATAGCTCATTTTTGTGAACACATTTTCCACCAAATTGTCTTATTCGATGTTTATTATTTTTGGTGGATACTAGGACATATATAACAACACCACGCGAAGATCTTGCATCGTTTCGAGTTTTTTTGAATTTTCTGGAATTTTCAAAGCCGGTTTCGGAAAACGGTCAAAACGGGGGACATGACCGTTCGTACCTAGGTGTTGAATCTTTATGAACTCTTGGTGTATCTATGTTGGAATAGGTACTTGGGTACCTAAAAATGATTTTTTCAAAAAATAAAGAGAAAACTACGAGGCACCTGTAGTTCAAATTTGGCCCGGTTTCAGCTGAATCGGCAGAAATTTGTCTTTTTCGAAAGAGGTGTATTTTGAGATATTGAGAGGTAGTAAGTTTGTTATTTGTAGATAAAATATGACATAATATATTTAGAATTTTACTTTGTACATTTTTGCAACATATTTTGTGTATGTGCTTCACAAAAAAACCAAGTTTTGACACTCCGGAGATGGAAAATGGTATTTTTATTCAACGAAAAATAAAACTTTCTTCGTGAACATTGTTAGTTGTACCAATATGCATCTTTGTGTGGAATATTGTCACATTTCAACAAACTATGCCATGGATGTGGCCATAACATCCGTCATTTCGCCCGAAACCCAAGAATGTTCGGAGGAAATTTGTCGGAAAATAATATTTTTATACACAGGGAAATTAAACTTTCTTCGGCCCTACTTCCTCCTCATCCCCTTAGCATCATACCGTGAGTTGCGTTTGCTGAGCTGTGTCTTTTTGGAGCAATCCATATCCGTGCTAAAAGGACGAAGTGAGAAAAAAATATCGCGGCAGGTGAATTCGGATCTCTGCGCGTGTGTGCGAAATTTCAACGACGAATCCAACCCTAAATCCTTAAAAATGATTTAAACAGGCAACAATTTGTTCTTATTTCAATATTTATGATTTTTATTTACTCAGAGCACAACTTACTCTGTCTAAAAGGGAGGCTGACTTGTGGGACCCGAGTACGGTATCTCTCCCGGGAAAACGAAATTTTGCAACCACCATCGCGCGCGGGGAGACCAAAGTTTCGTGAAGTCCCCACTTCACAGGCACCGAAACAAACCCTAACCCCGATCTGAGCCACATGTTCCTCTCCCTTATCCCCTCCTCCTATCCGCCCTGAGCTCAACCCTAATTCTCCTCCCAATTTTCATTCTTGCACCGCCGCCCCCTTCGATTCTTTGTGCGCCGCCGCCTCGATCCAGATCGCCACCTCCTCTGGCTCCCCTTCCACGCGCCCTCCCAGCCTCTCCCCTTCACCGAAGTCGCCGCGCCGTCCTCCGAGATGGTGAACCTCCCCTCCGAGATGGGATCCTGGGAACCGGCAGCAACTTCCGAGCGGCAGCCCTGCGGAATCCACACCATCGGCGAACACCGCCTTCCACGCCGACGAGCGTCATGGACGGGTGCGGCTCAGCGGCCATGGAGATCGACGAGGTGAGTTATGGCACGGAAGCCAGTGCCCCAACCCCAACCTCTCTGCCTCTGGATTCGTCCGCCCCATCCTCGGCGACGCCAATCCGTTCTCCACTCGACACCTCCGTGCAGGTCCTCTCCCTCTCTGACACAGTCTCCCTCTCTCTCCCTGTAGATTCTACTGGGCATAGAGTTGAAACAGGAACCCGACGACGGTGATGACCTCCAGGCTGCTGGATGCAGCCTTCCCTGACCTCCCTTCCGTCGGATCTCGACTGGTCTGGACGGTCACCAACTACCACAGCATGAACGCTGTTCAACCAATGGACTTTCGAGGACGTCCAGGTACCAACTAGCTCCTCCCTTCTTCACGGGCTTACAAGTTTTGGATGGCGTCTGCTGATTGACTAGATATTAGGTTATGTAGTTGACTAGATACTAGATACAACATCGTTAGCCTCAAAATGTTACCATGAGTATTTAAGTGTGCCATTTAGGTACTGTCCCATTGGTGCCTCTGTTAGTATAATCTGGATTTGTTATTTTTGAAGTGCCACTGTATACACAAGTTTCATCGAGTTACCAGGTGCACATCTTCTAGCTGAACAATAAGATAGGTTAGTTAAAGAATTATATAGGCTATTTGAGGGCCCTTGATGATTATAGCTGCTTGACATTTTCAGAGCTAGGTCCTTGTTGACCAGTGGCATATTTACCCAATTACAAGCATGTTTCTGAGCCTAATTCACTTGCATTTGGAGCTTTATTGATCAAATTGTGCTATTGAAATATTAGAAAAGAAGCTATATTCATTCCATGTACTACTTTACAGCCTATCTATCTTATTTGACGGATTGATGTGATAAGGTACCAAATTTCTACACCGCAGCCTGCTGCTCGCCACTAACTTCAGTCATGAACGGCGACCTAAAGCTCTTCTACCCGTGTCCCCTGCTGCCCCCCTCTTCACCAGCGAACCAGCGGCGGTGACAACATCTACCCCAAGCTGAATTGATGCCTCTCATGCTGTTACCGCAATGACTCCAGCCTCGACCAAAACAAAGGCCATTAAGGAGAAATCCTGCAATGCTCTTCTCCTAAAGGTATCTCTGGTTTGAGATACTTATGTTTTATTGTAGCCAATAGTGTCAGCTGAATAATTCTATTTCGCATTTACAATTTAGGTGAACCAAATTGGATCTGTAACTGAGAGCATGGAGGCTCTGAAAATGTCCAAACAAGTTGGCTGCGGTGTGATGACCAGTCACCGGAGGTATACTTCTCAGTCACTGTCTTGTGTTTCTACTTTTCTCCAGTCTATACTGTCTGAAATATTGAATTGTCATATCTTGGCTGTAGTGAAACTGAGGATACATTCATTGCTGATTTGGCGGTTGGTTTATCTACGGTAAGTTTCCACACTCTTCTTTGACCGAGCTCGTCAGTGTGACCCAAGTTTCAGTGTGAAGTTGATGCAACAATCTTTCTTAGGAAACATGGCCAGATCAAGACCGGAGCACCTTGCAGATCAGAATGTCTTCCTAAGTACAACAAGGCAAGAATCTTACAACCCTCTTCTCATATGCATATCTTTTTATAGATGGTCGTGGACTTATAGACAAGCTCGTGTATAGTGCTATTTTTCTGTTGTTGTTCGTTCATTTGAGCATATGAATCTAGTCCATTTACTGACATTTGTTACCTTTTCTATTTTTGCATTGGAGCAACTTCTTAGGATTGAGGAAGAGCTTGGTGCCGCTGCTGTGTACGTTGGACTCAAATTCTATGCTCCAGTCGAGGCCTACTAGATAGGAGCTGAAGCAGCAAACCAGTGGTGATGACAACATCTTACGCAACCTCAACTGCTTCCTCTCGTGCTGTTACAGCAATGGCTCCAGTCTCGACCACGACTTCCTCTTTACAAGTTTCACTGGTTTTTTCACGGTGGGTTGACACCAATTGATCCCATCTCTCTCTCTCTGTGAAATTCTAGTGAACTTATGCTCTGTGGTAACCTGTTTCATTCAGTTTAGAGAGCAGTATTTGTTTGGCAGTTTTAGTTGAATTGAGAGAAATAGATTGTGGCCTCTAAACTTGTTCGTATTTTTGTGTCAACATGTGTGCTTGTTAAATCTGCACTAGTTCCGAATGTGTTTAGCTTCAGTTCTTGTACTCATAGTCTTATATGCTTGCAAGCTTATTAACTAGTCGTTATGGCGGTTGTGCCAAATTCTATCCCTGTCCAATATTCTTGCTTCTATCCCAATCTTAGATCTATGCTTGTGCGTGTGTTTCCAAATACCAGTGGTTCTGTTCTTCTCAAGAGGAAACGGTTCTTTGCCGGGCAGCCGGAGGCTAGTCCTTGGCCGCCCCTACTCCGTCCGTGGCATTTTTTAGAAGCCTGCAGATTCTTCTGTGTTTTTGTTGAAGTTATGTCTTATTTTCTGTTATCTGCATGTTCTACTTGGTGGTCAGTTGCAGGAAGGGGTATGACCAGCTATCAGGTACTGCTGTTGCGGCTATCAGGAGCATTGCAATGAGAGCAGTAAGGGCTATTGCTGCTGTACCACACTACCTGCTAGTTGTCTTCTATGCACTTCTCAGTGGTGAACTTACTTTTGCTGGGAAGTTGGAAGTTGGTGAACTGTAATTCAAGTTTATGTAATGCCGAAAGTTTGAATTTGGTGAAATTTGAGGTGTATTTGTGTGGCTTCTATTCCTGGGAAGTTTACTATTTGAATGAATGCTGAAATTCAATCTTCTCTGTAATTTGTTAGTTATTCAAATTTCTATCTATAATGGCATGAGAAGAGTACGTGGATAAATAAACTGGCTAAAAAATGTGGCCTGTTAAGAGTCCAGGGCCCAAACAAATTAAAATGGCCGCATGCTTGACAGGACCGATGAATATATGGGCTCTAGAAAGGCCATAGCCCAAATGATATTCATGTAAACACTTCTGAAAAAATACATTTAAAAAATGACCTGAAAATGAAATGGGTCGTAAAAAGGCCGAGGCCTAAATAGAAACTGGACCAGCAAAGGTAAGAATTATTGGGCCAGGCCCATGTATATCACCGAAATGGACCGGGCTGATTTTGATCCGCGACGAATTCATTTCGTCATGATTTTGCCACGTAGGACTGGCCACGTGGGAGCTGATGTGGCCTGCCCGGACTGCTCACGACGATTTTGGATCGTCATAGATTCATGACGTTCCTAAATCGTCGTGGATATCCATGACGTTCTCAAAAAAACGTCGTTGTGGTTAATTACTGACGCTCGGTTTTCAACGATTTGGTTTTCGTCATAAGATCGTCATGGATGAAATATGATGACGATTTGGTGACGAAAATAGAGCGTCAAGTATCAGCATATTTCTTGTAGTGGATC
The DNA here is from genome assembly GCA_028641055.1 of Alopecurus myosuroides. NCBI lineage: Eukaryota > Viridiplantae > Streptophyta > Magnoliopsida > Poales > Poaceae > Alopecurus > Alopecurus myosuroides. The sequence continues at coordinate 528,313,400 of CM054058.1, forward strand.
AGCAAAACCAGGAGGCTGACGCATATAAACCTCCTCCTCCAATAAGCCATGAAGGAACGCATTCTGCACATCAAGCTGACGAAGAGACCAACCTCGAGTAACTGCAAGAGATAGAAGAAGTCTGATAGTTGTAGGCTTGACCACTGGACTGAAAGTATCTTCATAATCAAGACCATAGCGCTGCCGAAAACCTCTGGCAACAAGACGCGCTTTGTAACACTCAATAGAACCATCAGAATGCTTCTTCACTTTGAAAACCCATTTAGAATCAATGATGTTGACCCGAGGCGGTGGAGGAACAAGAATCCACGTCTTATTGCGAATAAGAGCATGATACTCTTGTTCCATGGCCTCTCTCCAATGTGGGATACGCAGAGCAGCCTGATAAGTGCGCGGCTCAGAAGATGGATCCGCCATGGCAGCTGTCATGCAAGCAGCATACCACACAACAGTACCATCTGTGCGGTCTAGAGAACGAAAAATGCCGCTGCGGCTACGAGTGTGCGTACGTCGAGCCACAGGAGCAGGCGGAGCAGCCGGCGAGGGGCTGGATGTCGTAGCGGGCTCAGCTGGCGAGGAGCTGAGCATCGGAGACGGCCCAGCCGACGAGAGGCTGGGTGACGGCGAGCCATCCTGCCGCGCGGGCAAGGCGAAAACGGGAGTCCCGCGGGAGGGCGAGATAGCGGCCTCCTGCCGCATGGGCGACGGCGATCCTTCCCGCTGCGCGGGCGACAGCAAGGGAGAATCTGGCGACGAGGGCCGCGACGGTGAGGCAGCGGAGCGCACCGACGAGCGCGGTGTGATGGGCCGCACGTAACGGGCCGGTGGAGAGGCCGCTGCTGCATGGGCGCGCAGGTCGAGGCCATGCACGGGAGCAGTGTGATCGATGTGCTCGGACGGCGATGGAAAAGATGGAGCTGATTCAAGCAGCTCAAGACGGGCACCACGTCCCGTTCCTGCACCATGATTAGACAACAACACAGGAGAATATGCAACATCTTCAAATTGGTCAGGAGTAAGAGAGGATGAATGCACGGGAGGAGACACAGTGTTGGAAACAGGAAGAGTGGCAAAAGGAAAAAACATGCTCATCAAAAACGACATCCCGAGATATGTAGACACGATTAGACGGTACATGAAGACATTTATAACCTTTATGAAGGGAGCTATAACCCAGAAAGACACACTTCTTTGATCTAAACTCCAACTTCCGTTTGTTGTAGGGGCGTAAGTGCGGCCAGCAAGCACACCCAAACACCTTAAAGAAGGTGTAATCAGGTTGTTCATTAAGAAGGAGTTCAAGAGGAGCCTTCATGTCTAGAACACGAGTGGGTGTATGATTGATGAGAAAACAAGTAGTGGTGAATGCATCACTCCAAAATCTGAAAGGTACAGATGCATGAGCTAAAAGAGTGAGACCAGTTTCGACAATGTGAGGATGCTTACGTTCTACAGAACCATTCTGCTGATGTGTATATGGACATGCTAAACGATGTGCAATCCCAAGCGACTGGAAAAAGGAATCGAGGTTTCGATATTCACCAGCCCAATCAGACTGAATATACACAATTTTATGTTTGAGAAGACGTTCAACATGTTTTTGAAACTGAACAACAATATCGAACACATCAGATTTCCGCTTAATAAGATAAAGCCAAGTAAAGCGACTATAAGCATCAACGAAACTGACATAATAATTATGACCACTGACAGAAGTCTGAGCAGAACCCCATACATCTGAAAAAAATAAGTTCGAGAGGATGTTTCACCTCACGACTACACTCTGAAAAAGAAAGTTGATGACTCTTCCCCTGCTGACAAGCATCACACACGACTACAACTTTATTGGTAGGCAAGCTAGGTAAGAACATTGCGAAGCTGGATATTCCTAGTAGGATGCCTAGTACGAAGAGATGATTGACCAATATGAGAGATGTGCATACCTGCTCCATTGGCGGTGTGGACCTTGTCAGAACCATGATAGGCGTCACGAGTGTGGAGCTTGCCCAACTCACTCGTCAGGTGATCCGTAGCCCCCGTGTCCATGTACCAATGGGGTCAACGGAGTAGGACTGAGTATGTCCCTGCTGAACCTGCGCCGCCGAGCGACCTGCCATAGCAGCCTGGCGCTCGTTGTTCCTCGTGTCCTTGCCATCATTGCCAATGCCGAGGAAGCTCCGCTGAAAGTGGCGATGACACTTGGAGGCTAAGTGCCCGTCGCGACCGCATAACTGACAGACGCGAGGAGGGCGGCCGGCCCCGGAGGAAAGCGAGGAAGCGGGCGACGGCTGCTGCTTGGGTGGGGCAGATTGCCCTTTGCCCGAACTCGGAAGCGCACCACCTGAGCGGGCACGACCACCCTTGTACGCAGCATTCGCCGAGGGATCGACATGGCCGCGCGCAAGGCGGCGTGACTCCACACGCTGCTCGGTTTGAAGCAGGCGCGAGTAGACCTCATGTGCTTGCATCGGGACCTGACGCTTGTTGACGACCTCCACCAAGCCATCATACTCCTCGTCGAGGCCGTTGAGGATGTAGGAGGCCAGCGTGTCGGCGATGGACTTGACCTTGTTGTAGTATGCCGTTGCCGACAAATCGAGCTTGTCACACTCGTTGAGTTGACGACAGAGAGTGCTCGAGCGCGCCTCTGACTGCGACGCAAAAGAACGCTCGAGGATGGTCCAAGCCTCATACGAGGTTTTGGTGAAGACGATCATCCCAGCAATCTCAAGAGTGAGCGACCCCCTGATGGAGGAAAGATTGGACTGATCCTGCCCCGTCCAAACACGGTGCTCCGGGTTGTAAACCGGACCGTTCACGCTGTCCACAAGCACGGGAGGGAAAGGAAGAGTGCCGTCGATGTGGCCGAGCAGATAATGACTCCCAAGGAGCGGAAGAACCTGCGCACGCCAGAAAATATAGTTAGCCGGCGACAGCTTGATGGTGATGAGATTGCCGAAGTAGAACGGCGCCGGCAACGGTGCCTGCGTGAAGACCGCGGTAGGCGCGTAGTGCGCCACGGCAGCAGCCACTGGCGCGATGACGGGCGCTGCAGGAGGCGCCGGCGCCATGGCAGCGGATGCCGGGGCGGACGACACGGACAGTGCCATGGCAGCCGGGAGTGTCGCGCTGCGCTGGACAGCGTGAGCTGCAGCTCGGACGAGGCCGACGGGGAGACCGCCGGCGGATGGGAGAACAGCAACCCCACGCTGCATGTACCGATCAAGGTGGCCGGCATGGCGGCGCGATCAACCCGGAGCGAAAGAAAGGCCGCGAGCGAGGCCGGGATATGCCCAGCCGAAGAGGAGCCAGGGCGGCGATCGTCATGAGGAAAACACGACAGAGAAGGCAGCGGAAGCGAGAGGATCGGTGCAGCGGTGGCGGCCGACGAGGAAGACCTAGGTGGTGGCGGCGGCTAACCTAATCTGATACCATCACTGGTAGAAAAAAGGCCTACAGTCCCGGTTCGCCAGGCCCATTAATCCCGTCCGGGCAACCGGGACTAGCTACGCGCGACTAAAGGCCCCCCCTATAGTCCCATCTCTTACGGACCGGGACTAAAGGCCTGTCCACGTGGGCGGGTGGCGGAGCCTGGGGTCGGAGGACATTTAGTCCCGGTTGGCCACATGAACCGGGACTAGATTTATTTCGTAATTTTTTTAATTCATTTGGTTTCTAATTATTTTTCTCCCCTTTTTTCACTCCCTTTTTTTCACTCCTTTTTTTCTCTCCCTTTTTTTTCACAATTTGTATTATTTGCTTAGTGTCTAACTAAGATTATCTCTAGTCAAATTAGTTACTCATGGTCAAACTTCCCGCTCGGTCACCCATCCTCCCACTACTCTAGCACTAGCACGCTTAACTTCCGAGTTCCATCCCGTCCCGAATCCAAGTGTTTCTCACGCATGTATATGATAGTAGTATCATATCAATCTTATTAACATGTTGGCCGAAGCCACATTTCTTTATTGTTTGAATTTCAAATAAATCTTTTAATAAACAAAAGTAATGATGTAATTAATAATTTTGAATAAATAAATAAACATTAACTTTTAATTTGTATTATTTCTAAAAATACAAATAATATATCCAAAAATTGAGAAAAATAGAACTAATTCATTTTAAAATCTTAAAAATACAAATAATATATCAAAAATGAAGAACAATAATACTAATTCATTTTAAAATCTTAAAATACAAAATATATATCAAAAATTAAGAACAATAATACTAATTCATTTTAAAATCTTAAAAATACAAATAATATATCAAAAAATGAAGAAAAATAATACTAATTCATTTTAAAATCTTTAAATGAAAAAATATATCAAAAATAAAGAACAATAATACAAACAATATTCATTACATGCATAGAGTCGATCACACATAACACAAACATAGAGTTGATCACACATAACACAAACATAGAGTCGATCACATTTCATAATTAACATATATATATAGAGTCGATCACAAAAGATATCCATTACATATATATACTACTAATTAGATACCCATTACATGCACATAGATATCGAACGCATGCATACATCATCTATGGCCCCGCCGAGTAGATGCGGAACAACTCGTACGCGACATATGCATCTATGGCCGCATACTTGAGGTTCGTCATGCGCAATGGGGTCTCCTCCCAATAGAAGTGATTCTGCCGGGGGAAATCAGTCTTCATCCTTTCATAGCCCTGGTGGATGAAGGTGCTTGCCATGACAGCCATCCCGGTCTTTGGCCCGGTCAACTGGATAAGAGTCTGAAGATCAACGTAGTGATCTTCAGGTATCACAATACCGATGCGCATCAACTTCATAAGGTCTTGCGTGATGTCGACGCTGCAAAAGTCAAACCCCGAGTTGACAAGAAAATCAACAAGGTCCGGGCAATGCTTCGAACTACTGTAACAACAAAAATAGGATATGTGTTAGATATGTTGCAACACACGTATTGTTCACATGCAACAAAAAAACTCGAAGATGCATGCAAGATTGTACACGTGTGCTATATATAGCTTCTACCTTGACCATTGGAAGACCAACACCGACTGCTTGAACGATATCTGGATGAGGGCAACATCCTTCTGATTCGCCGTGTACTCCAGATCGAGCCCAAAGAACCGGTGTTCTTCGGGAGCTTCAAAATAGAGATCGGCCAAATGACCTAGAGCTTCATGCAGCCTCGCGGTACTGTTGGTGAAGAGCACGTCCAAATCCTTGCCGCACGGTGTGGAACCATTGTATTGCCTCCAAATTTCAGCCATTTGCGTGCGTGTGCTTGAATCGAAAAGAACAGAGAGCGAGAGAGGAAGAACAGAGAGCGAGAGGAAGAACAGAGAGCGAGCAGTGGAATGGCGCCCTTCTGCCTCGCTCGCGAAATAAAAACCGCCGCGGGGGAGGCGAGACGCTTGATGTTTAGTCCCGGTTGGCCACGGGCACGGGGAATAAAGGGCCATTGGTCCCGGTTGGCCACGGGAACGGGGAATAAAGGACCAATAGTCCCGGGCGGCCAGGTCAACCGGAATTAATTCCCTCCACGCGTCGCAACGCGCTTCCCAACCCGCGACGTCTGACCTTCTGTCGCGGGTCTCCTCCCGACCCGGGACTAAAGCCTCATTGGTCACGGTGCGCAACGCTTGGGGACTGATGCTGGCATACCGAAGGCCTTTTTTCTACCAGTGCATGTAAAACAATGCGTTTGGGGGAAACTGGCTCAACCTCAAAGGGTGGCCTATCTCGTGTGTATATATATATATATATATATATATATATATATATAGGACAAATTTATGCTAATCCCGGGTGTAGCTACACCCATATGTCTTTAGTATGATGTATATAGTATCTACCATACCGAAGAGTATGTATAGGTAGTATGCAATATATATTACTGTTTCGGCAGTATATATACTACTTTTTATGTACTATGTGTAATTTTTCTACATACTCCTTTATATGTTACATATATACTGGTATTTTGAATATATAGTTCAAACTACATGCTCAATTTTATAATTTTCACGGAACTTGTTTTGGAGTATCTTAAATATAGTATATGAACATACTCAGACGGAAAAAGTATGACACATACCTCCGTACGGTAGTATATGAGACGTGGGTGTAGCTACACCCAGGAGTAGAAACCATTTTTCCTATATATATATATATATATATATATATATATATATATATATATATATATATATATATATATAATACACGTACAGGTACAGAAACTATACAGGACTATACAGTCTAACACTAACCAGCTGGTTGGAGATACCCTCGTCCCTCAAAGCATACCCCCTGAAACAAACACACCCTAAATCGAGCTCCTCCATGCATCCTCCCTTCCCCGTCTAACTGCAAGGTACTTTTGGTGGTGTTGCCACCACAAGCGACGTGCGAGGTCGTCGGTCGCTGGAACAAGCGAGGGGCGTCGGCGTCGTAGGCTGCGTGCCGCAACGTCGAATCAGTGGCCTCCATCACCTATGATGTTTTTCTATACAACTCCACAACTTGCTAGCTAATGTACGTTTTAGGGAGCTGGCTATATCGCCGCTTGGCTTCAGTTCGAGGAAAAAGAATCATCGCTTGAGTCGGCATTGCCGTGATGTTCATGCTCTCAGAATTCATCACTTGTTGACATGGCCATTCTGGGCCTATCTTTTATCCCGGTGTACAAGTAAGGCTATGCTTCTGAATTTTCTTTTGGAATAACATGACCAGTAATAAGATTAAGAATTGCGTCGTTATAAAGTTAGATCATTTGCCGCCAATTCAAGAAGCATGCCATGTGCCAGCTCATGAGTCGGTGGCGCCGCGCGGTGCGAGGGCCATCAGTCGACCGACGCGACCTGCCGGCGGTGGTGGTGGCACAAGTACGACGTGTCGTGCCATGGTGACCACACGGTGGTGTCGGACCTCGCGCGTGAGTCTCCATCGTTCCTAGCGAGTGCTACACTAGACTCACACGCAGACTCACCCAAGCGTCTGTTCGCTAGCGGATTGGATAGGCCGGCCCTTTTGCTTTTTTTTCTTTCTCATTTTTTTCTCATGCTTATTTCTTTCCAATTCCTGAACAGATTTACGAAAAAAAAATGAAAACTCTCAAAATTCAAATTTTCTGTAAAAATGAATACTTTTTAATGATGAACAGTTTTTGAAAATGAACAAATTTTAAACTGATGATTTTTTGAAAATGAACAAATTTTAACTGAACATTTTTTAATGTTGAACGGTTTTTGAAAATCAACAAACATAAAAAATTGTAAAAATGAATAATTTTTATGGTGAACAGTTTTTGAAAATGAACAAATTTTAAAACTATTGATTTTTTGAAAATGAACAAAATTTAAATGAATATTTTTCAAAATGGTGAACAATTTTTAAAATGTTGAAAACAAAATAAGATGCATTTTTTAAATGCTGAACAAATTTTGAAAATTATATTTGTAAGTGAGTTAGATTTCAAAATGCTTGGACTTAAAAAAGAAAAGAAAAAATATCAAAACATGGAAAAAGTAACCACAGGCAAAAAAATGAACTCGCAAAAATGGGTCAGCCCATGTATGTGATCGCAGTGAGCGAGTCAGTGCGGGTGCTCGCTATAAGCGAGAAATAGTGGATACGGTAAAAGGTACCTTAAAACTCAACATAATAAAAAACCCATCATAATAATACTTTGTGGATACATATATCTCCGAATTAAATGTTGTAATGATACGTCTTCATGGCGTCGCTTGAAGGAGTGGGCTCCTGGTGGGATGATTCGCTATCCAACTGAGCGACTCTTCAACCAGTCGGCACATCCAGTTTGACGTCTGTTACAGATTAGCATCCCTGTAACATGTCACGGACCACCTAGGCTTTTTGGGTTCACCTTTGCTTTTATTTTTCCTCCTATAGGCCAGCGTAGCCAATATGGTATGTTCCTTGTTGTGGGTTTCTTTCACCCTGCTCAAGCCTCCGGCTGTCATACACATATGGGCTTTGGCATAGTTGGCTTTTTTTTTTTGCGAGAAAACTTCCAATCTATTCATCAACAACCATGGTAGTACAAAGAACACTAGAAATAATAGAAATTACATCCAGGTCCATAGATCACCTAGCGACGACTAAAAGCACTGGAGCGAGCCGAAGGCGCGCCGCTATCATCGCCCCTCCGTCACCGGAGCCGGGAAACCTTGTTGTAGTAGACAGTCGGGAAGTCGTCGTGCTACGGCCACAAAGAACCAGCACACCAGAACAGCAATCATTGCCGATGAAGAGAAGCGTAGATCGGAAGAATCCAATTTGTAGACACACGAACATAGACGAACGAATACTAGATCCAAGTGGATCCACCGAAAACAAACGCCGACCGAATCCCATGAGATCCGTCGGAGACACACCTCCACACGCCCTCGTATGATGTTAGACGCATCACCGAAACGGGGCCTAGGCGGGGAGGATCTTATTCCAACTTCAAGGAGCCGCCGCCTCGTCTTCCTCGATGGGACACAAACCCTAACAAAATACAAAATAACAACTAAAAACGGAGCCCTCCCGCCGGCAAGTAACCAGATCCACCAAGTCTCCATGGCCCTAAGGCCACGGGAGACCGAGCAGATCGGCCACGGCCGCCGGCAGGAGGCGGTTGGCCTAATTGCCTTTTTTCTGGGAGCGGACGACGAAGGGGTACGTTTGACCTTGGCATAGTTGGCTTAATTGGTTATTCTACACATTCTAGTTGGCTGCTATGATTTGATTCTGTTTTAGACATGAATCTTTTTCTAATATGATTAATTAATTAATTAGGGCGAATTTTATTAGGCTTTTGGTCTCACCACCTAATTTCAATCTAGATGACATCTTTAAGTTGTGGGCTGTTTTTTTAGTATGTACCTATAACTAAGAGGGAAAACTTGTTGGGTTTTCTTAATTGGATCATCTCATGCTGCCTCAACTGCCTTTGCAAATATTGGATCAAGAAATTGTTGCTTTGTCCTGCGTTTGCTCTTATGTTGCCTTAGGAACCAATTTCATCCATTATTCCTAAATATGTTCCATATCCCCATTTTTGGCTTTTTGAAATAACTTCCTTCTAAATAATCACTTAGGTAATGAAGACTATTTCTTAATTGTCAACTATCTAGGTTCAATAACAAATGTCACATCTTTAGGATGATGGGTACATTTCAACCATAACCCGGATATTTGTCTTTATAGTTTATTTGCGGGTACAACTTTAAGATCAATTTATTTTAGGTTTTTATATATTTATTTGTAATTTATATTTTGGTCATATTGGATTTTTTGTTATTATTCCCAATGTATGTACTTATGAGAGGAATACAGACTTAACTCCTTATCTATTATTGTTTACTTATTTATCATATATCATCTCCTCTTTTGAATTTGAATTTTTATATAATTGGAAACAAATTTACATTTTTCGAAATTCATTTATACGTGATGGTGTCATCGTGACACTAAGTCGTGTTTTATTTTCGATTTAAATTTGAATTCCAATGTTGCCCAAATTATAAAATGAAGAAAGATCATATCAAAATCTATCGCATTTAGATCGATGACTACCTCTAACTAATCAAAAGAAGTGAAACCTCAACCACTTTCTCATAGTTGATAAAAAGTTTTAATTTTCCTAGATTTCACATGTATCAATGAAATTCACATACCACAACTATAACTTTTCTTTGGTTTAAGCTATGGATCTGAAGTTCTCCCTGCCTTAAATAGTTGAGGAAAATATTTTCTCACATCCTCTTTTTTTTCCCATTACATTCTCGTTCTGGCTAGAGCTTTCACGTACTAGACAACCTTGCAATACTAAGAGGGCACTAGATGCACTTTCAACATGATAGTTAATTTTATACAATATAAGTGTGCTTTTCTTTTAGAATATTTTTCAGGAATAGTTTTTTTGTGAAAAGGTTAACGGATCTATTGATCATCCGCAACCGCACAAATAATTATAAAAGTAATAAAAATTGAAAATAGTCCTTCGCAACACCTAGCAAAGACTACAAGGACTAGATATGTAGGCACTCCGTCGTCCTGAACCCTCCCTCGCCGGAGTCGGGTAAAGCCTTTCCTAGTAAAGCATGTTGTAGTAGAATGGCGTGGATTCAATGTGCTAAGACGTGATGCCCCACAAGTATAGGTGGTGTATCGTAGTACTTTCGATAAATAAGAGTATCACACCCAACGAGGAGCAGAAGGTGTTGACAAGCAGTTTCGATGAAGGAATAACTATAAATACTGGAAAACAGATTTGTAGGGGTTTTTGATATTCCAGATAAATAAAGTGCGAGTAAATAAAATGCAATTTTAGTAATTGCAGCGAGTGGCCCAATCCTCTCTTCAGCAAAGGATAAGCCGGTGAGTTTACTTATGATTAACAAACGTTCTCGAGGACACACGGGAGGTTTCTGTCAAGTACTTTTGTTCCATGCAGCTGAATAACTTTGGTGTTTTCATAAGTGTTGTGTGGGTGAATCTATGCTAATGTACCGTCCCATCCAAGACTAATACATACTTGTGGTTATACCCCTTGCAAGCATCCGCAACTACAAGAAAGTAATTAAGAAATAAATCTAACCACAACTTTAAACTCCGGGATCCTACGCTCCCTCGTGTAATGGTTTCATAACGGGGGTTTAGGTTTCTGTCACTCCGTCAACCCCACAATTAGTAGCCAAATACACGATGCATTCCCCTAGGCTCATAAATGGTGAAGTATCATGTATTCGACGTTCACATGACACCACTAGAAGAATAACACCACAACTTAAATATCAAACATTGATATTATTCAACATTACTTCACTACTAACAACTTGACTTCTCTCATGTCCTCAAGAACAATAGGAACTACTCACAACACATCATATGGATCATAATCAGAGGTGATATAATGGATGATAACAATCTGGTCATAAAGTGCAAACATCGATAAATCTCACAAGCATCAACTACGAACAAGTAATCCACACCGGGAGAGAGATCTAATGCAAAACAACGATAGAGGCCCCTAATTGTTACAACGGGATAAAGGTGGATGATGAGGGTGATAGTGTTGGTGGTGATGAAGATGATGATGACGATCTTGATGATGCCCGGAGCGATGACGGTGACGATGGCGGTGATTTCCCCTCTCCGGAGAGGAATTTCCCCAGCAGATTTCTCTCTGCCAGAGAGCTTTTCTCTCTCGGGTGTTTTCCGTCCCGCAGAGGCGGCGGAATAATTCTTCGAGGTTGGAATGAGGCTTAGGGTTCCCTCGGGGTCAGGGGGCCAAAGATGACCCCTGGAGGTGGGCCAGGGTGGCCACACCCCTAGGTGGCGCGGCCAGGGGGCGCGCCACCCCTAGGTGTGGGCCCCTGGTGGCCCCGCTCTGGCTCTCCTTTTGGCTGTGTTCCTCCTCGAGACTTTTAGAAACCCCCGGATGTCCCCCTTCTTCTTCTGATCTTCTGAAATATGGTATCTCGACGGTGCTTTTTTCATCAGATTTCTGGTCCCGGTGTTTATTCTCCAAAAATTATAAAACATGCAAAATAAGATAAAATAACATAAGAGATGAATCATAACATGGAATATATCGATGAATAACAGAAAATTATGATATAAAATAGTGATGCAAAATGGACGTATCAACTCCCGCCAAGCTTAGACCTCGCTTGTCCCCAAGCGAAACTGAACTCAGAAAACATGACCACAGGTTTATGGAGTGAAGAGTCGATAAATAAAATACGGACAAGAAGCATCACATTTACCTATGCACAATCATTACAGACAGAAAATTCCTCTCATATAACATAACTTGAAACAAGTAAAGGGAGTCACAAACAAAGATACAAGAGAGAGAATCAAAATTGGTAATGGAAAACTTTTACAATGATTATACTTATCTTAGGTGAAGTCTTTATAACAAGGTTTATATTGTAGAGCTTAAGATGTTTAATTATAACAACTATTTTACAATGATTTATAGCTTTCAAAGTAATATTCATTCAGATAAAGGCATGTGCTAAACAAAGAAGGATAGAAAACATGATTGAATAAATTAACATATAGATGATGAGAACACAACAACTCAAATGCTTGCTGGAGACAGAAGGAAATGGGTTTACTGACTCAACATAAAAGTAAAAGATAGGCCCTTCGTAGAGGGAAGCATTGACTACTCATGTGCTAGAGATTTTATTTTAATAAACAGAGGTATAAAATGCATGACACTCCTCTCATCTATCTTACACAAATCCTAGGGTGCCTGCCAACAACCACAAACCGTGGAGGTGTGTCTAAATTTTGAGAGGTGTATATTTATGTCAACGAATGACAAACAGAAAATACAGTACGTCCCAAGCCAACTAGACTCACAAGAGCGGCTCCCATAGAAGGACGCAACTGGTATAGAAGGTCATCCCTCTTTCTCTTTTGTTTACACAATTATGCTTTGACTGAAAAATCATGGGCAAAAAGAGTGAAGAGAATTTGTATTGTTATTTTGGGGCTGGGAACCCCGTTGCCATCTCTTCTAGCATTTGGATAAGCAGATGAAGCCACTAGTCCAGGTGTGTGTGTCCAATCAACAAGTGAGATAAAGGTTCTCTATTTGCGTCCTCATGAGCTAAAACAGGAACACAAGGCAGGAGTAATTTGAAAGTTTTAAAGGTAGCACATGAGCAATTTACTTGGAGTGGCGGTAAAATACCACATGTAGGTAGGTATGGTGGACACGAATGGCAAGGTTTTGGGCTTAAGGTTTGGATGCACGAGAAGCATTCCCTCTCAGTACAAGGTTTTTGGCTAGCAAGGCTGGGTAGCAAGCATAAGAGTTGAAGGAAAACAAACAAATATACATATGATGAAACCATTCATGCAATCTTCATTGAAAGCACAAACGTTATTAACTTGTGAATACTAAGTTTATGAGCTAATAGGCAAATTCCTCTTTCTTATAGTATCAACTCAAATTATTATTTCTGCTGACCCAAGCTATGTTTGTGAAAACCAACTAGATTAACTTGATGATCTAGAGAGTGATACCAAATACTAATAGCAAGCTCAATCATATGACATAAATTGAAAACTGAAATGATGTGCATAGAAAGTAAATGATAAAACTTCTCATTAATATTTCAAACCGGAAACTCACACCAACGGATACAACAATAACCAACTGGGGAGAGACACTTCCATACTGCAAACTATCCTATATGATAACCTCTCTACTCATGATATGACTCTACTGAAAAAGTAAAAAGATAAAAGATAGTGATGTGATACCACGGCACTCCCCCCAAGCTTGGAACAAGCCGAGGGGATGCCAAAACCAATGAGGAATCAATTCTTCGGTGGTGGTGGTGAATCCTTCTCGATGAGCTTATCAATAGATTTCTTCAGATCTTCAATCGCGAACATAAGCATACGCATCACCTCCGTATTGCGATCAGTACAGTTTTTATGCCTGTCAGATGGTGAATCCCAGCCACCAAGATTTTCCCCCCACTCTTCCTTAGGTGGAGAGCTTCCTTCATCTGCACGGTTAGAACGATTCATATCCCACATAGAGGGCAAATCCCTATTGGGCACCTTTTTGCTCTGATAATCATGAATTAATGTGTGGAAGTAGTTCTTGACTCCCGCAGGAGGTGTCTTTGAAGCCAGCGAGTAGCGTGGAACCTTCCCTCTGGTGCTCATCTGCGCGTTTCTCTTGAGCTTCAAGGGGTTAGCCACCACCCCAATGCTTGCAACGGTGGCGCGTGGACGCACTCGTGGGTTTTCTTCTACATCTCCTTTAGCTCCAATCTCGATCTCCTCCTCCGGCTTCAGGTCTTGGACATCATCTTCCTTTGGCCCCTTCCCCTTGTTGTCGTTGGTGGAGACCATGATGCTTCTAAAACTGAAAACAGATCCTGGCAGAAACAGCTCGAAATAGAAACACGACGAGAAAACGATATACGGACCTCGGGGGGTCTGGGGATTATATAGCAAAAAGTTTCATGACGAAAGGAAAGTCCAGGTTGAAAACGAGTCGGAGAGGGGCTCCGGGGCGCCCACACCTAGGGCTAGCGCGGCCAGAGGTGGGCCCGCGCCACCCTATGGTGTGGAGCCTCCGGGCTCCTTCTCCCTCTCGTTTCTGGCTCATAATTTTTCAAATTTTCTAAAAACAGCAAAAATATAAGTTGGAAGATGTTTCGCGAACATTTTCTTACCAAACTGTTACCTATTCGAAAACTGGCTCTGCAGTTTCTGAAATATGCTTCCTAATAAACTCCTCCGGGATAATGGCTTGAATACAATCAACATTTTCATTATAAGGATCTCTGTAGATATAATGCTTGAGTCTTTGTCCATTCACCACTTGTGAAGAGTTTTCTTCAAGGGAAACAATTTTAATTGCCCCCGAACGATATACCTCTTGGATAACAAAGGGTCCTTCCCATCTCGAGAGTAATTTTCCTGCAAAAAATCTGAGACGGGACTTATACAATAGCACTTTCTCACCAACATGAAATTCTCTTATAATAATCGTTTATCATGCCACCTTTTAACTTTCTGTTTAAAAATCTTAGCATTTTCATATGCTTCACTCCTCCATTCATCTAGAGAACTTAAGTCAAGCAGCCTTTTTGATGGGGGGACGATAACTCGGTATGCCAAATTCCAAGGAGTAACCCGGCCCAAAGGACGCTGTACAGGATCTGGCTAAGGATAAGGAAATTAGTGAAGGCCCCAGCTTGTAGGCCCAGTAACCCGGGTTGTGGGTTATGGTAAAGGAAAGTTAGGGTTTGTGCGCCGTGTCCGGGTAGGATCCAGGGTGCGCCTTGGAGAATAAGCCAGGGGGTACGGGTGCTTTATAAACCGACCCCCAGGTCTAGTTTAGGCAGAGATCTAAGAGCCCTAGAAGCATCGTGTGATATCGAGCATCAAGTGTAGTTCCAGAGTTGAGTTATTATATCAAGATCGGAGACTCGGCGACTTTGATTGCCGGCTACCAGATCGAATTACGCCATGTTTTCCTCTGAGCTAAACCCTCTCCCAAATACCTGTGTCGTCTTGCCCCAAGATCAGTTACCCCCGGTAACATCTGCCGTGATTATCCCACGACAGTTGGCGCCCACCGTGGGGCCTGCGTCCAAAGGTGTTTACATCACGGGAGAAGCTCGGAAGGGCATGGAGAATCTTGTCATCAGCGAAATCTACATCGACCGCGAAGGAGAAAGGATGGTGGACGATTCCGGCTGGGGGCCGGAGTCGGATCGCCTCGAAACCGGATCCGTCGTGACAATCGGCCGGATCAGCGTCTTCATCGGTATGGTATGTGCTTCCAATTCGATCCCTGACAACGTTGGACCTGATTCTATGCCAGGAAAAGCCACGTCTATCCGATCAGATGATGAAGAATCGACTGGAACGACATATCCGGCAGAAGAACCCATTGCGGAGTGGGAACAGCCGGAGGAGCCGTCATGGACCCCACGCGACCGGGCCGAGAGAAAAGATGATACCGGGTCCATCTAGGATCTACAGGAAAACCGGTATGAGGAGAACGGCGAGGAAGAACAGCATGAACTCATACCGGATATCGTGCGCCGAGTTGCAGTCTATGCGGCCCCCGCGGCCAACCAAGGAAACGCAACCGCGGCATCAGTCGGGGCGGCTCAGGCAGTGGCCCAGCAACAGGGCGCGGCTAACGGAGACCCGGTCTTGACCCGGGTTGATGGAGAGTCGGCGTCAGTAACCAGCAGAGCAGCGGATGAGGAGTTGCACGCAAACACGTTCGGGTTCTTAGAAAACCGGACACCAGGGTCGGGTCCTTCGAACCCGCGCCACCCGGCCTTATTCGATAACAATCTGATTCTAGACCCCACGGTTCTCGCAACGGTTATCACTCCGGAAAATGCAGCAGAGCGCGTCAGAGATCTGGATGTGGCTTCTCGTGCGCTGGAACAGCAAAGAAGGCAGGTAGAGGCAGAAAGGCAAGGAATGGCCACGCGGCGCCGTGAGCTAGATGCGTTGGAAACCCGGCTCCGAGAGGAAACGTCTAGACTACATCAAAGGCACCACACCAGGTTACCAACCATGGGCGGGGTTATCAATCCGGCTAATTTATTTGTTACACCTCAGGACCAGCCGATACCAGTGGTGAACCAGGGAACCGCACCCCAACAAGTGACAGCAGCGACATATCCGGCAAATGAGCGGACCGGGTTACCCCCACCACAAACTAGAATCACGACCGGCAACGATCCACCACCACCGCCACCATCACGGTTCCGCACACCAGCCGGCCACTACAATAACCCCATGGACAATGTATATGCAGCGACACTTGCGTTGAATCAAATCCTTGTGGGAGAGTCGCCCCATGCCGAAAGGACTCGGCAAGCCATCGATCTGTTGCACACTGCGGTGGCACAGCAAGCCAATTATCCGGATCACAGAAGCGGTATGCACGGGACACCATACGTTAGTCAACAACAAGGGAATATCCAAACAAGTTCAGCGCGGCGGAGGGAAGAGCAGCAGCAAATGCCGCCTCCTCCCCGCGCTCAGGCATCATCAGCAGCACAGGCCGTCGTGGACAGTTCTAGGGCTCGGAGGGCCGCGGCCGGGTCTGCAGCGCATGGACTCCCCGCAGCACCGCGCCCAGCCGCGCCCCCCGCGGCATCACACGTTTCCAGAGCAAGGCCGGCTTCGACCGTTCTTGCGGGACCCAAGTGTCTCTCGGACAATATTAGAGCTGAACCTTACCCGGAAAAATTCAAAGAGCCAGGGAAAGTAGTGAATTATGAGCCAACTATGGATCCTGAAACATGGCTAAGCAGTTACGAGATGGCAATGTCAATTCGCAACGCGTCCGAGAACCTCCAAGCCAAGTTCATGTATCTGATGATGTCGGAAGGAGCGGCAAAATTGTGGTTCACCAATCTGCCAGAGGGATCGATCAAGTCTTGGGAGGAATTGAAGACCGCGTTTGTCAAACACTTTCGCGGGACCTGCAGGAAATTATTCACTATTGATGATCTAGAGCGATGCGTCCAGAAGAAGGGAGAATCGGCGCGCAGTTGGGTGCGCCGGGTTACGGAGATACTTCACTCATCCACGGATATCCGGCCCAAGGATGCACTACAGGCCATGGCAAAAACATGCAAGTATATACCTTTAGTGCAAAAGTTAACTCGCATGAAGTCCAGTCGAAATGCGTCGGAAGTCACAATGGGAGAATTGATGGATGCGTGCAACAAACACGCTGCGACAGATACTACAGAAGAAGAAGCTGATGACAAGAAGGCAAAAGCAAACACAAGCAGTAATGGAAGAACCGGCAACGGATCA
This sequence comes from Alopecurus myosuroides, assembly GCA_028641055.1. Taxonomy (NCBI): domain Eukaryota; kingdom Viridiplantae; phylum Streptophyta; class Magnoliopsida; order Poales; family Poaceae; genus Alopecurus; species Alopecurus myosuroides. Next base: position 528,330,754 of record CM054058.1, read on the forward strand.
GCAGCAGGTAACAATGGAAATAGCCAGAATAAGCGCCCTTTCGAAGGAGGTTCCGAGTTTGTCGCCAACACAGAAGCCGGGTCTTCGAGGCCAAGAGCAGAAGGAAATTTCAACGGAGGTAACCACAATGGAGGAAATTATCAAGGTCCACCAAGGCCGGGTAACAATTGGGACATATTCCGGATGGCATGTCCGAAGCACAGCAGGAATGGCAGGCCAGCTAACCACTCCCTAGAACAGTGCGCCGATTTACAAAGATGGAAAAATGAGGAAGTGCACAGAGCTATGCGAGGTGCAGGACGGGGAGGAGGACCGGGTCCAGGGGCAAACCCGGGCAACGGCCCACCCCCAGCTGGTAACCCGGCGGCTGGAAATCAAAGTAATAACCAAGGGGGGGCAGGAGGTTTCCAGGCTAACCCCAAACAATTGGGTCAATATCATGTGCATACCACAGGAGGCTCTAACAAGGACAAAAAGATACTGAAGCAAGCGATCAACTCAGTTTCGTTAGCCGTCCCGAGATACTTGAGATGGTCAGAACAGGAGGTAACATGGAGCAGAAGGGATCACCCGGAAAGAGTGGAACACCCAGGAGTCTTGGCACTAGTAGTCGCATCGCAAGTCAATGGGTACGAACTGAAAAAGGTTTTAATGGATGGTGGAAGCAGCATCAATATATTGTATTGGGAAACCTTCCTACGCATGGGTCTCAAGGAATCTCAGCTGCAAAAAAGCTCAACAGTTTTTCATGGGATAGTGCCGGGTCATTCAGCATGCCCCGAGGGAAAAATCGCATTGGAAGTAGCCTTTGGAGAGTCAAAGGATAACTATCGAATCGAGTGGCTTACCTTTGAGGTAGTGAAATTGCGCAGCCCCTTATCACGCGCTATTTGGAAGGCCGGCTTACGCCAAATTCATGGCTAGGCCATGTTACGTATATCTACAGTTAAAAATCCCGGGTCCCAAGAAGACCATTACCATACATGGAAATCGAGACATAGCGGCTGAATGCGACGAAGGAGATGCGGCAATGGCCGAGCAGGCCTGTAGAAAAGAAGAACTCAAGCATTACCGGGCTCAAGCAGACCCGGAGGATAGAGCCACATCGAAAAGGCGAGTACTGAAGGTGAAAGAACAAAATCCAAGGTAACACAAGATGCTAAAATGGTGGCCTTAATCGAGGATGATTCCCCCAAACAATCCGCCGTAAAGGAAGAAGCTACACGGCCGCTCACAACCAGCCAAGTTATGGGAACACCCCACCCGGGTTGGCTAGCAAACCCGGTACTCATCAGGAAAAGGTCGAACATATGGAGAATGTGCATTGGTCAAGCCAGACCGGGACCAGTGCTTATGAAGAACTAAATAATGTAACGGGCAGCAGGTTTCAGACGCGCTCTTTTCCTACCCAGGGTACCTAAGGGGACTGGAAGGTTTTTAATGAGGCGGCCTGCTGATCCAAAATTTCTAGTATCAATAAAGAGATGGTTATCAAGTCCTATATCATTACATCCTGATTACAAGTAAGTAGTATCCATGCGACATCAGTAATTCAGTATCATTAAAAGCATCAAGTGCATGTAGGTCTTGGGGGTTGGTTGCTCAAGTGACCAACCACTAACCCGAAAGACCCGGCCTTGATGCCTATAAGTTATAAGGGCCGATTATTCGCAAACGAGTACGGCTGCAATCTTATAACTGGACAAAGGAGCCAAATTTTCTTGACTTTTCTTACTTAAGCTCGATGTGACTCGCACTAAAGTGGCATGATTCGTTCGCTTACGATTACAATCAGCCATGAAGCCCAATGGGACTTGCCTGACACTGTTCTCGTATGGATGTAACAACATGGTATCCACGCGAAAGCCGGCTTACAGTACAAGATAGTCAAAAGGGTCATCTAAACCACAAGTTTATGCAGAGTACAAGGCCAAAAGCCGGAAACTCAACAATTATCAAGCATAACTTCAGTATTCACACGGAATGGCTTTAGGCTTGCGACTCGGTAAAAAATAGTTTGTTCTCTGAGAAAGGCCACACCCCCATGACTCGGACTTTGGGTCATGGGGACTGGGGGACTTCGAAACAGAAACAAACTACTTGGCTATCGCAGTTCGAAAAACCTCACCATCCGAGTCTTGGGGACTTAAAGAAAAAGTCCACGTATCAAAGCCCCTGGTACTCGGAAAACCGAGTCTTCCGAAGGGAGCCAAAATAGAGAATTGGGTATCGAGAAAAAATTCAAAGAATAAGCAAGCAATACGGTTATCAAAAGACCAGAAAAGCCGCAAAGTACATCACGGGCTAAAAAGTACGTTACAAGGTACGACATCAGTATCAGGGGTGCACAGGCGCACCATCAAAAGCATAACAGTGTGATTACAAAGCATTACAAGGTGTTATGATAATACGGCCCTATTCGGCCTCCTGAGTACGGCCTTCCGGGTCTGAGTCTTGGGTTTGCTGCTTAGCCTTCCTGGCACCCTTACCCGGACTCATTGCATCAGGGCGGACTGGTGGAGGGACGGCTGGTGTAGAGGCAGACGGGCCCGATTTTAACTCGGCCTCCCTCTTCGCAGTCGCTTCCCTCCTCCTGGCCGAGCTAGAAACCCACTTCTCCAAGATATCAAAAGGAGGGGGCGCGTCCTCCGTAATAACTTTGCCATCAGCGTCATATGCACTCATAATCATATTTAGATCCAAGCTATCGGCCAAGGCGGTAGCTGAGGGGCGCACTGCGGCTTGTATGGCTTTGAAATCCTTGGGTGTAAATTTGGAACCGTCAGCCTTGAATTCGGGAAACCCGGATGTTACCTTTGCCGGGTCAAGCTTTGGAAAGAAAGCCTTGGCCAGAGTAAAAGCCCGGGTCATTCCAATTCGGCATGATGAGCGTTTCCAGATCTCAATCCACCCAGGCACAGTAGAACAGGCTTGAACGAGATTCTCTTCACCCGGATATACTTCCGTGGGCCACTTCACAGCATCCAATATGAATTTTGTGCCGGCAAAGAAAGTCCGGAGTACAGTCTTGAGGGTTTTAACCTTGGTAATGGCATTTTCCTCTGGGGCCGCAAGGTTGGCACCTGCAGTCGTAGCAAAAGAAAGAGCGTATCAGTAATCCCGAGTCTGTTATAATAAATTAAAGACATTAAGCCAATCAGCAGAAAACTTACTGAGCAAGATCTGATAAGTATCGGAAACCTGGTCCGATAGTTTCTTCAGTTCGGTCTGAGCGGCATTGCACTTCTTCTTGTATTTGGACACATCTTTCTTCAAGGTTTTCATGTCATCCTCAAGGATTTCCCTTCGTTTCATCTCGGCAAGAAGAAGTTGCTCGGTCCTCAGTAAAGTTTCATCAGACCGGGTTATCTGTGCCTGTAAGTAGCAAGGAATGCAAGTATTAGTTGAATTGTATGGAAAGCCGAATGTGGTGTAAAGTACCAAGCATCACTTTTGCAAGTCATACTTGGGACTTGGGGACTAGGTATGCAATATGAGATACAAAGTGTCCTTACCTGATGCTCTGCAGCCATGCGCTCCAAGATCTGGCTCTCTGAAGCCTTCATAGTAAGGAGACTGTTCATCAACTGATCAAAAGTATCTTTACTCGTATCAGAAGACCCGGGGCCTTGGAAATTCCGGGAAGGAGCTTTCTTCTTAGTAGGAGGCGGAACCCGGGTCATCCGTGTGTCGGAATCCGACGCTCCTTCTTCTTCACCCAAGACGGTGGTTTTGTTCTTCTTGCTTGCATGGGAAGCGATTGGATACTCGGCTCCTTGTGTGTCCGGGTTTGGCGGCGACGCTTGTTTTTCAGCGCTGGACGCGGCTGTAGTCTTATCAGCCGGGCTCCCCTTACCCGGGTCATCGGTCTCCGCTTCCTCTTGATCGCTGACAACGACCGTGGCCCTATAAGGTGTTGTCAGTCAGTAGTTAAATACACAGTCAAGAAAGGGTGATGAAATATGGCGGAACGTCAGGAAAGGGATCTTACCCGGTATTCACCGCAAAGTCACAAGGGAATCCATCGCTGGACTCGGGAGAAGTTGGAAATTATCAAGTTAGATGTCATATGGGAATGGTTTAAAGAGAATGCCTTGACCCAGAAAAGATAGGGTAATTACCTGCCCGCCGTGGGGGGGTCGATGAAATACCCGGGTTAAGGGCATTATCACCCGGGTGATTTCGAGTTGACCTACGCTTGGGAACAGGCGACTCCTTCAAGAACGGCCAGTGGGGTAACGTCAGGATAGCTCAAGTGTATCATCAAAATAGTGTGAGTTGAAGGCGAGGAGGAGATATGAAACCTTGGAGGTGGCCTCTTGAGTCTTTCTTTTGGATCCGACCTTGACTGTCGGCTCCAGTTCCTCCTCGTCGCTGGCAGATTCTACTTTGCCATCGGAGTTTTCTTCCTCGTCATCTTCTTGTTCTGGATATCATCAAAGTTATGGTTGGAAATGAGGGGGTTACGGTGAGCTCGAAGGAGTCAAGTAAAATCCGGAAAGTACCTTCGTCCGAGTTAATAGTTTCCTGCTCCTCTGGACTTTCGGAGCTGGGGGAGGTGTTGGTTTTCCAAAAAGCATCATCAGCCTGAAAAGTGTTGGTGCAAGGGTTATCAACTGTATCAAGCAGAAAGAACGAGGGTAAAGGCTTCAAAGTCGGGTTTTTACCTTGGGGGCTGGGTTCTCAAGTGTAAAGGGCTCTAACCCGGATATGTTCCGGATTACCTCGAGCTTTTCTGTCAAAAAGCCCTTGATGGTTTTATGAGTGTCGCCAGCTGCGAAGATGTTGTCGGAGTATCGGAGCGGGTCTGAAGGTTCCCCTGAATACTCGCACATCAACTTTGTGCGGATAGAATTGGGCTGAATCCTGAAGTCGACCCAAGTCTTCACCAGGTTGAGCCCGATGAGGCCTTGGGCTGTGAGAGTGGCGATTTTGGCTAGTAGGGGTTGAATGGCCTCCCTGTCCGAGTCAGGGGCGAAGGCACTAAACTTATCAGAAATATCGAGAAGACCCTCCGAGTAACCCGGCAGTTTCTTTTGGCCGGGTGGGGAAGAGTCTTGGCAGTAGAAGTATGAGAGCTGCCAGTGCTTGACATGGGAATTGAGGGTGAGGGGTGGCATCAGAGAGTTCTTGCGGCGCTGGATAGAAACCCCGCCGCAAGCGAGAAGCGCCCCGTCACCGCTTTCGCGGCACGGTTTGCATTGAAAGAGCTCAATAAAAAGAGCTAGACTTGGTGGAGTGCACAAGTAGGATTCGGAAAGAACAATAAAGTGGGAAATGTTTAGAACGGAATTGGGTCCGATGTCAAAGATGCGAAGGCCGTAGTGACTAAGGACATCACGGAAAAAAGGGTGACCCGGCGGTCGAAAACCCCGGGTCACATGTTCCACGAAACATATTACCTCATCTTTTGTTGGGGTAGGCCGGGTCTCCTTACCCGGCACCCTCCACTGGATATCTTCTTGAGGAGGAAGAACTCCCTGCTCCACCAGCTCCTCTAGCTTGGCCTTTGTGACCGTAGACCGCGCCCAGTTGGCGGATATGGAGTTGGTGGTTTTAGCCTTGGTTGGAGTCTTCCCCTGCTTCTTGGGAGCCATGTGGTCGATCTGCAAAGTACAAGATAAAAGGATAAGAGAATTAAGACACGGAAATTGCGAGTCGGCCAAGTATAGGCCGGGTAATATTGAGACATGAAAGACTGTGAGTAGTCCGGGTGTTAGCTCGCATAATAAAATTCGAAATTATCCGGGTGTCAAGTATTATGGCGAAAGTTATGGGATCTAAATGTTGAAGAAGCTTTTGAGGGCGATGGGTGACTGTGCAGGTATTTAACGCGAACGAAAGGAACTAAAAAAGGGGAAGTCTGGCCGGGTGATTGAGGCCAGGGCGGAAATTTTGAGTGGATCGAGCCCTGATTGAGAGTCTTATCTTCAGATTCCTGGCAAAATTAGTGCTTGCGGGCGGTAGGAGAGTGGATTGAAATCCATAGTTCACCTATTAGACGAGTTGGAGAGAATGCTAGCAACCTAATTCGGCGTGGCCAAGGAATCATGGGCGGGTCGATTTGGATCCAATCTAAGATGAAATCCAAAAATTGCAAGGGAAAATTAATGGGCGCAAAAGGCTTACCGGAGGAGATCTGAGTGAAACCTTGCGGAGGCAAATGGCGCAGCCCTGGTGTCCCTTCGCGGTTCTTGATGGGCCGGATGGAGACTCGCCGGCGGGTCTCGGCGGCGGCGCAGGGCGAGCGGTGGTGGAGCGCAGCCTCCGTCCGATGGGCTCCGGTGATGCGCGCGGGACTTCCGTGGTGGCGCTCAGCGGGAGTGAGCTCTGAGGGAGAGAGGAAGCAGAGTGGGGGGAAATGAGCCGTTAGGGTTTAGGTTACCCCCCAGGGAGCTTATTTATAGGGTGAGTGGATAAGCCCGGTTCACTGAACGGGAGCCGGGAGTTACGGAAATAAACGGCTGTTAATTTGAGTTTTGGCGAGATATGCGCCAAATATTGTGCAAGGCATCTGGGTAAAAGGAAGAAGGAAATTAACCCCGCGATTTCAGGGTCGATTATCGGGTGCGAATTTTTGACATTTTGGGATTTTATCTGGGAAAGTAAGTTGGGTAATTGGGAAAGAGCCGGATTACTATATGGCCACCATGGAGTAAGGCCTAGCTGAATATCAAAACATCTTAACCCGGTCTCTATATGCCCGTACGTTTAATATCTTTGCAGGGAATAGCAAGCGCTTCAAGGAGGATCCATGAAGCTCAGGCTATTCTGGGGACTACTGATGGGGGGACGATAACTCGGTATGCCAAATTCCAAGGAGTAACCCGGCCCAAAGGACGCTGTACAGGATCCGGCTAAGGATAAGGAAATTAGTGAAGGCCCCAGCTTGTAGGCCCAGTAACCCGGGTTGTGGGTTATGGTAAAGGAAAGTTAGGGTTTGTGCGCCGTGTCCGGGTAGGATCCAGGGTGCGCCTTGGAGAATAAGCCAGGGGGTACGGGTGCTTTATAAACCGACCCCCAGGTCTAGTTTAGGCAGAGATCTAAGAGCCCTAGAAGCATCGTGTGATATCGAGCATCAAGTGTAGTTCCAGAGTTGAGTTATTATATCAAGATCGGAGACTCGGCGACTTTGATTGCCGGCTACCAGATCGAATTACGCCATGTTTTCCTCTGAGCTAAACCCTCTCCCAAATACCTGTGTCGTCTTGCCCCAAGATCAGTTACCCCCGGTAACATCTGCCGTGATTATCCCACGACACTTTTCTCACCAGCAAGTTTAAAATCTCTATTTAGGTCTTTCACTGCCCAATAAGCTTTGTGTTCTAATTCTAGGGGCAAGTGACAAGCTTTTCCATAAACCATTTTATAAGGAGACATGCCCATGGGATTTTTGTAAGCAGTTCTATAAGCCCACAGAGCATCATTTAATTTCTTAGTCCAATTTTTTCTAGATTTGTTAATAGTCTTTTGCAAGATAGATTTGATTTATCTATTTCATAATTCTACTTGTCCACTAGTTTGGGGATGACAGGGTGAAGCAGTTCTATGATTAACATCATATTTAGCAAGGGTTTTTCTAAAACCACCATGAATAAAATGAGAACCCCCATCACTCATAAGATATCTAGGTACACCAAACCTAGGGAAAATAATGTCCTTAAGCATTTTTAAAGAGGTTTCACCATCAGCACTTTTAGTAGGTATAGCTTCTACCCATTTAGAACATAATAAACAACAACAAGAATATGAGTATAGCCTTTTGAAGGAGGGAAAGGACCCATAAAGTCAAAACCCCAACAATCAAACGGTTCAATAACAAGAGAATAATTCATAGGCATTTCATTAGGTCTAGAAATATTTCCAATCCTTTGGCATTGATCACAAGATAAACCAAATTTTCTAGCATCTTTAAAGAGAGTAGGCCAATAAAAACCTGATTGTAGAACCTTATGTGCGGTTCTATCACTAGCGTGATGTCCTCCATAAGCACTACTATGACATTTTCTCAATATCTCATGTTGTTCATTTTCAGGAACACATCTTCTCATAATACCATCAACGCCTTCTTTATATAAGTGTGGGTCATCCCAAAAATAATGCCTCAAATCATAGAAGAATTTTCTTCTTTGCTGAGTTGTAAAGGTAGGAGGAAAATACTTCGAAATAATAAAGTTAGCATAATCAGCATACCATGGACTCTCTTGAGAGCTCACTTTTATTGCAGCTAACTGTTCATTAGGAAAACTATCATTAACAGGAATAGGGTCATCAGGGATATTTTCTAATCTAGACAGATTATCAGGAACAGGATTTTCAGCACCCTTCCTATCCACAATATGTAAATCAAACTCTTGTAAGAGAAGCACCCATCTAATAAGCCTAGGCTTAGCATCTTTCTTTTTCATAGGGTACTTAATAGAAGCATGATCAGTATGAATACTAACTTTAGAATCAACAATATACTGCCTAAATTTATCACAAGCAAAAACAACAGCTAGGAATTCTTTCTCAGTGGTAGCATAATTCTTTTGAGAAGCATCAAGAGTTTTACTAGCATAGTGAATAACATTTAACTTCTTATCTACCCTCTGTCCAAGAACAGCACCTACAACATAATCACTAGCATCACACATAATTTCAAGCGGTAAATTCCAATCAGGTGGTGGAACAATAGGGGCAGATATTAAAGCCTTTTTTAAAATTTCAAAAGCTTCTTTACAATCTTCATCAAAAACAAATGGTACATCTTTTTGAAGAAGATTAGTAAGAGGTTTTGATATTTTAGAGAAATCTTTAATAAATCTTCTATAGAAACCAGCATGACCAAGAATACTACGAATACCTTTAACATCCCTGGGATAGGGCATTTTCTCAATAGCTTCAACTTTAGCTCTATCAACTTCAATACCTCTTTCAGAGATTTTATGTCCATGGACAATTCTTTGATTAACCATAAAATGGCATTTCTCCGAGTTAAGAACAAGATTAGTCTCCTCACATCTCTGCAAAACTTTGTCAAGATTCTGCAAACAATTATCAAAAGAAGTCCCATAGACAAAAAAATCATCCATGAAAACTTCCACAATTTCTTCACAAAAACCATGAAAGGTAGCAGACATGCATCTTTGAAAGGTAGCAGGGGCATTACATAAACCAAAAGGTATACGTCTATAAGCATAAGTTCCATAAGGACAAGTGGAAGTTGTTTTCTCTTGATCAAGCTTTTTAACAGCAATTTGAGAAAAACCAGAATAACCATCAAGAAAGCAGAAATGAGTTTTCTTAGACAACCTTTCTAACATTTGATCAATAAAAGGAAAAGGATAGTGATCTTTCTTAGTGATTTTGTTAACCTTCCTAAAATCAATGCACATCCTATAACCAACTACTACTCTTTGAGGAATAAGTTCATTATTTTCATTTGGCACAACAGTCATTCCTCCTTTCTTAGCGTCACAATGCACATGACTAACCCATCTACTATCAGCAATAGGATAAATAATGCCAGCATCAAGGCGTTTCAATACCTCATTTCTTACCACATCCTTCATTTTAGGATTTAAATGGAGTTGATGCTCAACAACTGGCTTTGCATCAGGTTCAATATTAATAGCATGCTGACAAATAGTAGGAGAAATACCCTTCAAATCATCAAGAGTATAACCAATAGCACCTCTATGTTTGTTCAATATCCCCAATAATCTCTCCTCTTCTTTATCAGAAAGTTGAGAACTAATAATAACACGATATAATTTCTTGTCATCAATATGAGCATATTTAAGATTATCTCGCAAAGGCTTTAAATCAAAAATAGGATCCTCCTTGGGTGGTAATGTTGTACCCAAGTCTTCCACATGGAAATTATGTTTCAGCATTGCTGGCTGATGTAGGAAAATCTCATCAATTTCATTCCTTTCTTCCATAAAGACATCACTTTCATGGTCTTCCATGTATTGCTACAAGGGATTGTTAGGAGCACACTACTAGAGATTTGCTTATAGCAGCATATCCTACCACAGGCGAACACGAAAGTAGACGCGCCTGGGCTACTTAGCGCAGGCGAACAACGGAGCGATGCGCCTGCGGTAAGTCCCTTACCCCAGGCGAACCAACTAGGAAGAGACTGGGGTAAAGTGTGGCAGGGCCACCCAACACCACACCCTGGCACTCTTCGTTTACCCCAGGCGAATAGAGCACATGTTCGCCTCTGGTATAACACATACCCCAGGCGAAATCCGAACCTCTGCGCCTGGGGTAAGCCCTCGATGTTGCTGCAAAAATATGAGAAAACCTTTAGGACCGGTTTGTGATACAAACCGGTTCTATAGGATCTGTCCCCTGGGCCCCTCTCTGCACAGCAAATGGCCGCAAGGCCTTTAGAACCGGTTTGTAGGTGCTAAAGGCCTTGTGGCCATTTGCTGTGCAGAGAGGGGCCTAGGGGACAAATCATTTAGAACCGGTTTGTATCACAAACCGGTGCTAAAGGCCTTGCGGCCATTTGCTGCGCGGAGGGGGGGCCTAGGGGACCGATCCTTTAGAACCGGTTTGTATCACAAACCGGTCCTAAAGGCCTTGAGGCCATTTGCGGCAGGGTGGGGGGCCCAGTGGACAGATCCTTTTAGAACCGGTTTGTATCACAAACCGGTGCCAATGTGCTTAGCTCAATGCTTTAGTATTCTAAGTGACCAGATCTCACCCGCACCCGCACCCACACGCACCCACACGCCACCGCCGTCGCCAGTGTCGAGGAGGAGCAGAGCAGGTCGTCGCCCACTCCGTCGTCGTCGTCGTTGTTGATCCAGGTCAGCCCCTCTCCCTCCCATCCCCCCTCCCTCCCATCCCCCTCCATCCCAGCCCACTCCGGCCCTCCCGTCGTCGTTGTGGATCCAGAGGATGTGCGCCTGCTCCTGGTGGCCGCGGTGCTCCCGTCGTCGTGGATCCAGAGGAATGTTTGCTTTCTTTGAGCTCCAGGATTCAGTGCTCTTATCGGATCTTTGTAGTGCATTATATCTCCAACATTTAATTTTCAATAATGCGTATTTCCATGACAAATCAATGGTCTATGTCCCCAATTTAGGAACGTAAACGCAAAACTTAGGAACGAGAAAACAGAGGAAATCCATAGCAACGAGCGTTCGGATCGATAGCATGTTCTGTAGTTTTTTATTTGGCTAAGCACCCATCACTTTTGTCCCCATCTCATTTATCCTTTTTTCTATCTGCGTTCAAACCCAGCATGCAATTAGAACACAGTAATCTGGTGGTACCACACACAACATTTTTTTTGGATATTCCAGTAAAGTAGATAGCTTTTCTGCATTTGTTTTGTGATAGGTAGGTGCTGCCATTTGTCTTTGTTTTGTGATAGCTATGCTCCTCTAACCTCTATGTGTACTTTCTTAATTTAATAGAACATGGCTTGCGAAGTATGTCGGTCCCGATGTGCCCAAGGACGATTCACCAGGACTTCTTTTATGCTTCAGCTCCACGACGGTGACGTTGATTCATTGGTAATTAACAATTCTTTTTATGTTAACTTGTTCTTTCGTTTTACTATCTAGCTTGAGACTTGTGTTTCTTAACAAAAGATTCTTTATATTTCTTTTTTAGATTCTACCATGCAATATTCGCGAAGAGTTCAACGAGTTAGTTGGCAATAACGTGGATTTCAATGTTCACGGGACCACTTACATTCTTCGAGTGAAGAAAGAAAGAAAGAAGACCTACTTCTGCGGGGAACAATTGCAGGCTATCATCGCCAAGTACAATTTAAGCGGAGGTGATTACATTCACTTCTCTATGGAAGGACCGCAACCTCGTATCAAAATTCTGTATATGGGCGGGATTGCGAGCGAGGATGGCGGGAGTGAGGAGGAAATTGGGAACACTGAGGATGATATGGACACTGAGGATGATATGGACGAGGAGGACCCATGGAAACATGTGGTGGTTGCTCAAAGAGCGAATCTTAGCGAGCTTGAGAAGGACCGTGTCCTTCAGAGACTTGCCCAGATAGATAGCTACATCGGGTCCCCTTTCGTGCATCGCATCACCAACACTCACATCTCCAATGGACATCTCATGGTATGTTTTTTAACATTTTCTTATTCCTATAGTTGCTTATGTTATAATGTGGCCGGTATGTGACATTGTGCTTTTATTCTTTCTTGGAATTGTGTGTTCTAGAAAATACCTATGGCGGTAGCGGACAGTGTTGGCATGGAGCCCGGTACCATTGGAGTATGCCGTGGAGAATCAGGACATGTCACCGCAGTTCCGATCACCAGGGATAATGCTGATGGTCGCGTCATCCTCAACTCTCAAGCATGGAGGCAGTTCCATTCCGCAAGAGTTGGTATGGAGGCTGGCCGAGCTATTCTGATCACCATGAGGAATAGTGACATCCCCAACTTGGACATGATGATGGTCATCCACTACATCAGCCCAAATTAGAACAAATAATCATTTTCATCTGACTAGCTAACTCCTGGATTTATTAATTAGTAGTATGGTTCTTTTCGAGACTATGTAATTTTGTTGAACTATGTGGTGATGATCGAGACTATGTGTTGATGATCGAAAATATTTCTGTTATAAAACTTAATTCTGTCATTTTGAGACTATGGTATATTTCTGTCATTTTGAGACTTATTTCTGTCATTTTCCTGTAATTCTGTTATTTTGATTTCTTTTATATTTTGATACAGCAAAACCATACCCCAGGCGAACAGAATACGGTACCCCAGGCGCATCTGTACCCCAGGCGCACAATGCTTGTTCGCCACAGGTAAAAGTATTACCCCAGGCGCACAAGCCTATTCGCCTGGGGTATGCCAACTTACCACAGTCGCATTTTACTATTCGCCTGGAGTAAGCCATTAACCGCTGGCGATATGGTCCCAGGCGAACCGAAATGCGCCTGTGGTAGGCCTTGTCTGTTCGCCTGGGGTAAGCTTTTCCCTAGTAGTGGCAAGAGTAATAGCAGCCAATTGTTCAACTTAATAATTTTTATTAGGCAGTTCAGCTTCATAAGGTTCTTTAGCAAATTTGGAGAAATTAAACTCATAAGACTCTCCATCAAACTTTTTAAGAATTTTCTCCTTTTTACAATCAATAACAGTACCACAAGTATTTAAGAAAGGTCTACCAAATATAATAGGACAAGTATCACTAGCAGAAGTGCCTAGTACTAGAAAATCAGTAGGATACTTAGTTTTACCATACAAGACCTCCACATCTCCAACAATACCAATTGGAGAAATAGTTTCCCTATTAGCAAGTTGAATAATCACATCAATGTCTTCAAGTTCACAAGAACCAATTTCATGCATGATTTCTTTATAAAGCTCATACGGAATAGCACTAGAATATCACATAAACCATAATAACAATGATCACATATCCTAACAGATAGCACATGAACACTAGGTTTCCTAGATTTACTAGGATGAGAGACAATTTTTTTTTGAAACATTTTCTACTGTAGGGGAGTCCCCCACAGCCCTTTATTGCCACCAAAAAGAGTTTACAAATATTTACATATATACAGAGAAGGAGAGACTAAGATAGTATATCACAAACTAAAGTAAGGTGTTAAGCCATGATGATAATTTCTCAGCCAAGGAAGCACTCAACCTATGCTTAAGCAAGGTGAGATCCAACATGAAACCAACTTTCCAACCCTTGAAGGAATGCCTCTCAGACTTGAAGATAACTCCATTCCTCTATTTCCAGATGTTCCAACACGCAAGAATCACTATCTCAGTGAAACAAGGAACTTTGAAATTCTTTTTAGCATTGGAGAGACTAGCCAAATATGTGTTATCACTCCAGGGTATCTGCAGGTAATTCCAGATTCTAGAGCTGAAAACACATTGGAAAAAAATGCGTCCAATCCTCAAGACAGAGTTTTTTACATAGGACACAACACTCAGTCCCATCAATCTTCCATTTCCTTCTCTTAATCATATATTTGGTATTAATCCTATCATTTAGGACCAGCCAGGCAAAAAAATTATGCTTTGACATGCATTTGGATTTCCATATCCACTTGGCTGGTTTATCATCTGGCAACTGAGAAAACTGTAACTGATAGAATTTACTAGAGGTATAGATACCTTTATTGAAATTACAGGACCATACATCCTTATTATTATTCACCTGAACATTTTCTAGGATACCTTCAAGAGCAACAAATTCTTGAAATGCTTCATTAGAAAGAGGCAAATGAAAGGCATCGGAAAGATCATCCAGCACTTTCAAATCCCTAACTGAGGCCAGCTGATCCTTAGCAAACGAGAACAGTCTTGGAAATTTTAGTGAGAGAATATCTCCCAGCTAAGAATCTTTCCTAAATAAGATCGAATAACCATTCCCAACTGAACAAGATGAGAATGAACACCAAGATTCAGATAGTTGCATAATTCCTTTCCACCGGAAAGATCCACAAGAGGTCACTGCACGGGGAACCGATTGGAAATAATATGCATTTTTTGACCAGGTTTACCCAAGGAATATCCACAGAGTTGTAAAATTTTGCTAAAAATTTGAGCAACAAAGCCCTGTTTTGGTTCTGAAGATTAATGACTTCCAAACCACCTTTACATTTGGGCTTACACACCATGTCCCAAGCAGCCAAAGAGTTTACTCTTTTCTTGTTTTTGCCTTTCCTCCATAAACATCTTCTCCTAGCCTTATCAATAATATCAATAACTCCTTTAGGAATCACCAGTGTGCACATATAATATGTGGGCAGAGAGGAAAGGACTGAGTTCACAAGCACCAAACTGTCACCATATGAAAGAAAAGAGACAGTTGTAGAAATTCTCCTTTCAATTCTGTCAATGAGTGGAGCAAAATCCTTAATTGATGGTTTAGTGGTGCCCATAGACAAGCCAAGATAAGTAAAGGGCATAGAAGCCACCTTACCATCCAAAACCCCAGCCAAATCAACAGTCTCCTGCTGAGAGATATTAATTGGTATCATGGAAGACTTATTGAAATTCACCTTTAGTCCCGTGATCTGAGCATAAAGGTTTAGCATATTCTTGAATACCAACAATTGATCAGGGTCAGCAGGTAAGATTACTAGTGTATCATCAGTGTACTGAACAATAGGATAATCCCCTCCAATAGGAATTGGTAAGCGAAGACTACCATCCCTGAGGGCCAAGTTTACAATACTTTGAAGCAGATCACCTCCCAGAACATACAGGATAGGTGATAAAGGATCACCTTGCCTCACCCCTCTTCTGCAGACAAAAGGTTTACCAGGGACACCATTTAAAAGAACAGAGGAAGATCCTGAAGAAAGAATTTCCTTCACCCATTTAATGACAAGAGGTGGAAACCCCTTACATCTCACAGTCTCAAGGATGGCACTGTGTTCATCAAAAGCTTTCTCAAAATCAATCTTGAAGAGCACCACTTTTTGCTTAGATTGTTTACATTGGAAAATATATTCAAAACACCATGCCAAGCAATCTTGAATTGTTATGGATTTAATGAAACCATACTGATTATCATGGATACAATCAAATATCTTATCTTGGAATCTATTAGCCGGAATCTTAGTGATAAACTTCAGACAAGTGTTTGTAAGAGATATTGGTCTAAAGTCATTCACAGTTTTAGGGGATTGTGATTTTTGAATGAGAGTGATAAAAGAACCATTAATGAGAGACAATATTAGAATCATCTTCACAAAATATAATGTGTCCCTCTTCTACATTTTCAGAAACAAGGTCCTTTACTATTGCTACTGTAGGTTCTACAATTATTTGTTCCACAGGTTCTACAGGTTTCCTTGCACTTTTATTAACCACACTAGCTAACATAGAGTGTTCTTTTACCTTAGCAGGGAAAGGCATTTTCTCAATATAATGTTCAGGCACAATAGAATCAACAGTATGAACTTCTATATCTCTAGCAGGAACACAATTAACAGTATCTTTATAAGGTTCATGGTACTTGTCCCATTCCTTCTTAGGAATATCAAAATAAGAAGCAAAAGCCTTATATAAGTTTGCAAAAACTTGAGAATCAAGGCCATATGCAACACTAACATTATGTAAATCCTCATATGACATAAAAGTTTTAATGCATTCATAATCATAATTTAAACCTGACTTTCTACCGTTGTAATTCTCCCATGCTTCAGTTTTTCTTGAATACGGTCAAGAAGATCCCATTTAGCTTCATCTTTCATACGTGTAAATGATCCAGAACAAGAAGCATCGAATAAACCCTTATCATGAAGAGGAAGCCTTGCATAGAAATTATTAATAACGATATTACTCGGGAGCTCATGAATGGGGCATTTGAGCATTAGTAACTTCAATCTTCCCCATGCTTGGGAAATACTCTCTCCGTCATGAGGCCAAAAATTATATATATATAATTCCGATCTCTATGGATTTGACTTGGAGGATAAAATTTAGAATAAAAGAGAGGTACAATTTCCTCCCATTCAATAGTGTGGCTATTTTTCAGCATCTTGAACCATTCAGATGCTCGGCCTGTCAATGATATAGAGAATAATTTCCTCTTCACTTGGCTCATTGTAATACCTGCACACTTGAACAACTCGCACAATTCATGTAAAAAGAGCAAATGATCACCAGGGTGGACATTTCCATCACCTGAATAGCAGTTATCCATAACATGTTTAACAATCTTTATAGGTATTTTATAAGGATCCAAATCATCATGCAGTGGGTCACTTACTACCCTAGCAGTGGCAGCAGTGCCCGCAAATAAGGACTCAAAAGGAGTTCCAAACATAGTGTAATAAAGCAGTAAACAGAAATAAAAACAGAAATAAAAACAACACTTACCGCGGAAGCTTCTTTTATCAATTCCACTTCCCAATAGCGCTTCACTCCCCGGCAACGGCGCCAGAAAATAGTCTTGATGACCCACAAGTATAGGGGTGTACCGTAGTACTTTCGATAAATAAGAGTGTCGAACCCAACGAGGAGCAGAAGGTGTTGACAAGCAGTTTCGATGAAGGAATAACTGTAAATACTGGAAAACAGATTTGTAGGGGTTTTTGGTATTGCAGATAAATAAAGTGCGAGTAAATAAAATGCAGTAATAATAAATGCAGCGACTGGCCCAATCCTTTCTTCACAAAGGACAAGCCGGTGAGTTTACTTATGATTAACAAACGTTCTCGAGGACACATGGGAGGTTTCTGTCAAGTGCTTTTGTTCCATGCAGCTGAATAACTTTGGTGTTTTGATAAGTGTTGTGTGGGTGAATCTATGATAATGTACCGTCCCATCCAAGACTAATACATAGTTTTGATTATACCCCTTGCAATCATCCGCAACTACAAGAAAGTAATTAAGAAATAAATCTAACCACAGCTTTAAACTTCGGGATCCTACGCTCCCTCGTGTAATGGTTTCCTAACGGGGGTTTAGGTTTCTGTCACTTCGGCAACCCCACAATTAGTAGCCAAATACACGATGCATTCCCCTAGGCTCATAAATGGTGAAGTATCATGTAGTCGACGTTCACATGACACCACTAGAAGAATAACACCACAACTTAAATATCAAACATTAATATTATTCAACATTATTTCACTAGTAACAACTTGACTTCCCCCATATCCTCAAGAACAACACGAACTAATCACAACACATCAGATGGATCATAATCAGAGGTGATATAATGGATAATAACAATCTGGTCATGAAGTGCAAACACCGATAAATCTCACAAGCATCAACTACTAACAAGTAATCCACACCGGGAGAGAGATCTAATGCAAAACAACGATAGAGGCCCCTAATTGTTACATCGGGATGAAGGTGGATGATGAGGGTGATGGTGCTGGTGGTGATGACGATGAAGATGACGATCTTGATGATGCCCGGAGCGATGACGGTGACGATGGCGGTGATTTCCCCTCTCCGGAGAGGAATTTCCCCGGCAGATTTCTCCCTGCTAGAGAGGTTTTCTCTCTCGGGTGTTTTCCTCCTCGCAACGGCCGCGGAATAATTCTTCGAGGATAGAATGAGGCTTAGGGTTCCCTCAGGGTCAGGGGGGCCAAAGATGACCCCCGAAGGTGGGCCAGGGTGGCCACACCCCTAGGTGGCGCGCCCAGGGGGCGCGCCGCCCCTAGGTGTGGGCCCCTGGTGGCCCCCTCTGGCTCTCCTTTTGGTTGTGTTCCTCCTCGGGAACCCCCGGATGTCCCCCTTCTTCTTCTGATCTTCTGAAATATGGTATCTCGACGGTGCTTTTTCTATCAAATTTCTGGTCCCGGTGTTTATTCTTCAAAAATTATAAAACATACAAAATAAGATAAAATAACATAAGAGATGCATCATAACATGAAATATATCGATGAATAACAGACACTGGTAGAAAATAGGGCTGTAGTCCCGGTTCGCCAGGGCCTGTAGTCCCGACCCAGCAACCGGGACTAGCAATGCGCGACTAAAGACCCCACTCTATAGTCGCGCCGACGGCGAACCCCACGTGGGCGGGTGGCGGAGCCGGGAGGCGGAGGACATTTAGTCCCGGTTGGCCACATGAACCGGGACTAGATTTATTTCGTAATTTTTTTAATTCATTTGGTTTCTAATTATTTTTCGCACCTTTTTTTCACTCCCTTTTTTTCACTCCCTTTTTTTCAGAATTTGTATTATTTGCTTAGTGCCTAACTAAAATTATCTCTAGTCAAATTACTTACTCATGGTCAAACTTCCCGCTCGGTCACGCATCCTCCCACTACTCTAGCACTAGCACGCTTAACTTTCGAGTTCCATCCCGTCCCGCATCCAAGTGTTTCGCACGCATTTATGTGATACTAGTATCATATCAATCCTATTAACATGAGACTCGATGCCACATTTCTTTATTGTCTGAATTTCAAATAAATCTTTTAATAAACAAAAGTAATGATGTACTTAATTATTTTGAATAAATAAATAAACTTTAACTTTTAATTTGTATTATTTCTAAAAACACAAATAATATATCAAAAAATTAAGAAAAATAGAACTAATTCATTTTAAAATCTTAATAATACAAATAATATATCAAAAAATGAAGAACAATAATACTAATTCATTTTAAAATCTTAATCATACAAATAATATATCAAAAAATTAAGAACAATAATACTAATTCATTTTAAAATCTTAATAATACAAATAATATATCAAAAAAATTAAGAACAATAATACGAATTCATTTTAAAATCTTAATAATACAAATAATATATCAAAAAATTAAGAACAATAATACTAATTCATTTTAAAATCTTAATAATACAAATAATATATCAAAAAATGAAGAACAATAATACTAATTCATTTTAAAATCTTAATAATACAAATAATATATCATAAAATGAAGAACAATAATACTAATTCATTTTAAAATCTTAATAATACAAATAATATATCAAAAAATTAAGAACAATAATACTAATTCATTTTAAAATCTTAATAATACAAATAATATATCAAAAAATGAAGAACAATAATACTAATTTTTTGTTAACAGATATATAGAATCTGTAGTTTTTCTGTTTTGTTTTCTTGATGTGTTTTTGTTTTTGCTTGTTTTGAAACGTGTGTTTGACATAATATAGAAATAGTATAGCTAGGAATTAATATAGAAATAATATCCAACTCTTTTAAAACTATAGGAAACAAAAATAGTTTTATGAACAACAAAAGACAAGTGATAACTAAATCACAAATAAAATAAGTCTCACACATAGTTTTATGAACAACAAAAGACAAGTGATAACAAAAGACAAGTGATAACAAAAGATATCCATTACATAAGTCTCACAATACGGAACATTTACATAACAAAAGATATCCATTACATATATATACTAAGATAACCCATTACATGCATACATCTATGGCTCCGTCGAGTAGATGCGGAACAACTCGTAGGAGACATATGCATCTATGGCTGCATACTTGACGTTCGTCAAGTCCAGTGGGGTCTTCTCCCAATAACGGTGATTCTTCGAGGGGAAATCAGACTTCATCCTTTTGTAGCCCTCGTGGATCAAGGCAGTTGCCATGACAGCCATCCCGGTCTTTGGCCCCTTCAACTGGATAAGATTCTGAAGATCAATGTAGTGATCTTCAGGTATCATAATACCCAAGCGCATCAACTTCGGACGGTCTTGCGTGATGTAAACGCTGCAAAAGTCAAACCCCCTGTTGACAAGAAAATCAACAAGGGCCGGACAATACTTTGAACTACTGCAACAACAAAAAATTGATACGTGTTAGATATGTTGCAACATATGTATTCTTCACATGCAACAAAAAAATCGAAGATGCAAGATTGTACGTGTGCGTTACCTTGACCATTGGAAGATCAACACGGACCCCTTGAACGCAATCTAGATGACGGCAACATCCCTCTGATTCGCCGTATACTCCAGATCAAGCCCGAAGAACCGGTGTTCATCGGGAGAGGCGTCATAGAGATCGGTCAAATAACCAAGAGCACCGGGCAGCCTCTCACAACTGTTGGTGTAGCACACGTCGAGAAGCTTGCCGCATGGTGTGGGACCATTGTATTCTTCCCAAACTTCAGCCATGGTGTGTGCTTGGTGAAGATCGATCGAAGAGATGAGGAGGAAGACAGTACAGAGAAGAGAGGAAGAGAAACAGAGACTCCGACGCGCGCTGTGGAATGGCGCCCTTCTGCCTCGCTCGCGAAATAAAAACCGCCGCGCGGGAGGCGAGCAGTTTGATCTTTAGTCCCGGTTGGCCACGCCAACCGGGACTAAAGGACCAATAGTCCCGGGCGGCCAGGTCAACCGGAATTAATGCCCTCCACGCGCCTCAACGCGCTTCCCAACCCGCGACGTATGTCCTTCTGTCCCGGGTCTCCTCCCGACCCGGGACTAAAGACTCATTAGTCACGGTGCGCGACGTTTGGGGACTGATGGGGGCGTATGGAAGGCCTTTTTTCTACTAGTGAGAAAATTATTATGTAAAATAGTGATGCAAAATGGACGTATCAAGACGCTGAAGGAGCAGCGCACCAAAGCAGCAACTGTCACCAATGACGACAACCTTACATTGCAAGAGCTAGATGCGCAAGCACATGAACGAACATGAAGTCGGACCGGATCATAGGAGATACGTTGGACACACAATTCCACGCATCCTCCGCCAGTGCTACACGAACCACTTGCCAAAAATGTTTCCATTATATTACTATATATCTTTACTTTTTGGTGTCTAAAAATCTATCACATATATTTTCTAAAAAATAGATCATTCAACGGATTGGGTCAAAATAATAAATACTATTTACACCCCTTATTTAATATATTTATGTTAAAATATATTTATCATTTATTGCTCATGGATAATTGAAACATATCTCATATCCTAACCTTGATTATATCATACTATAAGTACACAAGCTCTTTGCGCAATAGCACACACAATATTCTTGATCCTTCTAAACGAAGTAGTTTTTGGAAGCACTTGATGTCGATGAAGTCATCTGCGGGTAAGCAGCTTGTCCTTGCTGCTCTTGTTGGTGATATCATCGTCATGAATGCATGGAGTCCATGCGACACCACAAACAACATGCAAGGCAGCGGCCAACATCGACAAATTTGTCAACTACAAGTTCTGCGTATCGGTGCTCGGTTCTCACCCTGACAACCCCAACGCGGACGCATGGGCCTGGCAAAGATTGCGGCACAGCTCGGTGAGGGCAACATTGAAGGTGCAAGAGCTGATATTGAGAACGTGCTGGGAATGCCAGACACAGATGACAGGTTGAAGGTCACGTTAGGGCTATGGCATAAGTGGTACGATCAGATGAGGCTAGCGTTGATACGGATCAACGTGATTCGAGAGGGGTTTTGGCCCAATCTTTCACGACGATTAAAGAACAATAAGAGATAACTTCGGTCGGTGAGAAGATTTGATCTACTCCACGACAAACACAACAGATTCTCATGAATCAGTAAGCAAAACAAACGATATGGGTGTCCCCCGAAATGGGACCTTTTCTGTATTTTCAATCTCAAATAATTTCAACTCTCTTTTACATGACCGTACGTAGGATTTATATAATATAGTCGGCCTGATAAAAACTTGGCTCGCAAGAAACTAACTAAATATGACAAATTCAATAGATTTGTTCTATTAAGAAAAATAAAAATAACAAGTACTCTTTCCTAAAACGTTGCACTTGGACTCCTGATCAACGTGCCTCCCTAGTGCACATCTAAGAGGTGGACTCCATCCAACGTCGCGAAGGGAAAGTTTCAGCCGCCAGATCCTCCCTTCAAATTCCTTCCTAGTCAAGAACAAAAACAAATCACTATCTTGATATTTTGCTTGTTGAAACAGCCACGTATCCTCTCGTAAAAATACACGAGCCAAACTCCTTGAACACTAGTACCGGTTCCTCTCGTGCATGCATGTAAATTAGGACATCCAATGTAATTACTCATGCACATCCGGCCGCTAAATCCATGCATGTTGAGCCCCAACTCACACGTTCAGCTCCAACTTCTTTTCTTTGCTTTGATCAGAATTGATCTCAGTGTGCATACATGATGAAAATACTTCTCTGTATTTTGGCTCAATTGCATAGTCAACAACAACAGAATATGCACATGCTGTCGTATCAAGCGTTCGCTGACGCAATTGATGGAATCAACTGGCGCCACTATGACTCACTGCTACAAAAGGGGCCAACCACCGTCCCAATTTGTAAGGCACATGCATCCCGGTTGTGCAACCCGGATGGGGCAGCCGGGACAAATGGCCCACACCCGTTTGCCACCGTTGTCCTAGCACCCGGGATGCCTGGGGTGGCTCACGTGGCAGCGCGCGCACGAGCTGGCCAGGGACTATTCGTCATGGTTCTTACCACGAACCGGGATGAATGCCCGCTCTGCCGCGGCAGGTTTTTTTTTTGTTTAATGTTTTTCTTTTTATTTTATGTTTTGTGATCAATTCGATTCTACGATACCCACGGACCTCCCGGTGGCCCCTCCCCAGACCTCCCGAATCCAAGGAGAAGAGAGGAGCCCCGGTGGCCTTTCCCCGGACCTCCTGGATCCCACGAGAAAAGAGGAGCCCCGGTGGCCCCTCCCCGGACCTCCCGGATCCCACGAGAAGAGAGGAGCCTCGGTGGCCCCTCCCAGACCTCCTGGATCCCACGAGTGAATAAGTAATGCATATATATACTAAAATAAGGAACACTTATATTGAAGAATCAAAGTATGTTGAGCATATTACATGACCGCTGAATGAATTACAAAATCAAGTTCATCCAAGCACGCTGTAAGGGTGATAGTATTCTCCATTTTCATTTAGAACCGCTGCATCTAAGAAGCCCGTAATTTCCTCCTGAATTGCTCGTATGTGGTCCCTTGGTAGAAGACCGTCCCGGAGCCGTTCGATCTAATATAAAGAAGAGTGATCAATATATATATTAATGAAACTAAGTAACTACAATAGATCCTAATAATAAAATATTGACGACTGACGTACATGAAGTTTTTTAAATCTCTGCCCTTGTCACAGGTCGTCTGACAAATGAACTCGCAGATGTAGTATCCACATAAGTTATTCCCGTCTCCTGTTGCAAGCACTTTACGAGAACATGGTTTCAATCAAAATAATAATCAAGCATGATAATGGTATCGAAACTAGAATCAAGGAGATGCGCGGATCTAGATAGTAGTACTTACTTGCACAATTTCAAATCTAAGATGCGATTTCCATTCACCCCTAGCCTTTTTTGTGAACCTCTTCCAAGCGCTGCCCGGCAAAGAAAAAGAATAAAAAGAGTTATTAATTACTTGATATCATAAATGAAACAAACTAGTCGATATAGTGCCATATATAAAGATTGAAATTACCGATGGATCATTTCCTGCATGTCCGCCCAGAACTCAAGGGGTTTACGTTTTGGATCCATTACCAGTACTTTTCTTTTGTCAACTTGAAAGATTAGCAGAATAGAAGCTGCGCACGCATAACTCATCTATTATACACTGAACATCGAGTAAGGAAAACAGAATGTGTACAACACAGTAACACTCACCCGAAGTTGTAAGGAAATAGTATTTCCCTTCTGTGTTCTTGAAACCTTATTGCCTTCGCAATATTATCTTCTATATCCTTGGGAGCTAGCTCAAGAGTCTTATGATTAACAAAATATGGGTCAATGAATCCAATGTCATAGATTCTTCCTCTTTTGTATTCGAGAATCTTCATTCTGCAATTATAATATAATGAGTGTACTATATGAATGCAATGAATGCGATGAGCTAGCTAGAGACTTAATTACAGAAATAAATACTTACAGACAATAGGCACTAAGGATAGATTTGTCGAGGGCCTTCTGCTGGAATAACTGAAACAATTCATCAAATTGAATCAGCACCACTTCATCTCTATACCCGTAATGCTCGTCTCTAACTCCCAACACTATCCAGTCCTGGGATTCCTGAGCGGCTTCCATATACCAATTATGCACTCTTCGCATTTTGGTTGATAGATTCTTTTCCTCCCTGGGTCTGACGAGAGGATTCATGTGCCAGTATTTGTACTCATATTCACAAGAGGGGAAGTACTCTAATGTTTGGATATACTCAGCAATGGACATACCCGCAGCAGCTGCCCCTGGACCGTACAGTTCTACAAACTCCGGGTCAATTCGCTCGTTTGCAGCAGTGCTCGGCCCCACCTGGGTATTGAAATCACTTTGAGCGGGGAGATGGATCGTTTTTTCTACTGTCCGAGCTGGGCAACTGATTTCCCGCTTTTCCCGCTTGCGCTACTACTCTTCGACCGCACCATTTCCTGGTGTGACTTCAGAATAGAGCGGTAAAAGTCAGATGACAGCCTCGGCTCGGGTTGATGAAGGGTCTTCACCATTTTCCACGCTCGTTCTACCTCTTCACTGTTGTTGGGGAAATCTGCTTTTTTCTGCTTCTTCGGCTTCGATTTGCACGCCTCGTATTCGTCACTTGCGATATCCGGGTTTGCTCTGGAGTATAGTCGTAAGGTAACTTGGGTAGCTCCTTTGGTACCTTTGGGAGGGACGGTCGTCGACGTTTCGGTGATTTTTTACGACTCCGCAGAAACTTAGTGGGTGGAGACGGCTGACGCAGCAGCGTAGACGACTGCGCTGGAGACGACATGCATGGCGTAGACGACCGCGCTGGAGACGGCATGCACAGCGGAGAGTGTTGCACTGGATACTGGTGAGGAGTCGATGGTCTTGCCTTCTGATTTGGAAACACAATGTGTTCCTTTAGCCATAGAACGGTCAACTTCTTGGCGTCTCCGAGTTTAGTAACCTCTCCTTCTTCACCTTCAGGGAATTTAAGCTTCGCCCGCTTGAATCCGTTGACAACTTCATCGATCCCGACTACAGCGTAGTCCCGTGGAACCGGAAGACTATGGTGAGTTGGTTCAGTGCCAATTGGTAAGGCATAGCCGACCGCCGCCTTAATGGTTATGTTGACGACCTTCACATGGAGCTCACAAGTTGTCATCTCCGTGATATCATCCACCGGGTGCATCATCGGTGGTGCATCATCACCCTGCAGCTGCGTGAAAGCAACGCTGCTTTTCTGATTAGAATGTGCGGCGCCGGTTGCATCGACTTCACCTTCCACCACATCTGGTAGGCCGGTAGTACCTTGCTGCTGGCTAAGTCTGTCAATTTGTTCCTGCTACCTTCTGCGTCTGCTTTATCTGTTCTTCAAATTGACGCCTCCAGTCTGCCTGACTCGCTACTTCAGCTGCCTCCAAGTCCTTTCTCCTCTGACGGCTTCCATCAGGATATTTCTTTTTGCGCTCGTCAAACCCATATTTCCACGGAACATAGCCTATTGTGATTAGTGTATGCCCTACGTGTTCCTTATTCTTAAGGGTGCGTGTGAGCTGGTCGTTCTCTCTATCTGGCTCGAACCTCCCATCTTTAGCATCCTTTATTGCGTTTCTAAGATCTTTGATGGGTAGAGGATTCTCTTCATGCCTTCTATTATAGATGCATTTTCCTTCTTCGTCCAACGTGCCCTCATGCCCATAAAACCAATACCTTGCCCGCTCGGCCCACATGAATGGCTCTGGAGTGATCCCCTTCTCAAGAAGGTCATTCTCCCATTTCTCCCACTTGGGCATGCAACCCTTGTAGCCAGCTTGCCCCATAATATGGTGATATTGATTTGTTGCGGACCTTATATTTGCATCATCTGACTGCTTGTACTTCACAAAATCTGCCCATAGGGTTTCATTTTCTCATACGCTCCAGTGAAATCCGGAGTCTTACCTTTCTTGATAGAGTCAAGGTGCAATGTATTCTTCCAGTTGCTGAATTGCTAGGGCCATCTTTTTAAGAGTCCACGCCTTGACCTTTTTCACTAACTCAATTTTCTTTTTATTCTCATCCTCCTCATTCTTATCCACCTCATTCTCATCCACATGCGACGTCGGTAAGGTGAAATTAGCCATGATCCTTTTGAAAAGATTTTCTTTGGCGAAGTTGCTGACGAATGAAATTCCTTTCTCTACGGATCTTTTCGCTCATTTCACTACTGAAAATTGATCGGGATGTGGTCCCTAACAAGCACTCCGCATTGCTTTACAAATTTTTGGGCAACATCAACGGGAAGCTCGGGTGCGCCGTCTGCTCTGATCGTTTCGATCCTGTATCTTTGAACTTCTTTGTTGCGCCTCGTCTAGTCTTTTTTCCGTTGGATTTGCTAGATCCTGATGGCTAAAAAAATAAAGAGTGTTAATACATGTATATAGACAACAGATGCTTCATTAATTAATATATCTATATTCACCTCAAAGTTGGTGTTTGTAATTTGTAGGCT
The DNA here is from genome assembly GCA_028641055.1 of Alopecurus myosuroides. NCBI lineage: Eukaryota > Viridiplantae > Streptophyta > Magnoliopsida > Poales > Poaceae > Alopecurus > Alopecurus myosuroides. The sequence continues at coordinate 528,357,620 of CM054058.1, forward strand.
CCACCGGAGCCGTTGGCGCTCCACTTCTCCCTCACCGGAGCCGTCAGCTTCTCCCACTCTGGAGCCGCCTCTTCGGTCGAGCCCCGTATCTCCCTCGGCAGAGACGTCTCTTCGGGTGAGCTCTGGATCTCCGTCACCGGAGTTGTTCATCCACTGGCTCACATCGGGCTCTCCCTCGGGGCCGCGGATTAAACCGCGAGCAAGTTTAACGCATCTTCGTCTGTTGGTTCCATAATTTTCTGCAAATAATAATTAAGATTATTTCTTTAATGGTCTATTTGATTCATAGGATAGGAAAACCATGGGAATAGGAAAAACATAGGATTGCAATGTCATGACCACTTCAATCCTATAGGATTTGTCATGCGCAAAACTTTGTGCCATTTTTGGAAAACAACAAAACCAGATATTACAATACTAATCAAATTGCTTAAGTGACTCAAATACTTACAGTACTAATAAAATGGTACACATGTGATACAAAAATTATAAACATGTCATACTAAAAATTCTACACTAAAAAATCTACATTTAAAATATTAGTGTTTTCTACACTAAGTCAAATACACTAAAAATTACTAAAAATTCACTAAGTCAAATACATTAAAAATTACTTAAAATTAATAAAATTCCTAAGTCAAATTTTACACTAAGTCAAATTACTAAAAATACACTCGGTAAAAATTCTAAACTAATATTGCTAATTCAAAAATTACTAAAAATTCTATACTTAATATTTTCTACACTAAACAGTTAAGGTCTAAGAATTTCTACACTAAAAAATTTCTACACTTAATATTTTCTAACATTGCATGTACCTAATACTAAACTAAATTGAAAAAGAAAAATTATACGTAATACTAAGTAGACCTAATACTAATATTTCTAACATTTCTATTTCTAACATTTTCATTTCTAACATTTCTATTTCTAATATTTCTAACATTTCTATTTCTAATATTTCTAACATTTTCTAATACTAATATTTCTAACATTTTTATTTCTAACATTTCAATTTCTAATATTTCTAACATTTTCTAATACTAACATTTCTAACATTTCTATTTCAAATATTTCTAACATTTCTATTTCTAACATCTCTAAATATTAATATATCCTAACTAATGTTTATATAAAACTTATATCTAATTGAAAACAGTAAAACAAAAATAGTAAAAAAAGTATAAAAAAAACACTATGTTTCTCTTACACAGAGAGGAGCACAGAGAGAGGGCTCCTCCACGGTGAGAACGACGACGGCGTGGGTGCTGGCGCGGCGACAGCTCCTCCACGGCGTGCTCCTCCACGACCACGGCGACGGCGCGGGCGTTGGCGCGGCGACGGCTCCTCCACGGGCGGGGGCGAGGGCGACAGCTCCTTCACGGGCGCGAGAGACAGGTCCTCCACGGGCGCGGGCGTGGGCGATAGCTCCTCCACGGGCGCGAGCGACGCTCCTCCACGGGCGCTCCTCCATGGCGAGAATGACGACGACGCGGGCGCGGGCTCGGGAGACAGCAGCAGCCTGACGGCGTCCATTCCTTCCGCGCGGGATTGGTTTTGGGGAGGAAGACGACGCGCCTATATAGGACGGGGCATCCGTCCCGGTTTGTAGCAACAACCGGGATGAATGACCCGATTGGGGACACGTGGAGCGCGCTCGTGGGGTTCATTTGTCCCGGTTGTTGGGATAAAGCGGGACGAATGCCTTATCTTCGAATTATTTGCAAGCAGATAAACTATTCCCGCCCTTTTTTTCCAAAACTCCTATAACACATCAAATAAGAATCAGAAAAATATGAAGAAGATACCAAAAATTATAATATAACTGAATATATTACTTTCGAACATATTTGGTGAAGTTCAAAATTTTGATTTATTTGAATTTGATTGAATTCTTTAAGAAATGGACAAAATATCAAATAGTTCAATAAATTCTGAAAATTCTAAGTTATTTATCAAAATGATCAGAAAGATAAATGTAACTCACTTATCATGATTTAAAACTCATTTGGGCGACCGATAAGGTGGACTTTTCTCAGGGGGGCTAGGGTTTCGCCACGGAAGGGGTCCGGCGCGTCGGGATGGCACCAAAATCTAGGAGTTGGCATACCAAGTGTTTACATGTGTTCTCAGGTTGTACATGCCAAATATTCAATCACTCTTTGTGTTGGTTCTTCACCGACATTGATTCCTCTCTCCGAGTCTAAGAACTTATAGGTTGAAAGTCCCAGAACCGTCGTACGGGAGGGAATCTTGTGTAGAGGTGGTTCATGCCATTGTTTTGGGACTTACTAGGGTCACCCTAACACAACCAAGAAAAGAGTTGCACATTGCTACCCACTTCGGGCTCCGGTCGAAGTTGTAGACCGATAAGGTGGACTTTTCTCCAGCGGGGCTAGGGTTTCGCCGCGGAGGGGCTCCGGAGCATCGGGATGGCACCAACGCTAGGATTTGCATACCAAGTGTTTACATGTGTTCTCGGGGTTGTGCATGCCAAATATCACTCACTCTTTGTGTTGGTTCTTCACCGGCATCAAATCTTTTTGTCAAACCTGTTATGCCGGAGGGAAAACAAAACAATCGGTATCGCCAGCATACAGCCCGACTGTGGCTCCTGAGTGCATATATGCATATCAAATGTACGATCGGACGTATGCTGGCAAATCCAGATGATTTGTATTCGGTAGATGAACTAAATGATTTATCAAACCTTTTGTCAAACCTTTAATGGGGGATGTAGAACAAAACAATCGGTATCACCAGCATACAGCCCCACCGTGTCTCATGAGTTCATATATGCATATCAAATGCACGGTAGGTGATGCACTTTGTTGGGAACCCCAAGAGGAGGGTATGATGAGCACAACGGTAGGAGTTTTCCCCTTAGTTAAAAACCAGGGTTATCAATCCAGTAGGAGAAAGAGGACCTTCCGAAGGTTGATGCCACTAACGGTGGTGCTGGCGCTTCACCGGTGTCAGCAACAACGTGGAACCTGCATACAACAAAACCAAAATACTTTGCCCCAATAGTACAGTGAGGTTGTCAATCTCACCGGTATTGCTGAAAACAAAGATTAGACTTATAGTGTGGAAAACAGTGTATGCTTGCAGTAAGTAAAGAAAGCAGGAAATTGTTGTGGTTTGTTTAACAGTGTGGAAAATGGACCGGTGTTCATAGTTTCACTAGTGGTGTCTCTCCATAAAAGATAGCATGCTGGGTGAACAAATTACAGCAGGACAATTGACAAATAAAGGTTGCACCGTAGTGCACAATATGACATGAAGATTACTATTATATTTAGTGCGGGCATTACAACAAGATACATAGACCGGCATCCACCTGCATCTATGACTAATAATCCAACCTCAGGTTATCATCCGAACCCCCTTAGGTATTAAGTTGCAAGCAACAGATAATTGCATTAAACAAAGTGCGTAATGTAAGCAATGATTATGCATGCGGGCACCCTCACCGTTATTTTCTCCCTAATGGCAACAGCACATCCTCCCCCTTCACGTTTCTGTCACTTGAGCAAGCCGAAAAGGAGACATGAACCCACTATCGAGCATAAATAATCCCTCTTGGAGTCACTAGCAACTACTTGGCCAGAGCAACCACTAGAAACGGAAAGCATGCAAGATCACAAATAGCATATGCAAATAAAGGCTATAATCAACTTGGCATAAGTTCAATATTCATCGGATCCCAGCAAACACGGCACATAGAATTACATAAGATCAATCTCGATCATGATAGGCAGCTTACGAGATCTAAACATGGAGGCATATGAGGAGAAGACAACCATCTAGCTACAGCTACGAACCCGTAGTCCAAGGATGAACTACTCACGCATCACTCCGGAGGCAGGCATGGTGATGCAGAAGCCTCCGGTGATGATCTCCTCTCCGGCAGGGTGCTAGAAATAGCTTCAGACCCCCCCCCCTATGATCTATGGTTGACGGTGACGGCGGCTGCGGAACTTTTCGGGGATTTTTTATCAGGTCTTTAGGGTTTTCCATCAGGGGGGCTTAAATAGGCGAAAGGGCAGAGGCGGTGGAGCTCCAAGGGCCCCACACCCATAGGTGGCGCGGCCAGGGGGACCCGCGCGACCCTATGGTGTCGCCCCCCTATTGCCCCTCTTCGACTCCTGTTCGGTTTTCTGGATGCTTCCGGGGAGAATAGGAACTTCCGGCTTTGCGGGGTCCAATTCCGAGAATGTTTGCAGAACAACTTTTCTGAAACCAAAAACAGCAGAAAACAAGGAACTGGCACTTGGCATCTTGTTAATAGGTTAGTCTCGAAAAACGTATAAAAATGCTATAAATAAGGGAGAAAACAAGTAGCAATTGGAAAAATATGATCATGGAGCATCAGAAATTACAGATACGTTGGAGACGTATCAAGCATCCCCAAGCTTAGTTCCTACTCGTCCTCGAGTAGGTAAACGATAAAACAATAATTTCTGAGGTGACATGCTACTAACATAAACTTGATCAATCTAATGTAAAAGCATATGCACGCTGAGATCATAAAACTTTAAACACAGGCATGATAAATAAAACTTTAATAATAAAGCATAGCAATTACTTTGCATCACGAAGAGTAACTCAAATAAAGGATCGTGACTAATAATGCAAAGAAAGGTAAACGTTTGTTTCAGGTATAGAGAAAGCATGGAAAAGTGATATTTCGATAGTCCTTAAGAGTGTGGCAAAACATAAATGTCGGGACACCTTCAAAGTTCATGAGGAAGACTAGAAGAAATAATTTAAGAACAAATGATATCACATCATGAAGTAATTATTGATGCTTATGGGACAAATGCACATAGAACTCAGAATGGAAAAAATGCTCTCTCAACTGTGCATAAAGTTAGAAGATGGAGACTCAACATAAAAGTAAAAGGAAGTCCCTTCGCAAAGGGAAGCAGGGATCACGCATGTGCTAGAGCTTTTATTTTATTAAACAGAGGTATTAAAAGTTTGACACTGAGTGTCTATATTTTGGGAGATGTATGCTATTGTCAACGAATGGTAAACAGAAAATACAGTACGTCACAAGCCAACTGGATTCACAAGAGCGGCTCCCATGGTGAAGGACGCAACTGGTGTAGAAGGTCATCCCTCTTTCTATTTTGTTTACACAATTATGCTTTGACTGATAAATCAGGGGAAAAAATAGTGAAGAGAATTTGTTTGCATTAATTTGGGGCTGGGCACCCCGCTGCCAGCTCTTCTATCATTTGGATAAGAGGATGAAGACACTAGTCCAGGGTGTGAAATCCAATCAACAAGTGAGATAAAGATTATCTATTTACGTCCTCATGAGCAAAAACAGGAACATAAAGCAGGAGTAATTTTGAAGGTTTTAAAGGTAACACATGAGCAATTTACTTTGGAATGGCAGTTAAATACCACATGTAGGTAGGTATGGTGGACACAATGGAAAAAACTTTGGTTTAAGGGAGTTTGGATGCACGAGTATAGCTCATACTAAGTACAGGTGGAGGCTAGCAAAAGACTGGGAGCGACAAATCAAGAGAGCATAAGAGCCATAATCATGCATAGCGACATAAGCATCATTAATTAAAACATAAGAAGTATCACAAGTTCCAAATCTAAGTGGTCATGGAGGCTATTCGTGGCTGGTTTGTAGTCATAAACATGGTGTGAGCATGCGCCAAGTCAACCAAATAAAACATTCGAAAGAGAATACCATATATTGATGCTTTACTATGACAAGAACAACTCATGAATCTTTCAATACATATTAAACACTCTCAGCTATTTGAGGCTAATCATGATACTCAATAACCACAAGGATTTAAAACTAAAATAACATTTAGCATGGCATGAAAAAGTCCTAGCCATAGTCTATACAAGCTTCTACTAGCACTGTTATCAATTCTACTTCAAGCAGCAGTTTTCTTTCTCCCAACAAGCACCATACAAAACATGCTTTAAAAAATAATATTTACGATACAGAAAGCAAACATGAGAGTACTCACATAACACTACTAAAACTAACAGCTCTAATAAGAGATGCATGCAAAACAGGTGCTAAATAAATGCAGCAGCTAGACAGAGATTAAGAATACAACGTATTCTCATGAAAAAGCGAAGCGTGTCACTCTCCAATAAAAGAATGCTGGGGTCCAACCAAGCTTATTGAAAAGTAAAAACAGATTGAAATAAAAAGCAAAAGCAAACTGAAAACAAAAATAAAAGACGCTCCAAGTAAAGCACATAAAATGTGACCGAATAAAAATATAGTTTCACTAGAAGTGACCTGATAATCTGTTGATGAAGAAGGGGATGCCTTGGGCATCCCCAAGCTTAGACGCTTGAGTCTTCTTGGAATTTTCTTGTATGTACCACCGGGGCATCCCCAAGCTTAGGGTTTTCACTCTTCTTGATCACATCATATCATCCTCTTCTCTTGACCCTTGAAAACTTCCTTCACATCAAAATTCTCACAATCTTCATTAGCAACGTTAGTGCAATTGAAATAATAAATTCACATGGTTAAGTTTAAACACAATTATAACACTAAAAAACACATTATCTACTGTCACAACTTCTTTCAAAACTCTTTTTCTCTAAAGAACGCCAAAAGAAAGAGATTAAGATGCAAATGCGATAAATGGCAGAAATCTGTCAAAACAGAACAGCAGGTAAAGATCTTTTTTTCAAAAATCTTCTGTTGCTAAAATCAAAACGTGGTCTTCTAAGAAACGTTGTGTATATAACTCATGATTAAGTACACAAAAGCTCAGGTCAATTTGATTTTTTGTGATTTTTAACAGAATTAACAGTGGACAGCAGAAATCTGTTTCCTGCGCAGAAATCCGAAATATAGGCTCAACTTTCCACTAGAGGCTTTACTTGGCTCAACAAAAACTCAAAAAAAAATATACAGAGGGGTTGCTAAGGAAATAGAAAGCACCCAGATGCAAAGCACACCAAAGAAAACGAAGGAAAAACGGGTTGAAAACAGCAAAATAAAACGGGTTGTCTCCCGGTAGCGCTTTTCTTTAACGCCTTTCAGCTAGGCATAAAAGGGAAACAAAAGTATTATCAAGTGAAGAAGAGTCAACATCATATTTTGCTCTAATAATACAGTCAAAAGGTATATTCATCTTTTTCCTAGGAAAGTGTTCCAAACCTTTCTTGAGGGGAAATTGATATTTAATACTCCCCTATTTCATGTCAATAATAGCACCAACAGTTCTAAGAAAAGGTCTTCCCAAAAACAATAGGACCAGAAACATTGCATTCAATGTTCATAACAACAAAATCAACAGGGGCAAGGTTATTATTAACCATAATAAGAACATCATCAATTCTACCAAGAGGTTTCTTCTTAGCATTATCAACAAGATGAACATCCAAATAACATTGTTCCAACGGTGGTAAATCAAGCATATTGTAAAGATTTTGAGGCATAACAGAGATACTAACACCAAGATCACATAAAGCATTGCAATCAAAATCATTTACTTTTATCTTAATGATAGGCTCCCAACCATCATCTACTTTTCTAGGGATAGATGTCTCAAGTTTAAACTTTTCTTCCCTAACTTTCATGAGAGCATTGGTAATGTGTTTAGTAAAGGCCATATTCATGGCACAAGCATTGGGACTTCTAGCAAGCTTTTGTAGAAACATAATAACTTCAGAGATATTGCAATCATCAAAATAAATATTATTATCATCAAAAGTAATGGAACCATTATCTCCCATATCTCTAAAAATTTCAGCACTTTTATCAGAAGCAATTTCAGCAGTTTGAGGCAATTTAGCATGTTTCACCAAAGGAGGATGGACTTTATTAACACCAACTACTTTACCATTGATAGTAGGAGGTTTACTAGCACCTGGAAATTCAGCTTTACTAGTGGTTTTGATAGTGCAAACTCTAGCAATATTATTCTTTTAAGCCAATTCATCTTCTGTTTCCCACCTAGCACGTAATTCAGCCATCAACCTAACATTATCATCAATTCGAACTTGGATGGCATTCAAAGTTTTACTTTGTTTAACATCTTGTGGCAAAAGCTTTAGTTTTAGAAAATCAACATCAATAGCAAGGCTATCTACTTTAGAGGCAAGAACATCTATTTTACCAAGCTTTTCCTCAACGGATTTATTAAAAGCAGTTTGTGTGCTAATAAATTCTTTAATCATGTTTTCAAGATCAGAGGTAGAGATTTTATTACTATTGTAGGAGTTGCCATAACAATTATCATAACCATTATTAGGAGGATAAGGTTCATAATTGTTTCCACCAAAATTATTTCTATAAGCATTGTTGTTAAAATTATTATTTCTAATAAAGTTCACATCAACATGCTCTTCTTGAGCAACCAAAGAGGCTAAAGGAACATTGTTAGGATCAACTTGAGCTTTACCATTAACAAACATAGACATAATAGCATCAAGCCTTTCACTTAAAGAGGAGGTTTCCTCAACAGAATTTACCTTCTTACCTTGTGGAGCTCTCTCAGTGTGCCACTCTGAATAATTTATCATCATATCATCAAAAAGCTTTGTTGCATTGCCCAAGGTGATGGACATTAAGGTCCCTCCAGCAGCTGAATCCAATAGGTTCCTTGAGGAGAAATTCAGTCCTGCATACAAGGTTTGTATAATCATCCAAGTAGTCAGTCCATGAGTGGGACAATTCTTCACCATAGTTTTCATTCTTTCCCAAGCTTTAGCAACATGTTTGTTTAAAATTCATTATGTCACTTCTCAGGGATATAAGCTTAGCAGGAGGATAATATTTTCCAATGAAAGCATATTTACACTTAGTCCATGAATCAATACTATTTCTAGGCAAAGATAGCAACCATTCTTTAGCTCTTCCTCTCAAAGAGAAAGGACATAATTTCAGTTTAATAATATCTCCATACACATCTTTATATTTTTGCATCTCACATAATTCAACAAAATTATTAAGGTGGGCAGCAGCATCATCGGTACTAATAAAGCCATAGAAAGCAGGTTTAATCTCATAGAAAGCAGCAGCAGGAGCAGGTGGAGAAATAGGTGTGCAAATAAAATCATTGTTGTTTGTGCTAGTGAAGTCACACAACTTAGTATTCTCAGAGGAACTCATTTTAGCAGAATAAAAGTAAGTAAATAAATAACAACTATGAAGTACACTAATTGTTTTTGTGTTTTTGATAGAGAAACAAAACAAGACAAAAATAAAAACAAGACAATAAACAAAATAAAGAGGTTGAGAGTGAGAGACTCCCCTTCCCAGAAGACTTCTTCCTCCCCAGCAATGGCGCTAGAACAATCCTTGATGCACTTTGTTGAGAACCCCAAAAGGAGGGTATGATGAGCACAGCGGTAGGAGTTTTCCCCTTAGTTAAGAACCAGGGTTATCAATCCAGTAAGAGAAAGAGGACCTTCGGAAGGTTGATGCCACTGACGGGGGTGCTGGCGCTTCACCGGTGTCAGCAACAACGTGGAACCTGCACACAACACAACCAAAATACTTTGCCCCAACGGTATAGTGAGGTTGTCAATCTCACCGGTCTTGCTGAAAACAAAGATTAGACGTATAGTGTGGAAAACAGTGTATGCTTGCAGTAAGTAAAGAAAGAAGGAAATTGTTGTGGTTTGTTTAACAGTGTGGAAAATGGACCGGGGTTCATAGTTCCACTAGTGGTGTCTCTCCATAAAATATAGCATGCTGGGTGAACAAATTACAGCTGGGCAATTGACAAATAGAGGTTGCACCGTAGTGCGCAATATGACATGAAGATTACTATGATATTTAGTGCATTCATTGCAACAAGATACATAGACCGACATCCATCTGCATCTATGACTAATAATCCACCCTCGGGTTATCATCCGACCCCCCTTAGGTATTAAGTTGCAAGCAACAGATAATTGCATTAAACAAAGTGTGTAATGTAAGCAATGATTATGCACACGGGCACAATCACCGATGTTTTCTCCCTAATGGCAACAACACATCCTCCCCCTTCACGTTTCTGTCACTCGAGCAAGGCGAAAATGAGGCATGAACCCACTATCGAGCATAAATACTCCCTCTTGGAGTCACTAGCAACTACTTGGCCAGAGCAACCACTAGCAACGGAAAGCATGCAAGATCACAAATAGCATATGCAAATAAAGACTATAATCAACTTGGAATAAGTTCAATATTCATCGGATCCTAGCAAACACAACACATAGAATTACATAAGATCAATCTCGATCATCATAGGCAGCTCACGAGATCTAAACTTGGAGGCATATGAGGAGAAGACAACCATCTAGCTACAGCTACGAACCCGTAGTCCAAGGATGAACTACTCACACATCACTCCGGAGGCAGGCATGGTGATGTAGAAGCCTCCGGTGATGATCTCCTCTCCGGCAAGGTGCCGGAAACAGCTTCAGAACCCCCCTGATGTAGGGTTGACGGTGACGGCGGCTGCAGAACTTTTTAGGGATTTTTTATCAGGTCTTTACGGTTTTCCATCCGGGGGGTTTAAATAGGCGAAAGGGCAGAGGCGGTGGAGCTCTAGGGGCCCCACACCCATAGATGGCGCGGCCAGGTGAATCTTATTGGGTTCCTGTATGTTACTTACAGTGTATTATTCCACTAATAAGCAATCTTGGTATACTAATTAAGTGAGGATGGATGAATTTCGTTGGGTTCAGCTGAACCCAACGCTTCTATACCAGCTCCGCCACTGCCCATGTTGCCCCTCTTTGACTTCTCTTCGGTGTTCTGGATGCTTCCGGGGAAAATAGGAACTTCGGGCTTTGTGGGGTCCAATTTCGAGAATGTTTGCAGAACAACTTTTCTGAACCAAAAAAACAGCAGAAAACAGGGAACTCGCATTTGGCATCTTGTTAATAGGTTAGTCCCGGAAAACGTATAAAAATTCTATAAATAAGGGATAAAACAAGTAGCAATTGGCAAAATATGATCATGGAGCATCAGAAATTATAGATACGTTGGAGACGTATCAGTTGGACGTATGCTAGCGAATCCGGATGATTTGTATTATGTCGATGAACTGAATGATGTATGAAGGGAATCCGAGAGATGGGCTATATATAGGGTCCTCTGGCTCACAAAATGTTGTGCTAGGGTTTCGATCCAAAGGTTAAGAAGCGCTCGAAAGAAACACCCCTGGTCCAACGGCTCACAAGCGCTCGAAAGAATAACACTGTACCCCTGATCAAACGTCTCACAAGAGCTCGAAAGGAACAGACTCGTGATCCAACGACTTACAAGCGCTTAAAAGAAACACACGATCCATGTGAGTCTTTCTGATTGGTCCCAACAAAACCCTAACCATTTAGTCCCGGTTGGCAAAACAGGGCGGGACTAAAGGGATGATCCGTGTGATTCTTTCTGATTGGTCCCAACGAAACCCTAACCATTTAGTCCCGGTTGGTAAAACATGTTGGGACTAAAGGGTCAGTTTCTTCTCACTATATATATGTATGCATTGCCACCATTGTCATAAACACATATAAACTCACATCTACAACCTCACAACTCTCCCATGGCTTCTACCGTACACACTCTAACCTTCCTGGAGGAGAAGGCGCTTTCCGCCTCGAATTACCCCTGCCCGCCCGGCTACAGCGTCCCCACCGGTTGTATGCTTAGCGCCGGAGGAGTGCCAGTCCCTCCTGTTCCTCAAGGTGTGGCGCGTCGGGCGGACATCACGAACCACTACTACCACGAGCTCACGCCAGAGCAGCGGAGGGATCCCCGTTGGAATTCCGATTACCGCCCTACTTGGGACGCCTTCTTCATTAATCGGCGTGAGAGGGCGCTCGCCAGGTACGAGGAGAACGGCCCACCTCCTTCGAACTTCAACAATGTCGGTCGTCAGCTGTGGTCGCTTCATGCACAACTAATGCATGTAAAATGCATAGATGAATTTTGCATATTTTCACATGGTTTTTTATTACATATTGCATCATATAAGGGTATAATTCAATGTTTTATAGTATTTTGGGGTTAAATTACAAAGTCCCCAAATTTTATGGAATTAACCCTGCATGTCAGAAACCCCGTTTTCTATATTTTTGACGTTTCAGGGGGCAAACTTTCGCGAAATCACCTGAAAATCTGCAGGGGTCATTTTCTTGGAAGGAGAAGACTTGCGGGCGAAGGATCCACGATAATTGGGCAAGGAGGCCCAAAAGAGGACCCTCCACGCGGCCAGATTCCTTGGCCGCGTGAGAGGCCCCCTTTTGGCCCCTGTGGCCCCAATTCCTTCCATCTTCGACTTACCGACTCCGTCTTGACCTAAAACCGACTATAAAAAGGGTCCCCCGTACCCTTACGAAGAGGAGCGCCGCCGAAACACCGAAACACCAAAACAGAGACCTGGAGTTCCAGATTGGAGGGGGAAAACTCCGGCGGGGCGCCGCTGGTGTGATCTCCTACCCCTCCAACGCCATCTCCATCGACATCTCCATGAAGAGGGAGTAGTCCACCCCAGGGCTATGGGTTTGTGGAAGTAGCACTTGTATCTCTCTCTCTCTCTATGTGCTTCACTAGTTAGATCTGTATGAGCTGCCTCACACGATTACGGGCACCATTGTAATTCCTATGTGGTGGATCTTTTCTATGAGTTATTGAATCTGAGATTGCAATTGTTTCTCTTGAGTTATTTGAGTAGATGTATCTTATGTACCCCGTTCTTATTTGCTAGCTTTGATCAATCTAGTTCTTGAGAGCGTGTGTGGGGTGATGGGTGCATTACTTGGAGTAACGGGGGGTGGCTAGTGCTGTGAAAGTGACAGAAGTTCAGCGATCCACTTAGGTTTGTTAAACCTTTCTTAGTTACCTCACTAGGGATAAAAAGGAGTACCTTGTTACCGGGGATTTGAAGTGACACTAATCAATCTTCATGACTAGATCTAGCAAGTTCTTACTTCAACTTCATGTCACATTGCTTAAAGCTATACTCTGGTTTTTCCTTAATTATCGAGGTGCTATGATTTATTTCGCATCTTGGTGGAGTATAAGAGGGATCAATATGACCGTAGAGATCTCTATGCTAGGACATGATGCCCATATGAAAGTACTCAATGTTAAACATGTTATTGTAATCTCACATGTAATTCGTTATGTCCACCGTCTACTACTTTATTTGAGACAATGCAAGTGTGAAACCATGAACCCCGGTCCTATTATTAATATAAGAAAACACTCTAGTTACTTTGCTGCAATTTACTTTACTTGCACTTTACTTTACTTGCATCTCCAATTCGAATTTACATTATCTCCATCACCACTTGCATCACAAAAATACAAAAACAATCCATTGCATATTTATTTTCTCATTTGCATTTAGTAGTAGATTTAATTATTGCACATTTACTTTCAGTTTTGCACTGCAATTTAGAAGTCTCACACCTTGTGCTTGACAACCACTTGGTGAGGTTGAGGGCACAAAATTCTCTACTTGTTTGCAGGATCCTGGAGGAAGCTTGGAAGACAACTGCTGAAATACTGGCTCCCCAAGAGTTCGATATAAACCCTCAAGTCACCCTCGTGGGGAAGAAGGCTTGCCACTAGCTACACACTCTGCACTTGGAGTCTCAACCTAGCCATCAAGCATTTTTCTGGCGCCGTTGCCGGGGAGCCATAGGTGAAGGAGTTGTCCAATGGAGCTCACAAGAAGTCTTCATCACCAACAAGGTGTGCAAACACCTAAGCTTGGGGAGGTTGCACCTACGTGAGTACCGTCCTTTCTATCTCCACCTTCTTTCAAGTAGATTGTTTTGTTTCTTGTCTTGTTTTGTTTTTGTTTTGTTTTTGTTCTTGTTTTTGTTTTGTCTTGCATATTTTATTTTAGTTTGCATTTTAGTTTTGCATTTAGTTATCTAGTTTATTTTAGTATTTTGAATTTGCCTAGTTACTTTACTTTTTAGTTTTGCATAAAAAATTAAAAACCACATAAAAACTGTTAAAATGGGTGATAGAACTAGATTAAGTGACTACACAAATATACCCAATGACCAATTCATTGCTAGGCCAATTACTACACCTGAAATACAAGCTGAAAGCTATGAAGTAAGTCCTATTTTATTGAATTTAATTACTAGAGAGCAATTTGGTGGTAGTGCTATGGAGGATGCCTCTATGCATCTTCATGATTTCATGGAAATATGTGATATGCAAAAATTTAAAAATGTGGAAAGTAGTGTTTTAAAACTGAAATTATTTCCTTTTTCACTTAGAGGAAAGGCTAAAGAATGGTTACTTTCACTACCTACAGCTAGTATAAAGTCTTGGGATGATTTAAAAGAAGCTTTCATTAAGAAATATTATCCTCCCGTTAAAATTTTGCAAAATAGGAATAATATCCTCTCATTTAGGCAAAATGATAATGAACATGTAGCCATGGCATGGGATATAATTAAATTAATGCTTAGAACATGCCCATCACATGGAGTAAATGAATGGACCATACTACACTCTTTTTATAATGGTCTAAACTACATGTCTAGAAATATACTTGATTCTGCTGCTGGAGGTGCCTTTATGAGTAAAACTGTAGGAGAGGCTAAGAGCATATTAGAAAGCATATTGCAAAATTATAGTCAATGGAATACTGAAAGAGCACCCAATCCCACTAAGAAAATAAACTCAATTGAAGAAACCAATGATTTGTCTTCTAAAATGGACACTATTCTTGCTTTTATTAATAAACAAAATATGGAGAATGTGCCTTTGCAGGATCTAGTTGGTAGTAATTCTGAAAGTGTGGATGTTAATTTTGTTAGGAATTATGGTAGAAATGGTTTTGGTAATGCTTACAATTCATATAGTAAACCTCCTTATGTGCCAAATAAACCTTTTGTTCCATATCCTAATGCTAATGAAAATAAGTGGAAGCCTTCTAGTGAAATTTCTGAATCTAATAAATTGCTTATGGAACAAGTGGCTAGTCACAATGCTATGATACATGAGTTAAATAAGTCTATTGCATCCATTAGTAGTGATATTAAAGGATTGCAACTTCAATCTTCGAATTTAGATAAAGCATTGTCAAAATTAGCTGATAATCAAGCAACTCTATTAAGCATGTCAGCAGGAAAGCCACAAGCACAACCTAGTGTAGGAATGAATTCTATTACTATTTCTGCTCCTATTATTGAAAATATTGATCATATTGCTGAGAATACAAGTGAGCATGCCCCTACTAGCTTAGAAGAAACTTTGAATGAAATAGTGAAGTACCCTGAATATTTACTTCCATATATGTCTTATCTTGCTAGCGAAGATGAAATTAGTCCTCATGAATCAAGCATGCTAGCTAAATTAGAGAGTAAAGTAGAGGAAATTATGATGCTTACTGAAATTAAGGATCCATTGCTTGATTTAGAAAAAAATAGCTTGCAAGAACTTATTGCTACTCTACAAAAATTTGCTAGTGATCCCACTATAAATGTTAATCAACCTGGCTTTGGATCTTATATTGCTAATCATGTCTTGCAAGAAAAATTTGCTAGGTACAAGAATGAGGCCATGATACCTCCTAAGCTTGTGGATGCATGGATCCCCAAGGTTCTAGTTTCAATTGGAAAAGAAATTCACCATGCTATGTTAGATCTAGGTTCTAGTGTATCGGTACTCTCTAAAGAATTATATGAATTGCTAGGACTAGTAAATTTATAAAAGTTCTCAGGTGAATTTGTCCTTGCTGATAACTCTACTAAACATGCTACAGGACAAGTAAAAGATGTTATGATTGAATTGCACATGACTTTCGTACCCGTTGATTTCATTATTATGGATATGGGGGATAAATCCCCTAGTCCTGTTATTTTGGGTAGACCTTTTCTTCGTACTACAGGTGCAATCATAGACTCTAAGGAAGGGAATGTCAAGTTTCAGTTCCGTCACAAGTAAAGCATGGAGCACTTCCCAAGGAAGAGGGGCACGCTGAAGAACAAGCTCCCTCATGAGCTTTATCGCTCTTGATTATCAAGTAAGTAAGGCCTAGCTATATGGCTATAAACAAAACGCTTTACGGGAGGCAACCCGGTTGTTTTTGTTTGGATTTTCCTAGTGTCCTCTTGCTGTCTCAAGAGATTAGTTTTTTTTGTTTTAATTCTGGAGTTTTCAATAAAGAGTCAAGTCAAACCCATTTGGACCTATAAGTTGCTATCCTAGTGCATGAAATTTCTGTTTCAGCACAAGTCTGCTCACCGTATGATTTTACGTTTTTTATTGGTATGTCGGATTGCGCTAATGTTTTAGTATGTTCTGCAACTTTTTGTCCTCTGTAAGCACAAAAATTGGCTTAATTTTTTTACGAGTCTAGCTTAGGGAAAAACGTTCATTTTGCTGCTGCTGCTTTTCTGGACAGATTCTGCCTTCTTTTGTTTTATGCACTCTTTGGGCTTGGGAATCGAATTTCCATGATTATTTCAAGCAAGAGAGTGAACATAAAACATAATGAACCTTATTTTCTATCTACTGGAGCATTTGATTTGGAATTTTGCACAGCAAGCATGTGATTTGTTTGTCCTTGCTAATTTCACCCCACAGAAAAAGAATGGGAGAAACATGTTTTGTGAAGTGTTTTCACAGGGAATAGAGGAGCTGCGCCTCAAGACATCCAAGAATGGTGAAATCCATAAGCTTGGGGATGTGATGAACACCCCACTGGAGCTACACTCTTTTGGTTAGCACATGTCTACTTTCTGTTTTTCTAAGCAAAGCATTTATCGTAGAGACTTGAAGCGTCTAGTTTTTTTTTTTTGATAAGACCACCACCATCATTTTATATGAGATTGAGATACTGGAGTTTGGGGTTGGAATGTATTGGATACTAGTATTATGACTTGGAATAGGGATGCCATGGTTGATTTGAAGAGCAACATATGTTTGCATGATTTATAGGCTTTTTATGTGTAGAAATTTGCAATAATGTTGTCTTGAGCTATCTCTTATTCATGTCCTTGATGTTAATTGCTGGTTTATTTAGTTTTTCATGAAATGAGTAGTTCTATGGACATATGCATGCATAGTAGCTGGTCAACTATCTCCCTTTTGCTAGCCCAAAAATTTAAAAATTCCAACAAGTAAAAACTTGTTTCCAACACTCCTTAGCCAAGTATTTCCAGTGAGTCCACCATATCTTCCCATTAGCTTCATTGCTATTCCGAGTATGTTCACTGTCGTGGGATAATCACGGCAGACGTTACCGGGGGTAACTGATCTTGGGGCAACACGACACAGGCGTTTGGGAGAGGGTTTAGCTCGGAGGAAAACATGATGGAACTCGATCTGGTAGCCGGCAATCAAGTCGCCGAGTCTCCGATCTCGATATATCAACTCAACTCTCGTGTTACACTGGATGCTCGATATCAAGCGATATTGCTAGAACTCTTGGATCTCTCTCAACTAGCCCTAGGGTCCGGTTTATAAAGCACCTGGACCCCCGGCTCGCCTTCCAAGGCACACCCTGAATCCTACCCGGACACTGCATACAAACCCTAGCTTTCCTTATCGTAACCCACAATCCGGGTTACTAGGCCCATGAACTTGGGCCTTCCAGAAGCTTCCTTATCTTTAGCCGGATCTTGCGCACCGTCCATTGGGCCGGGTTACACCTTGGTGTTGGCCTACCGGGTTATCATCCCTCCATCAGTAGTCCCCAGAATAGCTTGGGCTTCACGAGATTCTCTTTGAAGCGCACGCTATTCCCTGCAAAATTATCAAACTTACAAATTCAATGGAGGCCGGGTTAAATTGCTTTAATAAACAGCCAGGCCTAACTCCAAGGTGGCCATATAATAACCCGGCTTTCTCCAAGTCCTTTGCTCAGCTTTTCCGGGTCAACACCCTGATAAGAATGTTTAAAGACCTGATTCACTTTTACTCGATAATTGCCCCTAGTATTGTGGAGAAGATCTCCTTCTTATCTCTGTCCGGATACCTCGGTCAGCACTTAAAGCATATATCACGAAATCTGTGCAGGCAGCCGTTATCCCGAAATCCCCGGCTCCCGCCCGTTGAACTGGATATATCCGCTCACACCCTTATAAATAGGCACTTAGGGGTAACCCTAATCCCAACGGCTCACTTCAACCCCTTCTCCTTCCTCAT
The DNA here is from genome assembly GCA_028641055.1 of Alopecurus myosuroides. Taxonomy (NCBI): domain Eukaryota; kingdom Viridiplantae; phylum Streptophyta; class Magnoliopsida; order Poales; family Poaceae; genus Alopecurus; species Alopecurus myosuroides. The sequence continues at coordinate 528,375,744 of CM054058.1, forward strand.
ATCTCGCGCTCGCGCAACACCACCAAGGGAATCCCAAGCTCGTCGTTGGAGCAAGATCACCGCCGGCTGTGTTCGTCTTCAAACCACCCCGCGCCGCCGCTGAGCTCCGCCGCCACGCCCTCACTTTGCCCGCCGGAAGCTTTGGAGAGATACTCAAACCACGAGGTCTTCCGCCACCGCGCGCCGCTCCCATCTTATTCAGTAAGTTCTTCGCATCCACTAATTTACTCCTGTAATTTTCCGATTTCCTCTAGATTGGATCTAGGTCAACCCGCGGGAAGTTTTTCTTGTCACGCCGGTTAGAGTTGTTCAGATGCTTGCTAACTCCCCCAGTAGCCTGATTAGTGATTACACACCATTCCCCTATCATCATTAGTCACAAATTTCTTCATAGAATCATCCACAAGTTTTCCAATCTAGATCCATTTCATCCCAATTTTCCGCGCATGTCATTGATACCCGGAAAATCCTTCTTTTCCGGTTCTTTTGCTTGCAGTAGATACATGGGCAATCATCCGTCTTCCTCAAACACCTTTCAATACGTAAGTAACCAATAGTTTCTATAATTGCACTTGATACCCGGATACCTTGTAATCTGCACCTCATGGCGTGATACCCGGATAATTCTTAGTTTTCATATCCTCTCGATACTTCATGCATATATTCGGGTAACCCAATATTTCCGAGTTTCATTTCCTGTATCTTTTTTCCTTGTGTTTTGCAGGTTGATCCCATGGCTCCCAAAAGGCAAGGGAAACAGCCGGCCCAGGCGAAGACAACCCAATCCATATCCGCCAATTGGGGGCGATCCACAGTCACAAAGGCCAAGCTGGAAGAGCTGGCCGAGTTGGGGGTTCTCCCCCCTCAGAAGGACATTCACTGGAGGGCGTCGGGTGATGAGACCCGGCCCACACCCACCGATGGCGAGGTAATCTGTTTCATAGAGCACGTGACCCAGGGATTCCGTCCTCCGGGTCACCCTTTCTTTCGTGAGGTCCCGAGCCATTATGGCCTCAGGACATTTGACATAGGGCCTAACTCTATGCTGAATATTACTCACTTCATAGTTCTATCCGAGTCGTACTTGTGCACTCTGCCAAGTTTGGCTCTTTTTATTGAACTTTTCCAGTGCAAGCCGTGCCGCGAAAGCGGTGACGGAGCACTTCTCACTTGCGGCGGGGTATCCATCCAACGCCGCAAAAACTCCCCAATGCCAACCCTAAATCTGAACTCCCATGTTAAACACTGGCAATTATCCTTCTTCTACTGCCACGACACCTCTCCACCCGGCGAGAAGAGACTGCCGGGTTACTCGGAGGGCCTCCTCAATACTTCCGAGAATTTCAACGCTTTCGCCCCTGACTCGGACAGGGAGGCAATCATACCTTTGCTAGCTAAGATAGCCGTTCTCTCAGCCCAAGGCCTTCTTGGGCTCAACTTAGTGAAAACTTGGGTTGACTTCCGGATCCAACCCAATTCTATCCGCACCAAATTGATGTGCGAATACTCGGGGCACACCACAGACGCACTCCGATATTCCACCAAGAGCTTTGCAGCCGGGGATACCAACAAAACCATCAAGGGTTTCTTGACGGAGAAGCTGGAGGTGATAAAGAACATCGCCGGGTTACCTCCGTTTACTCGGGAAAACCCGGCCCCAGCGGTAAGACCCGATACTCATAAGTTTATTTCCTCATCTTGACTCGATACTGCTCCTAGTTCTTATTTTCATCTTTCTGTCTCAGGTCGATGATCCTTTCTGGACAGTTGAAACCTCCCCCCCTTCCAGAGACCCGGAAGAAGAAGATGAGCCGGCTGACGGTGGTGAAGGTATTTGCCCGGATCTTGTATTATTTTTACTTTCATCATTTTCCTCCCATTTAACTTTTTCCCACGGACACATACTCGGTTCGCAGGGCTGGAGGACGAAGATGAGAAGGACGAGGATGACCTGGAGGCTACCGAATCTGATCAAGAAGCAACAGTTGGGGCCAAGAGGAAGGCCAGAGGGGCAGTGTCCAAGGTTCCTTTCTCTTCTATATCCTCTGAACCTTACTCCTTCGATGCCATGCGACAACTTAACCATCAATTATCGAACTCGTCATACTTGAAGGATTCTCTTCCAGCCAAGCGCAGAGTAACTCGGAGTTCCCCGGGCGAGGATCCCCTTAACCCGGGCATCTCCACCTCCCCCGTCCATCATGCCAGTGCTCCTCCATCTCGTCCTTCCAATTCTCCTCGGCGCCACCCTTCTCCTAACCATCCACGTGCCGGGCAATTCCGGGTTCCGCTATCGGTCCCTTTAACATCTTCGTCTGCTTCCAGCAGCGAGCTCCCGCCGGATTACGCCGTAAATACCGGGTAAGTTTTTGCTATATGACAGCTGGTGATGAAGCTGGAGACGCCCAAGAACAAGATCCTTTTAATGACCCGGCCCCACAAGAAGCCGGGTCTCCAAAATCGTCTGAAGACGTGGATGAAGAGATTGAGATCCAAGAGACGAGGACGGGTTCCCCAAACCCCAAAGAACCAGGCGGTCCGGGGGTCTCCGACCCCAAAGTGAGGAAAAAAACTTCATCCAAGAGGATCAAGCCTGCCGGCCTCTCTCTCTGGCACCAAGCCTGAAAAACCTGACATTCCCCCAGATGCTTAGTGCCCTTCACACCTTAAGGGCTAATGAAGAGAATATCCTGGAAGCTTTGATAAGCAAAACACGAGGGGTAAATCCGAAAAACATGCTTGTATACCTTATCTAGTCCCCAAGTTCCGGCGTGAATTTCCTTTGATAATTTGCCTGGGAACTTCACAGTATTTTCCGACTAATTTATCCCTGTATCTCCACTCAGGACTTCGTGACCCAGCTTGAGAAAAAATTGGCTAAGGCCAACCAAGCGTATTGAAAAGGAGGTGGCTCTGCGTGAGGAGGCCGAGACTGAGGCCAGGAGGAGTGGGAAGATCATGAGAAAGTATAGAAGGAGGGCTCATGCAGCCAAAGATAATCTAGTGAACCTTTCTGTCCAGATTGCTGATACGTATCGCGCTTTGATTGTATGCCTCTTACGCATAATATTCATAATCCGGGTCATCCGTTGATACATAGCCGGGTTTCCTTACTCGTGTTTTCATTTCTTTCTGCAGGTCCGGATGAAGTAATGCCGGAAGAAGATGATATTGCCAGGCTGAAGACCATCAAGAGCGTTATCCGGCAACTATGTGCCGGAACCAAATGGATCCTTGAAGAACTACGTTGGCCGGGTGTTGGGCACGTCACCCTGAAGAGGATGCTGGACGCTTGCTCTACCATTCCCGAGTGGATTTGGCATTGGAAGCGTTCGTCTTGCCGGGTTGGGGTAACCCGGGGGCTAGCCCTGGCTAAAGCTTACTTTCCTAAGCTAGAGCTGGCCAAGCTGATGGTCGGATTTCCAGAATTCAACCGAGATGGGTCCAAATTTTCCCCGAAGGATTTCAAGGCCATCCAAAAAGAAGTACGTTACTCGGCAAGCGTGATTGCTGACAGCTTGGAGCTCAACTCCATTGTCCCTTCCTATGGTGCTGATGGTGAAGCGATTAAGTCGGATCTTCCCAAGCCATATGATATGCTAGCCTGATGGAAGGAGGAAGCCGCCAAGTTGAGGGAGGAAGCTGCAAAAAAGAAGGCTGAAGCCGACTCTGCGCCTGCTACTTCCACACCAGTCGTCCCTCCTCCTGCGCGAGCCGGCAATGCTGCTGATCCGAGTGCTGCTGCCACCAATAGTAATAACAAGGGCAAGGAGAAGATGGATGCCGCAGCCCAAAATACCGAGTGATACATGTGACCTGATGTTGTGCCATATGCGTCAGTCGGTCAATAGGCCGTTTAAACAATTATTTCTTGATGATGCGCCTGTGAACCATTGATGCTGGTACCAAAATTTGTAATGCACTTTAAGTTCTTGATACGCTTTGTGCCTCTTCTGAATGTTGGGATGATTTTATATTTATCCATCTTTGAGCCCACTCATTCTTGATATCCGACTTTCTTTATGGTTCCTTATGTGAGACTCGGTTTCCGAGTTTCATGGATTTTGACAAGCGGACTTTTCTCTAAGTCCCCAAGACCCCAAAACTCGGATGTTTGAGTTTTTTGAGCTTCTAGCAACTGAACAACTTTTCCTTTTTCGAAATCCCCAGCCCCTAAGACCAAAAATGCCGAGTCTGGGATGTGTAGTCCTTTCAATAGAACAAGTTGTTTGCTGTTAAGCCCAAACCCAGAGCCATTTCACATAGGTATTGAAGTTATGCTTGATAAACATTGAGTTTCCGGCTATTAGCCCTGTACTCTGCATAACTTGTGGTTTAGATGACCCTTTTGACAATCTTGTACTATAAGCCGGCTTTCGCGTGGATACCATGTTGTTACATCTATACGAAAACAGGGTCAGGCAAGTCCCATTGGGCTTCATGACTTATTGTAATCGTAAGCGAGCAAATCATGCCACTTTAGTGCGAGTCACATCGAGCTTAAGTAAGAAAAGTCAAGAAAAGTTGGCTACTTTGTCCGGTTATAAGATTGCAGCCGTGCTCGTTTGCGAACAACCGGCCCTTATAACTTATAGGCATCAAGGCCGGGTCATTGAGTTTGTAACTGTGCTATTCAAGCAATCAGCCCCCAAGACCTATATATACGCAACATATGGAGAGTGAAGAACGTAAGAATAACCACCTCTTTACTTGATATGCGAAAGTTAGGTCAGCAAACCGCCTCATTAAAAACCCACCCAGTCCCCAAAGGTGCCCTGGATAGGAAAAGAGTGCGTCTGAAACCTGCCGCCTATTACATCGTGCAACTCCACTTGCCAATATAGTCTATACTAAGTATAGTAGGGACGTAGCTGAGCCACGTTCCATGGTCTGTCTCTTTCCTGCATAGACAAAGTGGTATGAGCGGTGTCATTAACTGTAGCCGACTCTTCCCTTGCATCTACCAGGTAATACGATCCGTTGTGCAGATTCCGGCTTATGATAAACGGCCCTTCCCATGGTGGTGATAACTTGTGTTTTCCTTCGTTTGACTGTACCAGGCGCAGAACCAAGTCTCCTTCCTGGAATACCCGGGTTTTCACGCGCCGGTTATGATACCTCCGTAAATCTTGCTGATATATGGCTGATCTTTCCAGGGCTTGTTCCCTTTGTTCTTCTAACATATCTACGGCATCCTGCCGGGTCTTCTCATTCTCTACCTCGACGTAAGCTGATACTCGAGGTGAATCATGAATAATATCACTCGGCAGCACTGCTTCCGCACCATAAACCATGAAGAATGGTGTCATCTGGGTAGATCTGTTAGGTGTAGTGTTGATACCCCAGACCACGGAAGGTAGTTCTTCGACCCATGCACCCGCAGCCCTAACGCAAGGGACTCGCAGTCGTGGTTTTAGTCCACGAAGTAATTCTTGGTTTGCCCTCTCCACTTGTCCATTGGCCTGCGGATGAGCCACTGATGCTACGTCAAGCCGGATTCCATTGTTACCACAAAACTTCTCCATTGCGCCAAGGGACATGTTAGTTCCATTGTCGGTAATTATACTGTGGGGATACCCGAACCGATAGATAATTCTTTTCAGGAACTTGACCGTTGTAACTGCTTCACAATTGGTGACTGGCATAACCTCAACCCACTTGGTAAACTTATCAATAGCCACCAAAAGATGTGTCTTCTTGCAAGGTGACATGTGAAAGGGGCCAACCATGTCCATACCCCAAACAGCGAACGGCCAAGTTAACGGAATAGTCCGTAATTCCATAGCCGGCACGTGGGTTTGGCGAGCGTACCTTTGACATCCGTCACACCTTGCCACTAAGCGCTCCGCGTCTGCTAGAGCCGTGAGCCAGAAAAATCCGTGTCGATAAGCTTTAGCCACAAGGGATCTTGTGGATGCATGATGCCCACAATCACCTTCATGGATTTCCTTAAGAATCTCTCGGCCTTCTTCTGCTGCTACACAGCGCAAAAAGACTCCTGCTGCACTTCTCTTGTATAACTCCCCATTGATGATAGAATATCCCTTTGCTCGCCTCAAAATTTGCCTTGCTAACACCTCCTGCTGTGGTAACTCGCCTCGTGATAGGTAGGCCAAAAATGGTTCTGTCCACTCGGGAATAGCGCGTACTGTGGCCACGAGCTCCAAATCCGGGTCTTGATTTGCCAGTTCTTCCTCAGACTCGGTTTTAACTGATGGTCGCCATAATTCATCCAGTAAGACGTTAGGTGGAACCGGCTCTCTGCGCGAGCCGAGTCTAGCGAGGGCGTCTGCTGCCTCATTCTTTCTTCTGTCTATGTGCTCCACCTCATATCCGGAGAAACATCCTGCGACCCTATCAACCTCTCTACGGTATGCTGCCATAGTTGCGTCCTTTCTATCCCAAGTTCCTGATACCTGTTGTACTACAAGGTCCGAATCTCCAAAGCATCGTATCCTCTTAATGTTCATCTCCTTGGCTACCTTTAAGCCGTGCAATAGGGCCTCATACTCGGCCACGTTGTTGGAACAATCAAAATGAATCTGTAGCACGTAACTCAGTTTGTCTACTTTGGGTGATGTTAGCACCACTCCAGCTCCTGATCCCTCGTATTGCTTGGATCCGTCGAAGTGCATAATCCAAGAGTCGGAGTTTGGAACCATGGTGGTCATGCCTGTGTGTGTCCAGTCATTAACGAAATCGACCAAAGCCTGAGATTTGATTGCTGACCTGGGCTCGTAGTTGATGTGATAATCTCCCATCTCTATTGCCCACTTGGCTATCCTTCCTGTTGCATCCGAGTTTCTGATGATATCCGACATTGGTATTGAACTTACCACTGTTATGGGGTGTTCCTGAAAATACGGCTTCAGTTTCCGGCTGGCCATAAAGACCCCGAAAACCAGCTTTTGCCAGTGCGGATAGCGCTGCTTTGCCTCTGATAATACCTCGCTGACGTAATAAACCGGTCTCTGGACCGGGTAACCTTTCCCATCCTCTTTACGCTCCACAACAACTACTGCACTAACGGCTCGGGGGCCCGCTGCTACATATAGCAACATGGGCTCTTTAGGACCCGGGGCCGCTAGGACTGGTGCTTCAGACAACTGCTGCTTTAGTGCCTCGAACGCTTCATCCGCCTCTTGATCCCACACGAATTTATTGGATTTCCTCAAGAGCCGGTACAAGGGTATTGCTTTTTCTCCGAGTCTGGATATAAATCGGCTCAAGGCTGCTACGCAGCCCGTGAGCTTTTGAACATGCTTCAAATTTTCCGGCTTTTTCAGATTCTGGATAGCTTTTATTTTATCTGGGTTGGCCTCAATTCCTCTCTCGGAAACGATAAAGCCAAGTAACTTCCCAGCTGGAACTCCAAATACACACTTCGTTGGGTTAAGCTTCATCTGATACCTCCTCAAGTTCTTGAACGTCTCCTTTAGATCGTCGATAAATGTCTCTGCCTTCCTGGTCTTGATAACCACATCATCCACATAAGCATGGACATTGCGTCCAATTTGGTCCTCAAAGCACTTCTGTATACACCGTTGATAAGTTGCGCCAGCATTCTTCAATCTAAATGTCATAGTTTTGTAACAAAAGGCCCCAAAAGGGGTTATAAATGATGTTTTCTCCCAATCCTCCCTCTTGAGCTTAATCTGATGATACCCGGAATATGCGTCCAGAAAACATAATAGGTCACTTCCAGCTACTGCGTCTATGATCTGGTCTATCCTTGGTAATGCAAACGGATCCTTTGGGCAATGCTTGTTGAGACTCGTAAAATCAATGGACATCCTCCACTCATTGGTCTTTTTCATCACGAGAACCGGGTTTGCTAACCAATCCGGGTGAAATACTTCCATGATGAAGCCGGCTGTCAGCAGCCGCGCGATTTCTTCTCCTATAGCTTTCCTTCTTTCCTCATTCATCTTCCGCAGGCCCTGCTTCACAGGCCTGGACTTGGGGTCTACATGCAAACTGTGCTCTGCCAATTCTGTAGGGATACCCGGCATGTCGCTAGGCGTCCAGGCGAACACGTCCGCATTTGAACGAATAAACTCCACAAGTGTCTTCTCCTGCTCGCTGTCCAGGTTAGACCCTATAGTGAATTGCTTAGCGGGATCGCCTTCAACAAAAGCTATCATCTTAGTGTCTTGTGCTGCCTTGAATTTTGCCCTCTCGTCTTCAGTATTTGGCCTTTTCAATGCTGTTCTGTCATCCGGATCTACTTGAGACCGGTAATACTTGAGTTCCTCTTTTCTGCAAGCCTGCTCGGCCATTACCGAATCTCCTTCATCGCACTCAGCTGCTATATCCCGGCTTCCATGTATGGTGATGGTTTGTTTAGGACCCGGGATTTTTAGCTGTAAATATACATAACACGGCCTAGCCATGAATTTAGCATAAGCCGGCCTTCCGAACAGCGCGTGATAAGCGTTGCGCAATTTAACCACCTCGAAAGTGAGCCACTCGACTCGATAATTATCCTTTGATTCTCCAAAAGCTACTTCCAATGCGATTTTTCCCTCGGGGCATGCTGAGTGACCCGGCACTATCCCATGAAAAAATGTTGAGCTTTTCTGTAGCTGAGACTCCTTGAGATCCATGCGTAAAAAGGTTTCCCAATACAGAATATTGATGCTGCTTCCACCATCCATCAGGACCTTTTTCAACTCGTAACCATTGACCTGTGGTGCGACTACCAATGCTAAGACTCCCGGGTGTTCTATTCTTTCCGGGTGATCTCTTCTGCTCCAAGTTACATCTTGTTCTGACCATCTCAGGTATCCCGGGACAGCCGAGGAAACCGAATTTACCGCTTGCTTCAGTATCTTCTTGTCCCTATTAGAAGTTCCTGTAGTGTGCACATGATATTGTCCTTTAAAACCAGATGTACGTACCATACCGATGAAGATGCTGATCTGGCCGATTGTCACGATAGATCCGGATTCGAGGTGATCCGACTCTGGCCCCCAGCCGGAATCGTCCACCATCTTCTCTCCTTCGTGGTCGATGTAGATCTCGTCGATGACTAGATTCTCCATATTCTTCCGAGCTTCTCCCGTGATGTAAACACCTTTGGACGCAGGCCCCACGGTGGGCGCCAACTGTCGTGGAATAATCACGGCAGACGTTACCGGGGGTAACTGATCTTGGGGCAAGACGACACAGGCGTTTGGGAGAGGGTTTAGCTCGGAGGAAAACATGATGGAACTCGATCTGGTAGCCGGAAATCAAGTCGCCGAGTCTCCGATCTCGATATATCAACTCAACTCTCGTGTTACACTGGATGCTCGATATCAAGCGATATTGCTAGAACTCTTGGATCTCTCTCAACTAGCCCTAGGGGCCGGTTTATAAAGCACCTGGACCCCCGGCTCGCCTTCCAAGGCACACCCTGAATCCTACCCGGACACTGCATACAAACCCTAGCTTTCCTTATCGTAACCCACAATCCGGGTTACTAGGCCCATGAACTTGGGCCTTCCAGAAGCTTCCTTATCTTTAGCCGGATCTTGCGCATCGTCCATTGGGCCGGGTTACACCTTGGTGTTGGCCTACCGGGTTATCATCCCTCCATCATTCACCATGTTATTGTGTTATTTATGTTCTAAATTAAGATATTCACTTTATTAATTGTCATGGGTTGAACTTGGGATAGGGCTCTCATGAACTTTTGAAGGCACACTTTACTTTTTATGCATCTAATAAACATGACCCAATAATGGGAGCCACAAGTTTTGCGTTTGACAAGTGTGTGGTTGGGAGCTAGCTATAAACGTGTATCACCGGAAAGCTTTCAACATTGCACAATTTTTTTTACATTTGGTTGATATCATGTACTTTTGTTTTTGGACTCCTGCCATGCCGAAATGAAATAGAGGAATAGCAAGCCATGCTTTATCATGGTGGAAATTTACTTATAACTTGAGTGACTCTACAACACATCCTATAATAAAATAAGAAGCTATGCATAATAGTGAATGAAAATAAAAAGGATGATGAGTCTACTCCGTTTGTTCATCTTGTCATTGTAACATGGGCTTGTTTCCATGTCATGGGGCAAGAGATACCTCTTTGCGGTTCTCTATGATGTCATTAATACTTATTATGATTGTACAAAGCTTATTAGGAATCTTAAGTTGAGTAATCATGGAGTAGGTTTTCACACTCACGGGGCATGAGGCTTTCAACCACCTTGTCATTCTCCTTACTTAAATACTCACAATTTTAAGATGCTAGTGATAAAGGGGCAATGAGAGTCCTAGATAAATGGATACCATATTTCAATTAGTAATTTTAGTTGAATAATTTAGAGGCTAAATAAGACTTGATCATGTTTTACCTCTACTCAATTTTCTCCAAAGTGTCCACTATATTTTCTATTCTCCATTATGCTATTCTTTGACCAATATAGGATTTTATTTTTCATTTTGGGTATGCATTTGGTCCATAGTGCTTTTATTTCATTATACACTTTGTGAACTTTCATGAAGCATCTTTGCTTGCATATTTGATATTTCTTACAACATGAATTGTATATTGCTACTCATTTCTAGTATTAATCATTTGATTATATGTAGCATGAATAATCCTCCTTGATATCCCATGATTGTTTCAATATGCAAAACCATCTTAGTTTTATCACCTTCGTACTCGAGGACGAGCATGGGTTAAGCTTGGGGATGTTGATGCATGTAAAATGCATAGATGAATTTTGCATATTTTCACATGGTTTTCTATTACATATTGCATCATATAAGGGTATAATTCAATGTTTTATAGTATTTTGGGGTTAAACTACAAAGTCCCCCAACTTTTATGGAATTAACCCTGCCTGTCAGAAACCCCGTTTTCTATATTTTTGACGTTTCAGGGGGCAAACTTCCGCGAAATCACCTGAAAATCTGCGGGGGTCATTTTCTTGGAAGGAGAAGACTTGCGGGCGAAGGATCCACGAGAATTGGGCAAGGAGGCCCAAAAGAGAGCCCTCCACGCGGCCAGATTCCTTGGTCGCGTGAGAGGCCCCCTTTTGGCCCCTGTGGCCCCAATTCCTTCCATCTTCGACTTACCGACTCCGTCTTGACCTAAAACCGACTATAAAAAGGGTCCCCCATACCCTTACGGAGAGGAGCGCCGCCGAAACACCGAAACACCGAAACAGAGACCTGGAGTTCCAGATTGGAGGGGGAAAACTCCGGTGGGGCGCCGCCGGTGTGATCTGCTACCCCTCCAACGTCATCTCCATCGACATCTCCATGAAGAGGGAGTAGTCCACCCCAGGGTTATGGGTTTGTGGAAGTAGCACTTGTATCTCTCTCTCTATGTGCTTCACTAATTAGATCTGTATGAGCTTCCTCACATGATTACGGGCACCGTTGTAATTCCTATGTGGTGGATCTTTTCTATGAGTTATTGAATCTGAGATTGCAATTGTTTCTCTTGAGTTATTTGAGTAGATGTATCTTATGTACCCCGTTCTTATTTGCTATCTTTGATCAATCTAGTTCTTGAGAGCGTGTGTGTGGTGATGGGTGCATTAGTTGGAGTAACGAGGGGTGGCTAGTGCTGTGAAAGTGACAGAAGTTCAGCGACCCACTTAGGTTTTGTTAAACCTTTCTTAGTTACCTCACTAGGGATAATAAGGAGTACCTTGTTACCGGGGATTTGAAGTGACACTAATCAATCTCCATGACTAGATCTAGCAAGTTCTTACTTCAACTTCATGTCACATTTCTTAAAGCTATACTTTGGTTTTCCTTAATTATCGAGGTGTTATGATTTATTTCGCATCTTGGTGGAGTATAAGAGGGATCAATATGACCGTAGAGATCTCTATGCTAGGACGTGATGCCCATATGAAAGTACTCAATGTTAAACATGTTATTGTAATCTCACATGTAATTCTTTATGTCCACCGTCTACTACTTTATTTGAGAGAATGCAAGTGTGAAACCATGAACCCTGGTCCTATTTTAAATATAAGAAAACACTCTAGTTACTTTGCTGCAATTTACTTTACTTGCACTTTACTTTACTTGCATCTCCAATTCGAATTTACATTATCTCCATCACCACTTGCATCACAAAAATACAAAAACAATCCATTGCATATTTATTTTCTCATTTGCATTTAGTAGTAGATTTAATTATTGCACATTTACTTTCAGTTTTGCATTGCAATTTATAAGTCTCACACCTTGTGCTTGACAAACACTTGGTGAGGTTGAGGGCACAAAATTCTCTACTTGTTTGTAGGATCCTGGAGGAAGCTTGGAAGACAACTACTGAAATACTGGCTCCCCAAGAGTTTGATATAAACCCTCGAGTCACCCTCGTGGGGAAGAAGGCTTGCCACTAGCTACACACCCTGCACTTGGAGTCTCAACCTAGCCATCAACAACCAAGGAGAAAGGTTGTAGATACATAGAGTCATGGGCCAGGTGCTATGACTGGAGCTCTGCTCCCCAAAAGGATTAAAGCCATCTGTACTTAGACCAAACTATAAGTTTCTTGCCTCTCCTGTAAAGTCCGGGAAGTCTCTCTCGATATTTCTCCACTGTGATCCATCAGCGGGGTGTCTCAACTTTCCGTCTTTCTTACGGTCTTCTTTGTGCCATCACAACAACCTGGCATGCTCTTTGTTTCTAAACAGATGTTTCAACCGTGGTATTATAGGAGCATACCACATCACCTTTGCATGAACCCTCTTACGGGGGGGCTCGCCATCAACATCACCAGGGTCATCTGGTATGATCTTATTACCGCAGTGCAGTGCATATGGGACATTCATCCAAATTCCCGTACTTCTCACCGCGGTAGAGAATGCAGTGATTAATGCATGCATGTATCTTCTGCACATCTAATCCTAGAGGGAAGAGAGCTTTCTTTGCTTCATACGTACTGTCAGGCAATTCGTTTTCCTTTGGAAGTTTCAGCTTCATTATTTTAAGTAAACTCTCAAATGCCTTGTCAGTCACACCGTTCTGTGCCTTCCGTTTCAGCAACTCCAGTGTGGTACCGAGCTTTGTGCTTCCATCTTCGCAATTTGGTTACAACAACTTTTTGTGATCCTGTAACATGTCGTCCAACTTCAACCTCTCTAATTCACTTTCGCAGTCTTCCCTTGCATCAGCAATAACTCGGCCAAGATCATCATCGGGCTCATATGATGCCCGTTCTTCATCACCTCATTCTTTTGCATTGTCTTCCATTGTAGTATCACCGTATTCAGGAAACATAGGATCATCTTCTTCTTCATTGTCTTCCATCACAACCCCTCTTTCTCCATGCTTGGTCCAGCAATTATAGCTGGACATGAAACCTCTCTGAAGCAGGTGGCCGTGAAGGACTCTTGAGGAAGAGTGCTCCCTAACGTTCCGACAGTCAACACATGGGCAACACATAAAGCCATTCTCTTTGTTCGCCTGAGCTACACCGAGAAATGCATCCAGGTCTGCCTTGTACTCTGAAGTGCGTCGGTCACCGTACATCCATCGCTGCCGTGCATCCATCTGCATCGTATAATTAAGTTTATCAAAAACTATGCGCAATGGCCACCGTACATCGACAAATATAATATTTTTGTATCAATTACAGATGAAAATGATAAGGTTGCTAACCTCGATCGAGGATACCATTTTGTGTGAACTTAAGTGTGGCTCGGGTATTTCGTCGAACACCTCGTGTGCATAGCAAAGGAACACAAAGACTAGAACCACCTCTCACACCCTCCTAGCAGAAAAAACGGAGGAGACAAGGGGGTGGGTGGCCGGTATATGTAGGGACCGGGCCATTCGTCCCGGTTCGTGGCTAGAACCGGGACCAATGCCCTTGCGCTGGCCACGTGGCGTGTAACCGGGCATTTGTCCCGGTTCTAGCCACGAACCGGGACGAATGCTCTCTCCCCAACCGGGATCCATGCTCTACAAGGCCTATCCACAACCCTGGCCGACCGAACCGGGACGAATGCATAACATTCGTCAAGTTTCGTAACAAAACCGGGATGAATTCTCTTTTGGGCCCTGGATGAAAGGTGATTTTTCTACTAGTGACTTGGGGAAGAATAAGGCGGCACAGGCTATCCCACTTGCACAACAGTGTGACGACGCCTTTGCCAAGGCTGGAGTTCGTACACTGCTCGTAAAGCAAAGCGAGGACTCTATGCAGTTTGTAATCATCTGCACGCCCATCACCAACCTCATCAAGTGATAACATGTGAAATTACTTCAATTCGAGAAGGAAAAAAGTGTTGAAGTTTTGTTTTATATTTTCTTGTTTTGGAAATATTATAGTTACTTACCTAGTAACTAAACATGAGATCTACTATCATGTTTAACTTGTGCTTGTCATTATCACCCTTCTCATTCATTGGCAGTACTAGTTTACGTGTTGTCTTGGACATGCATATGTGTCATAAATTACTTTATTTATAGAGCCTGGAATTATACGCATAGGTGATAGTGAAACCAATACCTTTTTGATCACGATAGGACTACATCAGACTAGCCATAGTGGGGGTATCATAGGTAGTATCATGCATGCCATGTTGGCAAAAATCTGATGTGGCACAACAATTAATGAAGAAAGAGATGGTAGTGGTATCTACCTATGTTACGGTATCATAGCACATAAAACAAGATATTTTAATAACAAGTAAATCTTGTACACATATTTATATTGGGATGCTACAAAACAATAAATGAGATGGGTATATGATACTACTATATGATACTATGCATTAGAGGGGTAGTATCATACACCAGTATCATATGCATGATACCCATATATGATACTCCCCACTATGGCTAGTCTCAAGGGCCAGCCTTCAGCCCACACATTTTTTCCTTAGTGATGGATGAGGTCAAAGGATATACAAGGGTATGTTCCTTGGTGTATGCTCTTTGTTAATGATAGGGTGCTGGTAGATAAGATCAAGGTTGACGTTAATAGGAAGTAGAATTATAGGGGACAATTTTGAAATCCAAAGGGTTCAGAGTTATAGTAGGACTAAAGAGTATATGAAGTGTGACTTATTTGGCATTAATAGAGAAAGAAGGACTTGTTAGTTTGAAAAGACAAATAGTGAGAGACATATTCTATTTTCTAGAATGTTTTCCACGGTATCAAGGCAGGGTGTATGAACTGGCGGCATGAATCTGCCATTTTGTGCGACAAGTAGGTCCCAAAAAAACAAAAAGGCAAGTCCTAAAGGATACAAATTAGACAAAAATGCTATATGGACCAGAATGTTGCCCCCCTATAAGAAAACACATTACAAAAATGAGTCCCACCAAGATGCGGATTCCACGACAAATCTCTCGCAACTCCAAATGGGCAATGCAGTCATTAAAATGATGCACGTGCAACCAGCTAATATTACTATTATTATTATCCCCCGTTTCCTGGATCAGGTTGAAGTTATCTCCAAACACGAGAGGGTGAGGGCCCGTGGAAATAGCGGACGAAATTTCTGCGGGTAACTGAGGAATGCACCTATGATTTGCATGTTCACAAACCATGAAAATATCCCACATTTTGTTGGAACTAAAGTTGCTAGACTACCGCCCTGTTAAGGAAGGAGTACCTACTTGTTGAACCTCAAACTTTTCCTCATAGATATAGTGGCCCGATGTGGGTGTCAAGTGCCACAGATAACACGCCCTGGAGTCAATGCTCCATAGGTCTTCCTGCGAGAATGAGACTTTGAGCGTATCTTGCAGCCCTAAAATATCCAACGAGATCTTGCTGCCCCTTACATCAGTGAACATGCGGCAGAACTGAAAATCCAACGAAAAAATCCGACGAAATTGGACCTAGTGCGTACATACGCCAGGTGACACCCAAATCGTGCGGTCTCCCGTGGAGGACTACCCCCTCAAGTACTACTCCCTCCATCTCATATTAAGTGTCGCAAAAATGGATAAAAATGGATGTATCTAACACTAAAACATGTCTAGATACATCGAGTTTTATGCATTTTTGCGACACTTAATATGAGATGGAGGGAGTAGTTTTCATTTGAATAATATTAGCTATACAATAGTCAAAAAATGTTTTTATTATATTAGTACAAATATGGAAATTCTGAGGGCATCTCCAGCCGTCCCCCCCAGAGCCCCCCCAAGCGGCGTTTTTGGCGCCGTTTCGCGCCGTTTCGCACCAGTCGCCCCCCCAGGAATCGATTTAGCGCCGCTTTCCGCCGTTTTTCGCGCCGTTTGGCGCCGCCGAACCCAGGCCAAACCCAGCGCGCTGGGTTCGGCCTGGGGGGGCAAAATGCTCGCGTGGGCCACGCTTGTCGGCGAGGGAAGACGATTTCCCTCTCTTTTTTCGGCGCTTCCCTCCACTTTCCCCCCACATGTACCTCTCCCCCCGGTTCATTCCCGCCATTTCCCCCCGCACCCGAGATCTACGCGCCATGGCTCCCGCTCGATTTACAGGACCCCGCGCCGCCGCCGCCGTCTCCATTCCCGCGGCCTCCGAACCGGCCAAGAAACCCCGCAAGCCAAGAGCACCGAAGGAGCGACCACCCGGCATGTCGAACAAGGAGTGGATCGCCGAGAGGTCGCGGCTGGAGACAGCCAACATCAAGCGCCGGGGTAGGGAGGCGGCGCAGCGGCAGAGGCAGCTCATGGCGCAGCTGCAAGCGGAGGAGCAGGCAGCCGCCGAGGAAGACGAGCTGGAGGAGGAGGAGGAGGTCCCAGACGAGCCACCTACGCCGGCCGCGGCGCCTCTCGCCAAGAAGAAGGGCCCTTTCGGCCCACGTTTCGCCGGCTGGAAGCAGTCGCCGTCACCGTCGCCCCGCATGTCGCCGCACCCGCCGCCAGCATGGTTCGTCGAAGGTGATTCGCTGGGAGGCTTCAACCCCAACCTCACCTTCCCCTACCACCCGCCGATGATGTATGGCAACGCGCCGGGCTACGCAGCTTCCCCATCCCACCGCCGCGCGATTCTCGCCGGGCTGCAGCCCCAGGACAGCTACATGGAGGAGATCATCGCGTCCGGCTCGATGGCGGCGGCGGCGAGCCCGGGCTTCCTCGATGCCAGCGGCGAGTTCTTCACGCAGGTCGGTGGCGACTACGGCGAAGGCGGCTCCGGCACGCAGGCGACGGAGGAGCAGGGCGAAGACGACGACGTGGACGAGACGCCCGTGGTGCCAGAGAGTACAGATCCGGCCGGCGAAGGGCGGAAGCGCCGTGGCCCTGGCCGCCCCCGCAAGGAGCCCAAGGTGCCCGTGCCGCCCGCCGAGCCTCGCATCAAGTGGCTGAACAGGGAGGACTCGCTCCTCGCCGAGGCGTGGAAGACGGTCAGCTTGGACCCGATCATCGGCGCGAACCAGCACGCCGACAACTACTGGAAGCGGGTGAAGACGGCCTACGACGAGCGCCGCATGATCGATCCCTACTACGCCCCATGCGTCCTCGACCGCGGCCAGAAAGCCATGGCGAACCATTGGGCCAACATCCAGGCGTCGTGCAACAAGTGGCACGGCATCCAGGAGGAGATCTCGGCGAGGCCGCAGAGCGGCGCCAACCGCGAGATGGAGATCGTCCGCATGCTCGAGGCGTACAAGAACGACGAGGGAACCGACTTCAAGTTCCTCCACGTGTTTGTTCTCATCGAGGATTGCGAGAAGTGGGCGGAGGTGCGTCGCTCGATCGGCAAGGGCAAGGAGTACGTCCCCGACGCGGTGGCTGCGTGCGCATCCGAAGGGCGTCCGCCGATGGGCCACAAGAAAGCCAAGCTGGCTAGGGACGGCGCGCCTGCAGCGGCAAAACTCCAGGCATCCATCGAGACCTGCATCGCCGACGCTCAGGTCCAGGCCGGCAAGAGGGAGGAGGTCTCCAAACAGCGATGGGCGGCGCTCATGGCCAACTCGCAGGTCAAGATCGACCTCCTCCGGACTGGCACCGCCGCGAAGAAGAGGAACAACGACCTCGCCTTCCTCACGGGCGGCGACCCGGCCGCGATGACCCCCGAGGTGAGAGCTTGGTTCCTGGCGCAGTGCAACCTCATCCTGACCGACATCAGCGCGCCCCCGGCCCCGACATCGTCTGGCGGCGCCAGCTACACCACCGCGCCGACAAGCCCGCCCGCCGCCCAGGAGGATGCCGCCGTCGACAAGGATGCCCAGCCCGTCGTCGACCTGGAGAATGGCGAGCCCGCTGTCCGCTCCGATGCCGTCATCGACCTGGATGCTGCGCCGAGCTCGCCGCCTGCTCCGACGCCGGCCGACGCGTCTGTCTGATCGCCTACGTCTGCCACCGCCGCGCGCGCCCATCTGTGTGATTCGATCTGAACTATATTTGATCGCCCACCTGTGGCGTTTTTTGTAATATGATCGCCCGAAACTATGGCTGCCGATCGCCGAACTAGGGCTCTGTTTTTTGGGGGCGGGAAGAAACTTTTCGAATGATATCGGTGCTTTATTTTCTGGGACGCCGAACGGCTGGTGAAATCGCCCCCCCCAGGTTTTGGTGCGGGCCGGCGCTATCGCTAAAAAGCGCCGATCTGAAACCTGGGGGGGTCGAACGACTGGAGATGCCCTGAACATATATCAAGCCAAGATATCTAATCATAGTCTGTCATAGTGTCAGTTGCCATTGATTACCTTTTATTCAACAATCCTCCATGCCCACCTTAAAATCCTTCAAGCTCTCTTAGCTTTGTTCTGCACATACACGAGAAAGATTACGACCACACATATAGTTCTCAACAACAACATTCAAATGAACAATCAGATTACACAAGAATACTAGCCTAAAAAGTAGATAAACTGAAGCTCCTCATCTCCCAAGCGTTCAGCTTGGTGACCTAGATCTCCGATACCCCTTTGTTAAACACAAACATGTATGTATGATGGCCAACAACATGTATTGGGTAGATCCTTGAAAAGATGCATGTGCTGCCATGGGAGCCCAAGCTCTCCACCACTGAGTGGTCAATCTGTGATTCACTAAGAAAACTTTGCATCAACACTTGATAAACTACAGTTCGAGATACTACAGGAGTTTCACTTACATATATATACAAGAAACATGTTCATATATAGTACCAATGTCCTTAGTGCGATTTTTTTCCTTTGCTATGTCTATGTTAACAAAGCTAACAAATGTGGCCGGTAGATATGTTGCATGTAAGGTAACATGTTTGGTTACACACAAAAAATTAATAAGGATGATAAAGATCCAGAGTAGAAGGGGGGTCTTGGTGCAGCGTTAAAGCTGCTACCTTGTGACCATTAGGTCATGGGTTCAAGTCCTGCAAACAGTCTCTTGCTGAAATGCAGGGAAAGGATGCATAATATAGATCCAAAGTGGTCGGACCCTTCCCGAAACCCTGCGCAAGCGGGAGTTACTGCACCGGGCTGCCACTTTGATAAAGATCCAGAGCAACATAAAATTTACTGCTGAGAAACAGATCCATCAACATCATATCAAATATAATATGGGTCGTGAGCACTGTTTTACCAACTGGCACACACACACTTCTATATCATTCCGTCGTAAGCAACTCCGAGCAAATTCTGGCACACTGCGTATCAAATATTTTGATGCAAGCAAGTCTCACATTCCATGTGTCCTGGTTTGTGTATACGAAATTTGTTGCTAAGGTCAAGTAACTAGGTTTCAAAATGTATGGATGAATGAACAGTGAGGCTAAAATGATGAAATTCTGACATTTCATAGTGTTTTGTTAACTATATTTTTCTAAATGACTGAATGGGCTAAAGGGCAGAAAATCGTTAAATTTAAGCATGTCGACAAGTTGACGAAACATTTAACTCCCTATTGCAATAATGCTATTGGTTACTCGTATTTTAATTTCAAAACCAGCCATTTCTACTTTACTTGCCAAAATGGGGCGTTTAGTAATTGCCGTATTATTTTAACCGCAAATTTACTATGAGATTGTGTAATCAGAAAAGTAATTTTACCTCCCAATAGCGGCCAAACCAAATAGCATAATAGATAGTGATTCAGTTTTGGGCTTTCATGTGTTGTATCAACTCTCCTTCACACATCTTTTGTCAAAAGACAGTGAAGGAACTTCGATAACTAAATCTATGTGCGTAGCTAGAAGTGTAAGCAAATATAGCCTTTTCATTAGAATTTCCACTCCACCGTTTATTGAATTTTTATGTTTAGTTTGACAGCAGATAATAGATATTATCACCAGATCTATATGGTTTGCATATCAACATGAGCTAAACGTGTGCAATTATGCATATTAATTATGAAGACATCCAACTTCTGTGCTAAACATGTTATTTGCCTTTCCAACAACAATGTATGGGTGCTAAATATTGTTACATTTGGTACAGCTAGTTAGTACCAATTTCACAGACAAACAAACCTCATAGGATATGCGCTCATGAGGATCACATGACTACTTCCATCATGGGCCTTGAATAGTGTGAAGACTGTAGCCTTCTGTTCCTGAGGTCGATGGAGGCCAGCGTAAGTGGCAGAGCCAGGATTGAAGATTAAGGGGAGCTCAACATGGCAATATTCAATTAGGGAGGGGCCAAATAAGGTATTTTTCTAAAAAATTATCTAAATCAGGTTTATATAGTAAGAACTTTTTTTGCCAAGACATAGGGGGGGGGGGCAAGGCCCCTCCTACTCCCCCTACTTCCGTCAGTGGCCAGCGTCCACAATCTGAAGCGGCCTACTCCTCCCTTGACGCCCGCGCCATTCCTTACACATAGCCCTTGCATATATGTTTTCCATGCGGAGTTAAACTGCTCTACTTCGCCAAGGTTCTTGATCGTGAAAATGGCCTCCGCATCACATTGCAAGAATATTGTTAGCAGAATTAATTAGATTATTCATTCATTTGTGTTCATCAGTAATTACATTGTAACTGTGTACCAACCTTTACATACTTAAAGCATGTGACCTCGAAGTAGTTTCCTCCTTGGACAACCTTTCTGGTAAGGCAAAAGTTGAAAGTAATGGGCTGTTGCATTTAGGCCCAGAGATTTCAACGGGTGCGAAAGGTTGTAGACGTGCTATAACCATATAACCATTTTGCTAAAAAAAATCGAAATTTGAGTAGCATATAATCGTATATATATATATTATTATTCACAGTTCACACTATAATAACATAGTCAGATAATAGGTACAAGTAAATACACTACAAGAAATATGCTATCCGGTGACCCTCTATATTGGTCACCAAAATGGTCAAGTTTATTTATATGTGACCTCTGTGTGACATGTTTAGAATTTTTCTACGGTAGGGGGCCGTTGCCCCCCCCCCCCCCCTCTAGCCTAGAAAAGCTCTTCGCCTGCAAGCATTGACAATCTCTCCCACCAGATGCAGAATGTCAACAATCCAGCTGATTTATCTAACCCATTCCACCACAATCACACATTGACCGCTCAACTGTCGAGAGCTTTGGCGGCCCATCACAGGGCATGCATCTATTCTATGAGCTACGCAAAGTAGACTTGGCCATGATGTACACCTCTTTATGTTCTATAACGCAGAGTCGAAGATCTATGCCACCAAGCTGAATGCATAGAGATGAGGAGATTTAATTATCTACGACTCAAGCTTTACGATTAAGGCATGCTTGTATAATCTAATTGTTCATTTGAATGTTGTGTTTGGTAATTAAATGTACAGCCGTAATCTTGCTCATGGATAAGCAGAGCAAAATAGTTGGTGTGTGCTACCAGCCTACCAAAGCGAGCTTAAGAGAATTGCAGTTGGACATAAAACACTAGTATAGACCGGCGAAATTAAGCCCCACCCTCCCCAATCGCAGGACCTATGTCTTTTGCATTGGTTACCATGTAAATTAAAAACCTTGTGTAGCTGATCCACCTGTGTACGAAGTGCCTAACATCACACACTCTTTTTCTATACGCTTTCTCCAGGATGAAAGTTTCCGATGTGTTACATAATCTGTGATTAGTTTATGTTACTCGTGTGTGTTGTCAGAAGACGCTATTTGATTAGAAATTGTTATATACTAGATGAATTCCCGTGTGTTGCCACATACCACTTATATGTTTTTTTTCTTGTCGCCTTAGCCTAAAAAATATTGTGAAACTATAGATTAGATTTCCCTCGTGTCCTAAAGATAACTTCAAGTAATAGTTATCAAATACAACGTCTTATATATGTACAAAAATGTGTGACGTCGTTATGCATCAGACGTGGTCGTTGCCCTTCAACTCAGTTATATCGATCGCTCATGTTATCCATCTGTCAGATTAGCCAACCGAGGCAGGTCTGCTCCCAATTATTCTTCTAGACTTGTCGCACCATGTCTATTAAAAGGAAACTTGAATTAGTGCTAGTACCTATGTGCGATGTTACATGAGTTCGATATTGTTTTTTGCATTTTAGAATTAGATGTTTGACATCCAATGAAGGAGCTTTAATTCGTCTGTTGTGGAAAACACGCATGAATGGAAGATATGAAACTCACAACATAATTGCAGAATTTTAGTATAACTTGCATTATAAATTCACTCATTGACGAGCATCAATTTTTTAATTTGAAGATATATGTTGTTAGAGCGATGAACCTTATCATTTAACATCTTTAGACAAGATAGTGCAATTTTATATATTTGATCTAAATGATGAGAGACAAGAAAGGATGCAAAATTAAATTTTGGTGCAATGAGCTTGACATACACAAATACAAACTGGGATATACTATGCTTTGGAATAATTTTTATCTTCTCAAAGGGGAAAATTGAATAGTTGATGTAAGTTGCTGTCAATCGCAATTCGACCGTAGGATAGTGCAAACAAAATGACCTCACTGGGTCCTATTGGACCATCGGGACTAAAAAGTTCATAGAGCTAATTCGAAAAATTAAAATTCAAAACCAACGAATTATAAATGTTCAGTTCATACACATTGCGGTAAAATCTGAAATAATAAAGCGGAAAATAAGGATATTTTCATTCGACATGTTACTCCTATGTGCATTGCAGCAACAAATAGTGCCGATAAGATGACAGATATGCAAACCCATCGCAATATCTGAATTGTGGACATCTTGGTGACTCCATATCTGCAGCAGCAAGAATACATATACAATCTTAAGTGGGTATAATACCAACTAAATTCTTGTTCTTAATCACATCAATAGTGCCTAGAATGTTGCTGCTCTTCTCTGCAAAGTGTTGGTGTCTAGAAACGAAGAGAATCTAACTTACCTACTGATCTATTGTGCCAACTTCACTGCAAAGTGTTGGTGTCTAGCAACGAAGAGAATTTAACTCACCTACTGATCGATTGTGCCCACCTTCAGGTTCTTCTTTGCACACACTCACCAGACAAACTAAGATCAAAACGGAACTAAGGTTCCCGATCTAGGTAGTTTGCCTCCCTGGACCCATTCATGTCCTTAATAAAACAATGTCTCCCTTGGCTGCCGCCTCTGTTTCTGATTTCATGTCGTCGTGCTCCTCTCGAGCCTGCCCTGCCATTCAGCGCACCTATGAATCGCTCCTCCTCACCAATCGGATATGCGACATTGTGCTCACCGCGGCCGCTGCTGAGATGATTTTCTTACATAAATTGAACCTGATCAAGCACACATGAGATGCATTGTTGATAATCTTAGTACTTGTTAATATGCAAACAACAAATACCTTTTGTAGCTACAAAATCAACTTACATTTGTAATTACACTGCATATTTGCAAGATAAAATAAGCCTGCAGATGCCAAAATACAACCACTCTTCTATATGATCAATAGATGATGATATGGAGTTGTGAACATTCTAAATAAGCCCCGCTAAAACTACTCGAGAAAGGAAGATATCATAGTCAAGGCAATGTAGATGGAGTTGGTTCGGAACCCCTAAATTAGGGGGTGTTTGTTTGGGCTGTGGCTGGCTGGCTGTGGCTGGCTGTGGTGCTGTGCAGGGAAAGCTGTTGTCCAGAGAAAGCCGCTGTTGTGAGTTGTGTTGTTTGGCAACTAGGCTGGCTGTCTGGTTGTGAATTCGTAAATTGTCTGAAATACCCCGAGTCACGAAAAGGTGTATATTGATGATTTATCTGTAATAACATACAGAGAACCAAAATTAGGATAAATGGCCACTGTATGATACATTTCCATTACATCATACCACTAACTGTTCGAAAATTTTCTATAGGATAAAAGTGTGCCGTGTAAAATCTGAAACTTACATATGACCTAATGTGCAAATGTCAGAAAATGGCTTAAATAAACTGTAGCATTTCCATTGTCCCATCTTCATGGAAGATGCCTGCAATCCTTCACCGGATATCTGGGGGGCGGGACGGGAGCTGCCGGGACGGAGGGGCCGGCCAGAGAGGAGGTGAGCCGCCGGCGCCCGCCAATCGAGATGAGCGGGACTCGAGCCAGGACTTCCGGCGTGCAGGGAGGAGGGGCGGGGCGGACGGGGAGCGAGGACGGCGGGACGGGAGCTGCCGGGCCGGAGAGGAGGTGAGCCGCCGGCGCCCGCCAATCGAGATATAGGGGCGGGACTCGAGCCAAGAACTCCGGCGTGCAGGGGGGAGGAGGTGCATGGCGGACGGGGAGCAAGGACGGCGTGGGGGAACAGCGGGATTCGGTGAAGCTCCGGTGGCGGGGGGCCTTCCGACGGCGGGAGGATGGCGTGGGGGAACGGAGGGGAGAGGGTGGCGCAGGGGTGGGAGGTGGCGGCGCCCTAGAGCGATGGGGAAACGGCAGGGATGAGGAACCCTATCGAGCGAAGGTGAGGGCTGGAGGGTGTTCGCTCGGTTCGCTTGGTGGCAGTCGCCTGTAATTTCCATCGAAGGACATGTCTACTCTGGAAAATCGTTTCGTTGGTTTTGCGGGAAGCCGCACGAAGCACCTCTCGACGTGCTTCCTGGCGTAAGGCTATTCTGCTCGCTCGCTTCGGCAAAGCACGAAGCCAACGCACCCCGTTTGGTTGGTTTTAGGTGCTTTTTCCGGTGGAAAGCCACCGGAAGCTGAAACAAACACACCCTTAGATTGGCGGCGGCCATGACCATAATTGTGGCATGTCTTCCTTGGGAAAAAGCTTCATTGTAGAGAGGGCGATTTTGATGCGTGATTTATTGATCAGGCTCCAAGGATTTCGAGAGTGTATACCCCGGATTTGGGGGGAAGTAAGACACCACGGAAAAATCTCAGAATAACAGAGTTGGCGTTTGAGGCGGGGAGTTGACGACAATGCAACCTGCGCGGGAGGAACGCGGCGGCTCGGTTGCGGGAGAGTTTGGTCGTGTGATAAAGGAGCATGGTGGCATGTTTGTGGTTATGTTGAACCTTTTTTACAGGGGAGGTTAGGATATGGGAGTAAATTAAGGGCGGTGGCATCTCTATAATTAGTTGGAAGTGTGACACCACCGTAGCAAACTTAACAGTGAAGATTTTAAATGTAAGCGTCCCAAACAGGGCGTTAATCTGAAAGTGCATCTCGTTCCATATGATAGTAGATAAATGCAGTAACACGATATATATTTTCTCTAAACGTGCCGCACCGTGTTCTTTTTTATCTGTTTTCCCAAAAAAAACATACATGCGTATGTGGGACAGCTACACATAGCTGTCAACTAGGCGAGTCGATTTACTCATCAATAAAGCAGATCTCGCGAGATCGAAATAGTTCAACTAATTGACACTTAACCATGCCACAATTTTCTAAACAAGTAAACATATTGCACAAGTTGTAGCTAGCTAGCAGGTACTTATCTCCAAACATATTTCCCAAGTAGCTTTATCTATGACACACTGGAAACAAAAACAGTTACTACTTCGATCATGAGCAAACATAACCCTAAATCAATTAAGGACAGCCTTATTTATATACAACAGTTGAAAGAAGATACATTGCATATTTCTTTCCAAGAATCCACCATCATCTAAGAGATAATGCATGAAAAGAAGCCTTATGAAAACTTTCCTTTGGACATGTGGTTACTCACAATGCGTGTTGGCTACTATGACGGTGAATGCACCGCCACAACAATGTCAAAGCTGAACATAATCTATAAGAGATAACATACCGAGCTAGTATGACCCTCTACGAGAGAGGAGGTGGTCTATGATTTCCATTCCCCTTGTCGGCGATGCCTCTTGTCTGTTCTGTCTGCAACAAACATTAGGGTTTTGGAGGTGCGCTGACTACGACCCTTCTGGCGGCAGGGTTTCTTTCTAATTTTATTAGTTTCAATGTCTTCTTCGGTATAGTGAGGTGGTGACGACATCCTTAACTTAGAATAAGGTCATCCGCCATATACCACTCCGGTGGTGCGCCTAGCATGGGCTGAGGCCACCTGGAATTATGTGTCTGACGATCTTCTGTGATCAGGTCGGTGTCCGTTGGTGGTCACATGTGCGGCTTGTCAACTCTATAGTTTTATTGTTGACGATAGTTGGTGCTCTTGTGCGTTAGTCCTTTGGTACTTAGAGCACTTGTAGTAGATACCAGGTAAACTGAAACTAGAAAACATGTATCTAGTACTCCAGAAAATGATTCTAAGGTCCTTCGTATCTTTTTTCCTTTTCTTCATCTTCCCAAGGAGTCTATCTTTTATTTTTAGGAGTCTATCTTTTATTTTTTATGTACGAAAGGAGCGTCACCGGACGAAGAGCTCCAACTCCCGTCACACCCCTTTTCCCTCGCATGGCCCTTTTAGCGATGTTCTCCCTCGCCTCGAGCTGCCTCCTCCCATGGAGGTGCTCCCACGCGGGAGCTTGGCCATCGAGGTGCTCCTATGGGGCTCCGAGCATGACAATCCCAGCATGGCTCGGGCCCTCCACTAGTCCTCCCCCCGTCTCGACTGACTCCTCCCGTGGAGTTTCTCCCATGGGGGAGCTTGGCCATAGAGGTGCTTCCATGGAGGTACCCAAAATAGTCCACAATTTCATAGCAAATCGGTTATAATCAAAGCTCCTCATTGGGAATCGAAGACTGACGCCGGAATTGAGTCTCCTCGTCGTCGGATTGAGCTCGAGAGTCACCGTTGTTGACACTGACAGACGCGTTGACTCACTTCCCGTTCACCTTAAAAACCGACTCTAAAACTGGTTGTAAGTGGTATGTAAGGTGATAGTTTCTAGGACCTGAATTTTTTTATTTTTGGGTTTAACCTGTTTTACTGATCGTCTTTTTAGGCCCAAGCTGCAAATTATCGGGTTCCGTCACTTTCTTTACTAGAGATGATGTTAGCCCGATGATTTCTCGCATGTCTAGTACAACATGGTCTGCTACGACATGTTTTGCACGGATCTAGTGATGGAGTGGCGGGGACGGTGGTACGCCTTTGGCTCGCTCTTATGATTGTTGCCCTCATCTAGGTGGTCCAAGAACCTATTTCAAATTTTATTATTTTTTACTACCTCCATTCTAAAATAAAAGGCATATTTTGTTTGCTTTGACCGAGGCTTTGACCAATAATGAGTCTATTTATATATATATTTTTTGACATATAATTAATACCATTGTATTCCTATTTAAAAGTATTTCACTATGATTATATGATTATAAGTTCTATCACATATGTCGCTTATTTAATGCGTAATTCTCGGTCAAAGACTCGGTGAAACGAAGCGAAATGCATCTTATTTTTCGGAACGGAGGTAGTATATTTCTTTGTACTACTGTTGATGATGAATTGATGTACATTTTCGAAAAAAACCAATGCTACAGTAAAGTTGCACGAAAAGAAAGGAAAAACTCCAATGGAGCCCAATTTCTGTGGCCTGTTGGTGGGCCAGCCTAGCCAGATACTCTGTTTTCCTTCCTTTTTTTGGTTTCATTTCTGGAGCAGAGAGATTCTCTAGCCACCAAATGATGCGGGAGAGGCGAGTGGTGCTGCCGGCGGGGGCGTTCGCTGGAGCCTCCTCGTCGCCGCGCCATCGTCTTTGTCGTCGTCCTATCTCGGAGGTCGAGTCATGGCTGCTTGATTTGTAAGTGCTCTGTAGTCTGTATCTACCTAGGGTTTGTGATGTTTCTGATTAGGGATGGGGGATGGGAAGGAAGGACGGCGGGTGAGGGGCCGCCATTAGCGTGACGTGAGGAGAGGAGCAGAGCATCTCCGTCGTGCTAACGCTAGCGCGAAGGGCAGAGACAACATCTCCGTCCGTTCCTTTCCTGGCGCGTGCCCCCAGCAGCAGAGCAAATGGGGAGCAATTTGGGGATAATTGGTTCTTGTCCCTGAATAAACTAGTCCTCCATGCTCCCGAGTTACCGTTAGCAAACAGGGGAAGATAGCACCATCTCAAATCCCCGTGTATAATCCTCATTGCATACCCAACGGAGGATTGTGAGCCAAATGCAGCATTCCATGTCTAGTCATTGTACAAACTACACCCTCCTCCCTCTAGTCCTTTTCTTATAGGAAATGTGCCTGTCCCTATATATCATCCTAAAACATTTTTTTCGATATATCCAGTTGTCAATAGTGTCCAATGTAAATAACACTAGGACGGATAATTTAGAACTTGGAAGAAATATCAAGTTTATTTATTAAGAAAAGAGTTTTTTGCTGATTGCAATCATTAAACCAATGGTCCGATCCGCAGCAACCAGAAACAAAAGAAGGATGATAGGCATGTAACTTATGATGGTCTTAATATCAATGATCGTATACTGGCATCAGCATAAAAAAGGAAGCTCATCTTGCAACTGTATGAACGATGTCGATAAAGTTCTGTGAAATCGACGCCAAAGTCAAATGTGACCAAATATACACCAACAACATATATAATGAACTTTGTTGCAGGATATAGCAGAAACGCCATCGAATTGGTAGTCTTGAAAATAAATCATGTGCATTTAGGAGAAACTTATTGGAACCGCTTCACCATCTTCAGGAGATACTCCATAGTTGTAGCAGTCTGGTACACCCAACACCCGAGGATCCACCAGTAGAGTCTGAGAAAGTGACAACACAATGTTGGGCGTTTATTACAGCTTCCTTACATGGAGCCTTGGCTGAACATGCAAAAGGCTAAAAAGACAGACCAGCTGTCGAAACACCAACTGGTACTCAAAGCAAACCCAATCCTGTCCCGGGAAAGTTAACCCAGCCGAGGAACCAATGGCCCCTGTTTACTTTTTCGACGACAAAAGACCTCGATTGACACCAGCGACGGCAACCTCACGCGGAGGCGCTGTTTGTTTTGTAGGCCTTGTTTCTGCAAATTTGTCCAGGGGATAACTAATGTGATGTGACAAATGAAAAGCCATAGTAGTAGGATAAGCAGGGAATATATTTTTAAAGAAGCTAAATGTTAACGACTACTTTCACTACGACTATGGGCCCAGAGCGTCAGTGGGTCTATTCGCATGGGGTTAGACTGGGTCAGCATCCATGGAGGAAAACTGCTATAAAGACGAGTTAAACAACAAACAAGAAGGCGGCTTGGAACTGGACGGCTTCGGCCTCCTCTGCTTCTGTCTCCGTTCCCATCTTGGCTAGAATTCTATGAATCCATCGCTGTGATTCCAATCTTCGGGCAATAGATATCTGATACTAGTGTGTTGATAACACTAAACCTCTTACACAACTATCTACATCCTCATTTACTACCCCATCCTCATCTGAGAGTAGCTTGTCGAATACACGTACTCAAATTTCCCAGTTTTGGTTCCTCACTGAGAGGCACACTTTTAGACTCCCCCTGCTAGCTATAAAAACACTACATATGTAGCAGCTTCCATATCTCTAATCATTTGAACAAATTTATTTACCTTGAGAATATTACTTCGTAACTTCACACCCCAGTTCACTAGCTACACCACTAAGCTTTGGAAGAATTTAAGACGGTTGGAATGTTTAAATTACCTGGGTTCCATCTTCCATTTGATGATCATGTAAACCTGCTACCCTTTCCATCTCCTTTATAGAACTTTCCTTGTTCATCTGATTTATCACCTGAGTACCCAGACGATTTTTCTCAGCATAATTCCTTGGGTCCTCTGTCTCACCCATATCTTCTTTCTCATCACCATCATCATCGTCCTCATGTTGACCATCACCATCAACTTGTACAGCACAATAAAAAATTCACATATGTGCGTGAAGGGAGAGTATATATAACACAATACCATTAATTAACCAAAGTACTAGGAATGAAGAAAGAATGCACATCACATAATCACCAAATTTTCCAGTAGAAATGGCAGGCTTCGTTGTCACTGATAACGTCACAGCAATAGGTGGTGCTGCAGGGATAATTTTCACAGCAGGTTCACTTTCCACGTCAACCTTTTTGGTCGTCGTATCGGTAGCTGTCACAGGGATACATTCGAAGAACGGACCTCCCGTGTGGCTCCCGCGGGCTACAGGGAGGAAACCCTAGCCGCCACCTACAGCCTCCCCTCCCGGCGCTCTTCTCCCTCGCCGCCGCCGGCGGGCAAAGCCCGCCCGGTGTCGGCGGCGGCGGGGCCCTAGGACTATCCCTCGAGGTGCGTCCGCGCGGGCAGGCGCGGCTCTGTGAGGATGGCGCAACGGCGAGGTCAGCCATGGCAGCGACCTGTCCCGGCAAGCTCTCGTGCAGGGGACGGCGCCGCAGCCGGGCGGGTGCCGTGGGCTTCCTCCCCCTCCTACTTCCTCATCCCCTTCCTCCTCCATTGTCCTTGTTGGCGGTGGCCGATCTGGAAGCCACGGCGTCGAGGCCGCGATGGGGCTCGCGTAGCGCCTTTGAGCGGCGGCAGCCGGCCTCTCGCCGGAACTCGCGCTCGCGCTGCGCCTCGGGGCAGCGGCGGCGGCCAGCAGCCACGCCGGTGAGGGTGCGAAGGGGCTCGCGTTGCGCCTGGAGCGGCAGCAGCCAGTCCCTCGCCGGAACTCGCGCTCGGGCTGCTCCTCTGAGCAGCGGCGGCTGCCAGACCTCGGGCGGGGCAGTGTGCTGCGCCTCTCGCTGCATTGGCACAGCCTCGTCCTTGAAAAAATGGTGCCTTTTGATGTCGCGAGTGGTCGGAGTGGATGCATGGGAGTTGGCATCGCTGGAGGCGTCGAATCTCGGCGACCGGCGGGGCTGGTGATGGTGGATGTTGCTGGGAGGGTGCTTGTTGTGCTGCGAATGACTTGTTCGGCCGCACACTAGTGTCCGGTGTCCGGCAGGGGGAGGACGCTGGGTTGAGGCTAGGCTGCAGCCTCTTGGCTGCGCGCGGCAGGGTGTGCCACGATGTTTGACTACAACGGTGGGGGGCTGCGGAGGCGGCGGTGTGAAGGAGAAGGTCGGCTAGTCCAATCCGGCGAGTCGTGCGGGAGGTGGTACCAACACGGACGAAAGTCTTGCCCGTCTCTCGGTGCCGGCGGCGATGGCGCTCGTGGGCGTCATTCCCCTCCTTGGAGGCATCGTCGAGGTGTGTCACCATCTCCCTTGCCCACTCTCGGTTTGGTTGAGGTCTCCGAGCGAAAGCCTAGATTCGGTCGGATCGGCGTGATGGCGGCGTCCTCGACGTCGTCCCTCCCTTGGGAGCATCACGTTTGGAGACACGGCGTGAGGTTCCTTGTACCTTTCATCCGGCGCTACCGTGGTCCTAGGTTGATGTTTCAGAGGCGCAATGCACGCCGTCGCCGGTGAGTCCAAGAAGGTGCCTCTCTTGGGATCGACCAAGTCCTGCCATCTACTTGCCATCTTCGGCACTAAGGGTGGATGGTGCGTCGACGCGGCTCTGTTGCTTAGCTTAGGGCAAGCTCGGTTGCTTTCTAGCTTTGATGTTGTTGGTGGCTGTCTTCGGACTAGCCGATTGTGGAGTGCGTACTAGGCTCGATGTCCGCAGCGAGTTGTAGTCGTTATGCCCTACAGGGTTGTGTCGTGTTCGGGGTGGTGTCCGCTCTTTCTTGAGCATGTAAATATGTTCTTTCTATCAATGCAATGGAACGCAAAGATATTGCGTTTTCGCGAAAAATAACAGGGATAAATTCCACAGCAGGCTCACTCTCCACAGCAACCTCTTTGGCTGTCATATCTGTAGGTGGTGCCGCAGGGCTAATATCCATAGCTGACCCTCTTTCCACAGCATCCTCTTCGGCTGTGATATCAGTTGGCGGTGCCGCAGTGCTAATTTCCCCAGCAGGCTTAGTTTCCACATCAGCCCCTTCGGCCTTTGTACCGGTAAGTTGTGCCGCAAGGTTAATTTCCACCTCAGACTCACTTCCCACATCAACCTCTTCGGTCGTCGTGTCATTAGCTGTCACTGCAGGGGTAATTTCCGCAGCAGGCTCACTTTTCTTCAGTTTCATCTCAATAAACAAGAGCTTGGGATGTCTGGGGTGGTTCTTTGCTGCTTTTTTCCACTCATGTTTTGTTTCGTTACTCACTCCATCATGAAGGGTAACCTCCTTAAGACGTGACATGGACTGGATCATTGTGCTGCTAAAGTCATTTAGATTCTTACATGGCAGCCGGAACGACTCGAGGCGTGGTAGTGCTCCGTCTTGGATTTCCAGTTCATTCATGACTTCCACCACGACGCTTAGGCACCGTATGCTTCTGAGCGCACCTTGTTTGATGACAAGCTTGTCCAGTTGAGTTGCAATCAGCTTCAGGTACTCCAAGCTACGCACTCTGCTCAGGGTAGCTAGAGTGTCACCACTCAGCCTATGATCACCAGTGGATGACAGACACAACTTAGTAAGACCACCCAACATGGTAACAAACTGAGGCAGCTGGCTGCACATGCTGTTACATTGTAGCTTGAGCGAGCTAAGGTAGTAGGAGTAATCCTTTTGCAGGGAGAAATTCAGCAAGTATTGAGACCATTCATCATTCGTGTTCACTGAGAGTGAGAGTGTGTTGTTCATATGAGTGCCTCTCTGGATGAACCTCTGGATGGCCTTTGAGAGACGACTTAAGTTGCTGTTGGTATCGGCGGTGAACTCGCACCATATTTTCACCTTTGTCAGGTGCTTCATATGCTCCATAAGTTGTGTGAATCCTTCGCTTTTGTTGTCCACAATAAACCCTGTTACTGTTTCCAATTTGCTATTCTCTGACAACCAAGTCTGTAGCTTGCGCATTCTCCGGCCTCCTACTTTGTGTTGGAGCTTGAACTTTCCAAATAGATGAATCATACATGGCAGCTCCATGACTTCTTTGGGAAGAATCTCTATATTGGTTCTTCTTACATTCAGTGTCTCCAAAAGTTGAAGCTTCTTGATCTCTTTGGGAAGCTCCGTAACTGTAACAGCGGCCCCGAGGCTTAGGTACCTCAGCAGCAATAGGTTGGTGCACATCTCCTTAAGATGCTTGTCCTCCAAGTGGTTACTGCATCCTTCTAGATCCAATACTCGCATCAGTTTATACTTGGAAAAGGCCAAAACAGATTTGTGCACATCACTGAAGATTGTGAGAGACCGGACAAGACGTAAATCATTTGGATTCATTTTGGACCTTGCAGCAGTTTTATTATGCAGTGAAAGCCATCGGACATTACTGGGCAGGGATCCATTATCGTATAACAAAGTGTTGGAGTATGAGTTAGTATCCTAGCAGTCTCTAGAGTGTTCCAGGGGAGTGGAGCCTATCCTAGTATAGTACTATTGTCCTACAAGAGTCTAGATTGTTCTAGTGTATAAGTGAATATGTATGCCTATATATAGGAGGGTGGTGGAGGTCCAAGGGACTGGTCCATCCAGAAATTTTCCCCAAAGAACAACATGGTATCAGAGCTATGGCTGTGACCAACAGGCTTAGCTCCGGCGGATGGTAAGTGCAGCTGCGGAAGGTGTCAGTACTGAGGCAGAAAGCCAGTGAAGCGTGCGGGGGAGCTCCCAGGAAGGCAGGACTACAGGAGGGGAGAACCTCCACGCAGGGGTTGCAGGACTAGGCAGAGGTGTGGATACGGTAGCTGGCAGCAGTCGCGCTTGTGAGAGAGCAGAGTGTGGCTGCTCGTGACTGCAAGGAGGAAGCAAGAGAGCTGTGGTGGCTTGGTGTCCACGAGAAGAAAAGAGGAGATACGGGGCTGTGACCTGCGGCTAGAGGTGGGCCAAAGGAGAAGGGAGCACCAGGAGCAGAGAAGAAGGGCAACAAGTTGAGCAGGGCTGGGGGTGTGCGGTGGACGTGTGTCTGCCTGGAATTGGAGGAGTGAGAGTTGCAGGCCTGAGGGCACTGGTGGCAGCAATAGAAGGCGAACTGGTGGGCAGCTGAAACGGAGGTTCTGCAAGGAAGCAGTGTGTGGTTACAATAGAGAAGAGGAGTCGAGGAGGAGCAGCTGCTGCTGGGATTGATTTGGGTCAGCTGATTGTAAGAAAATAGTTGTTTGTGTGTGCCACCAGGAAGGGAGTGAGTAGCAGCAGAGGGGAACTCTTCAGGCAGATTTGAGAAGAGCAGAGGAGATTGCTGCTGGTTGTTGAGCACGGAGATATACGGAGCAGAGGAGATTCCAGCCTTGTTGTGTTCGGCTTCTCATCTGAAGTGACGTTAGTGTGAGGTACACGGCATTGTGGTGCTGCAAGCATGGGAGAAAATCATAGAATTGAGAAACTACTTGAGAATTTTACTCAATTACTCAAGGAGAAGAATACAGCCAATCTAATTTTGACTGCAAAAGGATCAAATGAGATGCTTAAAATCTTAGCGGAGGCGATAGAGAAATTGAGACAGTCAAAGAGGAGTGCGGAAATTCCAAAACAAAGTGAAAAAACAACAGTCCTAGGCAATTGTGTTAATCTTGCTCAAATTGGCAAAGGTGTGCCGAATGGGGCTCTTACTTCAAATAAAACCTCTTGTTCTAATTGGATACTAGACTCAGGAGCATCGGCACATGTCACAGGCAAGTGGAGTGAGTTTTCATCATATGTTCCACATCCACCCACACATAAGGAGACCATCCAAACTGCCGATGGAACTTATCATCCTGTCAAAGGGGTCGGCACAGTGAAATGTACCCCCTCTATTACATTATCTTCGGTCTTATATGTTCCATCGTTTCCCGTTAGTTTGGTGTCTATGAGCTCCTTGGTTGATGATGTTGGTCGGTACGCTTGCATAATTGAGGAGAGAAAGACTGAAAGGAGGCTCGGGATCGGTGTGAGGCATAAGGGACTTTGGTACTTGGATAGAAAGGAAACATATGATGCATTATGCACCGCTCTGATGGCTTCTTCAGGAGACAATGAAGCAAAGATGATGCTCCAACATTGTCGATTGGGTCACATATCCTTTGATGCTATGACTAAGATTTATCCCGAAGAAATGAAGAAGGTAGATAAAGACAAACTTGTGTGTGATGCATGCGAGTATGGAAAACACACAAGGACTTCATATGTGAGTAGTGGACTCCGGAGTACATCGCCCTTCGTGTTAATCCATTCGGATGTCTGGACTTCTCCTGTGGTTTCTGTTAGTGGAATGAAGTATTTTGTCACCTTCATTGATTGTCACTCCCGAATGACTTGGATATATCTCATGAAACAAAAGAGTGAGGTGCTTAATTGTTTCAAGGACTTCTATGCATATATCCAAAATCGTTTCAGCACCGGCATTCAAACTATTAGGACAGATAATGGGACGGAGTATGTGAACAATGAATTTGGCAATTTTCTATCGGAAAAAGGAATACTTCATCAAACTTCGTGTCCTAATACTTCGCCACAGAATGGAGTGGCGGGAAGAAAGAATCGTCATCTACTTGAGGTAGCTCGATCACTTATGTTTACGATGAATGTGCCTAAATTCTTATGGAGTGAAGCGGTTATGACAGCTACTTATCTCATCTACCGGATGCCATCAAGAGTGCTTGGAATGAAGACTCCATATGAAATGGTCTACGGAAAAAATGAGTTCATTGTTCCGCCAAAGGTGTTTGGGTGTACGTGCTTTGTTAGAGACCACAGACCTTTAGTGGGAAAATTGGATCCACGTGCTGTGAAGTGCATCTTTATTGGATACTCTCCTGACAAAAGGGCTACAAATGTTGGAGTCCTAGTGAACGGAGAACATTTGTGAGCATGGATATGTCATTTAGAGAGTCTGAGCCGTTCTATGGAGAGAAGACGGATCTCAGCTCATTGTTTGACTTCGACTCTCCTAGCACAAGTGATGCCAGTCGAGAGGGGGAGAGTGAATCATTGAGGACAAAGGAGGATGAACCATCGAGAATTGCAATTGGTTCAATTCCATGTCCAAGGAGTGAAGAGAGATGGAGAAAGCCAAATGAGGAACAAAATTTGAGGGTATACACGAGGAGAAAACCTACGGGTGAAGAGAGATGGAGAAAACCAAATGAGGAAGAAAATTTAAGGGTGTATACGAGGAGGCAATCACAACATCAGCAAGAAGCTCGAATAAATGGTGAGGTCCAATTGCAGGGGGAGAAAAATCAACAACAGCAGATTCCAGTGGTCGATGAAGTTGACTCATATGAGAGTGAGCCATGCGGCTGTGATGATTCACTAAATTTGCCTATTGTCTTGAGAAAAGAACCACGCGCTATAACAGGAAAGCCTCCTGAAAGGTACGGTTTTGAGCATGATATTGCAAATTATGTGTCATATGACTCTCTATCACCCTGGTATAGAGCCTTCATTTCTTCATTACAATCTGTGGCAATCCCAAGAGATTGGAAGGAAGCAAAACAAAACCCAAAGTGGTATGAGGCCATGTTGGAGGAAATAAAAGCTCTTGAGAAGAACAAGACATGGGATCTTGTTTCTCTTCCCGTGGGAAAAAGTCCAGTTACTTGCAAATGGGTGTATACCGTGAAGCAATCCCCAGAAGGGAAAATAGAACAGTATAAGGCGAGGTTGGTGGCAAGGGGTTACAGCCAAACTTATGGGATTGACTATGACGAGACATTTGCACCCGTTGCAAAGATGAGTACAGTGAGAACTCTTATTTCTTGTGCTGCTAACTTTGGTTGGCCGTTGCACCAACTGGATGTCAAAAATGCATTCTTGCATGGTGATCTTCAGGAGGAAGTGTACATGGAAATTCCACCTGGCTTTGGTACATCTCAGACTCGTGGGAAGGTCCTTAGGTTGAGAAAGTCATTATATGGGCTTAAACAATCTCCACGAGCATGGTTTGATCGATTTCGTCGTGCTATGTGTAGTATGGGATACTCACAGTGCAACGGGGACCATACTTTATTCTACCGCCACTCTCAGCGGCACATCACGATTCTTGCAGTATATGTGGATGACATCATTATTACTGGTGATGATGCTATTGAGATGGCACAATTAAAGCGGAAATTGAGCAAATAATTTGAGGTTAAGGACCTTGGCCAACTAAGGTATTTTCTAGGCATTGAGATTGCAAGGTCCCCTAAAGGGATAGTTCTCTCGCAGCGGAAGTATGTCTTGGACCTTCTTAGTGAAACATGAATGCTTGGTTGTCGAGCTGCTTCTTCCCCTATTGAGCAAAATCATCAATTATGTGCGCAATCTGGAGATCCAGTTGATAGAGAGAGGTACCAACGACTTGTAGGTCGACTCATCTATTTATGCCATACGAGACCTGACATATCCTATGCAGTGAGTGTGGTTAGTCGCTACATGCATGACCCAAGAAGTGGACATTTAGAGGCGGCATATAAAATTTTACGCTATCTAAAAGGCAGTCCTGGGAGAGGTCTATGGTTCAAGGCCAATGGGCACTTGAATGTAGAAGGCTATTGTGACGCTGATTGGGCTAGTTGTATTGATGACAGAAGGTCAACATCATGATTTTGTGTCTTTGTTGGAGGAAACTTGGTATCTTGGAGAAGCAAGAAGCAGATCAACCGCGGAGGCAGAATATAGAGCAATGTCAGTGTGTTTGAGTGAGATGCTATGGATGAAAGGCCTCTTATCAGAATTGAAGCTATTACGGAAAGGGCCATTGAACCTTTGGTGTGATAACAAGTCTGCAATCAACATAGCTAACAATCCAGTTCAGCATGACCGAACAAAGCATGTGGAAATAGATCGATTCTTCATCAAAGAGCGGCTCGACGAAGGCACCTTGAAGTTAAGCCATGTAACCTCTAGAGAACAAATAGCAGATTGCTTGACAAAGGGATTAGGTAGTAAGGAATGTTCATTGGCATGTAACAAGATGGGAATGATAGATATCTATCACCCATCTTGAGGGAGAGTGTTGGAGTATGAGTTAGAGCCTATCCTAGTATAGTACTATTGTCCTACAAGAGTCTAGATTGTTCTAGTGTATAAGTGAATATGTATGCCTATAT
The DNA here is from genome assembly GCA_028641055.1 of Alopecurus myosuroides. Classification (NCBI taxonomy): domain Eukaryota; kingdom Viridiplantae; phylum Streptophyta; class Magnoliopsida; order Poales; family Poaceae; genus Alopecurus; species Alopecurus myosuroides. Next base: position 528,413,887 of record CM054058.1, read on the forward strand.
ATAGGAGGGTGGTGGAGGTCCAAGGGACTGGTCCATCCAGAAATTTTCCCCAAAGAACAACACAAAGTAACAAAGTTCTCACACATGGACTTGTACAGGATGAACTCGACCATCATGCCGTGAGTTTCGTATTTCTTCACCTCTGCTCCGTTCCTGCTGCTGGCGTCAATAGGTTGAAGGATACTCTGGTTGACTAGCACATCGAAATTGTCCATAGCAGCATCGAGGGTACGACATTTAGGGTCTTCTGTGATGAGCCTTTCAGCTAACCATCTTCTTACCAGGCTTGCTCTCCTAATTGGATGGCCACTTGGGTAAATACTGAGATATAGCAAGCAGGTCTTGACCTCTTGGCTATCAAGGTTGGTGTAGCTGCGGACAAGCACACGATTCATACGTGCTAAGTTCACATTTGTCTCCAGATGTTTTTCAAGGTTTTCGCATAGGTATGCCCACCTTTCAGGATTACCTCTGCTTTGCAAGAACTGTGCAGTGGTAACAAGAGCAAGGGGTAGACCATTGCATTTCCGTAGTGCTTCTGAACCGAGCTGCGTATCGCCAGGTGGTGGTGGATACTCCAAAGAAGCTTCCTTGCAGAATAATTCTCTTGATTGTTCTGCATCTAGAGTTCTCATTACGTAGACATCACCATCACTAGAGCTGCATGCATTTGCTATGGACTGAGTGGCCGTCGTAACGACAACTCTGTTGCTGACCCCGGGAACCACAGGGAAAGCATCTTTTATATGATGCCAGAATTCGGTCCGCATGTCATTGATCACAATGAAGAACCTACAAAAAGATGAAAACGAGTTAGAAGACATCTACTCTTCAGGCATAGCAAGTCTCACAGAGCATGCGATGTAACCAGGAAATTGACCACACATGAGATTCTCACACTCTAGCAAGTCTTACAGAACATGGTCAATGGCCAAACAAGTCGATCGGGACACTAAACAGCTACGTACAACACTAAGTCTTTGCTTATATAAATTCTAAACTTCATGACCGGCTAAAAGCAAGCCCTCCCAGGGCACTCCTAGTCCATATGTTCTGCCGAGCTTAGCTTGTGCAGCCTTTCCTACGCTTTATTGTGGTGTGATATATTTGTGGCTTGAGTGAAGTCATTATTTTCAGTCTGCAAGCATAGTACACAAATAATACTGTGTACCCATTTGACAACGGCGTATTATTTATTAGCAAGCCCCATTTGTAGAAAGGATTTATCATGTCTATGAGTTTGGTCTATTTGAGATTAAGGTAGCTGACACTTTAGTTTCCTTCTCATAAACATGTTTACTTGGTCTTCCTAAGAAATCTTGAACATAAAAAGGTGCCATGCGCGTAAAAGTTGCAGAGCTTATGATGATTATTAAATTTATACGTCATACTGATTTGGCAATAAAACATTGGCATATATTCTTAGGCTTAGGTGTAGCTAATCTGACATATCATTTTATTGAAACAGGTTGGTGTGGAGATGGACTGTGAGCTAACATCTAGATTTTTTTTTGAATGTTCATGAAAATAAAGTTTGTCCACGTATAAAAATTGTTTCATCTGTTATGTATGGTCAATTGTTTATGTTATAATTTCTGTCCACCCCATAATGTCCCAAACAAGGAACGATAGGGTTTTTGACAAGAAACATCTCCTTTGCAGATCTTGTATTTGTGCACGAGACTGGCTCTGTACTTGGTCTATGCTTCAGTGGCACGGGGATCAACATGTTTGGACTTGGAGTAGGTGGTCCGAGTGGTGTTTACCCAGCGTGAATGTAAGTCTAGGCTTCAGACTGATGCCCATCCATTATTTTTAAATTACTATTTTGTGTCAGACCTGTTGGTTTGAAATAAGGAAGCTTGTGCTTGTTGATTATGTGCATCTCAGCTTGCAGAGTTTGTGGGTTTAAGCTCCTGCGGTTGTATCATCTTGATGCCATCTATTATATACTAAAAGCAATATACGGAACTCTATTGGAAACACCACGTTAATCCACATAGGTTAGAAATATTTAATCCGTTTATTTTGATTGTGATGGTTGAGATTGAAAGGTCGAGCAGTTACGTACAACATTATTCGGTACAAAAAAGTAGTTTTTAACACGTACAACTAATCACCGTGTTTGTTTTAGTCTTTTTTTTGACAACATGTTTGGTTTAGTCTAAAGAAGAAAAAGAAATCACGGCCCATGATAGTACGTGTACACAAGACCAACATGTTACATATCATGAATCGCACATTAAAAAGGTTTTGCTGTCACAACGCCTGTTCTTCTCCCGGACGGCAGAGAAAGATCTTAAAGTATGTGGACACGTCAATGTTTGAAACACGTATTGGTCAAGAAAAAAGGAAACAGACTATCTGATCCCTACACGGCCCTTATACCGAACCCATATGAGCCATGATAACTCATAACCTGATGAAGCTTGTGAGCTTTTGATGACGAGATGGCCGGTTCTATGCCGTAGCCATCTAGGAGATGAGAACTTAAGGATCCACCGTAATCAATATCAATTCTTTAGGGAGAACCACGAGTGTCCGCTCGGGCAGGCAGAGACAACCCAGTACGAAAGGAATCCGCTTAAGCTATTTGACGTCATCCGCCGTGTGCGGTAGTATGATCAGCCCCCAGGCTACCGAGGTATTTTTTTTTTCTGAACAGCTGCACGTGCCTTTTAGTAGTAATCACGGAGAGAAGGAATTTTTATTATCAATAGTGTAGTGTTTCTTTCTGCCACCAAGCAAGTCCCAATTCATTGTCTTCTCATGGTTCGTCAATTGCACATCCCCTACTCCCGCTGGACCATGGAGGGTTTATGGTTACCAGATGCCGAGGCTCCGACGGTCCCTCTTACAACGGGTTCGCTGGCAGCATAATAGCCGATTACGAAATGAGTAGTCAAATTATGCTGTCATTTTTAGATGCTTTATACATGTATCAACCCTGTCCGTCCGCTTATTGTAATATGATGATAACTCCTTAAATTTTGCAATAAGTAGATGTATGCATCAATAGATACGGAAGCTGGGGCTTTACCCCATAGTCCCTAGGAAAAAAAAATCTACAAATGCCTTATTTATGTGTTGTCGATTCCAATAACCAGTCAATAGTGATTTAATCTGATTGCAAGTCAATCGTGAATTTCCTCAGGAGTTTAGGTTTCCGACTGTGTAGATGCTTTCAAATAGTCAATAAAGATGTCCGAGAGTTCCAACATACCTGGGTTGTATTTTAATCATGCAAGGAGAGCAAGGTGGTGGCACATGTGCTTTCCTATTTAGCTAATCAAGTGTAGAGAAATCAGTTGCTTATAATTGTTACTTGAATAACAAGCAAGAAAGTTTTCTCTGACCCGCAAAAGAAGAAATACCCACTTCAGATATACTTACGTATTCTTAGAGCACCCATGATTTTTTTTTCTTTGTTTGAAAATTTATATATAATTATTCAGAACAGATAGATGGAAATTGTACCATCATATTTGGTTTTTCCAGAAATTTATAAATATTAAAATATTCTTAAAGTAAACATGTTAAACTCCTACAAAATATCATCTACACAATTGCGAAGAGGTATTGCTCGGTTTTCTCATGGCTTTTTATGTGTCACATCTTCAGTTCCAAAGCAAATCATACACCATCATAGTTCACATCTTATTTAGAGGGATAAACATACATATTATCATTCACGATACTGACATACCATTTCTATTTTCATAATATTATTTTTCCTTAATTAATTTGTGTACAAAGATAATATCTTATTTCAGTATTAAGTGTATACTCATTACAAATATTATTTATTGGGAATTGCCGTAAATATTTGAAAAGAGGTAAGATGTAGCAATTTACATGAAAGTGGTAGGGAGATAAGGGGAACATCAAGGAAAAAAATTCGTGACACACGGGGTCCAATAATTTTACTATTATATAGGTATGTGATATACATATTTTAATTATTTGCTGGTCCGAAATTTTCAACTCTCACGAAGGGCCTCATTAATTCAACAGATTTTTATGGATAAACGGACTGTGGACATTTTTAGGCTTTCTCTTACTTGATTTATATATATGATGATTGTATCCCATAGCATTTTTATATTTTTCCTTTTCATTATATTATTCAATAGGAAATCTTTGATGCTACCTAGCCTTTTGACTTCTTTTATTTGTCTTTATTACCGTTCAATCAAATAAGTTTGGGCAAACAAAGATCATGTAGCTTCCATGTCAACATTAGATTATCACAATGTATATCTCGATGCAAAAAATTACAAATACGAATAGAGCTTCGGAACCACTTGGAGGAGCACATGACAATTAGTGTTACGAAGAAAAATATGTCATGTTTGTTAGATTTTTGTAAAAATAATGTTCCATAATTTTTTTATTTAGTTATATAAAATGTACCGAAAATAAAGCTCAAAGTTACACCTTCAAAAAAAATCTGTTAATTAGAATGCTTGAAAAAAAACATATGTGTATGATAGAAATAATTCGACATAATAATGGAGATGCCCTCGCATTTGCGAGGGCCACCATGCTAGTTAATAAAATATAAGTACTTTGCATTGTCTGAAAATTCTTCTGATTGCCTAATAGTATGCATGCATATATGATATATGTATGACTGTATGCAAATTACAGGCCGGATCAAATTGTGTCAAATGTTTTATTAGCTATAGGAGTGTGTACTGTTGAATTAGAGACAAAAAACGAGTTTAGAAAACCAGTGGAAACACAAAGGGCTTGCCCAAGTTGTGCTTACATAGGGTAGTAGGAAATATCGTACCTAATGGTGTGAAGGCACCTTTGTAAGGTTGTGCAAAGCTGGTAGGAACTAGGGTTCTACCGTGTCTAGGGCGTAGGTTGTAGGGGAAGGAGGGAGTCGAGCGCGGCCGATCTCGCGGACGCCGGCGGATGGGCGCCGTCGTGCGAGAGGGAGAGGAGGCGCAGGGAGGGGTGCGGCTAGGGTTAGGGTTCCGGCTCCTCGGGGAGCCGGCAATAGAAATATTCTTATTGCTTGCCTGTTCACGACCTATTACAATCTATATATAAAGGGGAAACTGAAATAGATAAATGGGCTAAGCCCTAGGATGACCCACGGTTGGGCCCTCTCCTCCTATATGTGACTCCGGTCATAACATCTCTCCCCGCCTGCACAAACAGCTCGTCCTCGAGCTGGTAGTCGGGGTAGTGGAGGCTGAACTCCTCGCGCTTCTCCCAAGTGGCCTCTTCCTCCGAAAGGCCCTCCCACTGGATCAACAAGTACCAAATGTCGCGACGGAGTTGTGCGCGCAACACCTTCGCGGGACTGGGAAGCAGGCGCCCATCACATGTAGGCGGTAGTGCCGGTGGTGTCGCCGGTGGTGCTCCACGGTAGGGCTTCAGGAGCCCCACATAAAAGACGTCATGGATGCGGGCGCCCGCTGGCAGCTGTAGGCGGTAGGCCAGTGTCCCCACGCGCTCCAAGACAACAAAGGGGCCTGCGTAGCGCGGCCCAAGCTTGCGCTTCGCTCGTGGGTCGAGCGACTGCGTGGACCGATGAAGAAGACGCAGCCACACCCAGTCGCCCACTGCATATTCCACCTCGCGATGGTGGCTGTCGTAGTAGTGCTTGGCCAGCTGCTGGGCTTGCACGAGTCGTTGCCGCACCTCGGCCAGCATCTCGTCGCGGGCGCGTAGGAGCTCCCCCGCGGCCTCCGTCCGAGCGGTCGCCGAGTCGACCGGAATAATGGGCGGTGGTGGACGGCCGTAAACCACCTCAAATGGCGTGGCGCGCAAGGCGGAGTGGTAAGAGGTGTTGTAGCAGTACTCCGCCCATGCAAGCCAATCCACCCATGCGCGAGGACGATCACCTGTAACACAACGCAAATACATAGCGATCACTTTGTTAACCACCTCTGACTGGCCGTCCGTCTGAGGATGAAACGCCGTGCTGAATCGGAGCTTCACCCCCGCCATCCTGAAGAGGTCGCGCCACACATGCCCCGTGAACACGGGATCCCGATCACTGACGATCGACGCGGGAAAGCCGTGAAGACGAACAATGCCGTCGAAGAAGGCACGTGCCACGGACGCGGCTGTATACGGGTGACCGAGCGCGATGAAGTGCGCGTACTTGGAGAAGCGGTCGACCACCGTGAGAATGACAGACTTGCCGCCCACCTTAGGGAGGCCCTCGATGAAGTCCATGGAGATGTCGGCCCAGACCTGTGAGGGCACCTCAAGTGGCTGCAACATCCCGGCGGGCCGCAGGGTCTCCGTCTTGTTGCGCTGACATATCTCGCAAGAGCGCACCCAATCACGGACTAACGCCCGATCACTCGGAATGTAGAAGTCGGCGCGGAGACGGTGGAGGGTCTTCTGGATCCCCTCATGGCCCGACGAATGGGCCAGCAGCAACACCTGATGCCGAAGGTCGTCATGGTCGGGGACGAAGATGCGGCGCCCATGCAAGAGGAGTCCCTCCGCAAGACGCCAAGGTGCGTCGAGCTCACCCGCCTCCAGCTGCTGCCGCAGGAGCTGGGCATCCGGCGCCTCCGCCGTGGCCCGACGAATGGTGTCGAAGAGGGCGAAGGAGGGCCCCGAGCGGATGCACATCAGCGTCCCCTCGGAAGCGTCGTCGTCGTCGGTAGTGTCGCGGCGCGAGAGGGCGTCGGCCACAGTGTTGAGGCGCCCTGGACGGTACTCCACCGTGAAGTCAAATCCAAACAGCTTGCTGATCCACTGATGCTGTGGTACTGTAGATAGCCGTTGGTCCAGCAGATACTTCAGGCTGTAGTGGTCCGTGCGGATCAGGAACGAGCGCCCCCAAAGGTAGGGACGCCAATGCCGCACGGCCTGCACCAAACCAATGAGCTCCTGCTCGTACGCCGCGAGCTTGAGGTGACGTGCGGCGAAAGGCCGGCTGAAGTAGGCGAGGGGCCCCTCCCCCTGGTGAAGGACGGCGCCGAACCCCACCCCGGAGGCGTCGCAGTCGACCATGAACGACCGTGTGAAGTCCGGCATCTGGAGAACGGGGCCCGTCGTGAGGGTCCCCTTAAGGGCCTCGAATGCCGCGGTGGCCTCGTCATCCCAGGCGAATGCATCGCGACGTAGCAGTCGCGTGAGCGGTGTCGCGATGAGGCCGAAGTCTCGGATAAATTTCCGGTAGTATCCGGCGAGACCCAGGAAGCCGCGAAGAGCGCGCGGCGAGCGAGGTAGCGTCCAAGCTGTGACGGCCGCCACCTTGTCGGCGTCCATGGCCACCCCCTCGGCGGAGATGACGTGGCCGAGGTAGGCGACTGATGTCGTCCCAAACGAGCACTTCGAGCGCTTAAGGTGTAGATGATGCGCTCGAAGCTCGTTGAAGACGATGGCGACGTGCTGTAGATGCTCCGCCCACGAGTGGCTGTAGATAAGAATGTCATCAAAGAAAACGAGCACAAACCGACGTAAGTAGGGGCGGAGGACGTCATTCATCAGGGCCTGAAACGTTGCTGGGGCGTTGGTGAGGCCGAAGGGCATCACCACAAACTCGAAGTGGCCATGATGAGTCCGGAACGCCGTCTTGGCGATGTCGTCCGGGTGCATGCGCACCTGATGGTAGCCCGACCGGAGGTCGAGCTTGGTGAAGAAGCGCGCCCCATGGAGCTCGTCGAAGAGCTCATCCACCACCGGAATAGGGAACTTGTCCTTGAGCGTGAGTGCGTTGAGGGCGCGGAAGTCGATGCAGAAACGCCATGTGCCATCCGCCTTGCGTACGAGCAGCACCGGAGCGGAGAATGGTGATGTAGAAATCCGAATAATGCCCGCGGCGAGCATGAGGGCGCACTGTCGCTCGAGCTCGTCCTTCTGCAGCTGGGGGTAGCGGTACGGCCGTACTGCAACTGGTGCCGTGTCCGGTGCGAGGTGAATCCGATGGTCATACACCCGGACCGGCGGAAGGCCGTGCGGCTCATCGAATAGGTCGCCGTGCTGCTGCAGGAGGTGAGTGAGCAGGGGGTGCTCAGCGTCGGGGTCGGCCGTGGCGAGCTGGAGCTGCGGTGCCGGGATGGCGCCCCCAATGCCCTCCCACCGGACGCGGCGGCCCTGACGAGAGAAGGTCATCGTCAGTGCGGCAAAGTCCCACAGTATTGGACCCAGTGTCCGCAAGAAGTCCACGCCGATGATGAAGTCGAAGCAGCCCAAATCGATGCTGGCGCACGTGATGGTGAAGTGTTCGTCGCCGATGGATAGCGGCACGTTCCGCGCCATGCCGTGGCAGCGAAGGCGATCGCCGTTGGCCACGGTGACGCGGAGGTGATCGCCGCTCGTCGGCTCGAGTCCCAAGCGGCGCATCGTGGCCGCCGGCAAAAAGTTATGCGTGGAGCCGGTGTCGACGAGGGCGACGAGACGCTCGCCCAGTATCGTCACCGGCAAGAGCATCGTCTGCTCGTTGCGGATTCCCGCCAGCGCGTAGAGCGAGACCACGCACGCCGTGGCCTCGACTGGTGGATCGGCGGGTGTGTCCGCCTCGCTGTCGTCGACCGTCTCCAAGTAGAAGAGGCGCGGGCAGACGTGGCCCGGCGCGTAGGTCTCATCGCAGTTGAAGCACAGGCCGAGGAGACGGCGCTCCAGTTGCTCCGCTGGGGTGAGGCACCGGAACGTGTGCGGTGCAGACGCCGGAGCGGTGGTCGGCGTGGTCGGCGGCGGCGGTGGCCTTGTGGCCAACGTGGTCGGCGGCGGGGGTCGGGTCGGTGGTCGAGCTCCGCGGCTCGGGGGACCCGGCTGCATGGCCTGGGCGCGGCGCTCGTAAGCCCGCGCGTAGTGCATCGCCGTCTGCAGGTCCTGGGGGGCTTGCAGTTCCACGTCCACCCGTATGTGGTCCGGTAGACCGCCGATGAAGAGCTCCGCACGCTGCTGGCCTGTCACGCCTGGGGCGTGGCACGCGAGGGTCTGGAAGCGCTCGGCGAAGTCCTGCACCGTGGAGGTGAAGGGGAGGCGCCCAAGCTCCGCCAGGCGGCTACCGCGAACAGGCGGCCCGAAGCGAAGTAGGCATAGCTCCCTGAAACGGTCCCACGAAGGCATGCCGCCCTCGTCTTGCTCGAGGGCGTAGTACCAGGTTTGGGCAGCGCCCCGAAGGTGGTACGAGGCGAGCCAAGTGCGATCCGACGCCAGAGTGCGCTGCCCGCGGAAGAACTGCTCGCACTGGCTGAGCCAGTTCAGGGGGTCCTCCGACCCGTCGAAGGTGGCGAAGTCGACCTTGGCGTAGCGGGGCGGTGGCGGTGAGGCGGCTCCGTGGCCGTATGCCCTGGCGCGGTCGTCCTGGGGGCGCGCAAAGCCCACGGCGGTGGGACTCGGGAGGGTTGGCAGCGGCGGTTCCCCGGCGGCGGTGTAGACCGGCGGAGGTGTCGACTCGGCGAGCCAAGCCGGCAGCGGTGACGGCGACGGGGGGAAGCGTATCTGGTTGATCGGAACGCCCCCCGGCGCGGTGGAGCCCGGCCCTCCGGTGGCGGGTGGTGGCCAGTGCGGCCACGACAGCGTCGAGGGCGGCTGCGGCTGCAGATGGCCGACGGAGAACGCCGGCGGCCAAGGCGACGGCGTCGGCACGGGGAAGATCGGGTGCTGCGGTGGCGCTGGGGGCCCGTGGGAGCTCATCAAGAACACCCGGATCCCCTGGACGGCGGTGGCGAGGTCGTTGATGGCCCCGCTCAATTGCTCGGGGGAGTAGACGACCGGCGCGGCGGCCGTGGTGGCGGCGGCGGCCGTGTTGGTGGAGGCGGCCGTGGAGGCGGCGACCGTGGTGGAGGGCGGCGGCGGCGGCGGCGCAGCGGCCGCGGAGGCGAACGGGGGCGATGACATGATCGAACAAGTGCTAGCTGATACCAAGTTGGTAGGAACTAGGGTTCTACCGTGTCTAGGGCGTAGGTTGTAGGGGAAGGAGGGAGTCGAGCGCGGCCGATCTCGCGGACGCCGGCGGCTGGGCGCCGTCGTGCGAGAGGGAGAGGAGGCGCAGGGAGGGGTGCGGCTAGGGTTAGGGTTCCGGCTCCTCGGGGAGCCGGCAATAGAAATATTCTTATTGCTTGCCTGTTCACGACCTATTACAATCTATATATAAAGGGGAAACTGAAATAGATAAATGGGCTAAGCCCTAGGATGGCCCACGGTTGGGCCCTCTCCTCCTATATGTGACTCCGGTCATAACAAAAGCTTTCTGTTGCTTGGACGGCAGGAGCTGCTCGTGATTCCGTCAGTACTAGTAACTGTGGAATGCACTCCAAGTTGCCGGAGTATCTCCTGAAGAACATCCCGTCCATCTTTATCCGCGGCACGGACCCAAGCCCGTGCTGGGTATTGTCCAACAACGGCGGGACTGTTGTACACATTCTTTGCAAGGAGAGTCTTACCTATGCCACCGAATCCGACAATGGAGATCACCTTGAGCTCATCCTTGACCATTATCAGCTCCATGAGCTCAGCCTGGGCCGCCTCCATACCTACAGCGGTGACAGAAGGGTCCATCTCCGTCTCCTCATCAGATGACTCCAAGATACTGGATCCGCCACCGCCGCGTCCACTGGTGATGTACCTTGTCCTCAGCACGCACGCGTCTTCTGATGTCTTCCTGAGACGAAGGATTGCTGCTGCAAACTTGTTACGTGCATGCACCGTCTTCAACCTGTGGAGTTTCCGACGGATCCATGACGCATCCGCGGGCATCGTCACACGGTGTATGAAGCGGTCAGTGCAGTCATCAATGGCGTATGCCAAGTCACGCACCATCTTGATCCACTCCTTGTGCACCTCGTCGCCGCTCATCTGGGGACGACGGCCATCTTCTCGAATAGCGGCAGAAATCATCTCAGACTCTCTTGTGATGTAGTTGATCTCATGCTCCAGCTCTGCTCGCAACTTGTGATTCTTTTTAAAGAAATCCAAGAGCTTGGGTGCGATCTTGCTGGCCACAGTGCCGGCCACGGTGGCAGCTGCAGCTAAATCCATCTCCTCCAGCCTTTTGGTTGATTACTGATACTGATTCTTACCTTCCCTCTCTCGCCCGCGTGGAATTTCGTGGATACAGAGAAAAGGAGGGTTCAGGAACTCAACAGCAGCCATGGCTGTATAAAGTCCAGGAGACTAGCTACAACTTCATAAGTGATAATGTTAAACTGTCACATAACATCACATCAGACACAGAGGGATGATATCAGCCACAAATAAAGATTCCTTTTGTTGGGAAGACACCAGCCACATAGATTGCCCATCCATCCAAACCTGGTGTTATCTTTATTATACACCTCACCTTGTGCAACAGTGTTCGCACTGTGTCCCCTCTGCATCTGTCCTCTTTTAGGTCATAGGCGGAAGCCGAGATATTTGACTGTCCCGATTGACAGGTGCCATGGATCCCAGCTTCTTTGGGAGCTCGACATATCCTCATGTCATACAGGGTGCCTGCCAAACAAGGATCTGATGTAGGTACCCCTGTTTCGAAACACAGTTTTCTTGGTGGTGAGAGGACCTAGAGATTAGATCGAGTAGAGGGATATCTGGCTCTGATCGATGGAGCACAAGAACACCAAGGAGGAGGCAGAGGTCATAGTCGAGCATGAACCTCCTGAGGGGGACACGAATGCCGTCCTCTGTGATCCAAATACTTCTACCAAAGGTGAGCCATCTGATTTCTATGTTGAGAAACCAGCAGTTTTGTCTGCAAAATTGACCAGGACCTTAACCAGTGTCCAATCATATGAATCAACACAAAGGACCCTTTTGTTCTCAAGGCCACAAAGTCTAGAACACGGTAGCAATCCCCACTGTGCTCAGTCTCTTTTCTAGTGCCCTGAGATTAGCAATCCGGGAGAAGACAAGTGTGTGTGTACATGCAGCAGTATTCATCAATTAGTTGATTGGTCCTTTTTTTGCGTGTGTTCATCAGATGTTCCGATCCAAGGTGGAGACGAAATTAGGGAGATTGGGACCCCGATCAGTGCTTCGTTGGGTGCCATGAGACCCCTTGTTGCAAAGCTGGACGTGCTGCTCCTCAGGGATGCTCCTCCAAGAGGGTCAAGGACAGGATGCGCCTTCTCAAACATGACGTTGAAAAGATGAGCTCCTACCTTGATGACCTGACAGAGGTCGAGGACCTTCCCGCAACGGCCAATTGCTGGATGAATGAGGCACGCGACATGTCTTACGACATGGAGGATTACATGGACAACTTACTATATGCGCGGCCAGATCCCTCCCTTGTTGCCAACAATATCAAGAGCACCAGATCCCTTCTCAAATTCTCCCGTCATGTCAAGACTCCCAAGACTGGTTAATATTGCGGCAACACTATCAGAATTCAGGATGTATGTCCAGGAGGGGATTGCACGGCACAAGAGGTATGACCTCCATTCATGCAGCACCTTGAGCTGTAGGTTTGTGCCCCTTGGCCCTATGCTTCTTCCAACGCCGTATGAAGAAACTGCTGACATAGTAATCGATAGACGGATGAACTACTTCATCAATTCACTGGCTAATGATGGGGACCAGCAGCAAGGTGCTATCTGTTCTTGGATCTGCTTGTCTTGGTAAAACTACACTTGCTAGAGTGTTGTATAACAGATTTGGGAAACGATATCATTGTCGAGCTTTCATCCGGATGTCCAAGAAACCTGATATGAAGAGAACTTTCCGTGACATAGTATCGCAACTCCAGAAGCAGAATCTCCTACAAGATTGCGAGGAAATTGACCTCATTGAAAATATCAAGAAATATCTACAAAATAAAAGGTAGTACCATTTTTCTTCATAAATTAAGTTAAAACTCGCTTGTTCCCCACATGACAGTTCCCTAAACACTAACATCAGTTAACTATTTGCATGCAGGTACTTAATTATTCTTGATGATGTATGGGCTGCATCAGCATGGGACATTATTAGTGATGCTTTTCCAAATGGTAGTCATGGCAGCAGAATAATAATAACTACACAGATCCAAGATGTTGCGTTAACATGTTGCTGTTATCAGGCAGAGCATCTTTTTGAGATGAAACCCCTAGATGATGATCACTCTAGAAAGCTATTCTTTAACAGACTTTTTGGCTCTGAAAGTTATTGCCCTGAACAGTTCAAAGAGGTTTCAAACGAAATTGTTGAAATATGTGGTGGTTTGCCGCTAGCAATAATCAGCATAGCTAGTCTTTTAGCAAGCCAGCCTGTTGTATCAGTTGATCTATTGACACACATACATCACTTGCTAAGCTCTTTGTTGGCAAATTCTACTTCAGAAAGAACGAGACAAGTACTGAATGTGAGCTTCAGTTATCTTCCTCATTATTTGAAGACATGCCTACTCTATCTTGGTATGTATCAAGAGGGCTACACATTCTGCAACGATGATTTGGTAAAGCAATGGGTGGTTGAAGGTTTTATTGATACCACAGGAGGGCAAGACATTAAGAAAGTTGCAGACAGCTATCTCGATCAGCTTATTTGTAGAAGATTCATCCAGCCTATACGTATCAACTACAACAATGAGGTCTCGTACTATGCATTTCATGACACCGTACATGATCTTATTGCACACAAGTCTGAAGAAGAAAATTTCGTTGTGGCAGTGGACTACATTGGAAAAAATGTATCACTTTCTCATAAGGTCCGTCGACTATCTCTCCTCTTTGGCGATGCAAGATATGCCAAGACACCAGCAAACATCATAAGGTCAAAAGTTCGGTCACTTAGATATTTCGGATCATTCGAGTGTTTGCCTTGTATTACAGATTTCAAGCTTCTTCGTGTTCTAAACCTTCAACTATCGAGTCATTGCGGCGGCGATGACCCTGTTGATCTCAGTGGGATTTCAGAACTGTTTCAGCTGAGATATTTGAAGATTGCATGTCACGTCCGCATAAAACTGCCGAACCATGGACTACAATTGTTAGAAACGCTGGATATTATGGATGGAAGAGTCGCTTCTGTTCCATGGGATATCCATCTCCCACACTTGTTGCACCTCAGTCTTCCTGTCGAGGGAAATCTGCTGGATTGGTCTGTCAGCAAGGGTAAGCCTTGGGAAGCTGAACTACCTGCAGGAGCTTAATATTAGCAATCCTTCTACAGCTTCCTATGTTGTGGAGAGAAGCATGGAAGCTCTAGGTTCTTTATTCGGAGGACATTGCAGCCTGAAAACTATACGAGTGGTGGCTCATGGCTCCTTGGTTGAAGAAACTGTGGTTCGTGGCACTTCAAAAATAATCATTTTATGGGATTGCATGGCACCTCCCCCCCTTCTCCAGAGGTTTGAATGCTCGCTGCACAGCTGTATCGTATTTTACCGGATTCCTAAGTGGATTACAGAACATGGCAGCCTATGCATTCTGAAGATTTCAGTAAGGGAACTGATGTTAAATTGTGTCGATATTCTCAGAGGATTGCCTGCCCTCACTGCTCTGTCGCTGTATGTGCAAAGGGCACCCATTAAAAGGATCATCTTTGACAAGGTCGGGTTCTCTGTTCTCAAGTACTTCAAGTTGAGGTTCACGAGTGGTATAGCTTGGTTAACATTTGAGGCAGATGCAATGCCTAAACTCTGGAAGCTCAGGCTAGTTTTCAATTCCATTCCCCCAAGGGACCAGTACCTTCTTTATTCCTCGGACCAAGGCACATTCAAACGACATCAACTTGGTACTGCAGTTATCAGCATAGAGCATATGCCTGGCCTTAAAGAGATCTCAGTAAAATTTGGGGGTGCAGCTGCTAATGTAGAGTATGCCTTGAGGACCTTCGTTAGTAACCATCGGAGTAATCCTAGAGTCAACATGCAACCGGCGGATTATAATTCTTACGGTGATGAAAGCACAAAACAGAAAAAGCAACCTGCAAATGAGATTCTGGAAGAAGAACCAGATGAATATGACAAGGCATTGGAGAGAACAGCTGATAAAAGGTCCTTTATTTCGACTTAGACATCTCTTATTCGCTTAACTTGATTTAGTCCATGGCTGAGTGAAGCTAAACGGTTTGTTGTAATCTGGATTTGAAGGTCACCGGAGTTCTCTTCACGCCTGCATGTCTTCACCCTGGACGAGCTCATGTCCGCCACCAGCAACTTCTCCAAGGCAAACTTCCTCTCGGCGTCTACAAAGGTTCCTTCGACGGCAACTTCCACACAGGCCTCGGGCTGCAGGAGGTTTCCATCATCAGGTACCCCAACCAATCTGACAGGAATAACAATGGGTGTCTGGTACGTTCTTTTGTGTCACTGTCCGATTGCCACCTACATTCTGCTAGAAATTTCAATCACCAATCACAGCAGCTGGTTGATTTAATAATTTCATCTGTGATCGCTCAGTCGGAGCTGGAGTATCTCGGGACAGTGCGTCATCCTCATCTTGTGAAGCTGATGGGCTTCTGCATTGAAGGAAATTGCATGATGCTCGTCTATGAGTACACGGCCTCTATCAACCTAAACAAGTTCTTGATTGGCAAGGATTCATATGGTGATTTTTATTTATTCTAATGGCTTTCTGTTTTGATCAACTGGTTAATTTTGCTAACAGCGTGTGCATTATTATATGGTTGCAGCTTACTTTCCATCGATACCATTGTTACCGTGGCTAGAGATTGCTGCAGGAGCAGCTAAGGGGCTGGCTTTCCTGCACGAGGCGGACAAGCCATTGGTCCACGGTCATTTTAGAGCTTCCTGTGTTCTTATTTACTCGGTGAGTTTCACATTAATTACTGGAGTACTCTTTTTCTCTAAAAAGAAAATACTTGTTTTTTCAGAAACAGCCAGCACAATATGAAATTTTGATCCGACTTCTACCTTGAGAAGAAAATGTTGTTTAGATATTCCCCACATTGCTTGAGCAAATAGATGTCATCATAATTTCGAAGTTCACATTTTCAGCTACATGTCCAATTCTTTCCGAGGAGGAAAAAGCTTAACCATCCACAATTGTCTGTTTTAAATTGGAATATCAAAGCGCATATATTGACCGAACAAAGACTATTGCCTTCTTTTTAGCATATTTTATCCAGAAGAATTTCGTTTGTCTATCAAATCTGATGTTGTACTGCAAATTAAGTCAAACTAGTAGCAAAACATCTAATGATGCAACATGGATAAAGTACATTGCATTGATTAAATTGAAACACATATGAACGAACTACTTTTGAGAAAACATAAAAGTTACATCAAAGCCTCTTTGAAGTCGTTGCCTATCTTTCGGAACTCAACTTTTCTTGAAGCCTTCTATGAAAAAATTGCATAAGACCAAACCTACACAAGCTAGACTAACCCCATAGGCTCTAAAAAGCGGCATAAATCGCCCACCACAATATATCTGGTTGCCGAGATGCTGCTTGGTTGTTGTAACATAGAAAATTAAATTCACTAAGTTTAGAGTAACATTCTTTTGTGTTTTGTGATAGAACTGCTTAGCAAAGCTGTTGGGCTTTCGCCTGGTGAAGGAGGGTCAGCGGAGGTACGAGAAGGCCATGATGAAGGACGTGTATGACTTCGGTGTGGTGCTCCTGGAGCTGCTAGCTGGGCGGCCATCCATCGACACGCGGTACCTCAGCCGGAGAAGATATCTCGTGGAGTGGTCGCGCCCCTGCCTGGGCCACGAGGACAAGCTGCACCGTATCATGGACCCTGGACTGAACGGCCAATACTCCGCGCGCGCAGCGTGGGGTGCCGCGACGATCGTGCGCCGGTGCTTGAACAGCAAGCCCGAGGAGCGGCCACGCATGCGCGACATCGTGGATGCGCTCGAGCCGCTGCTCGCGCTCGAGGACGACCACGCTCCGACGACCTTGGCAAGTGGCATTGAGCAACAACCAAAGAAAACGAAATGGTCACACGTTTTCAATAAAAGAGCAAAAGCATTAAGCACAATTGCACGCCTTCGGTGACGGTGCTTTGCATGAAACTTTATAATTGCATATAATGGTTGCGGTTCATCGACGTGTATCGATATAAACTCACAGATCCCATGTTGAATATTGCACTGGAAGCCTCACCACTAGAGCGTCGCTGTTAATGTGTACTTTGCTTGCAAGTGAGAACAAACTTCCGGCCTTATGTGATACATCGCGTCAAAATGTGGAGTTTTATGCCAAACATTACGAACCCAAGGTAATTTTGGTTGATGCAATGGTTCTCGATTTTTGTTAAATATTTAGTAAGCAAGGGAAACATAAAGTGAGAAAGATGAGCAAAGTAATTCTTTTATTTACAGTAAAGGCTGTCCCTACCGGAAACAAGGGTACTCAACGATAACTATCGTATGCCGAGTGCTCCAAATAAACACTCGACAAAGTGCTTCACTCAACAAAAACAACCGCTGAGTGTTTTCTTTATGACATGATGAAAACTTGTTTTGACAAAATATAACTTCTCTTATCAATCCATTTGAAAAATATGTTCATTAGAGAACTAAGAGCATCTCCATCGGCACCCTCCAAATGGCCCCTCAAAGGCCCAATGGAGGGTCCGGACCAAAAAAACCTGCCACAGCGGCACCCCCCAAAGGTGTCCACCCGCCAATTTTGTGTCCGGGCCCACCAGCCCACCCGTCATACTTGGCGGCCTGGCTGGGGGACGCCGGACATCGTCCGCTCACCCCTCCCGACAGGGGGACCCCGCCCGTCATAGAGACAACCACGCACCGGCTGATATTCATTTGCCCCCCATCGTCCTACCGTTTCCTCTCGCCGCCGATTCGCCCCACCGCCGGCACCCTTGTCGTCGCCAACTGTAGTCAGGAGTCGAGCACGCACGTCGTTGCCTTGCATCCACCCCGCAGATAAGGTGTTTGGCCGTTTGCCATAGGTCGAAGAACCGCCGTTAAACTTGTTTACCTCACGGCTAATAGTTGGCTTTTGTCCAATATAGTATGGATAGTGACGACGAGGTCATGTTTTGCCAACTGATGGGAGAGGAGGCCGCCTTTGCAGACGACGAGGAGAATGAGATGGTCATGGCGGCTCTGTATGAGGCGACAGCCGTGGAGGCAGCCGAGCCCAAAGCATGGAGGATCAAGGAAAGGGCGCAGGCGAACAAGAATCGGCAAAGGGCAACTGGCCACAAACTTTTGTGGGATGAATATTTCTCGGAGACGCCGGCAAACACACCTCAGGAATTTCGCCGGCGTTTTCGGATGAACAGACAAGTCTTTCAGAAAATTGTGCACGGTGTTCGGGATTACGACGACTACTTCAGGCTGAAAAAAGACTGCGTTGGGCTTCTAGGATTTTCATCTCTTCAGAAATGCACAGCTGCAATAAGATGTCTTCCATATGGAGCTCCTGCAGATTCATTGGATGACTATCTTCGTATGTCTGAGAGCACCGCCGTTGAAGCCACCTATCGATTTTGCAAGGCAGTAGTTGCAGTGTTTGGTCCCGTGTATCAGAGATTACCAAATGAAGCAGACACGGCTCGTTTATTGACACAAGGTCAAGCAAGAGGATTTCTTGGGATGCTTGGAAGCATCGATTGCATGCATTGGAGTTGAAAGAGTTGTCCATTTGCTTGGCAAGGGGTGTACAAAGGTGGCCATCACGGAAAGTGCACTGTTGTGCTTGAGGCTGTTGCTGATTACGATCTTTGGATTTGGCATTCATTTTTTTGGAATGGCCGGTTTTCACAATGATCTCAACGTGTTGCAACGCTCTCTGGTATTTCAGAGACTAGGTGAAGGACATGCTCCAGGCTGCAACTATTCGATCAATGGCCGTGAATACGACAGAGGATACTACCTAGGGAATGACATATATCCCGAATGGTCTACATTTGTGAAGACAATCCTTGACTCTGTGGGTGAGGCAAATAAATTTTTTGCAAAGAAACAGGAGGCTGTCCGAAAAGACGTGGAAAGGGCATTTGGTGTAATTCAGGCACGGTTTGCTGTGGTAAAGTATCCTTCTCTATCTTGGTCGATAGATGAAATGTGTGATATAATGAACACTTGTATTATCATGCATAACATGATTATCGAGAGCGAGCGAGACATCAGAATGGTGTTCGATGAGCCATACGGCTTTCAGGACCCTCTTGCGGATCCACAACCGGGCGTGTCTGCCGAGTTTGATGATTTTCTTGCTGTTTATCAGGAAATTCGTGATGAAGAAGGTCATTTTCAACTTTAGGCAGATCTTGTGGCACATTTATGGGCTATGAGAGTTCACGAGTAGTTCGATTACGGTGATTTGTCACGAATTTAAAGAATTTAAAGTATTTAATTTTTTGTAATAACTGATAAACTATTTATTTGTTTGTATAATTATTATTTACCTAATTTATCGAGTGCATTCATCAAATAGTCAATAATTTGATCAAAACCAAAACAGGGCCGGTTGAGGAGTCGCCGGTTGGGGGGCACCACTGTGGAGCACGTCCATCAAATCGGCGGACACAGGTCCGGTCACCCCCAAAGGGGGACAATTGGAGGGTTTCGGACACGTTTTTGATGGGTGCCGATGGAGATGCTCTAGCGTCTGGTTGGATGGATAGGAGGGTGGTTGTATCCTAGTAAGTTCACCGGAATTCAAACCAATGGTATTTCTCGTTAAGATGAAATGTTCTTTCATGGGAGGCAGTGTTCCGGCCGTCAATAGCGTGGCGCCTATGATGATTTGGTCAATCTCAATACCGAACTCCCGGCTCAGTCTGTCGAAGGTGCTCTTAGGGATGGGGTGTGCGTTCTGTAACGACCCTATCCTGATTGAGATCGAATCGCACAGATAGAGGGAAATTGGAGTGGGGATGAGGAGAGCAAGCAGGGGATGGGAACAAGAGAGAAGGTGAGATACGCGATCACGCTTAACTTCATTCATGCCTGACAGTCGTTTGTGCCTGAGCTTATAACCACGCTCCTCAACATTGATGGGCCACAAGCGGCCACCCTGGCTTACGGCCCACGGCCAGCCTACTCCACACTCTTGACACACTACAGATACAGCTAAGGAACTGTAGGTGTGACAATTGCCGCTCCTTGAGACGAAGCCTCTGTCCAGCATGGTGCCGACGGATAGCGAGCACGTAGCACATCATGATCCTCCCATGTAGTAGCATCTGGAGCTTGGTGCGACCACCTGATGAGAAGCTGCACCACTGGAACATTACCTTTCTTTCGTAGACGCCTTTCCAAGATCGCCATAGGTTCAGTGTCCGCCACTGTCAGATCTGGTGGTCGAGGAAGTTCAGTAAACACGGGTGTATAATTTGGCGTGAACGGCTTCAACTGTGAGACAGAAAATACTGGGTGTATACGAGCTTCAGGAGGAAGGTTCAGTTTGTAAGCCAGAGCTCCAATTTTCTGCTCCACTGTGAATGGCCCAAAGAACTTGTACGCCAGTTTTCTGCAAGGTCGATTTGCCACTGTGGTCTGCGCGTACGGTTGTAGCTTCAGCATCACCTGGTTCCCGACTTCAAAACTACGCTCAGTGCGAAGCTTGTCTGCCTTCTTCTTGAAACGCTCATGTGCCAGCAAGAGTTGTGCTCGAAGACGCGCGGTATGAGCCATCCAATCCAACTCCTGATTGGTGGACTCGGGCTGATCCCATTCAAGCATCGGCCCTAGATTGGGCTCCCTCCCGCACAACGCCTTGAATGGGGAGCAGGCCAGAGAAACATGAAAGCTTGAGTTGTACCAAATTTCTGCAACCGGAAGCCAACGCCGCCACTGCTTTGGTGATTCATGGACCTGCGCAGATACATCTCCAAGCACTGGTTCACCCGTTCCGTTTGGCCGTCAGTTTGTGGATGATACGCGGTGGAGTACAGCAGTTTTGTCCCCGCCGTCGACAACAACTCTCGCCAGATGGCGCTAGTGAAGATACAGTCCCTGTCGGACACAATTGTCAGGGGCACCCCATGGAGCTTGATTACGTGATCCCAAAGAGCCTGTGCCACTTGATGTGCTGTGAATGGGTGTTTCAGTGGCAAAAAGTGAGCGAACTTCGTCAGCCTATCCACCACCACCATGATTACCTCAAATCCGTCAGATTTCGGCAGTCCCTCCACGAAGTCCATTGATATGTCTTGCCACGGTTTCAGGGGAATAGGAAGGGGCTGCAATTTGCCGGCTGGATTTATGTTTTCATGCTTGGACTGTTGGCATACCTGGCACTGTCTGATGAAATCCTCCACTGCTGATTTAATTCCTCGCCAGGCGAAAAGTTTCTTCACTCGGTGGTAAGTAGCAGTTGCACCTGAGTGACCACCCACGGCGCTCTGGTGCAAAGCGCTGATCAGCTTGGTTTGTAGGGCCGAATTCGCGCCGATCCAGATCCGTCCTCGATAGCGAATCAAGCCTTGGTTGAAGGAGTAACCTTGCTCATCTGGGCTGCAGACAGACAATCGTGTAAGCAATTCCTGGGCAGCACTATCAGTTTCATAGGAATTCATCACCTCTTGTGTCCATTGCGGCTGACAAAGTGATAGTGCATTCGCTGAAAGCAAGTGCCCAACACGCGAGAGAGCGTCCGCTGCTCCATTATCCGCGCCCCGCTTGTACTGAAATTTAAACTGCAACCCGACCAATTTCGACATTGCTTTGCGTTGCAGCTC
Organism: Alopecurus myosuroides; assembly: GCA_028641055.1. Taxonomy (NCBI): domain Eukaryota; kingdom Viridiplantae; phylum Streptophyta; class Magnoliopsida; order Poales; family Poaceae; genus Alopecurus; species Alopecurus myosuroides. The sequence continues at coordinate 528,435,419 of CM054058.1, forward strand.
CGTATCCAATTGTTGGTCGCCCAAATTACATAAGCTTTTGTGATCTGTGACAATGGTAAAGGGTCCCCGCTGCAAGTATGATCTCCACCTATCTACTGCCATCATTACTGCCAGAAATTCCTTCTCATAAGTTGATAATTTCTGATTTCTGATGCCTAGAGCCTTGCTGAAGTATGCTATTGGGTGGTTGTCTTGGACCAACACTGCGCCAATGCCCGTGTCGCAAGCGTCCGTCTCAATCGAGAACGGTCGATCAAACCGAGGGAGAGCAAGTACAGGAGTGTTGATCATGGCCAGTTTGAGTTGTTCAAATGCGAGTTGAGCTTGATCTGTCCACTGAAATCCCTTCTTGGTCAGTAATTGAGTCAAGGGCTTGGCTATAATGCCATACCGTGGCACAAACTTGCGGTAATAGCCGGTAAAGCCGAGGAAACCTCGTAGTTCTGTCGCAGAAGTTGGAATGGGCCATGCTTGCATTGCCCGTGTCTTGGTGCTGTCAGTGGCCACTCCTTCTCTTGATATCACGTGCCCCAAGTACTCGATCTTGTGTTGAGTGAACGAGCATTTTGATGCCTTGGCAAACAACTTATTCTGGCGGAGCAATTCCATCACCAATCGTAGGTGTTCTTTGTGGGCCTGCACAGTAGCGCTATACACCAAGATGTCATCCAAAAATACGATAACAAACTTACGTGTATAGGGTGCAAAGATGGTATTCATCAAGCACTGAAAGGTTGCGGGCGCATTGGTTAACCCGAATGGCATGACGCGAAAATGGAAGTGACCATGATGGGTTTTGAAAGCCGTCTTTTCTTCATCTTCTTCTCGCATACGTATCTGATGATAACCGGCACGCAAATCCAGCTTGGAGAAATATGCCGCGCCTGCCAATTCATCGAGTAGTTCGTCCACAATGGGTAGTGGAAACTTGTTCTTGATGGTAACTTGATTCAGCCGACGAAAATCAATGCAGAATCGCCAACTACCATCTTTCTTCTTAACCAGCCACACAGGAGCTGCAAATGGACTCATGCTGTGGACAATCACCCCGGTTCTCAACATTTCCTGAACCTGTCGTTCGATTTCATCCTTCTGTACAGGTGAGTAGTGGTAAGGTTTTGTGTTAGGTGCTTGTGCGCCGGGCTCCAGCGATATGGCATGATCGTATTGCCTATGAGGTGGCAGCCCTTTCGGCTCTGCAAACACGTCCGCAAATTCAGTCAATAGAGTACTTATGCCGTCAGGTAAACTCCCCGTTTCGCCAATCTCGGCAGTGTTTTCGATGACAGCCATAGTCCAGATGTCATTAGTGGCTTGCAACTGTAACAATTCTTGCAAATCCATTTCTGCCAAGGAAGCTTTGTTAGTCGGTCGTACACCTTGTAATGTGACTTGTGCACCCTGATACAGGAATGATATTGACTTGTTCTGCCAGTCACACTGCATTGGACTAAAGGAAGCTAGCCAATCCATGCCGAGCACCCCATCGTATGCTCCCAATTCCAGCACTCTCAAGTCTGTCTGATACCGTTGATCCTGACACTGCCACTGTAATTGAGGAACCATCTTGTCACACCTCAGTATTTGCCCATTGGCCACCTTCACTGGCATTGCCGGAATTTCTTCAGTTACCACACCAATATTGTCAGCGAAGTTTTTGTTGATGAAGCTGTGCGTGCTCCCCGAATCCAGCAGCAGCAGCATGACTTGATTCCCTACTTGTGCTATCAGTCGAATTGTGGATGGTGACTCTGTCCCGGCCACCGCTTGAGCCGACAGTAGACAGCAGGCCGGTTGCTCGGCAGGTTCATCTAATAGCTCCAATGCTCTCACCGCATCTTCTGACAGTACTTCTCCATAGTCACCTACTTGAATGGTTAAGAGGTGCCCTTGGCGTTTACACTGATGTTCTCGACTGTACTTGTCCCCACATTTGAAACACAACCCATTTGCACGTCGGTAATCCCGCAACTGGCGTTCTCTCCCAAAGTCATCACCACCAGCTCGAGGTGCTGCCAGTTGGCGTGGTGCTGCTGGCACATGTGCAGGTGGAGGCTGTCCCGCTGGAACAATCCGTTGACGTGGTTTCAGTGCTTCTAGCTCCTCCTCTTGAATTTTAGCAAACACGGTGGCACGAGTGATGCTTGTCGGTGCCTGAATGTGAACAACTGCCCTCAATTCGTCCTTCAACCCAAGCAAAAACTGAGTGACAAAAAATTTGGTACTGAGCGATGGATCCAGTGCCAACAAGTGATACATGTACGTCTCAAACTGCAGTCGGTATTCAGCAACTGTGCCGGTCTCGTAGCTGCAGCAACTTGTGCATCTGCCCCTCAAACTCGTCTGGCCCGAATTCCTCAATCACCGCCTGACAGAAGGCATTCCAGGTCACCGCTCGATGCGTCTGACGGTATGCCTGAAGCCAGAGAGCGGCATGTCCATCCATGTACATGGATGCCGTAGTGAACCAAGTGACTGCCTGCACCTGGTAGAGCTCAAAGTAGGACAAACAACGATCCAACCAAAGTGCGGGTAGGTTGCCGTCAAACCTTGGGAAATCATGCTTTGGTGGCTTGACCACACTTCCTTCCTCACGGTGCGCGGATGGACGGAGATGGACGCGCTGCGGTGGCGGAACCAACTGCGCAGCTGGTGGCTCTGGCATCAGCGGTGCGCCATCATTCGCCAGCCGTGCGGGTGGAGCCGTGGCGCTGGACGCCCCCGAGCGCGGATCGACCAACGCGGTGACAGATGGTAACAGAGAGGTTGCGGCCGCCTTGCGCACCTCGTCGACTTCCTTCTGTGTCAGATCGAGTTGTTTCCTGACGCTCTGGAGTTCCTTGGTAACCTCCGTTTTGAAGGCGAGCTGGTCCTCATTGTGCTTAGTGCCAAGCGCAGCCTGTGCGTCGAGGCGCTTGATGATGTCTTCGAGCATCGACTTAACTTGGCCGGCGTTCTCCTCCATCGCCGTCAACACTTGTTGTGTCTGCGCCGAAGTTTTTGCCGGTGCCGTCTTGACTCGCTCCGAGCAGATCCGACCCAGCTAAGGATTTCGAGCAGATCACCGAGGTGGTCCGCACCTTTCACCAGGAATTACAGATCAGATGCCAAGAGAATGTGAGTACGACGGATCGGAAAACATATTCGGGGGAAATTCGTGGCTCTGGATACCAAATTGTAACGACCCGATCCTGATTGAGATCGAATCGCACAGATACAGGGAAATTGAAGTGGGGATGAGGAGAGCAAGCAGGGGATGGGAACAAGAGAGAAGGTGAGATACGCGATCACGCTTAACTTCATTCATGCCTGACAGTCGTTTGTGCCTGAGCTTATAACCACGCTCCTCAACATTGATGGGCCACAAGCGGCCACCCTGGCTTACGGCCCACGGCCAGCCTACTCCACACTCTTGACACACTACAGATACAGCTAAGGAACTGTAGGTGTGACACGTTCATAGAGGTGGGTGTATTTTAAAATATAAATAATTATCTCCACTGTCTGTTAACTTAAGAAAATTTCCTCCCTAGTCCGTTAACTTAAAGAAAATCTCTTCCGTAGAGCCTGCGCCGATCTTGACAAGATAGTGAATAGCGACATGCATGCCCGCGGGCACAACGGCCGGCATGATCCGCGCATATGCGATCGCCGTACTAATCAACGCTACAAGGTGGAGCAAGAGGTGCGTACCCATCAGCCTATCACTCCATCACTGCATCGAGTTGTCTTAACAAGAAAACTGCAAACCTCGTGGTTGTCGCTAAGCCGCCCATAAGTAGCAATTATGTAAGATAATCCAAGCCTAACCACCCCGTCAAGCTGCCGATCCATGGCCAGCACCGACGGCAACGGACCCAGCGGCTGGATCCTAATCGTAGGCGTGCCCTTGCTCGCCGCAATGTCGGGTCTCGCCTGCCACATCGCCTGCTCGTGGCCTCATAGGCGTAGCCCCTGGTGTGCGACAGAGGCCGCTCGAGGAAATACTCGTCGTGGAAATGCGGGCGGCGCCGCTGCTGTGCACGTACCAGAGCGGCGACGAGCGGTGGCGGGAGGCGGCGGCGTGCCCGGTGTGCCTGTCGGACCTGGCGGACGGGGAAACCGTCAGGGTGCTGCCGGGGTGCATGCACTACTTCCACCCCGCCTGCGTTGGCGAGTGGCTGCACGCTCACGACACCTGCCCGGTGTGCCGCGCCGTGCCTACTGCAGCAGCCTCGCCGGTTGTGTGAATCCCGTTGGAATAGAACAGAAGCTTTTGAATAAGTTACACTTCAGCACATTTGATGAAGCAGTTTTGCATAGCTTAATATCGTTCTTGCCACAGGGATTGTAGTACAAATTTCGTTGATTTTTCTCACAGCTAGATGTGTCCAAAAAGATGAGCTGTCCAGAAAATAAGAATTGTCACTGTTAAAACCGGATCCACTTGTCACTGATTTGATAACCTTTTGAAGATACTTCAGTTACAAAGCACCAAAACTGCTCCCAACTCCAAGCACTCCAATTACAGGACAGAAGCAAAATTGAGACAGGGCCAGAGTACTTCACGAGCAACCACAGCGACAAGAGTTCAGAGGTGAAAATTAGGGACAAGGGACATAATCGATTTCGTTCTGGAAATATACAGTGGGCTTTAGGTCCATCTACCAATTTCAGAAAATCCTTAAGGGCCCATTCATAACATGGCATATGATGGGAGTTTAGACTGATGAAAAAGAATACGATAAATGGAAGATGGAATTATTAATGGGTTAAATTAGAAGTAGCATTGTTATCGTCTGTCCAGTATTTAAGCCAATTTATCAAAGAAAACTTGACAATGGGGACGTGAGTGCTATCAATTTGTCACCGTAAGTCAGTGGCTTCAGTCAAGAAAAGGGTTACAGATTCTCCTTGTTGGAAAGCTTTGATGAAAGTCAAAGAATTTTATATGGCAGGTAGAAAGGTCGTATCGAGAAAAGGAAATATAGTCCGTTTTTGGAAAGACTCCTGTCTGGATGGTTGTTCCATGTGCGTGTCCTATCCTGGTTTGTTTGACATATGCCAAGCCCAAGATTGGACAGTGGAGAAAGTTCTAACTCATAATTGTCAGTTACCTTTTCGGCGTCGCTTTACGCCAGATTTGGCTAATCAGTGGAACCTTATTGTGGCCAAGTTAAATGGGAGGCCGAGAGTGGATGAGGCTAATCAAATTACTTGGTCCTTGAATACTAATGGGATTTCGACCAAGTCAGTGCATTGTTTCCTGGAATCGGACTTGTCAGGCTCTGACAATAGGTGGATATGGAAAGCTAGAATTCCTTTGAAAATCAAAATATTTCTCCGGGATGCAATTCTCACTAGGGATAACCTTAAAAAGAGGAAGTGGTTGGGAAATCCTACTTGCTCTTTCTGTAACGAGTTTTCTCATTTATTTTTCAAGTGCTCCCATGCCAAAGTAATCTGGGGGGGCTCTCGGAGAGTGGTTGGGACTATTTCTTGCCCTAGAACCTTGTGGCAAAGCACTGCCTGGTTTCATCGTTTTTTTCCTGGTGGAGATAAGTTTCATATGCTTATGCTTGCTGCTGTCTGTTGGGCTATTTGGTCTACCGGGAATGCTATAACTTTTGAGAACAAGTTGGTTAGGTCACCTGTTGCAACAATCTTCAATGTTTGCTCTCTGCTGTGTTATTGGGCAGGCCTCTATGAAGCTGGAGATGGCACGAAGGTGCAGCTGATGCAAAAGGTGGCGATACTTGCGGCTCAATGCAACGCCAGGAGGGCTGCTGCGGGAGAAGGTCAGACGATTATGCGTATCTCAGACGGATCGGAAGCTTAAGTGACGAGCCTCTCTTCTGCACACGACGCCTGTTGGTTAAGTTGTGTTGTCAGTTGTTTCAGTTTGTGTGTTGTGGCTACTTTGCCAGTTCCTGTATGTTTGCTATATCGTACTGGTCTCCTTTTGTTTTTGGTAGTTTAGGTGGTAGGTTTTTTTGCCTCATAGTGCGATTCTCGAGTTGAGATCGTGCAGCGGGTTTTCCTACTAGTTATCTTCCCCTTTCTTCTTCGTGTTTCGTTTGTCGAACCCTTGTATTTCCGTTGATGAAAGTTAATGGAAAGGGGTAGTACCCAGTTGGAATTTGTCACCGTAAAATCAAGTACATGGAGAAGGCAAAGAGGACGAAAGATGTCCTATCTTCTCCAAACTCCAATCAGTATATCTACTTCTCTTTAATGCATCAACCATTGTGAGGACTGAGGTTGCAAAACTGATTTTTTTTAATGAATGTTTAACATCTATTACATAACATGGTTCTTTCTCAATTATCACAAAGAGTTTCTTTATTTGAAAAATTATTCATGTTTTGCCAGCCTAGAGCCACGTGAAGCAGAAACCAGGAATAACGGTTTATTATCATACTTTAACTGAACAATAGTGTAACTGTTACTACAGTAGTTTCCTTCAGCACACCATTATTAGAAAGAACCTCTTTTCTCACAACAAACAAACTATAGGTTTCATGGTTTGCATGAATTATTATTTTGGCAGTCCATTTTTTCATAATTTTGATGTATTATACATAGCTGACATGAATATCATGAAGGAATTTTTTATCAACAACATAATGGCCAATGTGAAGTTCATTTTCTGGCTTTTGGTTTATACTTCCATTTTACATGGGAAATATTCCTTGGAATTTTAGTTACTTAATCAATCATGAATTTTTCTATAAAAATATTGGATGACCTAAGGGTTTCTAGATACTTTTTTAAGATGTATATATAGTAATTTAATATTGATGAATACAAATATTACATCTACAACTTCGCACATGCTGAGGCGTGTAAATATGATGACTTTTTTCAAGAGGACTCGTGTCATGCATTATCCTTACGGATAACTCTGCAATCCCGCCACGTGTGCCGAGTGTTGATATGGGGCTCTCGGTAAAACTAGAAAAGTTTGAGAAAATGAACGGCCACATGTCCCATGTGGCCACACCTGACGGGAAATCGACAGAGCCGTGCTTGTTGCCGATTGCCCTGTAAGAGGCACCCGACACACCCCATGCCCTTAGTGTTTTCCGAGCACCTTAGACATTTCGGTTGGCAAACATTTGATAAAAAAAAATTAGTTGTCTATTCTAGGTAATACTTTTGTTTTCTTTCTCTCCCTCTCTTTCGGTCTCATTTTTCCTTTTTCCTCCCCCTTTCCAGACTTTTTCACCACTCTCTTTACTGGCATACGAGCATCTCCAACGGCACACCGAATTTTTTCTGCCTAAATCAATTTCATGTAGAGGAGAGAGAAGATTAGGGTAGTCATTGTTTTTTTTTTCCTTTTACAACATGCCTGGATACCTATATTTTTTCTTCTTCTCTACCGCGCAATTGCATATAAAATCCAAAAAAATTACATGATATCAATAAAGTTTCTATTTCACACCACACATAAGCAACAAAATTTCAAATCCACATCCAAACCACAATATTTCAATTTTAAGTTCAAAATAAGCCCAAAACCACAAGCATTGTGCATTATAAATAGAAACATTTTTTTGCGAGGGATAAACAGAGAGAAAAGGTCATAGATCAAGAAGGGATATAGTTGCCAAATGGCATTGCTTTTGTTTCCATCGCTAGTGCTTGAATTCATATCTCCCATGCCACCACTTGTCACCATTATTTGTGCTGTCACTCATGGCTCCCATGCTCTCCATGGAAACCATGCCCTCCCATGCCACCCATTGCTCCCATACCTCCTATTGTACACAGGCCTCCAATGTCTCCAACCCTCCCGTGAATGCACCCATGTAGCTTCCCATGAACCATGTCACAAACACTTGATCACACATAAGCTCAAAGTATATATGGTCTTTCCTTCTTATCGAGACCACGTGGGTCAATGAATATGAGATTTTGCTAATTTTCCAACATCTTGAGCATTTCATGGATGTTGCCTTACTCTACTCAATATTCCTCACCCTCTCCTCGTCCGCCACCCTCCACCGGAGATATACTCCCAAGAGCTTGAACTCTGTCCTCAACACAGACACCAAGATCAAGACCAACACTAGTAGGAGAATGCTTACCAGTGGGCGGTAGAATATAGCTACCGCTGGCAAAGTGCTGTTCCCAACGGTACCCCGCCGGTGGTAGCTGGTTACCGCTGGCGAACAACGCTTCGTCAGCGGTAGCTATAGATACCGCTGGCAAACAAGACCCAGTTCAGCAGCATTACATTCACCAGCGGTAAGTTTGCCAGCGCTATGTTCTCAATATTTTTTTGTATATGCGGCGGTGTATTTTCGTATTTCAGTCGTATATATATAGGTGCATACATATTACATATATTATTCAATAAACAGTTTTCAGAAGTCACACATAGAAAAGCAGTCCAAATTTTTTATTCACATATATATCACATATGCATGCATATGCATTACAAACCGAGAGTGATCACCAAAATGATTTTCATACATATACATGCATGCATGAATACACATCTCGATCACATGTTTAGGTCGCAGGGTTTTCGAACCAAAAATAGTCATCTAAATCGAACGATCACATGCATACAAAGATAGAATCGCAGAACATCGACGATTAGGAAGAAAGGTGATGGGTTGTAGCTTTCGCCTCCGCTTTGCGATCTTTTACTAGGTAGCCCTTGTCATCTTCACTTCATCTCTCTGTAGACCAAGATAAAAGTATTAGGCAAAGAAAAATACAAATTCTTAGGAGCACAATTTGTAGCGAATAGAATACACACCGTCCATCATTTCTTGGTCGTCTTCTTCTTTTTCCTCGGCATCGGCGGGAACGGAAGAGCACCTTCTAGCGAGTTGGAAGCCTCTCATCACCTTGGTTTAGTACAAATTATAGCAGCTCATCGTTAGGTGGTGGGCCACGCGATCTACTGTAGAAGAGCCCGTTTGAACTTACGACATCCTTATAGATGACTCTGACGATCATGCTCTGGATGCGACCGAAGTTTTGTCTGATTTCAGCATCAGTCCGATATGCGTTACTCGGGCCAAAGTTTCCTGTGCGACCTGCTGGCTTTGCCATGGCCTCTCTCATGGCTTTTGGTAGCGGTGGTAGGAGGACCCAAATATTGATCCCGCCTAGCAAAATTAAAAATTAATGTGGTTTTAGATGTGCTATTGGAGGCTCCAAAAAAACTTAAATTTTCGATTTTAATGTCTTGGGCCTTTTTTAATCTAGTGTTGGAGAAGCTATAAGCCCAACTGATTATTTTCAGTTAGCAAATCTGTCGCCTCGTTGTCTTTTGCTCAACCACATGGTTCAAGGATCCGCAGACTCAAAATAAAAAACGGTTCAAGGATCTCCCGTGAGAAAATACCCAAACCGACCCGAACGGCACCGATCGAGGTCGAGAAAAAACGAACTTTTGAATGGCACTGTAGTGCCAATCACATGCATGGACGGCGAGCAGCTTCGAATATCCGCATCTTCCCTTGCCCATTCAGCACTGTACTTGGATCGGAAATCTTCGAATAGCCGCTGGATCCGCAGCCGTCGGTTGATCGGACGGACGGCACGCATCCACATGTGGGGACCAGCATTCCTCCAAGTTCTTTTTAGTACTGCAGGTAAACAATGTATACTGACTGCATGTAAAATATTTTAGGTTTTGCAACGGCCCGCAGCTTCACAAGTCGATCGTGTTGTATGGCCCCGCCCATGGATTATACTACAAGCATAGGTTCAGTTTTCATGGTATAGTGCGAGCCTATCATCAGACTATAGATAGATTGAGCTAGGGAGGGCGCCTCCTTGGAGATGACAAGGGCCAGATTCTTGTCGCGGCTCCTCCAAACGATTACAATCACGCACTTGCAGTGGTTTTTTTGTTGGTGCTGACGAGGATTCTGCACTGTCTAAGCTTGTGTACTAGTACTGGAACGGGTGGCCGGTCTCCATCCCATCACGAACAAATGCTGAGTGAACCCCACTTGCCAGTCAACTACTCCGGCTATGGCTAGCAGGGCCGGCGCATCGTCTCGCTCGCTTCGCTCCACGACGAAAACTTAGCACAAATCTATCGTTTTTTTTTTGAACAGGGGATGGTCCCTTAGGGACCTAGAAGCTTTCATTAAAACAGCGGGGAGTTACAACAGGGACCTGTGAAATAAAGAAATAACAACAAGGTCCTAACAATTTGCACTAGGAACCCTAGACCTAATCCTAAGAACGCCATCGGGTCCAGCTCCGAATCCGCCGCTGTGTAGCTCAGCGCAGCCAAGCGCGCCACCGCCGGGGACGAAACCACTTGGGGTGGAGCACCGGGAGCTTGCTGCGCTGGAGGGTAGGGGCCTCCAAGGTGGCACATCGGCCTGGAGGTTGATATCCTCTGCAAATATCCGCCGGCAGCATCGACCGGCGAGGAGAGGGAGAAGGGTCGCCCTTCGACCATCTTAGATGACCACTCATCAAGAGCAGCCATGGATTCCTTCTCGGGAGCAGCTTCTGAGCTCCCCTGCTGCCTCACCAACGCCCACACAATCTTCACTTCAGAGCCTGCACCAAGCTCACCTCCATGGCGAAGGTTGGGGAAGGCTTCGAGTGGAAGACCGCAGGCGCCAGATCCGCCTTTTGCGATACGGCAAGCGAGATTATTGAAACAGTCTTGCTCCTCTTCGACCCGGCGGCGAAACCACCGTAGCTCCAACCTGCAAGGAAGAAGAGAGCACCCCCCGGCGTCGCTGCGAGTCGCCGGAAGAGGACTGGGGGAAGAGGGGAACGCCAAAGCGGCGACAACGAGCACGACGGCTAAACACAAGCTAAACCTAGATCTACTATATACAGGGGGTAAAGCACAACCACCTACTTCATCTCCCCGCCGGACAGCAGCGCTGCCGGAGTGAAGAAGAGGCAGGGGCGGCCACGCCCGGCGACCCTCGACTCTCAACGGGAGCTCTCTTGTGAAAGGATAAGGTCGAGGGGGAAAGTGCGCACAGCCGGTTCAAAATCTATCGTCTTAGCGGCTAAATTTTGCATAACTACCGCTTCACGTTTCAGTTTCAACAGCTACCATTCTGTGTTTGTACTCTCGCAAAAACACTAACCTGTGTGGGCTGCCGAATTGACACTCAAAAAGGATCGAGCAGAAGGAAGATCTGCTAAGAGCATGTCTAGTAGAGCCCCTAAAGCCCCCAAACCTGTAAATTTAACCGCTTTTTTACGGGCTGAAACGAAAAAAACAGAAATAATAGAACCCATAAAATTGTAAAACCGTAAAAAAAATTGCAGGCCGGACCTGGGAACCTCCCGCTGGCCTGTACATTCCCAGGTTGGAGAGGCCAAGCCCTCCCGACCCGGATTTGCCCTCACCAACGCGCGGGAGGGAGCTTTCAGCCCGCCCCTCCCCCCTCGAGCGCCGCCAATCCGCCCTGCCGCCGCCCCCCCCCCCCCCCCCCCGAGCATCGCCGCCGCGCCCGGCCCCTTCCCGGCCTCCTCCGCCCCCCGGCCCGGCCCCGGTCGCCTCCTCCGCCCCCGAGCACCGCCGCCCTCCCCGCCCCCGGCCCGACCTCCTCCGCATCGACGCGCCGCCGTCGTCCCCGATCCCGGCCCCGGCCCCGCCTCCTCCGCCCCCAGCGCCGCCGCCGCCCCCAACCCCGCCCCGATCGCCTCCTCCGCCCCCAGCGCCGCCCCTCCGTCATGCCCTCCTCCGCCCCCCGAGCGCCTCCTCCGCCCCCCCCCCCCCCCCCCCCCACCGAGGCCGCCGTCCTCCTCCTGCCCTGGCCACGGCGCCCGCATCGGCCGCACGAGAGGTACATTTTTTTTATTTTGTTGTTTCATCGTTGTTTTATTGCAGATTACTGATTAGTGACTGATTATTGCAGATGGACAACGACGACATTGTCATGGACTCGATGTCGAAATTGTCGGATTGGTCGACATCCGACGATTCTGACATTGACGAGTTGTTGCAAGACGACGACGTCGAGATGATGAGCCTCCTCATCGACGTGCAGTCGTATGAAGACCGCGCGAATCTGATGGATCAGAGGAGAGTGTCGAAGATGGGGAGAGTCACCATCTACCGAAACTGCGCTCTCGGACACCAGCATTTGATGGAAGACTACTTCGACGAGTTCCCTACGTACCCTCCTCGCCTCTTCCGTAGAAGGTACCGAATGCGCCGTTCTCTATTTGTGAAGATTGTCACGGATTGTGAGGCGGCCTCCTCATATTTCAAGCGTCGTAGATCCGCCGCCGGTATCATGGGGTTTAGTGCATACCAAAAGATATCGGCGGCAATGCGGGTACTCGCCTATGGCGTACCCGCGGACTACACGGATGAGTATCTTCGCATTGGGCAAGATACAACCACCGAGTCCGTCCGTAGATTTGCTAAGTTGGTCATCGGGTTGTATGGAGAGAAGTATCTTCGAGCACCAAACAAGGAAGATACAAAAAGATCGATGGAAACCAATGAAAAAAGGGGATGGCCGGGGATGCTAGGTAGCCTTGATTGCATGCATTGGACATGGAAAAATTGCCCAAAGGCATGGCACGGCATGTATTGCGGCAAAAGCCGTGATGCTACCATTGTTCTTGAGGCCGTGGCATCGGAGGACACATGGATTTGGCATGCATATTTTGGGTTGCCCGGAACACTCAATGATATCAATGTGCTCAATAGATCTCCTTTGTTCAAAAGATTAATAACCGGGGATGCTCCAATTTGCAACTACAAAGTCATGGACAATGAACACTCAATGGGGTACTATATCACCGATGGCATTTATCCTGAATGGGCAACTCTTGTGAAGTCCATCAAGGAGAAAAATGGGGTGCCCTTAACCAAAAAAGAGGCTCATCTCTCAAGGGAACAAGAGGCAGCCCGAAAGGATATTGAGAGAGCTTTTGGTGTCTTGCAAGCAAGGTTTGCCATAGTTCGGGGTCCGGCTCGGTTTTGGGACAAGAAAACCTTGGTGGACATCATGAAGTGTTGTGTGATTCTACACAACATGATCCTAGAGGATGAGAGGGGGTTAAACTTGCCTTGTTTCTATGACAATGTTGGCACACGTGTGCAACCGGAAAGAAATCCTTCTCCTGTGCAAGCTTTTCTTCAAGCACATCGTGACATTGAAGATGCAGCCACTCATGGTCAGCTCCGTGATGATCTAGTAGAGCACCAGTGGCAGTTGGATGGACAGCGCCGTGGCGCATGATTTACCTTTGTTCTATTTGATTTGAACAATTATTGTTGTATGGTCCAACATTGTTGTAACAATTTGAATGATTATTGTTTTATGTGCTTGCATGTACTATTTGGTGTTGTAATAATAACTAGAATGATTATTGTTTTATGTGAAATGTGATGATATTTGTGATATGTGAAATGATGATATGTGATGAAAACTGTGATATGGCATATGACAGTTTTAGAGGTTTGGGTTGAGGCAAATACTAGAACCCTCAAACCCAACCCTTAAAATTCCGTTTTAAGGGTTGGGTTTGAGGGTTCTAGTATTTGCCCCTGTTTTTCAACCCGTAAAAGTGCACAAAAACAGCTATTCTCAACCCTTAAAACTGCTATAAGGGTTTAAGGGTTTAGGGGCTCTACTAGACATGCTCTAAAGATTTTGATGCCTCGTTGCAAAACAAAGTCCTAAAAAAGAAGTGGGTTGGGCTCTTATCTTAAGAGGGATGTCCGACCATTGGTTTCAACACCGACCGTACATCTGAATCCGATGAATCTTAAGTGCATTTTTGTCGTTGTGGTGTCACGGCAGATGCCATAGAATAGCTTGAGCTGGGGGCCGATGGACGTTGTTGAAACCGGAGAGGGATAGTGCGTTGAGAAACGCACACAGAAGACACAAAACGCACGCAATGTACCGAGGTTCGACTGTCGGATATATACCAAATAGGGGTATAGAAGATGGTAGACAAAGTGCCGGATTACCAGGGTGGCCTAAGTGGTAGTGGGCTTAGGTCCATTAGGCGGCCCAGTAATCCGACGCACAGAAGCCGGATTCTAGAAGAACCCGGATCACGGCCCATGTGATCTGGCTTGGAGGAGAAGACGGATTCCTTGCTTTCCAAGTTACAAGTTACCGTAGTCTTCTAGGTTTCCTATTCTGTAAGCCCTAATCCGGCTATTATATAAAGCCGGACGGGAGATAGATAAAAAGAGAACGAATAACAGAGAAGCTCTACGCCAACTCGCCGAGAAGCTCATCCTCGTCGAGTAGCTTAGATCTAAACCCTCACATTGTATCCCTGTTTACGGGCTTTAGTCCCGATTAGTGAGAAGTGCAGGAGTAGGCACGTCGTACTGTCGCGACGTACCGATCCTGGGTAAATCCTGTGTTCTGTGTTTACTACGCGATCCCGTTACCCCACGTCTCTACCGTAGTCTCATGGCACCCCCGTCTATGAAAACTACTACGATGTCTCGACAGTTGGCGCCCACCGTGGGGCAAACGACGTCAGGCGTAAAATTCCGATCTGGGATACTTGGCGGAATCGGAAGATCAATCACTGTCGGAAGCTTGGAGTTCGACAACGACGTCGGGCGCTTCCTCGACAACGGATCCTACATACCGGCGCAAAACCACCTGGTAAGTGCCTGCGTGTTACCGATAGGATCTGCTAACATCTTTATCGGACTAACTGCAGAAGCAATGGGGTTTTGCGGTGGAAGCAAATTTATCCCACCCGCCCTATACCCAGTCGAAGATGACTATGATGCCGGATTCTGCTCAGATCGCCGACAAAAAAGTGATACACACTTTATCGGCATGGTGCAATCCGAAATTGCCGAAAACACGGATGACGGAAATCCCGTGCAAGAGGCAGACAACAACGCACCCGTCATGGAGACGGAAGATCAAACACCCGTCACAAAGGCGGAAGATCCGACATCCGTCAACAAGACGATGAACTCGGAAGCAGAATCCGTGCTTGCCGCCATTGAGGCGAGGTTGGAGTCGGAAACCGGATCGGATAACTTCGACTCCGAAGACGAAGATGAGGACGCCTTCGTAAGAAAGGTTAAGTCCTTTCAAGAAGGATTCCATGAAGTTCTAATGGCGAAACCGGCTGATACCACGGACGCCGGCAGCCAGGAAAGCCCTAAAACCCCTCCGCCAGAGGAAGAGAGAGAAGACGGAGAAACTTCTCCGGTATTCCCCAATGTCAAGGAAATGACAGAAGATGAACCTGTCAAGAAACCTCCCTCTTCCAAGAAAAAGCACCCTGCTGCTAAAAAACTCCAATACAAAATCCGGAAGAAAAAATCAGCTGATCTCGCTGATGAAAACCTGGAAGTAGGAAATGTTAGCGGAACAAAGCCTGCGGAGAAGAAATCCAAAGAAATCACTGCTCCGCCAATGACGGAACAGGAAGAGCAAGAGCTATTGCAAACACCAGTGGGACCAGATGAACCCCCTGAGATGCTGGAAGCCAGGAGACAAGCTTTCCAACGGCAACAGCAACATCTACTCAGATCTCGGCAACATCTCCAACACACCCATAATGACATCAAGGTCATGAAGGAAGAAATAGAGGAGTACGACAGAAAGAATAGATCCGCGTTAAAACCTACTAGGTTACCCGGAATCGCAAGACCGGAAGAACTGCCGCCAAAAGAAAGGTTCCATAACCCATCTTGGCAAAAGCAGGTAAACGGCAAAGATGCCAAGGGCGAACCAATATACAAGACCGCAGCAGAAAACGCGGAAGCAGCGTTCGCGATTCTTAACAACGATCTGTATTCCAACGGGGAAAAACTCCAAGGGGTGTATGCTTTCCTAGGAAAAGCATTGCAACAACAACAACGCGCCCAAGAGCGATCAGGGAGGCTGCATGATAACTCCGCCCTATGCAAAACAGCTACTTGCGCTGCTGGAGCACCTGGACCGGAAGAACCCGGGGATTCAGACAACTCAAAAGATAAAAAAGAGGACCCGAGAAAAGACAAGAAAAACCCCGACAACCGGGATGCAGCGTCTAGGACCGGATCCCATCTCCCGAAAGATGGACATAAACCCCGTGATCGGAAAGACAAACACCGGAACGACGGCAAAATAATGCCACCTCCAAGAAACCCAGCTGAGAAAGCTGGAAGATACGATATACCTCACAGGCGTGAGAGATCCCGGACACCTCCTAAGGACAAAGAAAGGCACAGGAGTAGAACTCCGCCTAATCCAAAAGGGCGTGACCACGGAAGAGATAGAAACAATCCCGGAAAAGCGCGTTCGCGCAACAATGGAAGAGAAAGGAGCAGATCCCCTTCCGTCCATTCAGCTGGAAGATATTCTGCACACATTGACAGAGCAGAAAAGGATGATCTATACTTTGGTCCTAAGTGTTTTACTGACAGGATCCGAAGAATAACGCTGCATTCTGGCTTTGCCAAGGTCGGTCCAACGTACCAGAAATACACCGGCAGCACAAACCCGGATACCTGGCTCTCGGATTACTATACAGCCGTCCAGATCAACAATGGGACAGACTTGGAAGCTGTCAAGTTTCTTCCCCTAATGTTGCTGGACGGAGCCAGAGATTGGATCAATGGATTACCATCAAGAACAGTCGACAGCTGGGATGATATGGCTAGAGTATTCACTCAGCATTTCCGGGGAACGTACAAACGCCCGAACAGCATCAACCAGCTAAACCGTTGCACGCAATTCGAAGATGAACCATACGTGGATTTCATCTCCAGATGGACAGCAATGAAGAATAGTTTCTCTGGAGTAACTGACGTACAAGCAATGCATGCTTTCGTCAATGGCCTAAAACCCGGACTCGTACCGTTCATGGTTGGTTCCAAAAAGCACAAAGATCTTGGATCTATGCTTACAACTTCCAATGAGCACGCTGCAGCCGAAGACGACATCAGAGCAAGAGGAGGCAATATCGAATCACTGATACTTGCCAAGAAAACCCCTCGCTCTGACAAAAAAGGAACTCCAGAAACAACGACGAAACCCAAAGAGGTCAACATAGCCTTTGGAGGAGAAAAGGGAAACAAGTGGAAAGGACGCAACCCAGATCCAATCAACTACACTCCAGAGGAGTGGGAAAGGATTAAGTCGGAACCTTGTGTTCACCACTCGCAATTTGGGAAACCCACCCATACAAACGCGCAATGCCGGCTAAATAAGCACATGAAAGGCAGTGCAGGAGCCGGAAGTAAGGGGAAGGGTTCCAAAAGGAAACCCGCCAAACAAAAGCCAGAAGCTGACAAAGAAGACAGCGAATCGGACACTGACGAAAAAATCCAGGAACAACAGCGTAAAGGCGAACCCAAGTTTCCAAGAGTTGATGGAGAAGCAATGCTAACTTTCTTAGCAACCCCGTCAGCAAAGGTGGCCAAAAGAACACTTCGAAAAATAAACGCGGTTGTTCCGGCAACCCCGAAATTCTTGAAGTACTCCAACACACCGATAATCTGGGATCAGTCTGATCATCCCGGAAATATCCCTGAACCAGGCACACAAGCTCTTGTTGTAAGCCCTATTGTTCAAAACACTAGGCTAAGAAGAGTGCTGATGGATGGAGGATCCAGCATTAATATAATGTACCTGGATACACTGAAGCATCTGAAGATTTCCGAGTCTCAGCTCAACTACAGCAACATACGTTTCCATGGCATTGTCCCTGGCAGGCAAGCACGATCCCTAGGAGAAATTTCCCTAGATGTCACCTTCGGAGATAAAGATCACTTCCGGCAGGAAAAAGTATCCTTCGAAGTAGTGCCGTTCGAAAGCGTGTATCACGCAATACTCGGACGTCCAGCTTTCGCCAAATTCATGGCAAGATCTTGTTATATCTATAACAAGCTGAAGAAGCCAGGACCCAAGGGAGGAGTAATCACTATAGCCGGTGATTTCAAGCTGGCAAACGAGTTGGAGAAACAAAACACCCTTTGCGCTCAGAGAGTCATAGCAAAGGAAGAACTGAAGGAATTAGCCAAGGAGGTATCGCCGTCAGAAATGCCGGCAGGAAAAGAAACCCGGAAGCCAACAGACAGCTTCAAGGCGTCCGAAAATACAAGACAGGTAATCCTAGATTCCAAAGATCCGACAAAATTTGTCGTCGTAGGGACTGGGATGACTGACAAATAGGAAGGCGAGCTCATCAAGTTCCTCCGTGAGAACTGGGATATTTTTGCCTGGTGTCCAGCTGACATGCCAGGTGTACCCAGGGAACTTGCTGAGCACCAACTCAATGTTATTCCTGGATCAAAACCCGTCAAACAAGGTCTCCGTCGATTTGACGGAAGAAGACGGAAGGCTATTGGCAAGGAAATTATACGGCTTTTAGCAGCGGATTTCATCAAGGAAGTAATCCATACTGACTGGTCCGCAAATCCGGTATTAGTACCGAAGAAAGACACTACTGCTCTTAGAATGTGTATAGATTACACAGGCTTGAACAAATTGTGTCCGAAAGATAGGTTTGCATTACCGCGAATCGATCAAATAATAGATGCCACCGCAGGCTCTGAGCTTTTGTGCTTTTTGGATGCATACTCCGGGTACCACCAAATACGCATGAAAAAGGAAGATCAAATTAAGACTTCTTTCATAACCCCATACGGGACGTATTACTACGTAACCATGCCGTTTGGCCTGAAGAACGCAGGTGCAACCTACCAGCGTTGCATGCAACGTTGTTTGCATAGTCAGATTGGAAAAAATGTCCATGTTTATGTGGATGATATTGCTGTCGTAACCAAGGAAAAAGATACACTCCTTGAGGATTTGCGAGAAACTTTCGAAAACTTACGCACCTACAAGATGAAGTTGAATCCATCTAAATGCGTATTCGGGGTTCCCTCAGGAAAACTTCTGGGTTTCATCGTTTCTCACAGAGGAATAGAAGTTAACCCGGAAAAGATCAAGGCAATCTTGAACATCACAAAACCTACCTGCGTCAAAGATGTCCAAAGATTGACGGGTTCCGCAGCTGCCGTTAGCAGATTTATTAGTCGGCTGGGGGCTAAAACCCTAACACTATACAAGTTGTTGAAGAAATCCGACAAAGTCAAGTGGATAGCAAAGCTTTGGAGTACCTAGCAGTTATGTCTCTTCCATACTTAGTTCAATATCTATGTAAACATCTTTTGAGATCATGAAATAAAGTTGTTGGATTTCTGGTATCCATGTTTTTTACAAGTTTATTATAGTAAAAGCATGTTTCCACCTTCTCTATTTCCCAATGATCTTACAAAATACTCAATGTTAACCCGAATTGTGCCTGCGTACTCGGCGTTAAGAAACTGAATGTTTTTTCAGCCTGTTAACGGCTAAAGGAAACTTGAATTGCCTGCGTGCCCAAGTTTCGGTCAAAAAATTCCTTGTTTCTCTAAGCATTATCTGATTGCGTATGTGTTGGGTTACTGGAGCTAGTTAGTAAAAATGCCTTTAGCATGATCCATGTTTCCGAGTTTAAACTGATTGGTTACACCCAGTTACTCGGCATGATGATTCATATTGCTATTTGAGCCATTTCAAACACTAAGGACAGTTAAAACATATATGCCAGAGAACTTAGAAGATAAAGGAATAGTAACATCCGAAAAACCTTGCAAAAAATTTCATAATTAAGACTGCAAAAGGCGGAATTTTTTTTCACTAATACAAATAAAAGCATTACATTTTGGATTACATTGAAAGAACAATAATGCTCCTATTGTTTACTATTACTATCCAGGTCCAAGGTAGCCCTTCAAGCATCTGATTCCTCCTCGCTGCTGTCGTCCTCGGGGATTGGAGGGATCTCCTCTTCTGGATAATTGACGGAAATATTTACCATGGAGGCGATCTGGGTGGCGTGGCCTTTGATTTCATCAAAGATGGTATTTCGCTGAGTATCTGTGTATCCTTGAGGGACACCGGACGTGTATCCTTGAGGGACACCGGACGCCACGCGCCAAGATTTAGCACCAGGGTAGTGCATGCGCATAAGGCCGAGTGCCATGCGCGCACCACCCCGTGCAGCGGAACGCAGGATGGAATCCCTGGATTCCGCCACCTCCATGATGGCTCCCGGAAGTTTTTCAACCTCCGAGAACTCCCCAGTCCTTGCGGGAAGGAACTTGTTCACCAGCTGCATTCCAGCAGCACGGATCGAAGTCCACATCTTCCCAAAGGCCTGGATCCCTTCAAGCCGGGTACCATCTGGGGTATCTCCTGTTTTTTCCGACAAAACAACCAAAAGTGTTAGGTGAAAAACAGAGAAGAAAAACAAGATATGGAAAAATAAAAAAGGTAACAGAAAATTACCGATAAGCTTGTCGATCTCGGAGATTTCCTCCAGGCGAAGATTCAGAGCATTTTCTAAATCCTGAATGGTGGATTTATCCTTCTCCGCCTGCTCGGAAGCCTTGGAGTTGGCAACTCCAAGGGCCAAGTTGCTGGCCTCCAGATCCTTTTGAGCCTTCACAAGATGCTTGTGAAGCTCCAAATTGTCCTTTCGGAGATTCTCGGCATTGCCGGCATCTTCAGCTATCTGCTTGGCCTTGGCCAAAGCAGCTGGAAAGCAAAGAAAATTCCGAGTTTAGAAAATTTCCGGAATAAGTACTTAGACAAGAAATTGAATCGCAAACTTTAGAGGAAAAATGTTTACCTGTTGTTTCCGACAAAGCGAGCTGAGACGATGCCAGTTCCGCCTCTCTCTCCTCAAGAATAGAAAGAAGATTTCTAACCTCTTTATTCTTGATGGAGAGTTTGTTGAAAACTTCCATGTTAATGGCTTCGGCGGTTTGCTGGAACATAGCAAGGAAAAGAATGGTTACAAAAAGCATCAAAGCAAAAAAGGCATGCAGTTTTGTTTAATGCTTGGGGGCTAGAGTTACATACCTGGCTCATTCGTTGCAAGCCCGCCAAGTTTTCTTTGAACTCTTTTGCGTATTCCGCAAAAAGGGTTCCGGCCGCGCTTAGGCCGTCATTGATAATCTTGAAGTCCTTGTCAAAGGTGGGAATTTCTTCGTCGAAAGTCCGAGGAAATTCTCCCACCTCTGGAGCCGCCCTTTCCCTCGTGTCCGTGTCCGACACAATAGGCTGGCTGGGCTCCAACGGCTTGGTCGTGGGGGCTGTAGCGTGCTCTTCCGCCATCGTGGACGGTGTGTCCAGGGCGACGGTGGGAGAAGGTTGACCGCCTCGGCTGGAAACAACTTTGTGTTTCTTGAGCTTCTTTGGCTTTAGGTTGGAGGGAGGCAGGCTAAAAACAAAAAACCCGGAAAAGTTAAAACACGGAAGATGGATGAAAAGTTCCCATGAAAGAAAAAGAACCCAGAAGAAAGAACCTGGAAGTGGCGACGGGGATTCCGTCAAGGTCGATAACTTCCTCAGAGGAAGAAATCTTCTTGCGCTTGCGTCCACCTGTAGCAGCGGTGCGCAGCGCATCCAGCTCAGCCTCGGAGGCCAACTCCGAGTCTGGAAGATCCGCGAACTGTCGGAAAAACAAATCGGAATCAGAAGCTAGAAAATCCGAGAAAGAATGCTGAAACTATACCCAAATGACTGAAAAATTACCTTGGGAACCGGATTGTCGGCCGTATACATTGGCCGACTCGCTTCGTATTGGTCGCGTGATGCGACCAACTGGTTGATGCGCCGTCGAAGCTCCTTTGCGGGCCAATCTTTGTTGGTTGTCCGCATTGGATCCTTGGCTCCCGTGTATTCGCACAGGAGGCGACCACCGTGGTTGGCCAATGGCTGAATCCGTCTATTCAACCAGCAAAAGACCGTGTCCATGCCGGTCAAAGGTGGAGTGGAGGAGGTGAGCTTAGCGATGCGCCGCTTGATCCTTAATAGATCAGGCGGCAGAACCTGGACGGCTTCCGTTCCCCAGTTGTCTTGGGGAACTGCGGCAGAGTTTGAGAAAGGAGGAACCCCGATGGCTTCCTTAGGGAAAGGCACATCGGGATGGTAAAAGAAGGAACCCGTCCAAAATTTGACGGATTCCGACGTTTTGATCTTGGGGAACCAATCTTCTCGAAATCTCCGAAGAGTGAAAGAGATGGTTCCGCAAGTCGGGAGTGCGCCCTCCGAA
This sequence comes from Alopecurus myosuroides, assembly GCA_028641055.1. Classification (NCBI taxonomy): domain Eukaryota; kingdom Viridiplantae; phylum Streptophyta; class Magnoliopsida; order Poales; family Poaceae; genus Alopecurus; species Alopecurus myosuroides. The sequence continues at coordinate 528,457,451 of CM054058.1, forward strand.
GAGTTCCGCTTAACCCCGAAGCAATACGTCCAAAAGTCTAACCTAGGTTCTAGCCCTAAGTAGCCCTCGAACAAAGCCTGAAAGCCGGCCATGTAGAGGATGGAATTGGGTGGCAGGTTGTGGGGCTGGATGTTGTAATGGGAAAGAACTTGGAGGAAGAAGGCGGAAGGTGGAAGGCCCATACCTCGAAGAAGATGTGTCGGATATATACTGAATAGGGGTATAGAAGATGGTAGACAAAGAGCCGGACTACCAGGGTGGCCTACATGGTAATGGGCTTAGGTCCATTGGGCGGCCCAGTAGTCCGACGCGCAGAAGCCGGATTCTAGAAGAACCCGGATCACGGCCCACGTGATCTGGCTTGGAGGAGAAGACGGATTCCTTGCTTTCCAAGTTACAAGTTAACGTAGTCTTCTAGGTTTCCTATTCTGTAAGCCCTAATCCGGCTATTATATAAAGCCGGACGGGAGATAGATTAAACAAGCACAAGTTAGACACAAGTTCAAGCTCTACGCAACTCGCCGAGAAGCTCATCCTCGCCGAGAAGCTAGATCTACACCCTCACATTGTAACCCTGATAAACGGGCTTTAGTCCCAATTAGTGAGAAGTGCAGGAGTAGGTACGCCGTACTGTCGCGACGTACCGAACCTGGGTAAAATCCCGTGTTCTGTGTTACTACGCTATCCCGTTACCCCACGTCTCTACCGTAGTCTCATGGCACCCCCGTCTATGAAAACTACTACGATGTCTCGACAGTTGGCGCCCACCGTGGGGCAAACGACGTCAGGCGTGAAATTCCGATCTGGGATACTCGGCGGAATTGGAAGATCGATCACTGTCGGAAGCTTGGAATTCGACGACGACGTCGGGCGCTTCCTCGACAACGGATCCTACATACCGGCGCAAAACCACCTGGTAAGTGCGCCTGCGTGTTACCGATTGGATCTGCTAACATCTTTATCGGACTAACTGCAGAAGCAATGGGGTTTTGCGGTGGAAGCAAATTTATCCCACCCGCCCTATACCCAGTCGAAGACGACTATGATCCCGGATTCTGCTCAGATCGCCGACAAAACAGTGATACACACTTTATCGGCATGGTGCGATCCGAAATCGCTGAAAACACGGATGACGGAAATCCCGTGCAAGAGGCAGATAACAACCTACCCGTCATAGAGACGGAAGAAGAAACACCTGTCACAGAGACGGAAGATCCGACATCCGTCAACAAGACGATGAACTCGGAAGCAGAGTCCGTGCTTGCCGCCATTGAGGCGAGATTAGAGTCGGAAACCGGATCGGATAACTTCGACTCCGAAGACGAAGACGAGGATGCCTTCGTAAGAAAGGTTAAGTCCTTTCAAGAGGGATTCCATGAAGTGCTAATGGCAAAACCAGCTGATACAACGGGTGCCGGCAGCCAGGAAAGCCCTAAAACCCCTCCGCCGGTGGAAGAAAGAGAAGACGGAGAAACTTCTCCGATATTCCCCAATGTTAAGGAGATGACAGAAGATGAGCCTGTCAAAAAACCTCCTTCTTCCAAGAAAAAGCACCGTGCTTCTAAAAAACTCCAATACAAACTCCGGAAGAAAAAATCAGCCGATCTCGCTGATGAAAACCTGGAAGTTGGAGATATTAGCGGCACAAAGCCCGCGGAAAAGAAATCTAAGGAAATCACTGCTCCGCCAATGACAGAACTGGAAGAGCAAGAGCTATTACAAACACCAGTGGGACCAGATGAACCCCCTGAGATGCTGGAAGCCAGGAGACAAGCTTTCCAACGGCAACAACAACATCTGCTTAGATCTCGGCAACATCTCCAACAAACCCATAATGACATCAAAGTCATGAAGGAAGAAATAGAGGAGTACGAGAGAAAGCATAGATCCGCGTTAAAACCTACTAGGTTACCCGGAATCGCAAAACCGGAAGAACTGCCGCCAAAAGAAAGGTTCTATAACCCATCTTGGCAAAAGCAGTTAAACGGCAAGGATGCCAAGGGCGAACCAATATACAAAACCGCAGCGGAAAACGCGGAAGCAGCGTTCGCCATCCTAAACAACGACCTGTACTCCAACGGGGAAAAACTCCAAGGGGTGTATGCTTTCCTAGGAAAAGCATTACAGCAGCAACAGCGAGGCCAAGAACGATCAGGGAGGCTGCATGATAATTCCGCTCTCTGCAAAACAGCTACTTGCGCTGCGGGAGCACCTGGACCGGAAGAACCCGGAGATTCGGATAAAAAAGAGGATCCGAGAAAAGACAGGAAAAACCCAGACAACCGGGATGCAACGTCTAGAATCGGACCTCATCTCCCGAAAGATGGATATAAACCACACGATCGGGAAGACAAACACCGGAATGACGGCAAAATAATGCCACCTCCGAGAAACCCAGCTGAAAAAGCTGGAAGATATGATATACCTCACAGACGTGAAAGATCCCGGACACCTCCTAAGGATAAGGAAAGGCATAGAAGCAGAACTCCGCCTAAAGGACGCGAACACGGAAGGGATAGAGATAACCTCGGAAAAGCGCGTCCGCGCAACAATGGAAAAGAAAGGAGTAGATCCCCTTCTGTCCATTCAGCCGGGAGATATTCTGCACACATTGATAGAGCAGAAAAGGATGATCTATACTTTGGTCCTAAGTGTTTTACTGACAGGATCCGAAGGATAACCCTGCATTCTGGCTTCGCCAAAGTTGGTCCAACCTACCAAAAAATATACCGGCAGTACAAACCCGGATACCTGGCTCTCAGATTATTATACAGCCGTCCAAATCAACAATGGGACAGACCTGGAAGCTGTCAAGTTTCTTCCCCTAATGTTGCTAGACGAGCCAGAGATTGGATTAATGGTTTACCATCAAGAACTGTCGACAGCTGGGATGATATGGCTAGAGTATTCACTCAGCATTTTCGGGAACATACAAACGCCCAAATAGCATCAACCAGCTGAACCGTTGCACCCAATTTGAGGACGAACCATACGTGGATTTCATCTCCAGATGGACTGCAATGAAGAATAGTTGCTCTGGAGTAACTGACGTACAAGCAATGCATGATTTCGTCAATGGCCTAAAACCCGGACTCGTACCGTTCATGGTTGGTTCTAAACAGCACAAAGATCTCGGATCTATGCTTACAACCGCTAATGAGCATGCTGCAGCCGAAGATGATATCAGTGCAAGAGGAGGCAATATTGAGTCACTAATACTCGCCAAGAAAACCCCTCGTTCTGACAAAAAAGGAACTCCAGAGTCAACGACAAAGCCAAGGAGGTCAACATAGCCTTTGGAGGAGAAAAGGTGAATAAGTGGAAAGGCCGCAGTCCAGATCCAATCAATTACACTCCCGAGAATGGGAGAGAATTAAGTCGGAACCCTGCGTCCACCACTCGCAATTTGGGAAACTAACCCACACAAACGCGCAATGCCGGCTAAACAAGCATATGAAAGGCAATGCAGGATCCGGAAATAAAGGGAAGGGCTCCAAAAGGAAACCTGCCAAACAAAAGCCAGAAGCTGAAAAAGAAGACAGTGAATCGGACACTGATGACAAAATCCAGGAACAACAGCGAAAGGGCGAACCCAAATTTCGAGAGTTGACGGAGAAGCAATGTTAACTTTCTTAGCAACCCCGTCAGCAAAGGTGGCCAAAAGAACACTTCGAGAAATAAACGCGGTTGTTCCGGCAACCCCAAAATTCTTGAAGTACTCCAACACACCGATAATCTGGGATCAGTCTGATCATCCCGGAAATATCCCTGAACCCGGCACACAAGCTCTTGTTGTCAGCCCTATTGTTCAAAACACTAGGCTAAGAAGAGTGCTGATGGACGGAGGATCCAACATTAATATAATGTACCTGGATACACTGAAGCACTTGAAGATCTCCGAGTCCCAGCTCAACTACAGCAATATACGCTTCCATGGCATTGTTCCTGGCAGGCAAGCACGATCCCTAGGAGAAATTTCCCTAGATGTCACCTTCGGAGATAAAGATCATTTCCGGCAGGAAAAAGTATCCTTCGAAGTAGTGCCGTTCGAAAGCGTGTATCATGCAATACTCGGACGTCCGGCTTTCGCCAAATTTATGGCAAGATCTTGCTATATCTACAACAAGCTGAAGATGCCAGGACCCAAAGGAGGAGTAATCACCATTGCCGGTGATTTCAAGCTGGCAAATGAGTTGGAAAAAGAAAAACGCCCTTTGCGCTCAGAGAGTTATAGCGAAGGAGGAACTGAAGGAATTAGCCAAGGAGGTATCGCCGAAAGAAATGCCGGCAGGAAAAGAAACTCGGAAGCCAACAGATAGTTTCAAGGCGTCCGAGAATACAAGACAGGTAATCCTAGATCCCAAAGATCCGACAAAATTTGTCGTTGTAGGGACTGGGATGACCGACAAATAGGAAGGCGAGCTCATCAAGTTCCTCCGTGAGAACTGGGATATTTTTGCCTGGTGTCCAGCTGACATGCCAGGCGTACCCAGGGAACTTGCTGAGCACCAACTCAAGGTTATTCCCGGATCAAAACCCGTCAAACAAGGTCTCCGTCGTTTTGACGGAAGGCTATTGGCAAGGAAATTATCCGGCTTTTAGCAGCGGATTTCATCAAGGAAGTAATCCATACTGATTGGTCCGCAAATCCGGTCCTAGTACCGAAGAAAGACACCACTGCTCTTAGAATGTGTATAGATTACACAGGATTGAACAAGTTGTGTCCGAAAGATAGGTTCGCGTTACCGCGAATCGATCAAATAATAGATGCCACTGCAGGCTCCGAGCTTTTATGCTTTTTGGATGCATACTCCGGGTACCACCAAATACGCATGAAAAAGGAAGATCAAATCAAGACTTCTTTTATAACCCCGTATGGTACGTACTATTACATAACCATGCCTTTTGGCCTGAAGAACGCGGGTGCAACCTACCAGCGTTGCATGCAACGTTGTTTGCATAGTCAAATTGGCAGAAACGTTCATGTTTACGTGGACGATATCGCTGTCGTAACCAAGGAAAAATATACACTCCTTGAGGATCTGCGAGAAACTTTCGAAAACTTGCGCACTTACAAGATGAAGTTGAATCCATCTAAGTGCGTATTCGGGGTTCCCTCAGGAAAACTTCTGGGTTTCATTGTTTCCCACAGAGGAATAGAAGTTAACCCGGAAAAGATCAAGGCAATTTTGAACATCTCAAAACCTACATGTGTAAAAGATGTCCAAAGATTGACGGGTTCCGCTGCAGCCGTCAGCAGATCTATTAGTTGGCTGGGGGCTAAAACCTTACCACTCTACAAGCTGCTGAAAAAATTCGACAAAGTCAAGTGGATTGCGGAAGCCTGGGAACGTCTAGAAAGTTATGTACCTTTCCGTACTTAGTTCAATTCTATGTAAACATCTTTTGAGATCATGAAATAAAGTTGTCGGAATACTGTCATCCATATTCTTTATAAGTGCAAGGTGTTTCCGCCTCATCTATTTCCCAATGATCTTACAAATTGCTCAACGTTAACCCGAATTGTGCTTGCGTACTCGGTGTTAAAAACTGAATGATTTTTCAGCCTGTTAACGGCTAAGGGAAACTTGAATTGCCTGTGTGCCCAAGTTTCACTTAAAACTTTCCTTGATTTCTCTAAGTCTTATCTGATTGTGTGTGTGTTGGGTTACTGGAACTAGTTAGTAAAAATGCCTTTAGCATGGTCCATGTTTCCGAGTTTCAAAAACTGCTTGGTTCGTCCCCAGTTACTCGGCATGAAGATTCATATTGCTATTTGAGCCATTTCAAACACTAAGGACAGTTAAAGCATACACACCAGAGAACTTAGAAGATAAAGGAATGATAAAACCCAAAAAACTTGCAAAGAATTTCATAATTTAAACTGCAACAGACGGAAGTTTCATTCATACAAAAAAAGCATTACATTTTGTATTACACTAAAAGAACAGTAATGCTCCTATTGTCTATTTTTTCTATCCAGGTTCCAGGTAACCCTTCAAGCATCTGACTCCTCCTCGCTGCTTTCGTCTTCGGGGATTGGAGGGATCTCCGCTTCTGGATAGTTGACGGAGATATTTACCATGGAGGCAATCTGGGTGGCGTGGCCCTTGACTTCACCAAAGATGGTGTTTCGCTGCATATCCGTGTATCCTTGAGGGACACCGGACGCCACGCGCCAGGATTTAGCACTAGGGTAGTGCATGCGCATGAGGCCAAGAGCCATGCGCGCACCACCCCGTGCAGCGGAGCGAAGGAGAGATTCCTTAGACTCCGCCACCTCCATGATGGCACCCGGAAGTTTTTCAACCTCCGAGCACTCCCCAGATTTTTCGGGAAGAAACTTGTCTACCAGCTGCGTTGCAGCAGCCTTGATCATATTCCATGTCTCCCCGAAAGCTCGGATGCCTGCAATCCGAGTGCCATCTGGGGTATCGCCTGTTTTTTCCAGTAAAATACCTAAAAAGGTTAGACGGAAAAACATAGCAAGTTAAACATGGAAAGATGACAAATGAGTAAGAGATTTACCGATGAGCTTGTCGATCTCGGAAACTTCCTCCAGGCGAAGGTTCAGAGCGTCGGTCAAATCCTGAATGGTGGATTTGTCCTTCTCCGCCTGCTCGGAAGCCTTGGAATTAGAAACTCCAAGGGCCAGATTACTGGCTTCCAAGTCTTGTTGTGCTTTCACAAGGTTCTTGTGAAGCTCAACATTCTCCTTGCGGAGAATTTCGGCATTGCCAGAATCTTCTGCTGCTTGTTTAGCCTGAGCTAATGCAGCTGAAAAGCAAGGGAAAAATCCGAGTTAGCCAGCTCCTCGGAAAAAACTTAGGCAAATAATTGAATCGGAAATTTCAGAAGGAAAATGTTTACCTTGTGTTTCCGACAGTGCGAGCTTAGCTGATTCCAGCTCTGCTTCCCTTTCTTCAAGAATAGAGAGAAGACTTCTAACTTCTTTATTCTTGATGGTAAGCTTCTTGAAAACTTCCCTGTTGATGGCTTCGGAGGTTTGCTGAAACATAGCAAGGAGAAGAATGAGTACAAAAAGCATCAAAGCAAAAAGCACGCATTTTGATTAATGCTTGGGGGCTAGAGTTATATACCTGGCTCATGCGCTGCAAACCTGCCAAGTTTTCTTTGAACTCTTTCGCGTATTCAGCGAAGAGATTCCCGGCTGCGTCCAAGCCGTCATTGATAGCTTTGAAATCCTTGTCAAAGGTGGGAATTTCCTCGTCGAAAGTCCGAGGTAATTTTCCCACCTCTGGAGCCGCCCTTTCCCTCGTGTCCGTGTCGGACACAATGGGCTGGCTGGGCTCTGGGGGCTTGATGGTGGGGGCTGCAGTAGGCTCTTCCGCCATTGTGCTCGGCGTGTCCGGGGCGACGGCGGGAGAAGGTTGGCTGCCTCGGCTGGAAGAAACCTTGTGTTTCTTCAGCTTCTTCGGCTTCAGGGTGGAAGGTGGCAGGCTAAAAACATAAAAACCCGGAAAAGGTTAAAACACCGGAGATGGATGAAAAAAGTTCCCATAAAAGAAAAATCCAGAAGAAAATAACCTAGAAGTGGCGACGGGGATTCCGTCAAGATCGATAATTTCTTCCGAGGAAGTTATTTTCTTGCGCTTGCGTCCACCGATAGCGGCGGTGCGCAGCGCATCCAGCTCAGCCTCGGATACCAAGTCCGAATCTGAAAGATCCGCGAACTGTCGGATAAGCAAGACCAAAATTAGAAGCCAGGAAATCCGAGAAAAAATAGAACTGTACCCAAATGACTGAAAAATTACCTTGGGAGCCGGATTTTCGGCCGTGTACATTGGCCGACTCTCTGTGTATTGGTCGCGCGATGCGACCAACTGATTGATGCGCCGCCTAAGTTCCTTTGCGGGCCACTCTTTGGCGGATGTCCGCATGGGATCCTTGACTCCCGTGTAATCGCACAGGAGACGGCCGCTGTGGTTGGCTAGTGGCTGGATCCGCCTAATCAGCCAGCATAGAACCGTGTCCATGCCAGTTAGAGGCGGATCCATGGAGGTGAGCTTGGCGATGCGCCGCTTGATCTTTAGTAGATCTGGCGGCAGAACTTGGACGTCTTCTGTTCCCCAGTTATCCTGGGGAACGGCGGCGGAATTCACAAAAGGTGGAACCCCGACGGCCTTTTTAGGAAAAGGCACGTCGGGATGATAAAAGAAAGAACCCGTCCAAAATTTGACGGATTCTGAAGTTTTTATCTTGGGGAACCAATCCTCTCGGAATTTCCGAAGAGTGAAGGATATAGTTCCGCAAGTTGGGAGTGCGCCCTCCAAAGAGTTTCGCTTAACTCCAAAGCAGTACATCCAGAAATCTAACCTAGGTTCTAGCCCTAAGTAGCCTTCGAACAAGGCCTGAAAGCCGGCCATGTATAGAATGGAATTGGGGGGAAGATTGTGGGGCTGGATGTTGTAATGAGAGAGAACCTGGAGGAAGAAGGAAGATGGCGGAAGCCCCATACCTCGCAAAAGGTGGGAAGAAAGGAGTACCCTTTCGCCATCCCGTGGCGCGGGTTCGGTTTCTTCTTCTGGCAGCCGCCATTTCTTCTTGAGAACCAGGCCCTCCTTTTCCAAGTTTGGAAGGAGAGCCGGGGGAATACTGCAGGCACTCTAGTTGCCTGCAGATTCCGCTTCCTCGTCCGCTCCGGCGGCGGCGGCGGCGGCCTCCGCGGCGGCGAGTTCGTCGCCGAGGAGCTCGATCTTTTCCTCCGCCGTTTCAGGTGCAAACGGCAGGGTTGTCGCGGCGCTCGATGTCGCAATGTCCGCCGCGGCGGAAGTGTTTTCTCCGCCCGCCGCGGAAGCCGCAGTCTTCTCCGGCTTGCCGCCGGCGTGCTTAGAAGATCCTGGTTGCGGATCCAGATCGCTGACGAGCTCGTCGATGGCGGTGCGGGTCGGTGATGACGGCGAGGAGGCCATCTTTTGGTGGCGCGTTTCGGTGCGTTTGGATGCTAAGTGCGCCTGGGACAAGGACTTGCTCTCGAGCTCGCGTGCGCGTCAATGGTGTGGGCAGTGAGGGAGTGAGGAAAGTTTCCGATGAGGACGATGATGGTTATTTATAGCCGGAAACCCGTTTAGATACGTGCCAACGGCTCTTTCGACCGTTGGATGCTCGACGCGTGTCGCTCGCCGGGAACTACGGGAAATATAACGGCAGGGGAATGATGGCTATCTCCTCGTTTCCCGTGAGAATCTGTCAGAGATACGTTGCAGGGTTTCCCGCGTGAAACCAAGCGTCGCCTGCGTCAGCATGATTAAGGCGCTGACGTTAGAATTTACTTTTCCGCGAAGGATCGCGAGAAGAAAAGCCGGATTTTCATGGTTCCGAGTTTTATGTTACCATCTCCTTCAAAAGGAAAGTAGAAAGAATCAAGACTGCTGAATCAAGATTTCCCGGACAAAATGTATTTGACGAAAGACGGAGAATCAGAGTTTTGATCCTTCCTGGGGGCTACTGTCGGATATATACTGAATAGGGGTATAGAAGATGGTAGACAAAGAGGCGGACTACCAGGGTGGCCTACATGGTAATGGGCTTAGGTCCATTGGGCGGCCCAGTAGTCCGACGCGCAGAAGCCGGATTCTAGAAGAACCCGGATCACGGCCCACGTGATCTGGCTTGGAGGAGAAGACGGATTCCTTGCTTTCCAAGTTACAAGTTAACGTAGTCTTCTAGGTTTCCTATTCTGTAAGCCCTAATCCGGCTATTATATAAAGCCGGACGGGAGATAGATTAAACAAGCACAAGTTAGATACAAGTTCAAGCTCTACGCAACTCGCCGAGAAGCTCATCCTCGCCGAGAAGCTAGATCTACACCCTCACATTGTAACCCTGATAAACGGGCTTTAGTCCCAATTAGTGAGAAGTGCAGGAGTAGGTACGCCGTACTGTCGCGACGTACCGAACCTGGGTAAAATCCCGTGTTCTGTGTTACTACGCTATCCCGTTACCCCACGTCTCTACCGTAGTCTCATGGCACCCCCGTCTATGAAAACTACTACGATGTCTCGACAAGATGGGAGGAGAGGAGAACCCTTTCGCCGTCTTTCGGCGTTGGTTCATTCTCGTCCTCAGGAAGACGCCACTTCCCCTTAAGGACCAAGCCCTCCTTTTCCATGTTTGGAAGAAGAGCCGAGGGAATGCTGCAGGCAATCCAGTTGCCTGCAGATTCCGTCTCTTCATCCGCTCCGGTGGCGGCGGTGGCCGCAGCTTCCGCGGCGGCGAGCTCGTCACCGACGAGCTGGATCTTCTCCTCCGCCGTTTCAGGAGCAAACGGCGGGGAAGCGGCGGAGCTCGCGCCCGCAACGTCCGTGGCGGCGGAAAGGTTTTCTCCGCCCGCCGCGGAGGCCGCGGTTTTCTCCGGCTCGTCGCCGGCGTGCTTGGATGACCCAAGTTGAGGATCTAGGTCGCCGATGAGGTCGTCGATGGCGGCGCGAGTAGGCGAGGACGGTGAGGTTGCCATTTCCTGGCGGCGCCATTCGTTTCCGGTGTGCTTGGAGGCGAGGTGCGCTCGGGGCAGTGCTTTGCTTGAGAGCTCGTGCGCGTCAATGGCGAGTGCGGTGAGAGTGCGGAAGGTTTTCGTTGAGGACGAGGATGGCTATTTATAGCTAAAAATCCGCCAAGATACGTGCCAACGGCTATTTTGACCGTTGGATGTTTGCCGCGTGTCACTCGCCGGAAAATCCGGGAAATGAAACGACAGGGTAATGATGGTTATCTCCTCGTTTCCCGTGAGAATCTGTTAGAGATATGTTTCTGGGTTTTCCGAGTAAAACCCAAACGTCACTTACGTCAGCATGGTTAAGTGCGCTGACGTAAGAAGTTCCTTCTCCGCGAAGGATCGTGAGAGAAAAGCCGGATTTTCAGGATTCCGAGTTTCATGTTACCATCTTTTTCAAAAGAAGAATAAGAAGAATCAAGACTGCTGAATCAATATTTCTCGGACAAAGTATATTTGGCAAAAGACGGAGAATCAGAGTTTCGATCCTTCTTGGGGGCTACTGTCGGATATATACCAAATAGGGGTATAGAAGATGGTAGACAAAGTGCCGGATTACCAGGGTGGCCTAAGTGGTAGTGGGCTTAGGTCCATTAGGCGGCCCAGTAATCCGACGCACAGAAGCCGGATTCTAGAAGAACCCGGATCACGGCCCATGTGATCTGGCTTGGAGGAGAAGACGGATTCCTTGCTTTCCAAGTTACAAGTTACCGTAGTCTTCTAGGTTTCCTATTCTGTAAGCCCTAATCCGGCTATTATATAAAGCCGGACGGGAGATAGATAAAAAGAGAACGAATAACAGAGAAGCTCTACGCCAACTCGCCGAGAAGCTCATCCTCGTCGAGTAGCTTAGATCTAAACCCTCACATTGTATCACTGTTTACGGGCTTTAGTCTCGATTAGTGAGAAGTGCAGGAGTAGGCACGTCGTACTGTCGCGACGTACCGATCCTGGGTAAATCCTGTGTTCTGTGTTTACTACGCGATCCCGTTACCCCACGTCTCTACCGTAGTCTCATGGCACCCCCGTCTATGAAAACTACTACGATGTCTCGACATCGAGGCCGTCATGAGGAGATAAAGCCCCAACTCTTGCATGTCTGACTATATATTGATAAGTATCCGAGTTACAGCAGTGCTCCTTGAGCTGTATTGGCTAGAGGAAGAAGAAGAAGAAAAATGTCTAGTAAACTAGATCGCCCCTCATGCAGGAGGGCCCGGGGCACCTTATATACTGGTGCTTAAGACACCGGTACAGAAAACTGTGACTGACCACAGTGCTGCCCACTATGGCTTACCAAAGTCTAACGTACGTCATCATCTATACCTCCTTGTCGTCTCTGTCATGGACATGACATGGCCTCCCCCGTACCTGGCCACTGCTCCCACGAACATTCGTAGTCAGCGGTACGTGAGAGGCCAGTCATCTCCTAGTAAATTGAACCTGCACGGCTGTACCTGCTCTGTAATAGAAGGAATACGATGATAGCATTGACCCTAAATCGGGTTCACTTGTACCTTCCTATGTCGCTTCTCCATGCCAAACTCGGATAACTCGGTCGGGTTTCCCTGGTGAGCATGATGACACAAGGTCATTTTGACATACTGCATGTACGCCGGTAAGTATATGTCGGTTTGCCCCGGCATGAACATACATGCCATACTCGGGTTCTTGCTATGCCGGTCAACATTGACCCGGTCCACTCCTGGACGCCACTTATGAATGCCATGGACCTTCCCAGGGGTCGCCCCGACATTAGTCCCCGAAGCTGGCGCGGTCCTGCAACCTCATATGAAGGGCAATGACAGATTCCCCGAATAAAAAGAACTTGCTTTGCCACCGACATAACTTATGTCGGCTCAGCTCTAGTGCCGGAACTGGCTCTCCATCAAACTTGAGTCTTGTTCTTATGCCGGCCTGCTCCGACATGGGAAAGGACGCCTTGTTTTCTCCGACTCCCTGGCTCTAGGTACGTGGCAGAAATCTACCCCGCATCGCCTCGTTTCTTGCGCGTGAGCAGTCCTGTCAGTGCATGCCACGCACGTCAGCGGGCCCCACACGCAGTCAAAACGCTAAGGTACTTGAGTGCCCACTGCTCCGGATTCCGTGGGATTAACTGCGCCACTACAGGGCGGTTGCCCTTCTGCGGCCATCGTGGGTGCAGTTATTCCATTGCCGTTGCAGAGATCGTGGCGTAACGCATTCGTGCCGGCCGAAATACTCCGCCGTTAAATAGGGGTGAGGGGCGGTCCACTGCTCATTTTCCCCTTCGCTCGCCCTCGCATTATCCTCCGCAGCAGAGCCCTTAGCGCACAAAGCATAGAGCATGGTGCCACCGCACCGGGCAGAGCCCGGTGATTCACACACCGCCGCTGCCGCCGCTTCATGCATTGTGCAACGCCTTAGCACCGCGCGCCACCACATCGCCGCACACCGTATCAATGCCGCGTTTTGCCGTAGAATTTCAAAATAACAGCGGAGACACTCATACGGGGGACCTAAGGGCCCTACCACTGGTAGAGGGGCCTTAGGGGGGCGTCCCCGCTACCGCGCCACTTGGGGGAGCGTTAGGGCCAGCCGACCCAGTGGGCCCAGGAGCCGTGACCCAGTCCTGACCCGAGCGATACGGGCGCTGCGACGAGCCGTGACCCCATTCACGGGAGTGGCCGGGACGATCGCGCCCGGGGCACGAGAGTCCGGTGCAGTAGTAGCAGACACCCAGGCCAGGGACCCCTGAGGTGGAGTAGAAGGAGTCCCTTGCAATACTAGGAAAACGGCTATTGGAGCAATCATAGACGTGGCGCACCACATGCTTGGTGCGTCACACATAACTAGCCGTGGCGCACCACACACTAGTGGGTCTTGGTGCGCCACGCCTAAGGGCATAGCCGTGATGCACCATCCACAACGTGTGCCACGGCTATAGGTGGGGGGCTGGGTGGGCAAAGATCGCCGTGGCGCACCAAATAGGTGGTGCGTCACGGGTATTGAAGATAGCGTTGCGCACCAAACATGCGGTGCGCCACGGCTATGGCTTCCTCAAAAATCAAAATGGTAGAAACTTCAAAAAAATAATGAGATGTGGGTAGGTATTAAGATCTTGTTACTATGAAAATTTTGAAATCTGAATTTCAACTTTCTGAGCAAAAGTTGGTGAAAAATCGTAAAACGGCCATAACTTTTGCATACGATGTCGAAATTTAAAGTTTAATATACCAAAACAAAACTAGAGGAAAAAAGAACTTACCCTCACCTGGGTTGGTTTTCTCAGAATCGACAAATTCTAGGCAGGATTTCCGAAATTCGAACCCGGGAGAGAACCCCCACCTATATAATACCCCCTTCTCCCTTTCCCCTCTCATTTCTTCTTCTTCCTCGTTCCTTCTCCTTCCTCCACTCTCCTCCCTTCTTTCTCTTCCTTCTCCTTCCTCCACTCTCCATTTTATCTTCTTTCTCTCTTATCCTTCTCCCTTCCTCCTCGTACCACCACCACCACCGCCTCACATCCACAGCTATTCCAATAGGCGTGACACGATTATGGTGGCGCACCGTGGTGTGCCACGCATCACCTTTTCCCTAGTATTGTGGCGAGTGGGTCTAGCAGACCACACCCAGAGAGCGAGGTGAGTCCGGTGTGGCCACCTCCATACTCATCCCCTGAGTATGCCGCCTCACAGGAACCCGACACGGGAGACGGAGGTCCGTGGAGAGTGTCAGCAACGAGGCTCGCCAAGTCCAAGGAGCCTGGGCCCTTAGAGAGGTTGGGCTCGTGCTGACAGAGCGGGAGGCCCAGGGACATCTATGAAGCGTGATGAGAGACGTCCACCAGAGCCAGCTTGGCCGGCGCACTCTTAGGCAGAGTGGCCGAGGCTGGAAATGAAGGAACAAGGGAGGATATCTGGGTCACAGTGATAGAAGAGACAACCGCAGCCCCACCTGGTTGTGGAGTCTTGGGCAGCCTAGACGTGGTCGAGGCGGGGGGAGCTCCCCGTCGGCATAGAGTCAGAGTCATCCCCGTTCTTAGAAGAGTTGCGCTGGTGAGGGGACGAGGAACGACGAGGATAAGGGGGTGAGGGCCCCAACTGAGCAGTTTCCGCCTCCACCTCCACGCTCAGGGGCTTCTCCACCCCGTCGAAGTAGAAAGGGGTAGAGGGCCCAATAGCTTGGATACGTCTGGGACCATCATCCGCAAGCGCACAGGACCACACCCATGAAGGAAGGTCTCGTCCAACTCCAGAAGACGACCAACATCCTGAGAGATCTGATCCACAATAGGCACAAGCTTCGCCTGAGGCGGGATCCCATGGATCCGAATCCAGACAGAGGCAAGAGTAGAGTACGAGGCTGGGTCATCGAAGGATTGCTCAATGGAGACCTTGAAGTTGCAGCCCGGAAGTGCAGTCGCCTCACCCCAAGACATGGCCTTGAGCAAGCCCAGGGAGGGGAACTCGACAGCAAACTCCGAAGCAGCAAGCTCGCTTACAACCCAGAGGGCCTCCGTCTCGAGCATCAGAAAAGCCGCACGAATCGACTCCGTGGAGATCACCACAGACGGGGACCTATCCGGGTCCGGGAGCACCATCACCAAACCAAAAAACTCGGGGCAGGACAACTTGATACCCCCCAAGTCAATGGAGTAGAAACCGGCATCGATGTCGTGTCCCAGTAGAGCAAGGGGCTCCCGACGAAACGGATGGGCGTCGCCACGGGAACAACACCACGGGTGGTACCATGAGGAGTCCCTCCTCCGGCGTATCCGAGGCGCACGGCGCAGGGAGCGACCACGTCCATCCCGCCACTACGCGCCACACGACATCCCTTGAGGCCCCTGGCCACGAGCACGTGGCACCACCCGACGTCCACCCTGGCGCATCAAGAGATTCTCCCAGAGCGCAGGGTAGCACGCCCGAGCACCAGGGAGACCCCCTAAGGCGGAAGGGAGGGCATGCAACGGGGGCTCCGCGGGGCACGTCCCCGCACCGGCGACCGGCGCGGCGTGCCGTGTCTCCTCTGCCGGGAGCGGCCCTCCGGCGAGTGGCGGCCGGAGGAGGCGACCTCCGGGGCGGCGGCCGATACGGCGCCACTGCTCTGGCCGGCGGTGGGGAATAGGGGGAAGGAGACCGGCGGAGGGGAGGGGGAGAGCGTTCGGAGTGCCGTGTTTCATGGGTTCGGTGAGCACCTCGAGGAAGGTGCGGCGGAGAGGCGGCGCAAGCGGCGTGGGGTCACCCGGCGGGCCGAGGTGCCGTTTTTTGGGACGTCGTTGTTGTGTGCTGCAAACCCTAGATCGAGGGACCAAGCGCCCTTTGGGAGCCACAACCAGGCGTCAGATGGGCCTATTGGGCCGGGGGCGGCCCGCTCACAGCCCGGAAGTCCTCGCTCCGCCAACCCAAGATGGGTCGGGCTTCCAGTCCGTCAGCAGGCCGCGCTCTAGCCACCCCGTTCGGCCCAGGGCCCAGCACGGGCGGGCTTGCCTCCTCTCCCTAGAGGAGCAGGACGAACGGCCGCCGCGGGGCAACGCCGCTAGGCGCCGACTGGGAGGCACCAGCGACCACCCGGGCGAGGCCCGTCTTCACCGTACCATCCCTACCAGGCCCGGCCACCGCCGCCCGAGCCCCTTCCGGCTGAAACCCTACAAAGCGCCGAGCCGCCTCCGCGACGGCGGGACCGCCGCGCCCGAGCGATACCTCAAGGAAGCCCCCCGCGGTGGGGAGAGCCGGCGGCGAGCACCGGCGTTCCGCCTCCGCCCGCTCAGCAGCCTGATGTCAGCTTCCTCTGCGACGTCCGCCCTACACCTTCCTGGTGCGACGAGGCGGGGCTCTCGCCTGAAGCACCCGGAGCGCCCCGGCCGGGGGTTGTGGCAGCAACCGCATCCATCCCGGCGGCGCCGGCCTCTGTCACCAGCGCGGGGACATCAGATGGGATACCGCTGACATGCTGTTATTATTTAGTCTGTGAGACGGAGGGAGTATAATGTTTTACAAACAATCACCGCATTATGTAGCTGGCATGATTCATGGCGTTTCGAAGGCCACATCTACAGAAGCTAGCAAGATGCATTTAGTATTTCTTCTTATGAAATGATGCAAGTAGAACTAGTAGTGCATAAACAAGTAAGTAAACAACCATGCATGATCGACATATATATATAGGCTTCGCTGGTTTATAAAAGTAGTACTTACAACTACCTCCGTTACAAGCCGTATTTTGGCTGGTAATTAATATAATTGTATTTCTATTCAAAAGTACTTCACTATGATTATGAGTTCTATCACGTATGTCGCACATTAAATACGTAATCCTAGGTTAAATTCTCGGTTAAAAGAAGCGAAATACGTCTTATTTTTCGGAATGGACCAAGATGCATGTGGCCGCAAGTGCCAGCAGTCACGTGCGTACTGTAGGCGGGCCGCTTCAAGTATCCGCATATGTGTATCGTTCTTTCGCCAACTGATCGAACATACAGACTAGTACTATAGTAATTTAAGCCGGGCGCGCACTCAGGCTCCGGTAACAATGCGCGTACGTTCGTGGCTAACCTAAACCTACACCCGTCAGTAGTTTATTCTTTAGCCAGTGGAGGCGCGCTTTGTTAAGTTGCAACGTACTGTAATTATTAACTCTGAGGCATGGGAGTTTATCATCAACTTGATGTGTAAACCCGGCATTAAAAATTAACAGAACGCCTCCTTGGTGATGGCAAGGGACGGATGCAGCCCGCCGGATGGTTACTATAATGGTGATTAGTACGGCCGGCGGCCGAACGCCGGTGTTTGCTGATGGTGATGTAGATCTACCACACCTCGGCTAGAAGCACAGTAGGCATCGGGGAAAAGCAATCCGAGTCTCGATCAGGAACAGATGCTTGGGAGGGCCCACCTGTAACTCAGATGGGTTTGTCGCGCTCGCCTCGCTCCACGACGAGGAGCCGCCCCCCGAACATGCACGTACAGCCACGACCGACAGGTAGGACCAACGTGGATTCCTCCGGCGATACCCACCTCCACGCCACCGTGTGCTGGTCGCCGACGGCATCGACGAGCGCTATGGCTGGTACACTGCAGCTGGGACCCGCCGCCACATCCTGCCACGCCCGCTTTGCCAGGACGGCAACAGTTCCGTGCTTAGGCAGCAAGACTGACAAGTCGGGCCGGGTGCCAGTGCCAGCAAGTCCCCGCTCCCGTGCACTGCTCCGCCACTTCCTCTTCTTCTCCGTCACGGAGGAGCGGTGGAGATGCCCCACCTTGTCAGTGCCAACCGCTCTACTATATACGGAGATTCTCCTCTTCCTCCTCCCACACCAATCTTGCCGGCGTCCACCGTCTTCGATCTCCACTCCCCACACTAGCGTAGCCATGGAAACCTCCATCTCCTCCTCTCCACTCCGCTGCTCCCATACCCTGACCAACCCGCGACGGAGCCTCAACCCCACCCCACGCCTCTCCCCGTACCCGACCGGCGGCGGCGGCCGAGGCGCGCGCGCTCGACGTGCCGCTCGCGGCGCCCTTCACCATCGCCTGCGCGATGCTCGTCGCCGCCCCCTCCGCACCACTCGGCGCCGTGCTCCGGGACGTCGACGCCGCCCTCTCCAGCCACGCCTTCGCCTCGGTGAGACCACCCCGTCCATGCTCTTCAGATACGACAGACCCCTGTGACCCGTGGCCTCTTAGGGGAAGGAGCACCCGGGTTATGGTCCACCAACACAGCATCAGGAGTCTTGGGCGGTCCAGCCACCACCACTTTGTCAATTTCGAAGAAAAAATCATAAAAATTGTCTCCAAGGCATGCTTCAGCAACAGCTGGGATCTTCTCCACATCCCTGCACCCGACAAGCACCCTAACAAACTCTGGCTTATGCAAAGTGGATCCATTCAATTCCAGTCAAACACCAATCAGAGACCCAATATAGAACATGTTTGCCTCATTTCTCTTGTCAAGCGGTATGTTACTGATACGAACCCAAGCTTTCTGCAAAACAGCCTTCGCGCCAACAGACGCAGTCCACACAGATAATCTGACAGTAGCCTCTACAGACTTTAGCTTCATACATTCGCCATAGTACACCGCACTCTGCACCTCTCTCGCCGTCGGGAACCTCATGATATACTGGTTAGGTCCAATAGGCCTTGCGGTGCACCTCCAACTATCACCAAAAAAGGTGTTAAACTCTCTCTCTCTAGGTCCCTGGAAGAAGCAAAACCTTCAATGACAGTAATCACAACACTGCTTGACCTCTCCTTACTCTGCTTCGCCGAGCTAGCATCAGGCATGAAGAAGAACCCCAATCCAGGTGTCTGGAAACCACACATAGAAGGAATACACTCCCAGGGAAGAGTTGCTTGACACACTTGAGAAATATGGCCCAAAACCTTGCATCTCTCGCATCTAATAGAAGGGCATCTGGCAGGAAGATGACCAGAGAGGTTGCAATTAGCGCAATAGGGTTTCTCACCAGCATCAACATAATAATCCGCGTGAGGTTCCTTTCCACCTCCTGCAGAACCAGATCCAGGAGTATCTGCGCTCTTCTGCCCCATGGAAATCCCCTTCGCAGCTTGCTCCCACCTATCGCTGGAATTGAGCGAGCCAGAACCCTTTCCGGAGTTCGAAGAAACCGCGGGGTGTCGCGGTTGTTCCTATGCCAGACGTGGTTGCGCCCGCGGTCGCGGCCCGCGCCTCCCCCGCGACCACCACCAAACCTGCCAGCCGCCCCTCCACCACGGCCTCCCCCTCCGCCACCGAAACGCGCCGCAGAACCGAAATCCCCTCCTCGCCCAACACCAGCCCCCCTCCCGCCATGAATCTGGACGGGGAAGCTACCACTTGAGCGAAGGAGCGTGGATCTCCAGCCACCTTGCCATGCCACCAACCAAAGGAATCGCTCGTCGGGATTCTAAGTGAGGAAACCCTAGATCCCGTCCAGAAATGTTCGAGAAGAGAGGAGAGGTCGAAACCGGCGGCGGAGACCGGTATATATGCAGCGGTATTACCTAGACCTACATGTCGGTCTCCGCCATTGACGAACCTCGAAAACTCCCCTCCGTATCCTCCACTCGCCTTGGCCCGTTCTGTAGCGTTTGGGCCAAACCAGCCCGATACGCCCGCCCTAACTAGATCAGACACCGCGCGCGACGCGCAGGGCCTCGCTCCAAGGATCCCCTCCACCGCGGGAATGGGCCGCCGGCGTCCGGGATCGAGATGATGACCGCCGCGCGGTCGCGCCATCGCCGCCCCGAAAAGCTCAGAGATAGACGTAGGACAAACCATCCGCTTTTCCTCTCCGAATATCTGTCTACTAGACATGTTCTAGTGCATGATAACAGTCAAACACATGTCTAGGTACATTTTATCTAGAAAAAACACCGTGCACTCTCAGCTGTCTATAGTAATACCAGTTGCACATGCACGTTACGTGGCTAACCTAAACCTACACTCGCCAGTAGTTTATTCGTCCGCTGCGTCGGTAGAAGCTGCGATGTACTGCTACCCTTGCTAGAGGCATCCGAGCTTATATATCATCAACTTGGTGTAAACCTGCGTTTTAAAATTAACAGAACGCCTCGTTGGTGATCATCAAGGTGGTGGGCTCCGAATGGATTACTATAATGGTGATTAGTACGGCCGGCGGCCGAACGTCATTAACAAGCAGATTTGTGTGGTTGTTTGCTGATGGTGGGGAATCGACCCGGTTGACAGCGACAACGTGTGTAGATCAGATCTACAGTACGCCAGACATCAACTAGAAGCACAGAGTAGGCATCGGGAAAAAGCAACCGGGCCCGCGAGGAGGGCGCACCTGTCAGTGAGCTGGGTTTGTCGCGTCTCGGAGCCGCCCCCGAACATGCACGTACAGCCACGACTGACAGGTAGGACCAACCTGGATTCCTCCGGCGATCCCCACCTCCACGCCACCGTGTGCTGGTCGCCGACGGCATCGACGAGTTCCCCCGGACACTGCACCTGGGCCCCACCGCCGCATGCTGCCACGGCCCGCTTTGCCAGGACGGCAACAGTTCCGTGCGGAGTTGCACGACTGACACGTCGGGCCCAGGAGCCAGTGCCACCAACTCCCCCGCTCCCGTCCACTGCTCCGCCACCACCTCCTCCTCCTCCTCTTTCTCCGTCACGGAGGAGCAGTGGAGACGCCACAGCCCGTCCCACTGCCACCTGACCCCACCATGTCTGCGCACGAGGTGCCAACCGCTCTGCTATATACCGAGATCGGCTCTCACCTCCACCTCGTCTTCGGCTTCCCACACAATCTCGCCGCCGTCCGCCGCATCTTGTCTCCACTTCTCCAGTCCCCACCCAAGTGTGGCCATGGAAACCTCCATCTCCTCCTCCACCTCTTCCTCCCCTCTCAGCTTCTCCCATCCCCCAACCAACCCGAGACCGAGCCTCAACCCCACCCCACGCCTCTCCCCATCCCCAGCCGGCGGACGACGCCAGTCCGCCCTCGCCACCCGCCTCCGCACCATTTCGCCCTCGCCCACCCCGTCCCCTCCGACGCCGCCGCCCATGGAGGCCTTCGGCTTCGACGCCCTCAAGGACACCTTCTCCGTCGACGTCGCCGCGGCCGACGCGCGCCCGCTCGACGTGCCGCTCGCGGCGCCCTTCACCATCGCCTCCTCCCGCCTCGACGCCGTCTCCAACGTCGCCGTAAGGGTCGAGCTCTCCAGCGGCGCCGTGGGGTGGGGCGAGGCCCCCGTCCTGCCGTCCGTCACCGCCGAGGACCAGCCCGCGGCGCCTCGCCGCCGTCGCCCGCGCCTGCGAGCTGCTCGCCGCCGCCCCCTCCGCGCCACTCGGCGCCGTGCTGCGGGACGTCGCCGCCGCGCTCCCCGGGCACGCCTTCGCATCGGTGAGACCACCTCCTCCATGCTCTGTTTCAGTCTTTATAATAGTTCCACAGTTTCACAAGACAGGAGTGTGATTCGCGTTGAAAACTCTGATACCACCTGAGAGAGTGAATTCTTCAGAGTTCAGACGATGGCGAATTGAAGTTTAGACGCTAGGCTTTCCATGATGTAGATGGCCTTTATGCTATATACTAACTGAACTGGTCACAGCTTACATCCAAAATCTGAGAGTTTCAGTTCGTAGAGTTTGATCCTTCTACTAGTCCACTTAAAACCGGTTAAGTTGTTTACCATGGAAATTAGTCAAATGTTTTGATCTGCTACTTTTATTTACTCAACTGTTTGGATACAAGAATTGTCCTCTGACGCTTATTTGTTTGTGCTTTTTCTCCAACGAAGGCCAGAGCAGGAGTGGAGATGGCACTCATCGACGCGGTCGCCAACAGCATCCGCATACCGCTGTGGAGATTGTTCGGCGGGGCATCAAACGTTGTGACCACGGACATCACGGTATGCTCACCAAACTATTCTCTGCAGTGACTGAAGCGTGCTTTCGGTTTTGCTTTATCAGAATTCTTAATCTTCATCTGTTTCTGAGTCTAGATTCCAATTGTGGCCCCAAATGAGGCCGCTCAATTGGCTGCCAAGTACCGGGGGCAAGGGTTTCAGACCCTGAAGCTCAAAGTGGGGAAGAACTTGAACTCAGACATAGAGGTTCTCAAGGCCATACGGCTCGTCCATCCGGACTGCTCGTTTATCTTGGATGCAAATGAAGGATACACTGCAAATCAAGCGATTGAAGTTCTTGACAGACTAAACGGTTTGTGCTCCTGCACATTTCACTTTACTATACAAACTCACGGTTTTGTTATTTCCTCAATATGTTAAGCCTTTTTATCTATTTCATTAATGCCCTAGCCATTTCGAAGTTATCCGGTGTTTCAACTAACTAAGTCATTTTGCCCACTAATTTGCTTATTTCAGAAATGGGAGTGACTCCTGTACTCTTTGAGCAACCGGTTCATAGAGACGATTGGGAAGGTCTCCGCCACGTCAGTGTTGCTGCTATGGACAGATACGGAGTTGCTGTTGCTGCTGATGAGAGCTGTCGGAGTTTACTTGATGCTCAGAAAATAATACATGGAAATCTTGCTCATGTTATCAACATCAAACTGGCAAAGATGGGGGTTCTTGGAGCCCTCGAAGTAATTGCTGCCGCTAGAAAAGCTGGTATTGCACTTATGATTGGCGGTATGGTCGAGACTAGGATTGCCATGGGCTTTGCTGGTCATCTGGCTGCTGGCCTCGGTTGTTTCAGGTTGGTTAATTGGTTAAATTTCTCTGCAAAATATCATTTTTTTTTTGTAACTAAAGGCAGTGTCGCTAGGAAGTTCAAACTGGAAATGATGGTACAATGATCACTAGGTAGTTCAAACTGGAAATTATTGTACAATGTCACATCAGGTGCTAAAATGGTCCTTCCCCTGTTTTGGTTGCAGTTTTATTGACCTGGACACACCTCTTTTATTGTCTGAAGATCCAGTCTACGGTGGCTATGAAGGTAGGCTTGGAAACATGTTACTTCATTCATAGACGCAGTTTTGCTTTCAGCTTTGTTTCTATTAATTTAACGGATGTTTCTGTCCAAGATTTCGTTTTAGAAAACCTTCACATTGTTAAAATATGTTATTACTGCAAGTATTTCTTTTGTTATGAAGAATGATTATGCTGCCCTTACTGATGCTCATGCTCCGATGTTTGGAATCATAATTCTGCTAGACTTTTTGTTTGTTTCAAAAGCTATTCTTGATCTTCGAAGTAAATCAGATGACTACCTCTCGTATTTAGTTTCAACTTCTTGGCTTACAAATATTTCTTTCATCAGCTTCTGGACCTCTCTACAAGTTTACCAATGCTCGTGGCCATGGTGGCTTTCTTCACTTGGACAACAATAATGGATGGGTATGTCCCAGCTCATTCATGTTTTACTCAACTCAACCTGATATCCCCTGTAAATTTTTAGATTTTTCTAGTAATCAAATTTGTAATCAACCTAAATATGACCGAACAGAAGCTACTTTGTATAACAGAATAGGCCTGAGAGTTGTGAATTTAGTGAGGTATATATGTAAATTACTGAACTATGTGATTTTTTTTTTTCAGAAATGAACAGGGTCAAGGCTTCCTTGGTTCTCCCAGAACTTCTTAATATCACCATATCCAGTTCAGAGATGTCTCGAGCTGAAATCAAACACTCTTAAGCTAAATTTCTAGCTTCAAAAGTTCCATCTATGTACTGTTGTAAGTCCAGTGAGGCCTAGCATATTTGATCAGGCTGTAGATAACAGATTCAGAAGGCCAGTTCGGCTGACACCGTTGTTGTATCCAAATGGTTCAGTAAATTGTATCCCAAGAAATAATCATTGGATGGGGTCAGGAGGATGGATGTTTTCTTAGAAGAAAAGGGCCTCGCCCCAGCTCAAATGAAGAAACCATACATCATTCTGTTCTACACGAAAGCTCCAGGGGGAATAGAGAGGCATACCTACCCTTTTCACCAACTGTCAGGGACACAACGCCTCAAAACAGCAGAAAAACAGATAAAGTTTTAGAGCATCTCTAGCAGGCCCCTATCCTTCTGACCTCTAAAAGCGGGATACGGGTCGAGTTTTGCCGATTCGAGTTTTCTTGTAAAAACGAATATTTCATTCAATGTCTTTTTTTTCCCTAGCCATCCTTTTACCCAAATCACACACAGAGACAAGTGCTAGACGGAAGGACTAGACGCAAATACTAGTCAGAAAAGAGCTCAAGAAAATGAATCCTAGTCAGGCTGGCCGCGGATCTGGGAGCTTGGCACGCTCCACGATGGCTGGTCGGACGAAGCCCGGCCGGTCAAACAAGCTAAGACTACTCATAGTGGGGAGTATCATATGGTAGTATCATGTATATGATACTAGTCTATAGTGAGTAGTAACATGTTTGTGGTATCATAGACTAGTGCATTTATTAGGCCATAAACACATCTTTTCTTGGCATGCGTTATGTTACGGTATCTACCTATGATACCACTACCACCTCTCTCATCATTAATTGCAGTGCCACATCAGATTTTTGCCAACATGGCATGCATGATACTACTTATGATACTCCCACTATGGCTAGTCTAACGCATGAAGCGCATGAAGCCCCAGGCACGAATCCCGGCCGATCAAACAAGCAACGCACAATGTCCCCGATGAAGCTTGAAGCATGAAGCCTAGGCACGTAACACGAAGCTGGCGACGAGACATGGACAAAACGGGCAGGTATGTTGGTACAGACGTGTCTCGGCGCAACAATTGCCAATTTTTATACAGAAATTTAATATTTTGTCGGAGATGTGAGAAATGGCTGGAGTTTTGGGCACGGACGATGGCGTGAGGAAAATTCGGCCAGTTCCAGCTAGTTCGTGACTCGTATACTACCGTCCAACCCCTGTACATACAGGTTTTAGACTTGCATTTTCGGTGGCCTCTAAACTGTTTACGGGTCGACAAATATTTGCGGTCTCAAAACCGTAAAGTCGTCGGAGTTTTACAGGTTTAACCCCAGATACAGCGAGAGATGCTCTTAGAAGAGGAAAAAAAAAGGAGGGGAACCCCAAGTACCCTTTTTATTACAGAACGAGGAAATAAATGCATATTCTGCGAGCGCGGCTGCAGCTAGTGGGGGAGTTAGGTGTCAATGACAACTAAGCGCCCATCGACATCCACCAGCCTTGAGCGATTTCTCTTCCGGGCGCATCGCCAGCTCCTCGGTAGTTGTTTTCCACGCCCGGTCTTCATCCCTTTCAGGCAGTGAGTAGGGCGCCAGTTCCAGGTCTTTCTCGGTGAGGTTCTTCAGAGTCAGCCAGGTTTCGGCCACAGCAAAAGAGGAGGTACATGAGACAAGTGTTCCAGCTCCTTCACCACCACGACCACGTTGCTTCTTGTATCCTCGGAGAACAGGACCTGCCACTGTGACAGTAAAAGTGTCGTCGATCTCCACATCCCCTGCAAACCAAAATAGGGTGTTCGGTCAAAATATGAGTCATTTCTGGTAGTCCAGATGATCTACAAAATAGCAGCATGTACAACATTATGGAGCATAAACTTTTTCTCACAGAGCCACATGATAGCAATATAGAGGAAAGGGATAACTATATTGTCTATATTCACACTACAAGAAATGTGTTGATACATGACGTTCTCGCAATGACAGTGAACGAAATCGTCATAGAGTTGTGAAGATTTCAAACAAGATCGTCGTAAGTTGTTTGAGTGGATAAAAACCTTGTAAAATAACGATGATTTGAGTTAAAAATGTCGTATCCGTATAAGATGAAATCATCATAACCGGAGCATGTGATCTAAGGCCTTACTTTTTAGCAGATCACGACAAATATAAATCGTCACAACGCTTAAACGTAGATACATTTATGGAACTGGATTACCACATCATCGATTTTTTCCTACGTGTCACTATGGGTCAGTGTCTACTTGTGATTTTTGTGCTTACGTGTCAATCCATAGTTTCACTTACTACCAACGACATATGGGGCCAGTCCCACAAACTACTACACATGCACCTGACATGGCACCTGACGTGCGTGGCCCGTGGCACTGATGACCCACAAGTATAGGGGGTGTATCGTAGTACTTTCGATAAATAAGAGTGTCGAACCCAACGAGGAGCAGAAGGTGTTGACAAGCATTTTCGATGAAGGAATAACTGTAATACTGAAAGATAAATTTATAGGCGTTTTTGATATTGCAGATAAATAAAATGCGAGTAAATAAAATGCAATAATAATAATTGCAACAAGTGGCCCAATTCTTTCTTCAGAAAAGGACAAGTCGGTGGGTTTACTTATGATTAACAAACGTTTTCGAGGACACACGGGAGGTTTCTGTCAAGTGCTTTTGTTCCATGCCGCTGAATAATATTTAGTGTTTTGATAAGTGTTGTGTGGGTGAACCTATGCTAATGTACCGTCCCATTCAAGACTAATACATACTTGTGATTATACCCCTTGCAAGCATCCGCAACTACAAGAAAGTAATTAAAAAATAAATCTAACCACAACTTTAAACTCCGGGATCCTACGCTCCCTCGCGTAATGGTTTTCTAACGGGGGTTTAGGTTTCTGTCACTCCGGCAACTCCCCAATTAGTAGCCAAATACACGATGCATTCCCCTAGGCACATAAATGGTGAAGTATCATGTAGTCGACGTTCACATGACACCACTAGAAGATAACACCACAACTTAAATATCAAACCATTAAATATTACTCAACATCACTTCACTACTAACAACTTGACTTCTCCCATGTCCTCAAGAACAACACGAACTACTCACAAGACATCATATGAATCATGATCAGAGGTGATATAATGGTGATAAACAATCTGGACATAAACCTAATCCAATGGTTTCACTCAATAGCATCAACTACAAGTAGTAATCAACACCGGGAAAGTTTCCCCTGTGAAATAGACAAGATGCAACCCTAGATGTTACAACGGAACAGAGTGGAGCTGAGGGTGATGATGGCGGAGATGATGATGATGACGATGATGATCCCAATGAGGTCCAGCTCGATAAAGGTGACGATGGTGATGATTTCCCCCCTTCGGGAAGGAATTTCCCCGGTAGATTTCTCCCTGCCGGAGAGGTTTTCTCTCTTTGTTTTTTTCCGTCCCGCAGAGACGGCGGAAAGACTCCTCGATGATTCTCCATGTCTTAGGGTTCCCGGGGGATGAAGTACGTCGAAGGGGCAAGCCAGAGGTGGGCCCAGGGCCTCCTCACCACCCCCAGGCGTGGCCAGAGGTGGGCCCGCGCCTGCACATGGTGAGGGCCCTTGGTGGCCCTCCTCCGGCTCCCCTTTTGGCTTCCTCCGTCTTCGGGTGAAATAGGAACTTTCCGATGATTTCCGGGGTGCTCTGATCTTCGCGAATATGGTATCCTGACGCTCCGTTTTCCAGCAGAATTCTGACCGGGGTTCAACTCTCCAATTATTGGAAAACATGCAAAATATGTGAAATAACATAAATATCATGCTCCAATATGAAATATATCAATGAATAACAGCAAATTATGATGTAAAATAGTGATGCAAAATGGACGTATCAACTCCCCCAAGCTTATACCTCGCTTGTCCCCAAGCGAAACTGAACTCAGTAAACATGACCACTGGTTTATGGAGTGAAGAGTCGATAAATAAAATACGGACAAGAAGCATCACATTTATCTATGCACCAATCATTATAGACAACAACTTCCGCTCATATAACTTAACTTGAAACAAGTAATGGGAGTCACAAACAAAGATGCAAAAGAGAGAATCAAAATTGGTGATGGCAAACTTCTTTCTTGGTCAGAGAACATTTAATGATATCATACTTATCTTAGGTGAAGTCTTCATAACAAGGCTTATATTGAAGAGCTTAACATGTTTAATTATAACAATCCTCTTATAGTGATTCATAGCTTTCAAAGTAATATTCATTCAGATAATAAAGCATGTGCTAAACAAAGAAGGATAGAAAACATGATTGAATAAATCAACATATAGATGGTGAGATCACAAAAACTCAAATGCTTGCTGGAGATAGAAAGGAATGGGTTTACTGACTCAACATAAAACTAAAGGATAGGCCCTTTGCAGAGGGAAGCATTGATCACTCATGTGCTAGAGCTTTTATTTTGTAAAACAAAGGTATAAAAGTTTGACACTCCTCCCATCCATCTTACACAAACCATGGCTAACCGAATCCTCGGTTGCCAGCCAACAATTACAAACCATGGAGGAGTGTCTAATTTTGAGAGAGGTGTATGTTTATGTCAACGAATGGCAAACAGAAAATACAGTACGTCACAAGCCAACTAGACTTCACAAGAGCGGCTCCTATTGAAGGACGCAACTGGTATAGAAGGTCATCCCTCTTTCTCTTTTGTTTACACAATTATGCTTTGACTGATAAATCAGGGGCAAAAAGAGTGAAGAGAATTTGTATTATTATTTGGGGCTGGGAACCCCGCTGCCAGCTCTTCTAGTATTTGGATAAGCGGATGAAACCACTAGTCCAGGTGTGTGAGTCCAATCAACAAGTGAGATAAAGATTCTCTATTTGCGTCCTCATGAGCTAAAACAGGAACACAAAACATGGTTAATTTTGAAGGTTTTAAAGGTAACACATGAGCAATTTACTTGGAGTGGCGGTGAAATACCACGTGCAGGAAGGTATGATGGACACAAATGGCAAGGTTTTGGGGATCAAGGTTTGGATGCATGAGAATCATTCCCTCTCAGTACAGGGTTTTTGGCTTGCAAGGCTGGGTAGCAAGCATAAGCGTTGAGGGAAAACAAACAATATACATATGATAAAACCAATCATGCAATCTTCATTGAAATCCCAAGCGATCTTAACTTGTGAATACTAAGTTTATGAGATAATAGGAAAATTCCTCTTTCTTATACTAGCATCTCAAAATATTATTTCTATTGACCCAAGCTAAGTTTGCCAAAACCAACTAGATTAACTTGATGATCTCCAGAGTGACACCAAATACTAACAACAAGCTCAACCATATGACAGAAATTGAAACTAAAATAAGGTGTACATAAAGTAAATGATGAAACTTCTCATTAATATTTCAAACCGGCAACTCACACCAACGGATACAATGATAACCAACTAAGGAGAGATACTTCCATACTGCAGACCATCCTATATGATAGCTTCTCTACTCATGATATGACTGTACTGAAAAAGTAAAAAGACGAAAGATAGTGATATGATACCGTGGCACTCCCCCCAAGCTTGGAACAAGCCGAGGGGATGCCAAAACCAATGACAAATTATTTCTTCGGTGGTGACGACGAATCCTCTTCATCATCAGACTTCCAAGGTAATGTTATTTTATGGTGATCCAAATTCATATGAAGATAAAGGAAAGTTCGGCCTTCGCTACGCGGAGGCCCGCCCGCGGTACGGTACGAGTCGATACCGAGTTGGAGTTGGATACACAGTTACCGACCTAGTTAGGTCAGGACCGCCTTTATATACCTCTTGTAAGCCGTCGCACGGGATAAGCCATACATTGTAAATCCCGGCGCGATTGTAACCTCACCCAAAATAGTGAAGTATTGCTGGCTGGCGCCCGTGGTTTTTTCTCTTCCTCATTGGAAGGGTTTTCCACGTTAAAATCTCGTGTCCCCGTTGGTTCGATCTTGCTTAATTTCATCGTTGTTTTGCTATTGCGTGTAACAAGTGGTATCAGAGCCCTGTTTCAGATTAGGGATTCGCGATGGCATCGATGAAGTTTGATCTACCGTTGCTGGACTACAAGACGAGGTTTTCTCTGTGGCAAGTAAAGATGCGTGCGGTTCTGTCGCAAGCATCGGATCTTGATGAGGCGCTGGATTCTTTCGGGAATAAGGAAGCCAAGGCTTGGACTGCCGATGAGAAACGCAAAGATCGTAAGGCTTTGTCGTTGATTCAGCTTCATCTGTCTAATGATATATTGCAAGAGGTGCTGTTGGAGAAATCCGCGGCTGAGTTGTGGGTCAAGCTGGAATCGATCTGCATGTCAAAAGATCTCACCAGCAAGATGCACGTAAAGATGAAGCTGTTCTCGCTCAAGATGCAAGATGGTGGTTCTGTCATGAGCCACTTGTCGATCTTTAAGGAGATCGTGTCCGACCTAGTGTCGATGGAGGTAAAATATGATGATGAAGACTTAACTCTTCTGTTGTTATGTTCGCTGCCTAGCTCTTTTACAAACCTGCGTGATACCCTACTGTTAAGCCGCGATGAACTAACCCTCGCGGAAGTTTGTGAGGCCCTGCAGACCAGGGAAAAGATGAAAGCTATGGTGCAGTCTAACCCATCGTCCTCCAAAGGCGATGCATTGCAGGTTCGAGGCAGAACAGAGCAGCGAGATAACAACTACAACGACAACAACAGAGATAAAAGTAGGGGCCGTTCAAAGTCCAAAGGACGAGACAAGTTCTGCAGGTACTGTAAGAAAACCAATCACACCATTGATGATTGCTGGAAGGTGCAGAACAAAGAGAAAAGGAACGGCACATACCAACCGAAAAATAAATCTGACGGTAATGGTAATGGTACTGGTAAGGCTGCTGTTGTTGCTGGTGATAATAGTTCGGATGGTGAATGCTTAGCTGTTTTTACTGCATGTGTTACCCGTGATGATGAGTGGATTCTTGATACTGCTTGTTCGTTTCATATTTGCTGTAACAAAGAATGGTTCAGTTCTTATGAAGCTGTGCAGACTGGAGATTTTGTGCGTGTGGGGAACGACAACAAATGTCACATTGTTGGCGTTGGATCTGTTCAGATCAAGACCCATGGAGGGATGACACGTACATTGACGGGAGTGAAACACATACCATCCATGGCGAGAAATTTGATCTCGCTGAGTACCCTTGATTGTGACGGGTACAAATATGCCGGAGGGGATAAACGCCTGAAGGTATCAAAAGGTTCTCTCATTGTTATGATTGGTGATATGAATTCTGCCAAGTTATATATTCTTAGAGGTAGCACTTTGTCTGGTACTGCTGCTGTTATTACTAATGATGATGCAAGTACAACTAACCTCTGGCATAAGCGGCTTGGACACATGAGTGAACATGGTATGGCAGAATTGGTGAAGAGAGAACTGCTAAAGAACTGCAATATGAGTAAGTTGCCGTTCTGTGAACACTGCGTGTTTGGTAAGCATAAGAGAGTTAAGTTCAATGCTTCCGTTCATAGCACTAAAGGTACATTGGATTATGTACATGCTGATTTATGGGGGCCCTCACGTAAGCCCTCTTATGGTGGTGCTCGTTATATGCTTACTATCATTGATGATTACTCTAGAAGAGTTTGGCCTTATTTTATGAAAACTAAGGATGATACTTTTGCTGCTTTTAAAGAGTGGAACATTATGATTGAAAAGCAAACTGAGAGAAAGGTGAAGGTGTTTCGTACTGACAATGGTGGCGAATTTTGTTCGCATGCTTTTGATGATTATTGTGTGCAGGAAGGCATTGTCAGGCACCACACCATCCCATACACACCTCAGCAGAATGGTGTAGCTGAGCGGATGAATAGGACGATCATCTCCAAAGCTCGCTGCATGTTGTCCAACGCCCGCATGAATAGGCGTTTTTGGGCTGAGGCTGCCAACACTGCCTGCTACTTGATCAACAGGTCACCATCCATCCCTCTTGACAAGAAAACTCCTATTGAGGTATGGTCTGGTGAGTCAGCTGATTATTCACAACTGAAAGTTTTTGGTTGCACTGCCTATGCTCATGTTGATAATGGAAAATTAGAGCCTAGAGCTATTAAGTGCTTATTTCTTGGTTATGGTTCTGGAGTAAAAGGATATAAGTTGTGGAACCCGGAAACCAAAAAGACTTTCTTTAGCAGGAGTGTTGTGTTTAATGAATCTGTCATGTATGAGGACAGTTTGTCAACTGATGTTATGCCTGATTCTTCTGATGAGGACGAACCACGAGTTCGTTTGCAGGTGGAGCTAGACCACCTGGATGAGGAGGAAACTGAAATTGATGAGGAGGATATTGTGCCGCCCTCACCTCCTATTGTGCAGCAAGAAAATTTGTCTATTGCAGAGCGCAGAGAGAAGAGGAATAAAGGACCTCGTACTCGTTTAATTGAGGAATGTGATGTTGTTTATTTTGCTCTAAGTTGTGCAGAACAGGTGGAGAATGATGCTGAACCTGCTACATATAATGAAGCTATTGCTTCGGTTGATCGTGACAAGTGGATTGGTGCAATGCACGAAGAGATGCAATCACTTGAGAAGAATGGCACATGGGATATTGTGCGCTTGCCTAAACAAAAGAAGGCCGTCCGCTGTAAGTGGATATTCAAAAGAAAGGAGGGCTTATCTCCCAGTGAGCCTCCAAGGTTTAAGGCAAGGTTAGTAGCAAAATGTTTCAGTCAGATTCCAGGAGTGGATTATAATGATGTGTTCTCACCTGTTGTCAAGCATAGTTCTATTCGTACTTTCTTTAGTATTGTTGCTATGCATGATCTTGAGCTTGAGCAGTTAGATGTGAAGACTGCGTTTTTGCATGGAGAACTTGAGGAGGAAATATACATGGACCAACCTGAAGGGTTCATAGTGCCTGGTAAAGGGGATTTCGTGTGCAAGCTAAAGAAGTCTCTTTACGGTTTGAAACAGTCTCCTCGACAATGGTATAAAAGGTTTGATTCTTTTATGATGTCACATGGTTTTAAGAGGTCTGAATATGATAGCTGTGTGTACATTAAATTTGTTGATGAATCACCTATATACTTGCTGCTATATGTTGATGATATGTTAATTGCTGCCAAGAGCATGAAAGAAATCACTACATTGAAGAAACAATTGAGTAGTGAGTTTGAGATGAAGGATCTTGGTCCTGCTAAGAAAATTCTAGGTATGGAAATTTCAAGAGACAGAAAATCTAGATTGCTATTTCTTAGTCAGGAGAATTACATTAAGAAAGTCCTTCATCGTTTTAATATGCATGATGCAAAGTCTGTTAGTACTCCAATTGCTTCACACTTCAAGTTGTCCGCATTGCAATGTCCTACTACTGACAAAGATATTGAGAATATGTCACGAGTTCCTTATGCTAGTGCTGTTGGTTCCTTAATGTATGCCATGGTGTGTTCTCGGCCTGATTTATCATATGCTATGAGTTTGGTCAGTCGATACATGGCTAATCCTGGTAAAGAACATTGGAAAGCTGTTCAGTGGATTTTCAGGTACCTTCGCGGCACATCCAAAGCTTGCTTGAAGTTTGGCAAGACTGGTGAGGGACTCGCAGGCTATGTGGATTCAGATTATGCTGCCGACTTGGATAAGAGGAGATCCCTCACAGGTTATGTGTTTACGATTAGTGGATGTGCCGTTAGCTGGAAGGCAACCTTGCAGGGTGTTGTTGCACAATCTACTACTGAGGCTGAGTATATGGCTATTGCTGAAGCATGCAAAGAGGCAGTTTGGTTAAAAGGTTTGTTTGCTGAGCTTTGTGGAGATGATACTTGCTTTAACCTATTTTGCGACAGTCAGAGTGCAATTTACCTTACTAAGGATCAGATGTTCCATGAGAGAACAAAGCACATTGATGTCAAGTACCATTATGTGCGTGATGTTGTTGCACAAGGTAAGCTGAAGGTATGCAAGATCAGTACTCATGATAATCCTGCTGATATGATGACAAACCCAGTTCCTATTTCTAAGTTTGAGCTTTGCTCGAGCTTAGTTGGTATCACTGCTTAGCCCAAGAGGCTATTTGGCGCCGAAGGTGTTTTTCTTTGTGTGTTTCAGGTGAAGGTTCTCATTTATGCTACAAGACGGAATTTGTCTCAAGGTGGAGTGTTATTTTATGGTGATCCAAATTCATATGAAGATAAAGGAAAGTTCGGCCTTCGCTACGCGGAGGCCCGCCCGCGGTACGGTACGAGTCGATACCGAGTTGGAGTTGGATACACAGTTACCGACCTAGTTAGGTCAGGACCGCCTTTATATACCTCTTGTAAGCCGTCGCACGGGATAAGCCATACATTGTAAATCCCGACGCGATTGTAACCTCACCCGAAATAGTGAAGTATTGCTGGCTGGCGCCCGTGGTTTTTTCTCTTCCTCATTGGAAGGGTTTTCCACGTTAAAATCTCGTGTCCCCGTTGGTTCGATCTTGCTTAATTTCATCGTTGTTTTGCTATTGCGTGTAACAGGTAAAGCCTGTCCGTCAACAAACGATGACGTGGTCTCCAATATCCTGAAACTTACAGCAGAACGTATGCGTTTAAACCTGGCCTCATACTCGCAGTTTTGATTCTGCACAACATAGAGTTGTGCTTGCAGATTGTGGGTGGTCTTGTGGAGAGAGAGAATTTCATCCAAAAGCTATGTGGTCTCCTTCTTGTGCTCAACAATCAGCTATGCGTTCATCCTATAGATTATGTCCACTTTAATCTCCGCCACCTTCTTGTACCTAAAAACTTCTTGTTCTATCTCTTCCATCCTTGCTTCCAGGCTGCCTTCTCCTTTAGGACCTTGAAAATCCTCTTGCTGCACCTTCCCGTCCTTGAGCAGCAACTCTTTGGGATGCATCTTCAACTCCTCCAGGTATGGGTTGACGAAATTATCAAATAAACCGTCCTTGGAGGGTTTAGAGGAAGACATCGTGGCCCTAGATCTGAAAATAATTCTGGCAAAAACAGCTCGAAACAAAAACACGACGAGAAAACGATATACGGACCTCGGGGGTCCGGGGGATTATATAGCAAAAAGTTTCATAACGAAAGGAAAGTAATGGGTGAAAACGGGTTGGAGACGGACTCCGAGGCATCCTCACCATAGCCAGGCGCGGCCAGGGCCGGGTGGGCCCGCGCATGGGCATGGTGAGGAGCCTCCGGGCTCCGTCTTTGCCTCGTTTCCGGCTCATAATTTTTCATATTTTCCAAAAACAGTAAAAATAAAAGTTTTAAGATGTTTCGCAAACATTTTCTTACTAAAACTAATACCTATTCAAAAACTGACTCTGCAGTTTTTGAAATATGCTTCCTAATAAATTCCTCCAGGATCATGGCTCGAATAAAATCAACATTTTCATTATAAGGATCTCCAGAAATATAATGCTTGAGTCTTTGGCCATTCACCACTTGTGAAGTGTTGTCTTCAAGGGAAACAATTTTAATTGCCCCCGAACGATATACCTATTCGATAACAAAAGTTCCTTCCCATCTCGAGTGTAATTTTACTGCAAAAAATCTGAGACAAGACCTATACAATAGCACTTTGTCACCAACATGAAACTCTCTTTTAATAATTCTCTTATCGTGCCACCTTTTAACTTTATGTTTAAAGAGCTTAGCATTTTCATATGCTTCACTCCTCCATTCATCTAAAGAACTTAAGTCAAGCAACCTTTTCTTACCAGCAAGTTTAAAATCTATATTTAGGTCTCTCACTGCCCAATAAGCTTTGTGTTCTAATTCTAGGGCAAGTGACAAGATTTTCCATAAACCATTTTATAAGGAGACATGCCCATGGGATTTTTATAAGCAGTTCTATAAGCCCAGAGAGCATCATTTAATTTCCTAGCCCAAATTTTTCTAGATTTTTTAATAGTCTTTTGCAAGATAGATTTGATTTCTCTATTTGATAATTCTACTTTCCCACTAGTTTGAGGATGATAGGGTGAGGCAATTCTATGATTAACATCATATTTAGCAAGAGTCTTTCTAAAACCACCATGAATAAAATGAGAACCCCCATCAGTCATAAGATATCTAGGCACATCAAAACCTAGGGAAAATAATGTCTTTAAGCATTTTTAATGTGGTTTCACCATCAGCACTTTTAGTAGGTATAGCTTCTACCCATTTAATAACATAATCAACAACAACAAGAATATGAGTGTAGCCTTGTGAAGGAGGGAAATGACCCATAAAGTCAAAACCCCAACAATCAAATGGTTCAATAACAACAGAATAATTCATAGGCATTTCATTACGTCTAGAAATATTTCCAACCCTTTGACATTGATCACAAGATAAAATAAACTTTCTAGCATCTTTAAAGAGATTAGGCCAATAAAAACCTGATTGTAGAACCTTATGTGCAGTCCTCTCTCCAGCGTGATGTCCTCCATAAGAACTACTATGACATTCTATCAATATCTCTCGTTGTTCATTTTCATAAACACATCTTCGCATAATACCATCAACACCTTCTTTATATAAGTGTGGGTCATCCCAAAAATAATGCCTCAAATCATAGAAGAATTTTCTTTTTTGCTGAGCTGTAAAGGTAGGAGGCAAATACTTGGAAACAATAAAGTTGGAATAATCAGCATATCATGGACTCTCTTGAGAGCTCACTTTTATTGCAGCCAACTGTTCATTAGGAAAACTATCATTAACAGGAATAGGATCATCAGAGATATTTTCTAATCTAGACAAATTATCAGCAACAAGATTTTCAGCATCCTTCCTATCCACAATTTGTAAATCAAACTCTTGTAAGAGAAGCACCCATCTAATAAGCCTAGGCTTAGCATCTTTCTTTTCCATAAGGTACTTAATAGCAGCATGATCAGTATGAATAGTAAATGTACAGCTAGGAACTCTTTCTCAGTGGTAGCATAATTCTTTTAAGCAGCATCAAGAGTTTTACTAGCATAATGAATAACATTTAACTTCTTATCTACCCGCTGTCCAAGAAAAGCACCTACATCATAATCACTAGCATCACATAATTTCAAACGGTAAATTCCAATCAGGGGGTTGAACAATAGGGGCAGATATTAAAGCCTTCTTTAAAATTTCAAAAGCTTCTTTACGATCTTCATAAAAAACAAAAGGTACATCCTTTTGAAGAATATTAGTAAGTGGCTTTGATATTTTAGAGAAATCTTTAATAAACCTTCTATAGAAACCAGCATGACCAAGAATACTACGAATACCTTTGACATCCCTAGGACAGGGCATTTTATCAATGGCTTCAACTTTAGCTCTATCAAATTCAATACCTCTTTCAGAAATTTTATGTCCAAGAACAATTTCTTAATTGACCATAAAATGGCATTTCTCCCAATTAAGAACAAGATTAGTATCCTCACATCTCTGCAAAACTTTATCAAGATTGTGCAAACAATTATCAAAAAAAGTTCCATAGACGGAGAAATCATCCATGAAGACTTCCACAATTTCTTCACAAAAACCATGAAATATAGCGGACATGCATCTTTGAAAAGTAGCAGGAGCATTACATGAACCAAAAGGCATACGTATATAAGCATAGGTTCCACAAGGACAAGTGGAAGTTGTTTTCTCTTGATCAGGCTTTCTAACAGCAGTCTGAGAGAACCCATAATAACCATCAAGAAAGCAGAAATGAGTTTTCTTAGACAACCTCTCTAACATTTGATCAATAAAAGGCAAATGATAATGATCTTTCTTAGTAACCTCATTAACTTTACTAAAATCAATACACATCCTATAACCAACCACTACTCTTTGAGGAATAAGTTCATTATTTTCATTTGGCACAACAGTCATCCCTCCTTTCTTAGGGACATAATGCACATGACTAACCCATCTACTATCAGCAATAGGATAAATAATACCAACATCAAGGAGTTTTAATACCTCATTTCTTACCACATCCTTCATCTTAGGATTTAAACGGCGTTGATGTTGAACAAATGGCTTTGCATCAGGTTCAATATTAATAGCATGGTGACATATAGTAGGAGAAATCCCCTTCAAATCATCAAGAGTATAACCAATAGCACCTCTGTGTTTCCTCAGTATTCCCCATAATCTATCCTCTTTTTTACCAGAAAGTTTAGAACTAATAATAACAGGATATAATTTCTTATCATCAATATGAGCATATTTAAGATTGTCAGGCAAAGGCTTTAAATCAAAAACAGGATCCTTCTTGGGTGGTAATGTGGTACCCAAGTCTTCCACGGTAAATTATGTTTCAGCATCGCTGGCTGATGTAGAAAAATCTCGTCAATTCCATTTCTTTCTTCCATAAAGACATCACTTTCATGGTCTTCCATGTATTGCTGCAAAGGATTGTTAGGAGCAAGAGCAATAGCAGCCAGTTGTTCAACTCTATAATTCTCATTAGGTAATTCAGCTTCATAAGGTGCTTTAGCAAATTTGGAGAAATTAAATTCATAAGACTCTCCATAAAACTTTGTAAGGATTTTCTCCCTTTTACAATCTATAACAGCACCACAAGTGTTTAAGAAAGGTCTACCAAATATAATAGGACAAGTGTCACTAGCAGAAGTGCCTAGCACTAGAAAATCAGCAAGATATTTAGTTTTACCACATAAGACCTTGATGACCCACAAGTATAGGGGATCGCAACAGTATTCGAGGGAAGTAAAACCCAAATTTATTGATTCGACACAAGGGGAGCCAAAGAATATTTGTGAGCCTTAACAAGTGAGTTGTCAATTCACCTGCACCTGAAAGTTCTTTTGTTCGCTGTGGTTTACCAGTAGTAACAATTTTATAGTAGCAGCAGTAGTGAAATAATAGCAGCAGTGAGATGAACCCCCTCGTGTTTTAGGGTTGAAGGTTATTTGTAGTCGAAAGGGGAGACCGAGGGGGCGTGGGAGTGGCCCAGACCACCTGCTGGCACGGCCTAGGGGAGGTGGGCGCCGGGGGGTGGTTTGGCCAGCTCCTCGACCCTCTCCGGGTCTCCTTCTGGCTCCCCGGGTCTTCTGGTGTTTTAGGGACAATAGGGTCTTTTCTGGGCAATTTCCCGAAAGTTGATTTTTCTGCACAAAAACGAGATACCAAAGTAATTCCGCTGAAAACAACATTAGTCCATGTTAGTTGCATTCAAAACACACAAGTCTAGAGGCAAACAATAGGAAAAGTGTTCGGAAAAGGAGATACGTTTTCGACGTATCAACTCCCCCCAAGCTTAGCTTATTGCTTGTCCTCAAGCAATTCAGTGACAACTGAGTGCGATAAAAGACTTTTACGAACACATATGTTTCATATGATGTAAATATACTCACTATATGATCAAATACTTAGTTGTGCTGATGATAAGATACATGCAATATACTGTCACTTAATAGCTATGCAAGCCATGAGGAGATAACAACATATTAATAATAAACAACATGAAGCATAACTATTTGCAAGATTGTAATATTCATAAAAGGATCTAATAAAGTGGTATCTCGCTTGCCCTTAAGTGTGGGGAAAAACATAAATGCCAGGGCACCTCTGAAGTTCAAGGAAGACTAGAAGTAAAGATATCAAAGATACAAGTGTCAAGATTATACCACAATCAACCGTGCTTTGAGACAAACACATCACACTAAGAATGACCATTGTGCTGTCAACAAAGTGCTCAAAGAATATGGTGGAGACTCAACATAAAAGTAAAAAAAGGCCCTTCGCAGAGGGAAGCATGGATCACTCATGTGCAAGAGATTTTTATTTTATTAAACAGAGGTATTGAAAACATTTTGAGAGAGGTGTATGCTTATGTCAACGAATGGTAAACACACAATACAGTACGTCACAAGCCAACTGGATTCACAAGAGCGGCTCCCATGTGAAGGACGCATCTGGGTAGAAGGTCATCCCTCTTTCTCTTTTGTTTACATAATTATACTTTGACTGATAAATCAGGAGAAAAAGAGTGAAGAGAATTTGTGTGTATTAGTTTGGGATGGGCACCCCGCTGCCCGCTCTTCTATCATTTGGATCAGCGGATGAAGCCACTAGTCCAAGGTGTGAAATACAATCAACAAGTGAGATAAAGATTCTCTATTTACGTCCTCATGAGCTAAAACAGGGGCACAAAACTAGAATAATTTTTAGTAGGTTTTAAAGGTAGCACATGAGCAATTTACTTGGGGTGGCAGTTAAATACCACATATAGGTAGGTATGGTCGACACATTTGGCAAACTTTGGTTTTGGGGAGTTGGATGCACGAGTAGAGCTCATACTCAGTACAGGTGAAGGCTAGCAATAGACAGGGAACGACAATCAAGAGAGCAACAACTATCATAATCATGTTTGCGACAAAGTAAAGTTAACTAAGGCACAAAATTGATACTAGAACTCTGAGGCAAAATAAATATCGAGGCTTATTGACTTTTTGTTTTCAGTCTTAGCATGCGCGAGCATGTGCCAAGTCGATTCAGATGAAACAGTTAGAGGAGGCTACCACAATGTCATGTCCTTCTAGGAATAGAACAATGTGAACAAATATTTATATGACATGTCATTTACCATTAATAAATTGGAACAAAACATGAGAGAGCACAAACTATTAAGCAGCCATTAATTCACATATATCTTATACGAACAAACTAAGCATGCTCACATAGATGTATATATGTACAAAAATGAAAGCAGATAGAGTTCATACCAGCCTCTCACCACAACTTGAATTGCTGTAGATCGTCATTATTGCTCTTAACTTGTGGCTCGAATAATATATAATGAAAACCAAGCTCCAATGGAGTCACGGAGGACTGTTGAACTCTGTAGCAAACTTTACAAAACCAAAGAAGAACAACCAATATTTCTTGGTTTTTCAATTAAAACACAAACATAAAGAGAACAAGCAAACAAAACAAAATATCTTTGGATTTTTGAATATTAAACTGCAACTTAAAGGATAAAGCAAACCAAATAAAGAAATAAATAGAGAGAAACAACAGAAATATTTTTGGTCTTTTTGTGTTTTGGAAAACAAGAGCAAAACAATAAAAACAAAAGAAATGAAAGATACGAAAACAAGCGAAAGAAACAAAAAGAAACGAAAACAAACGAAAGAAAAGAAAACATGGATATACAAAGAACCGACCGAACATGATATATAAATGAGTGTGATGTCGATATAACTACCCCCAAGCTTAGGCTTTTGGCCTAAGTGGAGATCAATCAAAGTGTGAGAAATATCCCCACTGTGGTGGGTCGTCCCTCGCGTGGTCGTACTCGGGCGCCTAAGAAGAAGATGAAGCAGCTGGCGCATAGTCATAGCCGGGGTGCTTGTATGGGATCCCCGTGGTGTCATAGGGCTGCACGAAATCACCATCGCCCCCCTCGTCGGCATCCTCCCCTTGCTGGGGGTGATTCTCATGGTATGTGTCCAGCTCACTCTCATAAATCTCCCGTCATTGCCTGTTATTAAGATTAAACAAAAGAGGTGCAGGCAAAAGTACTTCCCTAACAGTTTTAACAACTCTCCACCCGGATCGTTTGGAGAAAGTTAATTCAAAAGATAGATTATGTAAGTGAGCATGGGTAGAAAGAAACTTATGTTGAACCATGGAAACAAGATCAAGCCTCTCTATAGGAAACTGCAGGTCTAGAGGGTGTGGCTCCAAACCATGCAAAGCTAGCAAGCGCGAGGCAATAAGACCTCCACAAACTCCGTCTTTCTCACGGTTATGTGAGAGACGGTAAGCAATCAAAGCGCCAAAGTTATAAGACTTATCACATCTTAAGGCAACTGCAATAAACGCCAAATCATAGACATATAGCTTCTTGGCAGTTTTTCTAGCTAACACACACTTAGAAATAAAGTAGGCAAAGTATCGAATGCTAGGGAGTTGAATTTCTCGAATTTTACCACTCTCGATCCCTTGTGAAGCTTCTGCCTTGGCAAATATCTCCATATAAATCCAGTAGTGGTTTAGGCTGCCCACTTATCTTCTCACAAGAACCCCATTCTGGTACCTTAATAGCTGCACAAAAATCACTGAAAGGCAGGCTCACAGCTTTATTGTAAATTTTATAGTGGACCATTGGGTTAGTTGAGGACCATTTAAAACGAAAATCTTGCACCACAGACATAGTTAGTTTCACATATCGGATAGGCTCATCCTCAATGAAACGGTCCAAGCCTGCATTATGCACAAGAGTGTTAAAATCCTGCGAAATTTCCGTAATCCTCATGAATTCCTGACACGGATAGATTGATGGGAACACTCTCTCTTCATGGTGCACGAGCATGACCTCATGCAAATCCAAATCATGCTGGTTTAGTTGATGAACATTGTGCTCCATCTCTGAAATTTTTCAACAATCATCAGAAGAATTAATTTCAAGCAACTATAAGGTGGAAACTACAATAGGGACCTATATGAGAGCTAAACATACATCAAAACTACATTATTTCTACTCAAATCAAGCATGCAAACTCACATAAGATGTCACCTACAGTACCAAAATACTCAAGAAATACTTCACTAAACAAAAATCTACTTGGATCATCGGAGGAGTCACATACCGGAGATCAAACACACCAAATATCAGCACAAATGATGGCCTGAAGAAGGAGATCGAAAATCCAGAGGAAGAACACCAAGAACACGGG
This sequence comes from Alopecurus myosuroides, assembly GCA_028641055.1. Classification (NCBI taxonomy): domain Eukaryota; kingdom Viridiplantae; phylum Streptophyta; class Magnoliopsida; order Poales; family Poaceae; genus Alopecurus; species Alopecurus myosuroides. Next base: position 528,499,752 of record CM054058.1, read on the forward strand.
TTCCAGGAAATGTTTTTCAGTTTGGGAGGTGAGAGGAAAGACTTTGGAAGTGGAGAGAGAGTAAGTGGAGGGCCAGGGAGCCCCACACCATGTGTTGGCGCCACCAGGGGCTGGCCGCGCCACCCTGTGGTGTGCCTGACTGGTGGGTCCCCCTGGGGCCTCCCAGGTGGCTTTCTGCCTCATTTTTGATGTAAAAAGTTATTATAATTTTTCTGGAGTTTTTCGAGAAACTTTATTTTTGAGGTATTTCCATAATTTTAATAATTAATAAAAACCAGGAAAATGAAAGTGAAAAGGTGGAAAACAAAACAAAAACCAGAACTACAGAGGTTTTATGACACTCTAATGGTAGAATATCCAATGAAAACAAAGGTGGTAGTGGTGAAAACAAAAGTATGGGTGGTCAAAACATGCATAACCTCAGTAATCAGAGTGAAAACATGAGGAAAACATGCATAAGGATGGTGAAAAACATGATTTTACTCAAGTAGCAATGTGATAATAGAAGTAAACATGGTGAAAACATAATGGGGAAGGTGGAAACATAGTGAAAACATTGCCCACTTTATTTAAAATCATTTTGTTTACAAGGGTGATAAAAGTCTTGTTACGAGAACAACTTTGCTAATCACTAAATAATTATGTTACCTCAACCTTGATAGAGATAGTCCCAATCATAATGATTTCATATTCTTTAGATGGATTTGGAATAGGACAATAAAATTCTCCAATCTTGATGGTCTCAATATTTTCAATGGAATTTAGACCATTTTTTTTATCAATCTTCTTGGGAAAATAGACAGTGTGCTCTTTATCACTAACATTAAAAGTAAAATTTCCTTGATTGCAATCAATAACAGACCCTGGAGTATTAAGAAAAGGTCTTCCAAGAATAATAGACATATTACCATCTTCAGGCATTTCCAACACAACAAAGTCAGTTAATATCAGACAATTTTTAGCAACTTGAACAGGAACATTCTCACATATACCCATAGGAATAGCAATAGACTTATCAGCCATTTGCAAAGATATATCAGTTGGTATAATTTTTTCTAGGATGAGTCTTTTATAGAGAGTAAAAGGCATGACACTAACTCTAGCTCCTAAATCACACAAAGCAGTTCTAACATAATTATTTTTAATAGAACAGGGAATAGTTGGTATACCACGATCTCCAAGCTGCTCAGGTTCCTTGCCATTAAAAGAGTACTTAGCAAGCATAGTGGTGATTTCCTCATTAGAAATCATCCTTTTGTTAGAGACAATATATTCATATATTTTGCATAAGGAGGCAATTTAATAGCATCAGTTAAAGGAATTTGCAAGAAAAAGGTTTCATCCATTGACAAAACTTGTTATAATGTTCTTCTTCCTTAGATTTGTGTTTCTTATTAGGAAAAGGCATTTGTTTTTGTACCCAAGGTTTTCTCTCATTACCATGTTTATTAGCAATGAAATCTTCCTTAGTATACTTTGTGGTTTAATTTTCTTTTCAGGTTCAGCTACAGGTTCTTCTTTATCAGAAGCATCATTCTTTTCATTACCACTTTCAGTTTCAGCATTAGAGATAGATATACTATTAGGATCTTTATGAAATATCAGAGGATTCTAGAGCAGTTTTATGTTTCTTCTTCTTTTTCTTCTTAGTATGAATAACATTATCATTAGTTTGCTGAGAATCTTGTTCAGTTCGTTTAGGATGTCCCTCAGGATATAAAGGATATTGTGTAGCAATACCACTTCTAGTTCTTATTTCATAAGCATGTTTTTATTTAGAAGCATTAACTAGCAAATCTTTTTCCACTTTAGCAAGTTGATCAATTTTAGTTTGAACCATTTGAAAATGTTTAACATGCATTTTAACATCATTAGAGGTTGTTTCTATAATACCATACAAATTATCAATAGCTCTAGAGTTTTCCATTAGGTGATTTTGCACTCTCATATTAAAATTATCTTTCTTGATAACATAATTATCAAATTCATCTAAACATTGATCAGGAGGTTTATTATAGGGAATATCTCTACTATCAAAATATTGGAGAGAGTGTACCTCAATGGTGGATGAGTGAGGGACTGGCTTACATAATTCTTCTATAGGTGGAAGATTCTTCACATCTTCGGATTTAATACCCCTCTCTTTAAGAGATTTCTTGGCTTCTCTCATCACTTCATCATTTAATTTAATCATTCCCCTCTTCTTGGGTGTTGGTGTTGGTATTGATACTGGAGTAGGAGTCGGCTCAGGCTCAACCATAGTACAATCATCATGATTTTGGCTTATTTTAGCCATTAATTCCTCAGCTTCTTCTGGAGTTCTTTGCCTGAAAACACAACCAGCACAACTATCCAGGTATGTCCTAGATTCAACAGTTACTCCATTATAGAATATAAAATTTATTATTTTCTAGCTTATCCCAGGTGTAGCCCTAACTAAAGAGCATAACCTTGCCCAAGATACAGGCAATTTCTCTCCTTCCAATTGCTTGAAATTAAATATATTTTGTAGAGCAGCATGTTGAAAACTACCAGGAAAATATTTCTGAAAGAAAACATTAACCAAACCAATAGGACTATCAATAGATCCCGGAGACAAATTCTTAAACCAAGTTTTAGCCCCATCTTTTAATGAGAAAGGGAATATTTTAGCAACAAAGTAGCTACGTTTTTAAGATCATCAGAGAATAAACTACTCAAAGAGGAGAGCTCATTCATATGTTTCATAACACTTTCATTTTCAGTACCACAAAAAGGTTATTTCTCAACAATAGATATATAAGATAAATCAAGAGAGAAATCATAATCCTTATCCCTAATATTAATGGGAGAGGTGGCAAACTTAGCATCAAGAGATAATTTATATTTAATAGCATGACTTTGAACAAGACTCATAACATCATCTTTATCCTTCATAGCATGTATTTCATCAATAATATCATCAAGATCAATATAGGAATCATCAAAATCATCACTATGATTCTCTATAAGCTCAGGTGAAACAGCAGGAGTAACATGATTTTTATAAGGAGTTTCAGCGTTTGCAATATTTTTAGCTTTAGCAATAGTAGCATCTAAGAAAGGACAGAGAGAACCACTCTCATCAAGCATAGTAGAAGCATCATCAAAAGTATCAGAAGTATTTTCAGATTCAGCAGAAGTAGCATGTGTAGCATGTGGTGGTGTAAGTATCTTACTCATAAAAGACGGTGAATCAAGAGCAACAGAGGTGTTCAGAGTTGTACCTCTTCTTGTAGTGGATGGTAATATAGGAAAATTTCCATCACGAGTCTTACCCATGATGAATGATGGAAGTAGATAATAATACTCTCCAGTGAGCTCGCAAATAAAGCTATGCTCCCCGGCAATGGTGCTAGAAAATAGTCTTGATGACCCTCAAGTATAGGGGATCGCAACAGTCTTCGAGGGAAGTAAAACACAAATTTATTGATTCGACACAAGGGGAGCCAAAGAATATTTGTGAGCCTTAACAAGTGAATTGTCAATTCACCTGCACCTGAAAGTACTTTTGTTCATAGTGGTTTATCAGTAGTAACAGTTTTATAGTAGCAGCAGTACTGAAATAATAGCAGAAGTGAGATGAAAACAACAACAGTGATGTTTGAAGTAAACATCATGATTAAATAATGTAGGCATAGGGATGGATGAACGGGCATTGCATGGATAATATGGTTCATATAATAATCAAGACATCGACATTGCAGATAACTAAGATAAAGCATCCAAGCACTAAGTAACCATAGGCATGTGTTCCGTAAATAGTCGTACGTGCTCGCAATGAGAACTTGCACAACATCTTTTGTCCTACCAGCCCGTTTTCAGCGGAGCCTCAAGGGAACTACTGGTAATTAAGGTGTTCCTTTTAATAGAACACCGCGACAAAGCATTAACACTCCGTGAACACATGTGATCCTCACATCACAGCCACCCCCTCCGGTTGTCCCAATTTCTGTCACTTCGGGGCCTCGGGTTCCGGACAACGATGTGTGTAAACACCTTGCAGGTATGATCAACAAACAATAATTATCATCGTGATTCAATAACATGTTCAGATCTGAGATCATGTCACTCAGGCCCAAAGTGGCAAGCATTAAGCATAACAAGTTGCAACAATGTCAATATCACTAATAGAAGATACTAGGGACTATGCCCTAACAATCAAGGCATTATTACATGAACGATCTCATCCAATCCCTACCATCCCCTTCAGCCTACAGCGGGGTAATTAGTCACACATGGATGGCCGATGGAGAGGCGTTGGTGATGACGATGGCGATGATCTCCTCCAATTCCCCGTCCCGGCAGGGTGCCAGAACAGGAACTTCTGATCCCTGAATCAAGGTTCGGGGTGGTGGCAGAGCTACGGACTTCTTTCTGGAAAACTATCGAACCGCCTCGTGTTTTAGGGTTGAAGGCTATTTGTAGTCGAAAGGGGAGACCGGGGGGCTGTGTGGGAGTGGCCCACACCACCTGCTGGCACGACCTAGGGGGTGGCGCGCTGGGGGGGGGTGGTTTGGCCACCTCCTGGCCCCTCTCCGGGTCTCCTTCTGGGAAATTTCTCAAATGTTGATTTTTCTGCACAAAAACGAGACACCAAAGTAATTCTATTGAAAACAGCGTTAGTCCGTGTTAGTTGCATTCAAAACACACAAGTTTAGAGGCAAACAATAGGAAAAGTGTTCGGAAAAGGAGATACGTTTTCGATGTATCAAACGTCCACATCTCTAACAATACCAATTGGAGAAATAGTTTCCCTATTAGCAAGTTGAATAATCACATCAATGTCTTCGAGTTCACAAGAACCAATTTCATGCATGGTTTCTTTATAAAGCTCACAAGGAATATCACTAGAACTAGCACCAATATCACATAAACCATAATAACAATGGTCACCTATCCTAACAGATAGCACAGGAACACTAGGTTTCCTAGATTTACTAGGATGAGAGACAATATTAGAAGCATCTTCACAAAATATAATGTGTCCCTCTTCTACGTTTTCAGAAACAAGGTCCTTTACTATTGCTACTATAGGTTCTACAGTTATTTTCTCCTCGAGTTCTACAGGTTTCCTTGCACTTTTGTTAACCACACTAGCTAACATAGAATGTTCTTTTATCTTAGCAGGGAAAGGCATTTTCTCATTATAAGGTTCATGCACAATAGAATCAACGGTATGAACTTCTATATCTCTAGCAGGAACACAATTAACAGTATATTTATAAGGTGCATGGTACTTATCCCATTCCTTTTTGGGAATATCAATATAAGAAGCAAAAGCCTTATATAAGTTTGCAACAACTTGAGAATCAAGACCATAAACAATACTAACATTATGAAAATCATCGTATGACAAAAAAGTTTTAATGCATTCATAATCATAATTTATACCTGACTTTCTACCTCTATAATTCTCCCATCCTTCAGTGTTTTCTTGAATACGGTCAAGAAGATCCCATTTAGCTTCATCCTTCATACGTGTAAATGATCCAGAACAAGAAGCATCCAATAAATCCTTATCATGAAGAGAAAGCCTTGCATAGAAATTATTAATGACAATATTACTGGGGAGCTCATGAATGGGGCATTTGAGCATTAGTAACTTCAATCTCCCCCATGCTTGGGCAATACTCTCTCCGTCATGAGGCCAAAAATTATATATATAATTCCGATTTCTATGAATTTCACTAGGAGGATAGAATTTAGAATAAAAGAGAGGCACAATTTTCTCCCATCCAATAGTCTGGCTATGTTTCAGCAGTTTGAACCATTCAGCAGCTCGGCCTGTCAATGATATAGAGAATAATTTCCTCTTCACTTGGCCCATTGTAATACCTGCACACTTGAACAACTCGCATAATTCATGTAAAAAGAGAAAATGATTATCATGATGGACAGTTCCATCACCTGAATATCAGTTATTCATAACATGTTTAACAATCTTTATAGGTATTTTGTAAGGATCCAAATCATCAGGCGGTGGGTCACTTACTACCCTAGCAGTGGCAGCAGTGCCCGCAAATAAGGATGCAAAAGGAGATCCAAACATAGTGTAATAAAGCAGTAGACAGTAATAAAAACAACACTTACATCAGAAGCTTCCTTTATCAATTCCACTTCCTAATAGCGCTTCACTCCCCGGCAACGGCGCCAGAAAATAGTCTTGATGACCCACAAGTATAGGGGGTGTATCTGATACGTCTCCAACGTATCTATAATTTCTGATGCTCCATGATATTATTATGCCAATTGCTACATGTTTTCTCCCTTCTTTATGTCATTTTGACATTTTTTTCGGGACTAACCTATTAATAAGATGCCAAGTGCCAGTTCCCTGTTTTCTCCTATTTTTGGTTTTGGAAAAGTTGTTCTGGAAATATTCTCAGAATTGGACCTCACAAAGCCCGAAGTGCCTATTTTCCCCGGAAGCATCTAGAAGACCGAAGAGGAGAGGAAGAGGGGCATCAGGGGGCCCACACCATGGGGTGGCGCCCCCCTTGGCCGCTCCAGGGGTGGTGTGGGGCCCCCAGGGCTCCACCGCCTCTGCCCTTTCGCCTATTTATTCCCCCGGATGGAAAACCCTAAGCACCTGATCAAATATCCCCGAAAAGTTCCGCAGCCGCCGTCACCGTCAACCCTAGATCAGGGGGGTTCTGCAGCTGGCTCCGGCACCCTGCCGGAGAGGAAATCATCATCGGAGGCCTCTTCATCACCATGCCCGCCTCCGGAGTGATGCGTGAGTAGTTCATCCCTGGACTACGGGTCCATAGCAGTAGCTAGATGGTTTTCTCCTCCTCATATGCCTCCATGTTTAGATCTCGTGAGCTGCCTAACATGATCGAGATTAATCTTATGTAATTCTCTGTGCTATATTTGGTGGGATCCGATGAATATTGAACATATGCCAAGTTGATTATAGTCTTTATTGCATATGTTATTTGTGATCTTGCATGCTTTCCAAGATGGATTATTTATGATTGATAGTGGGTTCATGCCTCCTCTTCGCCTTGCTCGAGTGACAGAAACGTGAAGGGGGAGGATGTGTTGTTGCCACTAGGGAGAAAACAGCGGTGAGAGTGCCCGCGTGTACAATCATTGCTTACATTACACACTTTGTTTAATTTAGTTATCTGTTGCTTGCAACTTAATACCTAAGGGGGTTTAGATGATAACCTGAGGGTGGATTATTAGTCATAGATGCAGTTGGATTACGGTCTATGTATATTATTGTAATGCCCACACTGAATATCATAGTAGTCATCATGTCATGAATGTGCACTATAGTGCAACCTTTATTTGTCAATTGCCAAGCTGTAATTTTTTCACCCAGCATGCTATCTTTTATCACTACCAAATTCCGCACGATCCGGAATGTTTTGAGCGGCACGTTTTGATAACGTCGTGTTGTTCCGTCGCGGATGGCTGAAAAGTGGAATTTTCTCTCGAAGGACGTGGTCCATCTCGACGTTTCTTATATGTTCCGTCGCGGATTTGTGTTCTCGGCCCAATAGGCCCAGTTGGAGGCGAGTTTCGTTCCACGAGAACGTCGCAGATTAGTCGAATATATCCCTTTTCATTTTTGTCATTTATTTATCAATATTGAGAAATCGAATTATCTGTTTGGTATATGTTTTTGCATCGGCATTAGTCTAATGTAACCCTTTTAACTTCTGTCACTTAGATCCATCAAAACTTCTGTCATATATTTCTCCATATTGTGAACTCGAATTATATCTGTCTTAAGAAAATAAACATAGACTACATATTAATAGAAACCACCCAATACAACCAACGAGATTGTCGATCTAAACAAAACATCAGAAGCATGGGGGCAGCAGTAGGGGGCTAAAAGAGCATCAGTAGGGGGCTGACACCTCCTCCGATGGCACTGGATCCTCCGACGGCACTGGATCCTCCGACGGCACTGGATCCTCCGATGGCACTGGATCCTCCCTTGCCTGGGGACTCACAACTGCGAGGAGAGCGATGAGAGTTTTCTTCTCTGCCAGAGCTAAACCGATCTTCAGTTCCCCAACCTGTGAGGCCAGTTCGAGGTTGGTGGCCATCATCTTGGACATATCATCCATCAACTTCCGATACACTACGAGGGAAGCTTCACCCTGAGCCACCTGCTCCAACCTGGCATCACGGGCCTTCTTGAGATTGTCGTAGGCGAGCTTCAAGGACTTCTCAAGCTCAGCTTCTAGGATGTCAACCCTCTTCGCTAGTGCGGTGAAGATGACCCTCTCCTCGGCTTCACGTGCCCTGTAGATAGTTGCATGATAGGAAGTTGATGTTAATCTAAAAGGAAAAATGGATCTAAGAAAAATGAAATCACGAGGAATTCAGAAACGAATATAAGAAAGATGAAAGCACGAGGAATTATGAAAAGGATCTAAGAAAGACGAAATCACGAGGAATCCAGAAACGGATCAGAAATAGGTGAAAGGAAATGGAACCTACAAGAGGGCAGCAGACCGCTTCGCCGGTGGAGCCATGGCCGCCTGGAGGAACGATCGAGAAGCTACTACGTCAAAGGGTTTTCGCTTGAGGGGAGGCGGTGAGGAAGATAGAGGATGAACTTAAGAGTGCGTCTATTTATACACCGGGAGGGGGAGTGGAACGGAGGAGCCGCATGCACGCGGAGCAATAACTGGCCGCCGGAACTAAAGCGACACGTTTCACGTTCAGAATATCGTGACGAGCGCGTGGCGTGCTGCATGGCAGGGTTACTGCGGTGAGTGGAAGAGCGGTTGTTTCCAGACTTGGGCCATGATGGAACTTTCTTGAGCCCTCTCCTGTCAAGCCCTTTTTATTTGGCCTTATAGCACTCGGTAGCCCATAATTATCCTACTACAGTTGCAGACCAAAATAAGAAGGAAGAAATGTTGAAACTTCAACGAACACATAAAACGTCGAAATTTTGATTTTTTTTGACATGTTTCAACATCTTCCACACTGTAAATCATCCCAGAATGCGTCGTCAAGTTCGTCGTCATCGGAGTCCTGCATAAGGCTCTCCCAGAATGCTTCGTCCATCTCCTCATCCGACGATGAGACGATGATGGTGGAGGGGCCAGCATCCCCCCGGGCTGTACAAACTCGTATCTTCGCGTCCCTCTGAGCGTCGAGACGCAACTGCGCCTGTACCAGATCTGGGTGATCACGGCGGAACCTCTCCATCGTGGCCTCGTCGTCCCGGCGGATGCGCAGCTGCACGAATGCGCGGCGGTTCTCCTGCTCCTCCGTGCGGGTCACAATCCTCAGATCTGGGGCGAGGAACTCGACAACTTCCCTGCTCTCGACGTCCCGGAAGTTGAGCTCGGCGCGCGGGCGGCCGAACCGCCACACCGCCACGTCGAACGCGCGGGCAGCGAGCTCGGGCGTGTCGAAGGTGCCCATCCACCACCGCACGCTGTTGTGTGCGAGCTCCGCGAACCAGCGCCCGGACGGCCGCATCTGCACACCTCGGAAACCGGCGCTACTTCTCACGCGCGGCGCCATCGGGTGGATCAGCGACGAGAGTGAGGGGGGAGGTCGGGGGGGGGGGGGGGGGCTGTGGCAGCATGCAGTAATCAGCGCCGACAGAGGGGGGAGGTCGGGGGGCTGTGGCGGCGGCGTAGAAGGTAGGTTGCGTGGTCCGTGCTCGGTCGTATTTATGTTATAGCGACGAGGTCGAGAAGTTCAGTGACCGTTGGCTTGCTAGGCTTTTGTTGAGTTCTGCAGTAATGAGTTGCACGATTTACCGGCACGAGGGATTTGATCTAAACTCGAGGTTTTAGCAGCTATTAGTGATTTGATCTTTACTCGGGTTTTAGCACGAGGGATCTACCAGCAATAATATACCTTAGAAGTTTACGAAACAAACTAAACCTTAACAAGTCCAGGAAACAGACAAAATTACGTTCCAGCAAGACAAAATAAGAAGTTCATAGGCCTAGCTCAGCAGTAGCCTTGTCTCTTCACCAACAATGCATATCCTTTGCTCCGGTTGTATATCACCCCCATCTCAATGACCGCCTCCAACCTAGGGTCATCGGTCTCCCTCACAATGATCAAAACAGGTTGCTGATGATGCAAATTATTGCCTTGCACGAAAACCATCCACACCAGCTTGTCGAGGATAATGCGGCCGTCGGTTTTCTTGTTGTAAGAAATTGTGGTGACATGCTCTTCTACTCTAAGTCGTAGGCCAACCCTGGCATGATTCCTCAGGCCAGCGTGTTCCCCTATCAACTTCGGTAGTTTCTAAGCATGAAAGATAACATACCATATTAGCAGACGTTCTCATGGTTCTTGGAAATTTACTTGCAAAAAGAGGAGGGCGTCTTATAGATACATACCATAGTATAGTGCTGCAAGTTTGTGATGGTGAAACGAGTCACAAAAGGAAGCCCAGCATAGGGTCCAAGGGGTAGAAGCCAGGCCAGGCGGTTCTTCTCGTGATTGTCGAGATTGGCTCTTTGGGCATATACGATGTTGGCATCATCATGCCTCACATCAGCAGAATTGTCAGAATCCTCATCATAGACCTCATCATCAGAATTGCTAGAATCCTCATCATGCATCTCATCATCAAAATTGCTAGAATCCTCATCATGCATCTCATCATCAGAACTGCCATATACGCAGCAAACTGAGTCATCTTCGCTTGAAACTGAGCCATCTTCGCTTGAAATGCAAAGTGAGTCATCTTGGGCGTCACCAATAATAGCAACATATATAGTGGGCCTTGGTATCATGGAAAATACAAGTATATCACCCACGGAGATGTTCTTTTCCGCGATGAACCAGTCCCATTGTATCCCGTGCAAACAGGTCTTGCTCTATTCTTTTGACACACGAAAGGTGTACTTCCTCCCATGGGAACTAAACAGCACACACTCGCCTACTAACTTGTTGAATGCTATCCGAGCAGTGCACGGTACAACCTGTGCATCAGAAATAAAAAGAAACATGGAAATTAGATATTGTAATAAAAACACAATACATAATACAAGTGTAAGAAGAAGAATTGTTTTCTTACCACTGACTTGAGGTGAAACTCTTGTACATCAACACCGAACTTGGATGTAGAAGGATCAACATTTGGGCAATTATTCTTGCATATAGGGCATGGAATACCCTGTTAATCAAGCAAAAAAGAAGCATAAATTACAAAACGTGCATATAATAAGATTGGTTCTAAAAAGGAACAATTCTTTCATGAAGACATTTATGTAAAACTGGGGCCAAACTACGAACAACTATTAATGCCTCATAATCAAAGCACAACCATGTTTATCCAAGAAGTAATTCTACACTACCAAGAGAAATGCACAATGAATGTGCTTGTACATTGCACAAGATAGCATGGAACCCTCATTGCAATGATATGGTGACACATTTTAATCATCGACTTAAAGGGATCAAGCACATTCAAAACAACATCTATAGTCACAGCTCTGTACTCATTGGCCTCAGGGAACATAGAGACACATCAAGCATACACGACTTTGCTACACCAGGTGGGTCAGTAAAAGCAAAGACATGGCACATCTATTTGTGTCTGGTTCTTACTTTTGCTGGCCATATGGTGAAGACAGTGAGGCATCAGCCAAATATACATGTGTCAAAGTCATCATCATTGACCAAATCAGCTCATAAATTGTGCACAGTGATAACAAGCCTCATAAACACATAGGTGATCATGCACTAAAGGGCATCCCTAGAATTCATTGTAACATGCAGTCAGAATAAACACATATGGAACAATGCAAAAAATGTAAAACAAGCCTCATAAACACATTGCCAACACATGCTAGAAGAACGAGCCCAATACCAGGAAGTAATACAAGACGTGGCCTTGTATCACTGCCACGTGTATTAGATCTGATCTCCTAGAATTTATCATGGCATGCAAACCAAGGTAAAAAAGAGTGCTTATAATAGCATGTACGAATACAAATACTCAAATTGTATACACTACAAGGTACTATAGACACTCTCTTTGCCTTTACCATGGCCTAGTTTAAATCATCGGCATATAACGAGGACATTCAAGGCAAAGAAAAGTGGAACAATGGAAACAAATGGAATACGAGCCTCATATATCATTGCCATGCAAACCAAGGTCAAAAGGAGTGCTTATAATAGCATGTACGAAAACAGATACTCAAATTGTATACACTACAAGGTATTATAGACACTCCCTTTCCCTTTACAATGACCTAGTTTAAATCATCGTCATATAACAAGGAGGATATTCAAGGCAACGAAAAGTGGAAACAAATTTAATACGAGCCTCATATATCATTGCCATGCAAGCAAAGGCAACAAGAGAGCATCAATAGCATGTACGAATACAAAGACTCAAATTGTATACACTACAAGGTATTGTAGCCCTCTGATTTCCTTTACCATGGCCTAGTTTAAATCATCGGTATATAACAAGGAGGGCATTCAAGGAAAAGAAAAGTGGAACAATAGAAAAAAATGTAATACGAGGCTCATATATCATTGCCATGCAAACCAAGGCAAAACGAAGTAATTACAATAGCATGTACGAATACAAATACTCAAATTGTATACACTACAAGGTATTGTAAACACTCTCTTTGCCTTTACAATGGCCTAGTTTAAATCATCGGCATATAACAAGGAGGAAATTCAAGGCAACGAAAAGTGGAACAATAGAAAAAATGTAATACGAGCCTCATATATCATTGCCATGCAAACCAAGGGAAAAAGAAGTGGCTCTAATAGCATGTACGAACACAGATACTCAAATTGTATACACTACAAGGTATTATAGACAATCTCTGTCCCTTTACCATGGCCAAGTTTAATCATCGACATATAACAAGGAGGACATTCAAGGCAAAGTAAAGTGGAACAATGGAAACAAATGTAATACGAGCCTCATATATCATTGCCATGCAAACCAAAGGCCAGGCGAGTGCCTATAATAGCACATACGAATACAAATACTCAAATTGTATACACTACAAGGTATTATAGACACTCTCTTTGCCTTTACCATGGCCTAGTTTAAATCATCGGCATATAACAAGGACATTCAAGGCAAAGAAAAAGTGGAAAATGGAAACAAATGTAATACGAGACTCATATATCATTGCCATGCAAACCAAAGGCCGAGAGAGTGTCTAAAATAGCATATACGAATACAAATACTCAAATTGTATACACTACAAGGTATTTTAGACAATCTCTTTGCCTTTACCATGGCCTAGTTTAATCATCGGCATATAACAAGGAGGAAATTCAAGGCAAAGAAAAGTGGAACAATGGAAACAAGTGTAATACGAGCCTCATATATCATTGCCATCCAAACCAAGGAAAAAACGAGTGGTTATAATAGCATGCACGAATACAGATACTCAAATTGTATACACTACAAGGTATTATAGACAATCTCTTTCCCTTTACCATGGCCTAGTTTAAATCATCGGCATATAACAAGGAGGACATTCAAGGCAATGAAATATGGAACAATAGAAACAAATGTAATACGAGCCTCAGATATCATTGCCATGCAAACCAAGGCCAAGTAAGAGCCTATAATAGCATATACGAATACACATACTCAAATTGTATACACTACAAGGTATTATAGACACTCTCTCGGCCTTTACCATGGCCTAGTTTAATCATCGGCATATAACTAGGAGGACATTCATCATGTTGATAAATTAGGACACGGAAAAGAAAAACAGGTGGAACAATGGAAAATGCACAGGAAAAATGAATCTGACCTCAGAATTTCTAAGTATAACAAGTATAGTCACTACTAGCACCTGGCCTCGGTAAATCATTAGCCAAAGTGTTGATAATTGGCCAAAATTGAAATAACCTTGCAAAAATACCAAATCTAAGCCGTGAACCAAAAAAAAACCCAAATCTAAGCCTAATCTAAATGAAGCACCCAAATCGGGTACGAAATTAAACCATAACCTATCGAAATCATGGTGGAAATAGATGAACTAAGCGTGCCGGATATCCCAAACTTAAGCCATAAAATAAAACCACGTCTACGGTAGAAAATACGAAGCAGAGACACAGAATGAACGATAAAAACATGTAGATCTATCATGCATGTCGTGCTACGCAGAAAAATCGAGCTCAATCTACAGATCTACGATACATACAGGGGATAAGAGGGTTAGATATCATCTTACCGCCATTGCCAAAGTCATCGAAGAGGACGGGACGATGGACGCGGTGATCTGAAAAAACGCCGATGAAGATCCTGCCTGCCAAGGGAGGAAGATGAGGCCTGGCCTTTGTTTCCCGCCGAGGATGGTCGTCACTGTGCTATCGATGTCCCGGCGGAAGAAAACCCGCCGACGGAGAGAGCAGAAGCTCAGGAAGGCGGTGAGAGAGATAGAGCGAGTGATATGACTAGAAGAGAGAGAGGGGGAGGAGAGCGCAATTAAAGGGCGCGCCTTCCCGAAGGGGTTGACGTTGCGTCTCCCGCGCAATAAAGGGCCGGCCTGGAGCCAGTTGCCCAAAACATTTCACAAAAGAGAAGAAGAATAATTTGAAATGGAAAGAAAAACAATTAATACAGAATAATAATAACTTAACAACAAAATACTCCATCCGTTTGATCTGACGGAATAAAAACAATTTCCCCAATTTTTTTGAAAGACAAAATGGAGATTCAATTTTTTGAAAACCAAGCTTATCTGAATTGTGTTGATTATTTAGTGATATCGTGCCTTTTTTATAAATGATTATCTACTTGCTTGGATGTGTTAGGATGGACACTAGAAAGTCCCAAGACAATGGTATGACCCAACTCTTCACAATATTCCCTCCCGTTTCTCCGTTCCGGAAGTTTCGGGCCAATAGGGAATGTAAATTCGAGAGAAACACAGAGAGAAAGAAGTCGGGCTCTAAGTTGTCCTGGAACCCGCAAGAGAGAATCTGACGCTGGTGGAGCCCTAACACACATGACACACTCTAACACACATGCTATGTCATACCATGGGATTTGGTGGCATTCATACGATCCGGAGACCCCCTCCGGAAAAACCGTGAATAGCTAGCCCCGCTGGGGAAAAAGGTGGAACTGCCATTCTGGCCCTCTACGTGAGCCGAAAGGGGGTACCAAAGTGGAACCAATTGTTTGGTTGTGTTAGGTTAGGCCCAAGGAACACCCAAGAGAATATTAGGGTCCACCTCTTGGCAAGATTCCCCTAGTTCCGTCAAATCCGTGAGTTTCGGGCTCTAAGTAGTCCTGGAACCCGCTAGAGAGAATCCGACGCCGGTGAAGCCCTTAGAGAGCGAGGGAATCTTGTCATCCCACACCCATGACACACTCTAGCACACATGGTATGGCGTGCAATGGGATTTGGTGGCATTCAGACGATCTGGAGCCACCTCTCCGGAGAAATCATAGCCCCGCTGGGGAAAATACAGAACTGGCATTCTGCCCCATCTATGTGAGCCGGAAGGGGGTAGCAAAGTGGAACTATGTGTTTGGTTGTGTTAGGTTAGGCCCAAGAAACATGCAAGAGAATGGTACGGCACACCTCTTGGCAAGATTTCCCATGTTTCGTCACACCCAGGAGTTTCGGGCTCTCATTAATTAGTCCTGGAACCCGCGAGAGAGAATCCGACACCGGTGAAACCCTAACAGAGAGAGCGAGTGAATCTTGGGCATCCAAGACCCATTCCACACTCTATCACACGTGGTTTGGCATGTAATGGGATTTGGTGGCATTCAGACGATCCGGAGCCCCCTCTCCGGATAAACCATAGCCCCGTTGGAAAAAAGACGAAATTGTCGTTCTGCCCCATCTACATGAGCCGGAAGGGGGTAGCAAAGTGGAACCAATTTCTTGGTTGTGTTAGGTTAGGCCGAAGGAACACCCAATACAATGGTAGGGCCTACCTCTTGGAAAGATTGCCCCAGCTCCGTCAGATCCAGGAGTTTCGGGCTATAGGTAGTCCTGGAACACGCGAGAGAGAATCCGACACCGGTGAAACCCTAACACAGAGAACGAGTGAATCTTGGGGATCCAAGACCCATACTACACTCTATCACACGTGGTGTGGCATGTAATGGGATTTGGTGGCATTTAGACGATAAAGAGCCGCCTCTTTTGATAAACCATAGCCTCGTTGGGAAAAAGATGGAATTGTCGTTCTGCCCCATCTACATGAGCCGGAAGGGGGTAGCAAAGTGGAACCTATTTCTTGATTGTGTTAGGTTAGGCCGAAGGAACACCCAAGACAATGGTAGGGACCACCTCTTGGAAAGATTTCCCCAGTTCCGTCAGATCCGGGAGTTTCGGGCTCTAAGTAGTCCTGGAACACGCCAGAGAGAATCCGACGCCGGTGAAGCCCTAACACAGAGAGAGAGGTAATCTCGGGTATAAAAAACCATGACACACTCTAACACACATGGTATGTCATACCACGGGATTTAGTGGCTTTCATACGATCCGGAGGCCCCCTCAAGAGAAACCATAGCCACCCGCTGGGGAAAAAGGCAGAACTGCCGTTGTGGCCCCTCTACGTGAGCCGGAAGGGGGTAGAAAAGTGGAACCAACTATTTGCTTGTTTAAGGTTAGGCACAAGGAACACCAAAGAAAATTTTAGCGTCCACCTCTTGGCAAGATTCCCCTAGTTCCGTCAAATCCGGGAGTTTCGGGCTCTAAGTACTCCTGGAACCCGCCAGAGAGGATTCGACGTCAGTGAAGCCCTAACATAGAGGGC